>CM034148.1:208356118-209090921 GCA_019776745.2 Taxus chinensis | reverse complement strand
AGGAAAACTATCTCCTCATCCCATCGGTGAAATTAGGATCCACTGCCTTTGTCAATTGATAGGATTTAAACCTTCCCAATGTTTCTAACATCTTTTCTTCTTCAGGAGGCTCATTTGGTCGAAGAATAGCCTCACAAAATACTTGTGATTCCAAGATCCTACCTGACATATCATTCAGATTGACCATCTTTGATTGAATATTCTCAAACAAGTTATTTAATTTGATGCAATGTTCCATTGAAGTTGAAGAGAAATTGATGGCAGGAGTATACATGTCTTTGAACAATTGTGAAAATTTCTCCTCCACATGTTCTGATGAATACCTTTGATTTTACTCATTTACAAGACCACAAGGGATCTCAGCTATGAACTCCTAAATCAATAAGAGTGAAGTGAATGCTTCATTACATATGCTCTCATAATGGATCATAGAATCCTCGAGAAGTGTCTTTCTTGATTTGAGATGCAGACACCAAAGAAAGTGTGTCCCTCGACATTCGAAATCAATAATTCCTTTAATGGCTAAAGTTGAAGATTTTGTATTTGTCATCTCCTGTAGACTAGGCAATATCTCATCCAATTTTGATATATTAGAAACAATTTTTTCTTTTAAAGAAAGAATTAGATCAAGATATGCACTAATATCTTCATGGAGCTTAACGGTTGCTTTGATTGTCTCTTTACCAGAAACAGGAATCTCTAAAAGCCATAATTTAGTGACATGGCCCAATGTGTTTATTTATTTTGAAAATTTGAGAGTTTCCTCATCAAGGGCAGCCACTGTATCAGATATTGGGAAAGTGGATGATATGGGATTTATCAGATGTTGAATATAATCCACCAATTGATTCTTTTAGGCCTTATATTTCTCAAGCCTCTTTAGCATGATATCTATTGAATCTTGGGCCATCACCATGTCACTTTACAATGTGGACTTCCCAAGTCCAAGTATAGAAACTTCATAATCAGAAGATGTCATGGAATCACGTTCCTTTTCAAATTGTGGGATGACAAGATCCGCAAATCACTTTTCGTCACCATCCATAATTATTTGGGAGAGCACTTTAGGTTTCTTGGGAATGATGCCATCAAAATCTTGAAAAGAGCATCGAATTAAATGTCAATTTCCTTGACAACCTTCTTCCTTTTCTTGATTTCACAATCAACCCAAAAAGGAGTATCCTTCACCACTTCCACATATAAAAGCCTATTGTCTAAAGCAATATTTCCATTGTTCTCAACATCATTAGATTCTACAAGAATCCTTTCCATGACCTCAATTTCTGGATAAATAACCTTGATATCTACCTCTTGAACATTAGGGAGATTTTGAGAAATTTCTTCGTGAACTGTAGGTTTAAAAGTGTTTGATATCTGGACTACTTGCACTTGAGTGGACTCTTGTGCAACTAAGGATTGTTTGTTATGAGCTTCTATGAACTATCAACAATGTCAGTAGAATAATCTCTACTTGAAGTAGAAAATATTGATACACGCTCTCTTCCTTCACTAGATCTAGGACCTTTAGATTTTTCACCTTGTGATGCCTTCTTTGGTGAAGTGGATTTTGTAAACTACTCCTTTCTTGCTTGATGTGTATGACTACATGGCATGGAGGTTGATTGAGAATAAGCTTTCGTTGACTGGAGACCTCCTCAAGTTGAAAATTTTTGTAATCCTGAGGTATCATCTTGGATTGATGGTAACCTTGCAAGTTCTCTTTCACAACAGGATATTCTTCTTTCAATAATCGGTTGATTATTGTTATCAAGAAAAAATTCATCTCTTTTGGTACTATCAATTCATGGCAACGGGGTAAAAGTAACTACATCATATGAGGGATAAATAACATATTCATCATCATACACCAATGAATTTGGAGGGTTTTTGATGTGAAAGGCCTTGATCTGAGCAAGGGTTGGCTACGAAAACTCTTTCCTTATCACTTTATGTTCATCTGAATAGGCAATCCAAAAACCTTCCATGGTAGGGTTGTGTGTATACTTTGCTCCAAGAATCTTCTGCATATATCCGTTGATATCAAACTAGAATCTCTTCACATATGGATGAATAGTGATGAGGGAAAACTCTTTCTCCATTAGTTGTAAACTGAAGACATTTAGACCTTGGTATTCCCCAATTTGGATTGGGAAATGAATTCCTGAACAATGCTTGTCACTAAGAAGACATCAAACTTGGAAATTTTGTCGCGCAAGCTCCATTAATGCCCACTTGTCACTGAAGTACTTAGGAAGCTTCCATGGAGTACCGACAAATCCCCTCACGCAAATATAGGAAAAGGATGAAAATTGAATAAACCATTCCCCATTGGGAAATGACATCCATGGCCTCTTTGGAGAATCATTCCTCTGTATTCTGATTCAGGTTTTGAATCACGTAGAAGGTGAATGAATCGTTAACTCTTCTAAAATGATGAGAACTATTTTTGAAACTTAGCTATGGATAATAATGGAAGACATTATTTGATGGACCCATGACTCCCTTCATTTTGAGCCCTGAAAATAGATTTCTTCTAGCCACTGCATAAGTCAGGTATGATGTCATGTAGAAACATCCAATCATCTTCACTTCGATCAATTTTTTGTGAAGAGTATCACTGATGATGGTGGACCAATATAGAAACTCTCTCTTGGCAAGGATGACACAAATAAACTGATACATCCATGGGTGGAAAATCCTGGCAGAGGGTATACTGAAGACTCGACTCAGAAGAGTGATCATGTCCCCTATTTCCTCCACAAACTCAACGTGATATAGATCCTTAGGAATCTGGTTAACTCAAGGCCTCTTGGTCACTAACCAGTTGTTATTAACCATCTTGCTCCACTTGAGGGGTTTTTCATCCCAAAACTCTTGTGCTAACTTTTGAGTGATGTCAGCATTCTCAGGGAAGTCAAGTATGCTGAGAAATTCCCCAATGTGCCCTAGTGTGATTAAGAGGAAAGGCTCGTGATTATCTTTATAAATTCCTTGTCTCTCGAGATCATAATGCTCTAAACAAGTGATAACCATCTCCGGGAATTACACCAAGATTGGAAATTCCACTACTTGGGGTAGACTGTTATAGTAGAGCCTATCTGAGAATATGGTTTTGCCTTCAGTTTTCACCCGATCACAAAATTGTTCCTTGGAATCCCTACTTGAGAGCAGACTTATTTGATTTCTCCACTGGCTTCCTTGATTTTCCCATGAATTTATTGGATTTTTTGACCATTATGAATGTTACAGAAAATGACACAGGCTCGTAAAACAATGTAAATGGTTTCGGGTCTCAGTCTCTGAACCACCATTAATGCAAGAGGAAAATAGCTCGTTTTAATTATTATTATTATTTTTGTAAAATAATAATAATACTCGATCCTAGGTTACAATTTTTTTAAAATGTCAATACAAACATATTGAGACTAAGCTCGAGTTCCAAATCTGGCAGTAACAATGATATTTATTTTTTAATTAAAATCTTCTAATTTTAATATTTTGCGTGGATCAATTCACACAAGATTTCCTTTACATGTGTGAACCATTACTTCTCTTCAATTGCATGTAACTATTGCCAAGTTAAATGCATGAATATGGTTTTTCTTATTCCATCTCTGACATGAAAGCACATGGGATCCTTTTGTAATTCAAAAACTTTCTTTTTTTATTACCCTGGCTGCATTGAAAATGTGCTGGGAAATGCATTTGGACTGCTTTCTTTCCTTTATTTTGGCGTGGAATCTTGCTTGGAAACTTTTTCTTTTTAAAAAAAAATACCTTTTATCCTTCCCACGTGGTCTCCTGATGTTATTACCAATGCATTTAAATTTTTTTATTCTGCCCAATGCGTGGGATTCTCTTTTTTCCCCACGTGGTCTCCTTGTACAAAAGAAAACAAACAAAGAAAAGATTTTAATGGATTATTTTCTTTTTTTTTAATTTAATTCTATCTAATCCATACCAATGGATGGAGATTTTCTTAAAAGATGCGTGGAAGATCTTTTCTTTGGGTTATTTTCTTCTTTCTACGTTGAAAATATTTTCTTCCTTATTATTTGCATGGATATGTGAATGAATGATTTTTTCCTTGGGCTGCGTTTGGACTGAGATGTGGGCATGTGTGTGAAATGTCCCAATACAGCTGGTTTTTGTTCTTCATTTACCCTGCGTGGGAATCAAACTCAAACTAATTCCTTAAACTAACGTGGAATTTTCCTTCCTTCTTGTCTTTCCCATGTGGCTTGCTCAACAAAACAAAACAAATGCTTTTTTGGACTGTTCTCTTTCCTCTCCCACGCGTGAACATGATTCTTTTGTCTATGTGGACTCTGATCCTTTGCAAATGCATGGGTTTAGTTTCATCGGCACGTGGACAAGATTCCTTACCAATGCATAGTGTTTTTTCCTTGGAAAGATGTGTGGTGGACTATGTGTGATGGAAATAACCTTGGGCTTTTTCCTTTTACCTATGTGGCCACTCTTTTATCAATGAATGATGCAGCCTAGAATTTACCAGATAACACTCTAGTCACATTGGCACATCACTGAGCCTAGACTGAGCGCTCACCCAAAGCGCGCAAAGGTAGTAGGTCGCTCTTTAGGGTTACTATAACAGGATGTTAACATGATGGAGGAAGAAACATATAGATTCATAACTAATCCATCGTTATACAATGGATGCTACCCTCAGATATTTGAAATAACAAACTTAAACATTAATCATGATTGAATTAATAACATGCACTATTCAACTACTCACAGAATGACACTTAGATTCAGCCAATATCTTCCATCTATTAATAAATACATAAGATCCTTATAGTATTGTCAAGATATACCAATGCACGTATGGAATTGATACAATGATTCAGTCATATTCGTATATTCTTTATTACACATACATATCCCAGTCATACATCACTCATACTCATACATACAGCTCTGTACTATGTACCTAACATCACATATATATAGGGTGGGGACTTGCCCTTCACCGCTTATCTATTCCAGAAATAGGCCACATGCTATTGATAGCCACATGTTGTTTACAATCATGGCCACACATGCAAGTGTGCTATCTATAGTCATCTTGCAATTAACTGAAGTTTCAATTCTATTCTCATCTTGTCTCCATGCATAGACACTTTGAACCGCTTCTCCAAAGATAGATAATGCATGGCACGCACATCTCTGCATCGTTGGTGTGTTCCGCACGCCATCTTCTAAAAATAGGTCTTCATTCTCAAAGATCGGCTAAGTCCTAAAATTTGAACTTGTCTTCCATGCGTGGGTCCTCCCTGTCCTTTCACACCCTTGGTTTTGGGCCTTCTATCCTGCGCAGACTCCTTGTGTGGTCTTTGATAAGTATTCTTTGATCAACATTTCCCCACACTAATCTCATTGTCATCCCGATAATGGGTATCTCCAAAAATTGAAGGAACAAATAAGAATGAAATAATGTGGATAAATAAATAATTTTTATGAGGTTATTAGGTAACCTCCTCTATATCAGTTTGCAGTATCAACTCTGGATACTCCTCCTTTATTTCGGCCTCCAATATGTGCGAGTCAGTGAGTGATTTCTCTACTTTTTCTGGGATGTCCACAACAATGGATTCCAACTCATCCCTCGCAAGTTCCCCCATCTCATTTTGAATAAACAACACAACACTGGACATTGATGTCATTCTTCCTTATAAAAGGTCCATCTTCTGTGTAATTAGCTTTCTAAGCTCTTCTAGCTGAGTCTTGTGCAGTTCTTGTGCTATTGTCAGGGCCTCGCACTTCTATTTAACCATTGACAACATTTTTGCGTGGCCTAATGTTTCATCTTTCATCACTTTCTAGACCTTGTTGTTCTCTTCGAGGGTCTTGATTTTGATAAGCACCTCTGGAGCTATGCATACATTTAAAGCTCGGTATGATTTCTTCAATACTTCCTGTAATGCTTGCAACAACCCTTCATAAGATGCAATTTTTCTCATCACAGATGCTTTCTCTCAATTGACATCTTGTCCAGAGATTTCTGGCACTTGCATACGAAAAGTTTCATTTTCAAGTACCAAGTCCACCAACATTCCCACATAGTGTATCACTGAAGGAAATGTTTGTGGTACCTTGGCCTCTAAGTGTGGCCTTGCTTTGATTACATTGTCCCCAATCTCCTCTGCGATGCTTATAAACACCTCGTTCTTCTTATATGTAAAGTCCCTTTCCTGTGTTATTTGTGCTATCTCTGCATCCTTCATCTTCAACTCCTCGTGCAACGCTCTAATCGTGGTGGCTTTGTCCATGTTTCTTCTAGCCACCTCAGTAGATACCTTCACTAATGCATTGCTGACCTGCTCATCTGACATGACAGTGGGCTTTACTATCATGTGTCTAGCTTGAGGTGCCTTCTTCAGTCATTTTGAAATGCATGAATCTTCACACACATCAAAGTCAGGATCATCCATGTGGGTGTGCATTGACCATGATAGTTGCTTTTGAGTGTGCATCGTCGCCATATCCTAATCCATTAACTCCCAGCCAAATAAATCCTTTTGCACTATCGTGCTCTAGAAGCGGGCACAAACAATTTTTCCTACGTCCTCTGCATACCCCATGGCCAATGGAATGTGCTATCCACTTGTCCTTTTAGACCTTTGCTGCTTAGGAACTTTAGCCTCCAAATTTGGGACTTGTGTTTCCATGTCTTGAACATCCTCTGCAGCTGTCTCCTCTAGTCTTTTCTCTTCCTCTTCTTTTTCCTTTGATGCCTCACTCTATTCTTCTATGTCCTCTGAAAGTGTAGGAGAATTAGGTGCACTTTCCTCTGACTCTTCCGCCTCCTCATTCAACTTCAGTTTCTTCCTTCTTTGCGCGGTTGCCTCCTTCTATGGGGAGAGTCTGGGTGACTTACGCACAGTGGTTGGAGTAGCACCTTGGGTCCTTCTTCTCCTAAATACCCTTTTAAACATGTTCTCCCCTTGGACTACATTCAAGTCCTCACCATCCCCATCTTGTGGCTGAGGTTGGGGTAATAGCGCGCTCATCTTCACCCTTATTTATAGGATGTCTCCTACCCCTATGCTCCAAACCACCACCATCCTCGTGCTTCTCCTCCTCATCCTGCACTTCCATTGGCTCTGTGGGCTTAAGTGTTGGGATGTTCTACATTTTATGCTTTCCCTTTGGTGCTGCTGGAAGTGCGAACTCACCTTCCAAATATTTTTTAATCTCCATCTTTGGCTTTAGTTGGAGATACACCAATGTTGCCCCCACATCTGCTACAACCAAACTTATTGGTTTGATATTCAGTACTTCTGAAATGATCCTCTCTGTATAAGTGCTTCTGCCATGGTACACATACTTCTTCCTCAACGTATGTTAGTCACAGTCTACCTTATCTACATTGAAGACCAGTCAACGCGTGTCTGTAAATCTATGAACATATGATTGAAAATACCTTACAGTGAATACGTAGGGAAATTTTCACCAAGGGCTCTAGACTCCATCTTTCATTGGGAAGCATGCAATGTAGAAATGTTGATATACAGCAAACTGAACTTGTTTCCCTACCACTGTTGGTAGGTCCTTTGGGATATGCCACTCTTCCCCAAATGTCGTGTGGATCCTGTCATACCACTTCTCCGCCATTTGCTTTACATCATCTGTCATGGCCCCCTTGCATAGGTATTTTTTGAATCTTTCAACTAGGGACTTGTTCTCCATGGGGTATTCCCATACTTTCTCCTTTGGTCCATCTAGTACTCCAATCTCCATAAATACCAGTGATACTAGAACAACCCCAAAGTTGATCTTCCCTCTTATACGCTCTTCTTCAACTATTTGCTCTATAATATAGCATGTAATGTTATAGATTGTCCCTTCTGACATCTTACATGCCACATGTAACCACATAGTATTTACCTACAACCACCACTCCTGATCATTTAACTTGGTAACAAGGTGTGCTGCAGCTTGTACAACTAAACAGTTCTTTAATTTGTCTATGTCCATTCCACGCAAAACCTTCAGTTATCCCAACTCTTGTTTGGTCTTTACAATCGTGACTTTATCTATAAGATCAACTTTTATGTCTTCTCATGTGGCCTTCAGACCTGTAACTGATGAGACAAGCGCAGATGAAATTCTAACTCTTCGTCCTGCAAAGTAGAAGAAATCTTCATGTACCCTGCTCATGAGCCACTGATACAAGGGCTCATACTTCCCAAAATATGGAAGCTCATATAAATGGTAGACCGCAATTCTCTTTAAAATATTCTCACCCACATCGTCATAGACTGGAATGTCCTCCACCGTGCACTTGTTCATTCTAGCAGTGAGCAAGGAATCGAGCTCCTTCTTGTTCTCTGAAGTCCTGTGATTGTATTCACTCACTTTTCTCTTTCTAATAGGTGAATCCCATTCTTGGCCGACGATGACTCCTTCTAGATATTACATCTCTAAAAAATGGCTTTCAGGTTCCATCTCTTCCTCCTCGAAGACCACCTTCTTCTTTCCTTTTACTGTTGTTGTAGATGCCTTCTTCGGTGCCATTTTTACCTTGAAAATGTCTCCTCTTCAACTCTACAACTCTATGAATCAAACCCTAGCTCGATTCAATTATGCCCTAGGTGGAAACTTCGTAACCTAACTCTTTTATGTCTCCCTACTTCGCTCAAACCCTTCACCACCGAGGACACAAGCTTCTTGTTGCACCAATCTGGTTGTCACGCTTGGTTTCACACCCTTCGCACCTTAACTCAATCACTTGGCTCTTTGCACTTAGATCTTTCTTTAAATTCTCTTAGTTGTAACGGTAAAAATGAATCCGCATCCCATCCTTATATAATTTTTTCAAATTTTGATGCATTTATTACTCCTTCACCAACCAAATATCCCCTCATTCATTGACCAAATCCATTCATTCCACATTATACATCTTCGCGCACAGCTATAACCTTCTAGCGCACCTTCCTACCCTCTAGTAATAGACTTCTCTTCAGCGCGTGCTCCTACGCCCAAGTACCTCGTCACTATACCTTCTCCTGGTAGCTATCATGGCCTCTGCTTACCTCACACTATATTTTTCTTTCATTCATCTCCATACTTGGTCACTTTTGAGAAGTAATCTTCTTTTGACTTAAATCACACCCGTAGTAGCTTATTCCTTTCAGCTTTCAATTCCCACTTTCTTTTTCTTGGATAACTACAACCACCCCACATGAAAAGTATGTGCAGTCCTTTGTGCATAAACATTCTTTATATAATAATTAGCTTCAAGCGCGCAAGCGCACTTATTACACAAAAACAACTAAATTGATAAAGCATAGAAACAAAATGAATGAAATACATTAAGGAAATAAAAAATTGAAAACCTAAACTAAATGGCAATACTGACTTATTACAAACACTAAGAAGACTTATTTATAGTAGGGCTTCAGCCTACTCATGTTAAAGTAACCGCGTAATTGTGTTGCATCAAGTGCTTCTAACTGGAAAGCAACTGATTCAAGTATAGAAGTGATAATATACAACCCCAACCAATGTACTTTGAGTTTGCCTGGATGACTTTGAGTCATAAATAAGTACCATTTGTCCAATATCAAACTTCTTATCCCTTATGTTTTTGTCATGCCATGCCTTCTACCTGGCCTTTTCCTACTTCTGACTCCATCGTGTTAGGGCTCGACACTCATCTAGTTGAATCTTCTTTTTGATACACTCTTCTAAATCCTATTCATCAGCTAGATCTCTAGCATCCGCAATGCGCAAAGAAGGTAACATAAATTCTATAAGGAGAACAACTTCTACACAAAACACCAATTGAAATGGTGTGGCTTTGCTCAATCTCTTGTAAGTTGTTCTATATGCCCAAAGAACAACTGACACTTTGTCATCCCAATCCTTTCTTCCAACATCACAAATTTTTTTCAAATTCTGGCTCAAAATCTTGTTGAAAACCTCAGTAGTTCCATTTTCCTAAGGATGATAAGGTGTAGTTTTATGGTGCACAACCGTAAACTCATCTATTAGGATCCTGATTGTCTCATTCAAAAAATGTGTACCTCTATCACTTGGTCAAGCTTAAGGGACATCCATATCTTGTAAGAACATTCTCCCACATAAACCTAGCTATTGTAGCTATTGTACAGTACTTGGTAAGTGTTGCTTCTACCCACCACGTGAGATGATTTGTGAAAGTAATTATATAACATGATCCAATCCTGCACGCGGCTGGTGAAATAGGCCCTACAAAATCAATGGCCCATTTCTCAAATGGTTCACTGCTAGTAATTGATCTCAAAGGCATCTCATCTCTTTGCCCTAGTTTTCCTAGGTGCTGACAATGATCACATGCCTTACAATATTCTTTATAGTCCTTATACAATGTTTCCCACCATAATCCAGTAAGTAGGATCTTCTGGGCAGCCGCATCACCTTCATAATGTCCTCCTGAAATACCACCATGAGCTTCTTCCATGATATCTTTACACTCATGCTCAAATACACAACGACGAAATACTTCATCTCTGCCTAGCTTGTAGAGGTAACCATTGATCAACATAAATGGTGCCACATGTATAGCAAGCTTCTTCTTTTCTAATGCTTTCATTCCTTCTGGTGCCAAACCTATTTCTAGAAAGACAACAATGTCTTCTAATTCCGGTGGGCGCACATTATAGCCTATATAATTGTGCATCCAAAATTGTCTCTTCAATTGTCTATGCATCCTCTCCTGAATTGATTCTAGATAAATGATCTGGTCCAAAATTTCTTTTCCCTAGCTTCACCACAACTTTGAAGTCAAAGTCTTGAGATAGGAGCACCCATCTGCATATGCGCCCCTGTAAGACAAGCTTGTTTACCCAGTACTTCAATGCCATGTGATCTGTATAAAACACAAATGGTGTTGCTAATAAGTATGATCGAAACATGTACAATGCATAGACCATTGACAAAGCTTCACGCTCTGTAGTTGTATAATTCCATTCAGCAGGAGTTAGCTTCCTACTAGCAAAACAAATTGGATGATCTATAATACCTTTTCCAGGTCGAGCTAACACATTGCCAATGGCCATGCCAGAAGCATCCACATGCACATGAAATGGTTTATCCCATGAGGGAAAGCACATAATGGGTGTGGTAGTAAGTTTCTCTTTTAATATCTCAAACGCCTATTGCAGTTCTCCCCGATAAAATGTACCTTTCCCCTTTAGAAATTCTTCCAAGGGTGCAACAATTTTGGCATACCCTTCTATGAATTTTCTATACTATCTTGTATGACCTAAAAATCCACCACCTCACTTTGATTGGTAGGTGTTTTCTAGGCCTAAAATGACTGCAACCTTGGCTAGATCAACTAGCAAACCTTCCTTGCAAATTATATGTCCTAATAGTATCCTAAATGGCGTAGAAAATATGCACTTCTTGATATTCAAAGATATACTCAATTGTCTACATCATTCAAACATTAAGCACATATTGTCACAATGATCTTTCACAAGCCCATATACTATCTAATCATCTAGGTAGACCTGTAAGAAGTTATGAATAAAATCCCTGAGTGCCTAAATAACTATGCACAAGAATACAACAGGCGTGTTTTTCAATCCAAAGGGCATCACAGTATAGGTAAAACTGCCTCATTCAGTAGTAAATGTTGTCTTTTCTTGATCCTCCTGATAAATCCTAACCTGATGATACCCAAAAAATCTATCTGTGAAAGAATATATGTCTCACCCTACAACTCCTAGTATTTCTTCAGTGAATGGCGTAGGGAATGGATCTAGGACGTATGCAACATTCAACTCCCTGTATTCCACACATATAATAATCCATCTGTCCTACTTTATACTTATCACCATTGGGCTAACCCATTCTAACTCATCAAGGAGCTTGATAATTCCATATTTTAACATTTTATCAATTTCTTCTTTTACCTTTTTGCACAAATTAGGATTCATTCTGTAAGGTCTCTTTCTAACTGGTCGTACACCATCCTTAAGTTTGATCTTCATTTCCCCAAGTGATTCATGCACACCTTTAATTTCATGATATCCTCAAGGGAATAAGTCCTGATAATCCCTGAGTAACTCAATGATCTTTGCTACCTCCAAATCTGACCAATAATCTCCAATTATGGCCTCCTTAGGCTCAGCCTCTGAACCTATATTCACCTTCTTTGTCTTCATGGGTTCGTGGTAGGCATGTGTATCCTTTTCTGCACTGTCTAAGACCTTGCACATGCCATTTGAATGTTCAATATTCAGGTTCTTAACTTCCTCATCATCCATGACGTAAACCATCTTTCCTTTCTCTTTCTCAAGGCAAGCATGTTCAAGTAGTAAGGAGTCCATTTCTTCTTACTTTTCAAAACATTCTTTGAACTCTGCCTCACCAAATAATTCCTATATATGCTCTTCTTATTTTGCACTATCTCCCATAGTTAAGCTCTGGACAAATTTTAATGCCTTTGCTACAGGAGGTTTAGTCGAGAAGTAGTCAAAATCCTGGATCATACCTACAGTCAACTCTTATCAGTTTCTAGTTTCTCGATGTAGTTCCGAATATACATACCAAGCACGTGTGCATCCTTGTAGTGTTGAATAAAATCTATGCACCCAGAGTGAAGGTGGTAATGCTTCCTGGGCTACTGTCTAGAGTCTCTCACACTGTTGAATGTGATGTTGAATAGGTTGATCACCATGATAAGTGCAGATTTGCATAGGGGCATTGTTCCTTATAAACCTAGTAGACAAGGCTATTCCAATTTCTTCCCATTTTATAAGAATATCTTTGTGGACTACCCACCAACACGTTATTGTCCCACATAGTGTACATACTAACATATCTCTTCTTGTAATTTTTATCTTTCCACTATGTTTCCATGGCATTCAAAAATGCCGGAAGATCTTCTGTCCTTGTATACCAAGGTACTGCGCTACCTATCCGTTGAATTGAATGAACTCCATTCTTGCGTGTAACCATGTTTTTCACCTCGTGCCCTACAAATTCATATGTACCATGGGCCCAATTTTTGCAAGAAATACTCATAGTATCATTAATAGAATGATAATCTTCCCACTATAGGATGCCTTCTTTTGATGGCTTCATTAACCTCTAGGTACTGAATAGCGTGTACATAGACTATGTTTAGATCCTCCTCACTTAGAGGTTCAACATATGGTGTAGACTTCCCATATTTCAAACGTATCACAACCATTTCCTCCTTATTTTCAAAGCTGATATACCGCTTATTGAATCTCAAGTCAACATTATTCACATAACACCAAGGGCATCCAAACAGGGCTGCAAAATTGTCTTCTTTTACAAGTGCTAATACCTCAAAATCCCCAATGAACTTGGCCCCTTGTATAGTTATAGATGCATCTTTCAAAACTCCTATAGGAGTGGCCTTAGTCTGGTTTGTCATAAATACCACATTAGATGAGGGCTCTAATGGAGGCCTCCCCATTTATACCCATGCATCTAATGTAAGCACATTTACCTCCGCACCTGTATCGATCAATATGTTACTCAACAACCACCCATCCACAACAACATTCAAAGTAATTTCTTTATCATAGTCAATGCTATCAGGGGGAAGATTTGCATGCAGAATCTACCGTTTGGGCTCAAGACTTGCACATAGAGTGTTCCCTTTTAACCAACTTCCTAATAGTGGAATAATGTTCTCCTGGAGCAACATCTTACACACCTCTCACAAATCATCAATATCAGTTTGGACTGTCTCTGATGTTTTCTTTTACTCCTTTAGGTACTATGTCTCACCTTGAATATTCCTTAGCACTTCCATGGTATCCTGGTAAACTTCCTTCTAATGAGTAGGATCTGGGTACCTTGCAGTCAAAACCTCCTCCTTGGTGATTGTAGGCTTCTGGTGTAATGCATCTCTTGTGCGTGTTGCTTCAGCATGTGTATTAATCTTCATTTTCAATGCCTCAGGTGCTGGTGTTATCTTGGGCATCCACTGATCTTCTACTGCACGTTGGATTCTAACCATCTAGATGCCTTTGTTTTCTTGTTTATTTTTCTTACTCGGATGCTCATATAAGTTCAGGGACTCTTCATAGCTATGGTTATTTCCACATAAGGAACATGCAATATTCTGAGGAAATTCGCACCTATAACGGTCAAGATATCCACACATATAACATGTTCCATGAGGGAACTCACATCTTCCTTCACCATGGCCTCGTCCTCCATATCCACCACTATATCCACATCCCCTTCCAGGACCTCCTTCAAAACGCTCCTCCTTCCTGTCATAGAGCATTTGATTATGATCTTGATCTTGGTGCTCATTCTTACCCTTAGGATTATCTATTATACTATTTTGTCATACCCAAAGGTCTATAGCATCCTGGATCTGACCAATCATCCAACAATCCTCAGTATCATGGATCGTGGACCTACAAATTTTACAAAAGCAAGATACATTATTCCTTATCACGCGTTGTAACAAAGAACAATGGCTAGCATCATGATTCAAATGATAGATCTCATAGTCCAACAGTAATGAGCATAAAGATTTACAAGGGAAACTATCCTTGGTGTGGCCTTCCACTTCATAATCTGTACACCAAATTCCTGAGCGCGTTTCATGGGCTAAATTCGCTAATAGCTTCTCTAACTACTTTGCCATAGCTGCAATCTATGCCTCCAAGAATGGGCTAACACCATTGTCAATGCTCCCAACTACCACAGCATGCAAAGTTTCTTCAAGTGCTTCACGTGGATCAGTGTATGTCTTATGTGACAGTTCCCTTCTAAAAGGTGTAATCAATCCTCCAACAAACCACTGTGCATGCTAGCTAGCGTGAATATCATAAGATAGTTTAGATAGAAGTGTCTTAAAATGAGCATCATACTCACATACACTCTTAGTAGTGCCTTGCTTGATATCCTTGAGTGCACTTATACTCTTCTACTCAAACTTGGGGATATGGAACTCTTTCAAGAAAGCATCTATCAAAGCTGTATAATCCACTCAAGTTTGATCAGGGTCAAACTTCCTATACCAGCTGTGTGCATGCCCCTACAATGTAGTGGTGAATTGACTTGCCTCTCACTCAGCAACCATGATCCCTTTAGCGCGCCATAATATTTCACACATATGCACATGTTCGACAACATCCTCTATACCTCTATACTCCAGGAGATGAAGAGACATCTCCATATATATATTCTATGGTTGCTGCGGACATTGACCACCTAATCCAAAACCTCTTGTGTTCCCTCTGCCTCCAGAACCACCAGATCCACCAGAACTAGAACCACCTATACCTCATGATCCACCACCTGTATTCGGAATAGGGCTTGTAGATGTACTCCCCTATGCTCCGACAGTAGTACTATACTGCACCCCTATAGTCTGTGAGGTAGTTCCACTTCTAGAGGTGAATCCAACATTCTGTGTGGATGATGTGCCTAAGAATGCTCCTCCAAATGAAATTGAAGCCGTTTATCCTGCCATTGATGTACTTGATCCCTAACTTACTCCTGCTCTCCTACTTCCCAAGTTAGTTTGTTGGTTACTTTTCATACTAGATACTGAAAAACCAAGCACAAAGGCTAGGTCACCCGGTGGGTTAAGATGCGTGCCCATGGTCCAGGTAGTCTCTGCTGGTGCACTTCCATGTGAGGTCAAGGGGGGATCTCTATCATGCTTTCCAAGATGGGGGAGTTCCTGATGCTTTGGCTCCATGTCTTCTATGTGAGCTATAAATCCTTCATGAGCCATCTCTCTCCTCCATGCCATACTCTCTGTAACAGAACATTACTTCTTTATCTCCCTCTCACATGCCTCATTATACTTAAGTTTCCTTTCCTCTCTCTTCCTTTCCACCGCTAGGTGTGCCATCTTAAACCAAACCTGTTCCTGTCCTCGCGTGTGGTAAAGTTTAGTTAGCCATTGGTTTACTCTCCAAGTTCAAAGTTATCATTAATATCTTGATCGCCAGTGGAATACCTTGTAAATATGTTCCTCTTAGATACCACAAAAACTAAAATTCAGCTACCTCTGGGAAAGAGTACGTCGAAAATGAATATTCCAAAATATAGTTATTTAGAACACCACGAAACCATGTATCCACTGCGTGAGTCCAAATCATATCAGCATTATAGATGTCCTGAAATACTTCATGTGTCCAGATAAGTGCACGATACCTCCAATTCTGCTGAGATACATAAGCAGTAAGCCACTCGTATAGTTCTACTGGAAAGATAATGAAAAATATCTCATATAAGCTATCATACAGGTTCTGTTCTACCCAAGTGCGTGCGTTAAACTCAAATCCAATGTTGAACCATTGTGCATATTCTTCCTCTAGATTGTGTATCCATTCCTCAATACTTGCTAGATTTAACCGGTACGTCTTCATCGCGAACCATACTAAAAACAACTGAAAAAGAAGTCCCAGAAACAAAACTAATGATGCAGCCTAGAATTTACCAGATAACACCCTAGTCGCACTAGCACATCACTTAGCCTAGACTGAGTGCTCACCCGAAGTGCACAAATGTATCAGGTCCCTCTTTAGGGTTGCTTTAACAGGATGTTAACATGATAGAGGAAGAAACATATAGATTCATGACTAATCCATCATTCTACAATGCATGCTACCCTCAGATATATGAAAGAAAAAACTTAAACAATAATCATGATTGAATTAATAACAGGCACTATTCAACTACACACAGAATGACACTTAGATTCAGCCAATATCTCCATCTATTAATAAATATAGAAGCTCCTTATAGTATTGTCAAGCTATACCAATGCGCGTATGGAACTGATATAGTGATTCAATCATATGCATATATTCTCTGTTACACATACATCTCTCAGTCATACATCTCTCACACTCATACATACATATCTCTACTATGTACCTAACATCACATATATATAGGGTGGGGACTTTCCCTTCACCGCTTATCTATTCCAGAAATAGGCTGAATGCTATTGATAGCCACACACCATTTACAATCATAGCCACACATGAAAGTGCACTATCTATAGTCCTCTTGCAGTTAACTAAAGTGTCAATTCTATTCTCAGCTTGTCTCTATGCATAGACGCTTCGAACCGCTTCTCCAAAGATAGACAATGCATGACAAGCACATCTCTACATCGTTGGTGTGTTATGCACGCCATCTTCCAAAAATAGGTCTTCATGCTCAAAATCAGCTAAGTCATAAAATCTGAACTTGCCTTCCACATGTGGGTCCTTCCTATCCTTCTGATACCTTCGTTCCATGCCTTCTATCCCGCGCAGACTCCTTGTGTGGTCTTTGACAAGTATTCTTTGATCAACAATGAAAACAGCTGGTATGTGGTATTTCCTTGACTTGCGTGGACAATATTTGTCCTGTGTTACCTCTTCCCACTTTTTCTTTACAAGAAATTTGCTAATGGATCTTTCCTCCTTCAATCAGCTGGCTAAAATTTGTTCTTCTCACAGTTATTCATTCACAGTGGACTGTTATTCTTTGTTTCTTCTTTGTATTGAAATGCAAAAACAAAATTAACAAAAACACGAACAAATCAATTAAATGGGGTAAGAAAAAAAATTCTTCCAACTAGTTTCATGGGGAAATGGTTACGAGAATTAAAGAAGCTTCCCCATAATTGTTTCCCCTTCTCATTGAAATAATTGACTCCTCTTCCTTCGGTTAGTGGCATTAATTTCTAGGGGAAAATGGGAAAAAGATAACCATTTTTCAGTGGAAATGCCAAAGCAGACGAGAAATCCCCACCCTATTTCCCCATGTGGGATATCGGGATATTATTTTCCCATTTTCCAACCAGTTGGATTGGCTATCAGTAGAAGAAATCCCACAAGCGAGGAAATAAGAAGAATTTTCTAGGAAAGGGAAAATCTAGGTACAGGAAGCCAAATTGGCATCCCCGACAATTGGAAGTGGAAGCTTTATTTTCCCTCAGCAATAAAGAAAAACTTTTCAATTGATTTTTAATAAATATTATATTAATATTTATTTAATTAAAAACCCAAATATTAATAAAATTGATTTTATCAAATAAAGGACGATAAATTAATTAATTGTTAACTTAGTTTGTAACCTGGCAGGAGGAGTTCTCGCCCGAGATGGAAGAAACGAAGATCGGAATGATCAGAAGAACAATACGATCACTTTGAGGATGAGAAATCAAGTGAAAAAATACTTTTGAAAAAATTTAAAATTTTATGTTTATTAATTTTGTGAAGTCAAAATTAGCTGATACCAGGGTCCATAGTGCATTGGGCAATCAAATGCTTAGTTGGGATGGAAAAAATTAAATGTGAGTTGGTGATGGTTAGTAAATGAGTGATGAGGTGTATTTTATCATCGTTTTGTGGGGTTTTATAATTTTTAGTTGTTTTGTGGGATTATTTGATTTTTTTGGGATTATTGTGTTTTATGATGTTTTTTTTTTTTTTTGAATAGGAGACATGTTGGTTAAATAATTTGTTATAGTGCAAATTATTGGTGTTCGCCAACGTTCACGGGGCTAAGCCCATCCTTTTTTTGTATGGGGAGGCTCCCATTATTAAATATAAATTATCTAAAATTGTGGGGTTGTCCTTAGGCCGAGTATCACACAAGATTCCTCCACTAAATTTGTTGCAAAGTGCTTGTATGAAGTACAAGGGAGGAATTTTTTGTGAAGGGAGGTAAAGGGAAGTTAGAGAAATTGATGCAGTCATACTATAAACTCACACAACCTATAGGATTATATAGGATACAAAACTCAATTATGCCTAATAAGCTCTTCAAAACTAGCTTTTTACTTACAATGCACATTCTACAAAATCAAGTAATTTATTGATCATTCCCCTTTAAAAACTAAAACAATCAACTCACCATGTTTTTTAATATTTCCCATGTCATTTAAAAATTTTCTATTTACATACCTTTTTGGTTAAACTTCCTTACAAGGCTTCTTGAGTAAAGGCTCTTGCTACAACCATGAATTAGGAACAACTAAATCAATCTATAATAACCTGAGAGAATTTTTCAATAACCCTTAAATTCTACTCGTTGTGTCCAAGGTCTCACTGTTACTTTCTTTTCACATTTTCTCACAAAATCAACATTCTAGCTCTTGACTACATCTTCTTGGGAATGTGTCAATATTAGACCCCATCTAATAGGAACCCTAAAAAATGTGAATTAAATTAAGCCTTAAGTCCTTAAAATTATTGTGGAGGAAGGTTTAAAGATCCAATGTTACTAATATATTCTCTTGGTTCCAACTTTACACTTATCTCTCCTTGTTTGAGCATATCTTGGTAGTTTTGTGTTGTCTCAGTCTCCTTCAACACTCACTGTCATCAACAATTCAAGAAAACTAAGTTATTACTCTTTTAATCATTCCATGCACATTATCTAAGTAGTTTCCAAGCACTCCTTATGAGCTTATAACCTAGATTCCTCTCTCAAGATCTTTTGATTGTTCTTAGTAATTTGTCTTTGTTCTACAAATCGACATCTACATGTCTTCCTTGAGTTCTTTCACACTAAAATAGTATTTAGTTGTTTTTCAAACCTTAATCTTCATGAGTATGTATGAGAAGAATGTTGAGAGTGCATGTTAACAATTTTCACACTTCTTCCCCACTATAAGACCATCGTTTATACTTGATCACTTTGTTCATGAACTGTAATAGTCATCTACATGATTTATCAAATAATTCATGTTGTTCTCCTCTATGGTGATGTTTCAAGACTACTCACTTATGTATTCCTTCTCCTAAAGGCCTTACTAGACTTCCTTAGATATTTCAAGGGCTATTTTCTCAGGGTTCCTCTCAGACCTTTATTTTTTCACATAACCCTAAGGAAATTTTCTTACAAACCCTTCCAGAAGCCAGAGGAGATGATATCTTATAATAAGAGGAATATTACTTACTTTCAAAGTTATAATTTATCTCCCAAAATTGATATATCCTTCTCCTTGGTTAATTTTCACCATTAGTATTTAATAGGCTTCACAACTCAAATGCATATCCTTAAGCCCCACTATACTTTTCTAAAATAGAGTTATTTTCTCTTATACAATTTTCTTAAAAGAAATGACTTATTTCTTATCTAAGGAATCACTGTTTGAAAGAATGCACTCATGGATTCTCCTTTGAAACTCTTTATCGCGTGTTTCTCTCACCTTCAATCATAGTATTGTGTTACAAGAAACCTCTATCACATATTTTCTAATAAATGTTGGTAACCTATTATAACTTCACTCTCCAAACATCATAGGATTACTGTCACAACCAATCATTCCCTTCAATAAATTTGGGAGTACTTCCTTAACCAGTTTTAGGCATTTATTGCATTCATCTCTCAAAATGATAAGAATTTGATTAAACTTACACCTTTAGGAATCCTGACACAGAATGTTAGATCATTCTAAGTCTGTAATACCATAATATTGTTATAAATTCTTACAAATCAAATCAAGCAGTTAGTAAATATATCTTACCACTCACATTATCCCTCAAGTTTTAACATGTATAGGAATTATGATCAATATTATGCCCAAGAAAAATGAGAAAAACTACCACCAACTGTGTATACATAGAAATTTCCTTCTAAACTTCCTCGAAAGTCTTCTTTCCTTAGATGATCCTTTGAATGATGTCAATACACTTACAAGGTGAGGCTTAAGTACGCCTTCACAAGATTTTTCATAACTGAATCTTGAATCATAGCCCTTCTTATTACATATTTAGCCTCTTTATTAGTTCATTAAGTCCTAGTCTAGTTTAGAAACTTAGGATCTTAGGTCTAGTTCACAAACATGACCTCACTAAGGCTCCTAGAGGTCAACAAGACTTATCACAAGCTTTTCACATATCAATGATGCTCCAATATTGCAACCATATATCCTACACAAGCCAAAACTTTCCCCAAGATTCAAAATTTTAATTTGGAGGGGAAATGGAAATTTCAAATTCTTGAAGGTCTAAAACTAAACTTATCTAATAGACCCTTTATGACCCCTAAACCCTAAGAACTTATCTTAGAAATCCAAAATTTATGATATACCACATATTTACATATGGAGACTTGATGCTCCCGCATCAAAAATCAAGAGAGAGAGGGTTAATGTTGTGAGTATACTTACAAAATTCACATACATCAACAAGAGTAGGTCCACATTCAATTAGAATAACATAACAATGTAAGAAATCAACAAGACAAATAACCTAGAGACACAAATTTCAACAGATCTATCAATCAAAGACACAAATTTCCTTCTCATATATAAAATATCACCATTCTTACAAAGTTAGAGAGTTAAGAGGATAAAGGAACATAAAAAAGGACATAGAAGAAATGGATCTCTTTTGCTTGATGTAGTGGTGATACAAAACTCAACAACGTATAACAATCCACAAAATGGCATCCTTGTGGAATGGAGAAGCCATTATAATTTATAGCATTAAAAAAATTCCTTTCATCTCCCCCCACATGACTTTTCACCTATCTTCATTGCTTGTGACCTTTCATATTCCTAGGATACAAAAATGAGTCTTTTCCTTATTAGTGATAAATGACTCTGACAATGTTAATGTTGAAAGTCATTTAAGTGAATAAGACAAAATTGGGAAAAATTACTTTCTTAATGGATAATTAGAATAGGGAGAGAGAATAAGGAGAGATATATATATAGAGAGAGAGAGAGAAGTTTTGACCAATCTGATGAAGATTAAGCCTTTTTCAGTGAAGAACTTATTGATTGGAAGCATTGTGTTCACAACCTCCTTCTTTTGTGAGATAATAGAAACATAACAGAGCATCGAATAAGTGTCCAAAAAAATTGTTATGAGATCTGTACTGTGATGGTAACATGATGACCTCTTCTTATTACAAGGTAGGAATGAGGATCATTTTCTTACTTTTCTAGTCCTTCACAATTCACCTTAGTGATCACAAGTCAACTCCATGATACCCAAACCCTTTTATGCTTGTCTACTTTTTATTCATATGGGTCTTCATTGTGCAGGTGAAATTATTTCTCCTTTAATGATATTATTTTCCTATGACCATCCATTGGACTGAAATGTGTTGATTGCAATGTGTTTTCTTCTTTGAGGTGTGGTCACACTCTAATGTTTTAAATGAGTATTTAATAACACTTCCAAGTGAATGACATCAAGTGAAACTGAGATGATTTATCTTTCTTGCATATGTGGTGCCTCATATGAAGATCATCCTCTTACCCTTTATATCTCCAGAATTTTCCCTGAGTGGAATCAACTTTAGGATGCTCATACATCTTCTTACTCATATGCCTCTCATGTGAATAGATGGTTTCTTGATCCTTCACATATGATGGTTTTGGATGTCTCAGTATCTTGAATAACTTATCCTGACTTATCTCTTAAAGAGATTTGAGCACAATGGTGGATTCAATATAGGATGATCATCACCTAACTTATTGAGATTCACATTTCACCTTTGAACATGATGAAACCTTCACAATTCACTTTCATGACGATGTTGTCACATGAGTGGAAACATGCTTATGGTATATGAGTACCTTTTTACTCAATCACTCCTCATAGAAATAGGTTTCCTCCTCCGGATAGGAGGATTGAACCTAAATGGTAATTGAGGATGAGTTACATGTTCTCAATCACAAATTACATTGAAGCACTGCTAAAGCCACCTTTCTAACTTGCAAGATGTGAGCACATCACCAAGCACTGACTAAGTGGTTAGAAACACTCCCATGAGGTATGCATTGTTTATGAGATTGAGATTACTATCAAATTGCTCATGATGAGCTTATCTTATCAATATTTTGATGACCATTACCTTGATGACTTGAAGTGAAGTTCCTGATGTTTCAGATCCTTCACAGATTTCGTGATGCTCCTAATTTCACTCGTTGTCCAAGTGAATATATTTCACACACATTGATTCACTCTTATATGTTTCCTATCATAGTGTGAGTCATATGATTTACCTTTCATGAATGGATTTAACTAGGATAATTCTCTTCTACCACAATGGGATGTGTTAAAGTATCAAACTTCTTGCATCTGATTGTGTCATGAAGAAATCACCCCTAAACTAATGTTTTGAGATCCTGCGAGGGTTTTTATTTCCTTTTTGGGCCATGAAACAACTTTTTGGCCTTATGATGATGGAAAAATTAATAAGATAAGCATAATGGTATTTTCCATAACTTTCTGAGCTCAATTCCAAGACTAACTATTTTTAGCGGGTCCTATCCAAGACTCCTATTTTTATCAATTTTTCATAGTTCTCTCCTTCTGATGTTTCTTACTCATTTGGAGTGTTCATAATATCAAGAAATTTCCATTTTTAGAAAATTACTAATTTTATACCTTTCCATTAATGAATACCTATTATTTTAAGAAATGGCACCCATAGGTGTCAGATTGATATGAAACTAGTTTCGAAATTTTTTATATTTTTAGGGATGTTCCACTTTTATTTTAAGATGATTCTCTTATCTCGATTAGTGGGAAAATGATAATATCATTGAAGATGGTATAATATTAAGAGAAAAATTATTTCATATCTCAAAAAATGATCCACCTCATCATGTAAGAAATGGATCAGATGAAAGCATATTTTACGATGAACATTTGCTCCAAATTTCAGGGTTTTTCACTCTTCAGATCTCTATAGAATCAAAAAGAAAAAATTATATAATTTTTTTTGTGGCATAGATGGTAATTACTAGATGTCAGGGGAAAAAACACATCCATAATCAAAACATATGCAAAAACGTAGAACTCCAAACATTGATAGGTCAACAATACATTGGATCCCTCCCCCAACTTCATAGTACAAACTTAACTTTGATGGAGCCTCTAAGGGAAACCTAGGGGCAGCTGCTGGGGGAGGTGTAATTCAGGATCAAAAAGGCTACTTATGATGGTATAATGGGTAATCAGAATAATCACTATGCGGGATCCTTAGCAGCTCTTTGGGGGTTGAGGCTTGCCAAGGAACATAACATCCAGAACATCATTGTGGAAGGGGACTCCTTAAGTATTATCAATCACCTTAATCAGATCTATCCCCCTAATTGGACCATTAAAAATTTAATTGAGGAATCCATAAGTACCTGTTCACACTTTCAAAGAGATCAAAATTGGTCATACTTATAGGGAGGGAAACAAGGTGGCTGATATCTTGGCAAATTATGGCGCTAACAACAATCTCACCTTTTGGGATAATGAGAATTACACCCCCAAGGAGGTGCAAAATGGTATTAATAAGGATAAATATGGACACACTCACACACACATCATGTAGGATCTATAATGAGATTGAGTGGGCTTTAAAGTACAAGACAGGTTGCACAAGTGAGATAAATAATTCAAATTAAGGCCATAAATGTTTGTATGAGTCTAGAAAATGGGGTTGGTTTTTAAAAAACCGAGTTTAGTCATATCATAAACAACACTTCTAAGGGTGGTTTCAAGTAGGGAAAGTGCATAAATCGCAAAATGAAAAAGATAGGAGGTGCTCCGTGCCAGTTGAAACCTAGCTGTGATCCCACCTCGAAGGACAATGGGGAGCTTTGGAATCTTCTTAAAAATGGGGGTTTCCACCTTCATTGAAAAAATCCAAAGAGCATGACCAAAACACTTTCTATGAATTTTGTCATGGATTTGAAGGAAATGAAGGTTAAATATGGGGGTCATCATGTGCTGATGAACAAGGAGTTGATTGTTGAGGCAACGTGGCTCGACTTGGATGGCTTCCAGTTTTTTAGCAAAAGGGTCGATAGAATTGCATAAACAAAGAAGTTTTCTGAAGAAGGGGAGGAGCTTGTCTTTGTTACGGTACGTGTCAAGGTAAGTTCCTTTCTAAAACCTTAAAATGAGATTACTAAAATGATGGTTCGATTCATCTCCCTTGAAGGGCGCTTTGTCACTGTTCCTATTAAGCACTTTGTCTTTCTCAACCATTTTAGGAGACGATTTACAGTTTGTTTCCCGCATTACCTCTTGAATTCACTTGAATACTCCATTCTCAATTTCCAGAAGCACACCAGGGCCATCCCCCTCCACCAGGGGCTCATCTTCCTCCTGCATAAACTTTTCCTCTCCAAATTCCCCACCATTCCTATCTCCCCCAGCGATTTTCCTTTTCCCATTCTAACTACTCCTTCAAAGAACCCAGCCACCTCTTCCAAGGCCAGAGCTATCAAGAACCCCAAACTTAGTAAAGTGGCCTCTCCTCCCTCTGCCTGTGTTCTCAGGAGAAACAAAGAAATGGAAGTGGT
The DNA here is from genome assembly GCA_019776745.2 of Taxus chinensis. Classification (NCBI taxonomy): domain Eukaryota; kingdom Viridiplantae; phylum Streptophyta; class Pinopsida; order Cupressales; family Taxaceae; genus Taxus; species Taxus chinensis. The sequence continues at coordinate 209,065,633 of CM034148.1, read as the reverse complement.
TCAAAATATCTTACACATTAGCAATGTTGGTCAAGATCATGCTTCACAGGATGAGAGGGATAATACTATTCTCATACTCGATTTATTGGAGAAGGAGGTTGTAAATATTAAGAAGGAGCTACAGCAATTAACCAAGTAGAAGGGGAAGAGAAAATTGAATGATGATGTGGATATGGAAATTGATCAAACTGAGGATATTTACAGAAAGTTAAACTCATTGGACAATATATTAGGGAGGGCCAAAGATAGACACAATCACAATATAGCCATTTTTAACGCCATTAGTGAGTTCCTGGAGCAATAGCCTAGAACCATTTCAATGTTGAGCGGGATTCTCTGAAACCATTTTGGGGGACTGAAAAGAAATAAATTAGGTTATTTCAAAGTTGAACGTGAATTATCCAACGCACACTACCACTCTGGCACTTTTAACTTACTTGCACACTATCAAATCTAGGATTGATAGGGCCTCCAAGAAATAACTCCCCTTGGTTTGTTTGGGTCCATTTTTTGTGTTGCTCTGTTTCGGAAAAAAATGTTGTTTTTTGGTTGCTTAATTGCAGTTTTATCCTTGTTTTGCTTTTTCCTAGTAGCTATTATTTGGGTTACTGTTGGACTGTATATATTATCTGAAATCCGGTCTTCTTTTGAGGTTTTTCTCATGTTTGATCTAGCTATTGAGCCTTTCTTGTAACTGGGTATAGTCCCTCCAAAACTATTTTCCATTAATAAAAAACACATCCATAATCACTATATTAGTGATGAGAGAAGTTATCCAATTTTCTAAGTGATTTTTGACTTGTTTGTGGCCATTGCGGATTTTTCGCTGTTAGAAAAATTTACACAATTGGGGTGATGTCACTATTTTATGTCATTTTTTTCCCTTTGGGGACATATGGGATAGAGGTTACACCTGGGTTTCCAAAGTGTGACCTGGGTGAGTGAGGTAGCTGAAAATGAGATCTAGGGGCTAGGAAATGGCACTGGAGAAGCTGGATGTGGTCACATGGACTCCAGGAGATGCATATATGAATTGGATCACACTTTTTTGTCCCCCTTATCCCTTTAGGATATATGGGATAGAGGGGACACTAGGTACACCAAAGTGTGACCTAGGATAAGGAGGTAGGTCACACTTTGGTGTCCCCCTTTGCTTCATGGGGACAAAGGGGACAGAGGGGACACCTTGGACACCTGGGTGTCCAAAGTGTGACTTGGGAAGGAGAGTGAGGTAACAATTTAATATACCCATTGTCCCTTGAAGGATAAAGGAGACACCCTGGTGTCCAAAGTGTGACTTTTCCATTCTAGGAAAGCAAATTTTTCCTTAGATGTCCAAATTTGGACACTGGACATGATTTTTTCGCCACAGAAGCTTAGGAAAATGTTTTGGGGTAATATTTATATAATTTTGAATCAAAATAAAATATTAAGATAAATGAATCCTTTATAAAATTATAGTTCTTCCTATATTTCCAAATTTATGACCTATTTCATTTCAAATTAAGAGGGGAAGTTACAGAGTTTTGAAATACCTTAGGAAATATTCAAGCCTTGGAGAAAATTTTATGTTTTCAACTTGTATAGGATTCTAATAGCTTTATAATTCCTATTTTTTTAATTATTAGATCCCTCTATAAATCTCAGAATCATTTGAAGAAGTCAAGTTTCACCGAGGAGCTTTCATTCCCTACACCCTGAATTAACCGATGTTAAACAAGATGTTGTTGAATCAAAATTTTATTTCCTAAATTTCCTATATTAGTTTATACATATTCAATACTCTCTTAAATCACCCTCATATTATTTATATTTACCTTAACATTCCCAAAGGACATTTACCAACTACGGAATGGAAAAAATGGCCTTTTTAGGCCTTCAAAGGAAGTAGTCTTTCATCAAGTCGCAATGAATTTATCAATCATATTCATAATCATTCCTACACACTAAAACAAACTTGAAAAACTTGTTATAAATTTCTTATGATCTAGGGTGATGGTGATACTGAGGGCATGTCATCCATAGGAAGGATGCACAATGACTGGGAATCATAATGTTCTAATAATGGGCTTAGTTGTCATGTTGAAAATTTTCAATTTTTCATGTTGTACATTTTGCATCATAACAACTAGGTCTAGCTCAGGTAAATTGTACTATAAGGTGAAATATATAACATCAGGCATCACATGGGGTAACATACCAGTTCTTTTTTCATTAGGTTATAGAGTCATTACAATTAACAACAAGAAACGATATAAACACAACCAAGAAACGAACACGACAGGGGAAAGAAAAAAAACACATAAAGGGGAGCACATAACAAAAGGGAAACCATGTAAAAACATCTTAAATCACCTATGTTACATGCAGGGGACAAGCCACTTTCACTAGAGCACCAATTCTTACTGAATTTTTACCTGTACACATGTATCACCAAATGCCTCTCTTCCACAAATCAATTGACGGGTTCACTAAAATATGACCCCTTCCTCAATCTCTTGAGAAACCTTATGTGATTGATTTTTCAATTAAGGTTCCACTTAGTCAGTCCATTTCCTTTGTTTCTTTGACATATTCTTTCTGTCTTCTCACTTATTACCAAGTTCATTCCAATTACATATTTTCCTTCACTACTACGAGGAGTCTTGGTCATACTAGGCTTGTTATTTTCATATTGAGGCTTATGATATTTGATAGGGATTTGAAATTTATTTTTCATCTTCTTCATGACCATTATTTCCATTATTTGGTTCTTAGAAGGTGTTTCAAGAGTTCCAATACTATCACAAGCCTCTTGATCCTCCATGTTTCTCAATTACTCCAAAAAATTGTACTTCTTACAATTTTACTCATTTGTATCTACTTCTCTACATGGCATCATGTGTACATTGCTTCATTACCTTGGAAAGAGGATGAGGACAAGGTTGGGTATGAAAAATGAATAACATCACCTATTCCTTGAGTGGAGTTGACATTGCAAGATGCAAGAAAATTCTTACTCATACCTTCCTTGTTGAGAAGGTTTTCATTTTGAACGATATCAGCCTTGGGATAATCCAACACCATTCCATCTATATGTTCTTCATTAATAAGGTATGCATATTCATGAAAGGAAATTGAGCACAATATTGGGGTTGAAACATCAAGATCATCATTTTCCCAATATTTGACAAAGTCATCCTCCTTTTGAGTAGATTCAATTTCAAGAGGCCTAAGAATCTTTTCATTTATGCATTCATTTCTGAAAGATTTATCTTCTTCCAATGTGAAAGATAAATACTTGTTTTACAATCATACTCATTTAATGGGTCTCCATGCTGAACCTTAAGAACTTGATTTGAAACATAAGATTCACCTACCAAGAAATTGTTTTAAGTCATTCTTCTACTATGATTCACACAACTTGACACCTTGGGATTTCTTTGTTGTAAGCCAAGATGTTCATGACCTCCATCTGCATACATACTCAGTGGGAAGAATTCACTACTAATTTATGACTCCATCAATTCATCATGATGTTTTTCAACCGACTTCATCACACTTGGATACTCCTCCGTCAACATGGGTAGCCCAACATCTAAGATTATGAATAATTTTTCATACCTTGAATATTAAAATAGTATATTAAATTCATACCACCTCTGAAGCTCTAAAATAATCAACTGGTCATGTCATGCTCTCATGATGGTTCTGCATGCTTTGAGAAGAATGAGAGAAAATAAGTTTCCATCTTCATTCTGATATTGTATAGAAAACATCTTTGCATCCAATGACCACTTCGTTATTTGTTTGAAAGTTTTTCTTCCTGTATTTTATGTCTGATGCCTCATGACCATAAGAAAATAATCTTCAATGTTTTCAAAAATAGGATCTCTAATTTTGTCATGATAGTATTCATCATCGCTCAATGAGGGTCACAACATGAATTCATGTTCAAATCAACAAGGATTTTGAAAGTGGTGAGAGCAAGTCGATTCTGACTCCATTCACAAGATTATTATATATTCCCATCCATTTTTTCTAAATGATTTCTATATTTTCCCACCATCTCATTATTAAAATTGGTATCACTTTCTATGATGGAGGTATAATCCTCATAAATTAATACATCCACAGGATATTAAAGCATTTTGTTTCTCTTCCATTCATCATGGATATAATATTCTTCACGAAACAAGAAAGGGGAAGGCTCATCTTCACATTCACACTTGTCTATCCATGTTTCAAGGGAAACATTGAGATCCTTTGTCTATTTTATCTTTTTATTGAACATTTTTGCATCATAATAAGAACCTAAACTAGACTCATACTTATCTTACATATTCATAGCATAGGTTAGGTTCTCAAGACTAAGTTATGGGTCTTCAATTTCTTCTGCAATCTTCAAAATTTCTTGTATGGATTCATTCTTCAAAGTTGTTACATAATCACTTTCACATTCATTTGAAACATCTTCACATTGGTTCTTTGGGAGATGGCTGGATCATATGGCCAACACTCATTTGAAAAATCTTCTTTCTCATGATCCATGTTTCTTATCATTTGGGGGTTTCCTTCTTACAAGTTAAGGCATACCAAATATTCATAATTTTCAAAAAGGGAGGAAATATCTATGTTGAAAGGGAAATGTATGCATTTTAATTCAATATTCATCAAATCATCCTTATGAAAGGATGAATAACACAAAGTTGGGGCTGCAACATAAGAATAATCATTTACACCATCTTGAACCTCTCCTATAGATCCCTGTTCTTCACAAGAAAAAAAAGGAAACTCTATATTCACAATTATGGTTGTTATCACACGCTTTTGGTAATGACAGGGAAACCATCTTATTAGAAATATCATGTGTTACCCACTCATCCACAATTGTTTCAAGAAGCAAATTGGATTCTATAATTTTTTATATTTCATCATTGGGAATTTGTGCATCAAATGAAGAGCCAAAATGAGAAATAGAACCATCAATAATTACCTCAAATTCATCCTCCTAAAGAAATTGTGGTGGGGAAGGGGGATTCATTTCTTGAACATCTTCACATTTAGTTGAAATCTCAGCAAACATTGGATCATCTATTATGAGACAAGAATTTTTCATCTCTCATGCACATTGCTTCTCACCAAGACTATGTTTCAGGAAAAAGTGTAGTTACAGATGGATACTAAACTTCTATTCTTCCTACATCATCTACCAAGGTGTTGAGTTAGAATTTTCAAGAAGAGGATAGTCATGAGGATTACATAAGAGTCTTTCTAGAAAAAAAACTTTGTAATATGGAGAATCAACAGTATTTGTTTCTAAAATATGGACCTATGCTTCCTCATTATGGAGTGCTTCAAGTTTCTCATACTTGTCTTGTATGGCCACAACATAATTTATAATTTCAAGATTTTTTTGAAGATCGAAATTTCCTTTTTCAACTCCCAAAATTATTTGCACATACTCCAATTTCAATGTTGTCATTTCTTCATCTCCATAAGCAAGAAATTCATCCAAAGGAAGAGAGATAAAATACAATGCTTTAAGTTTCTCTGGCAGTTGTGTGTAATTTGATACATTACCTTCGAGATATTAATATTTTTTTGGTTGGTTTACATATTCATCTTAATTTCATTCATATAACATTTTGTATCTTTTCTGCATTCTTCTCATTAGGCTCTTAGATTCTCGATCATCAGTCGGTGCAAGTCCTATTTTTTTTTCTCTTGCAGCAGTCCATTTGAATTGAAGCCACAAGGATTTGATGGTAGGATCTTCAGAGGAAACAATTGTAACTATTCTAGATAGTCTTTTCATAACTTTTGCAAGAATGTCACTAACCTTCTTTCCTTTTACTTATTGCATATTTTTTGTTGAATCGAGAGACCTCTTCATTGTACCAGAATTCATACTTTTGCAAGATCTAGTCTAGAATGATGGATGATCAAAAATCAAAATATCTTGATGGTCATCATATTTTTCCTTGTTATTATCATTTATTGGTTTTGAACACCAATCTCAAAACTTCATCATTGTGGTGCGGGAAATGAATGTGACATGGATTCGTTCCTTGATAAAAATCACTTTTAAATCTTATTTTCATTTTGATATCTGATTGTTTTATTTTTGGAATATGTTTTTTTTAAATTTTCCAGAGACATTTAAGGGTACACACGAGTAGGTCTCTCTTCAATAGATTCACCAAAAATTATTAGTTAAATAATTTTTTGTAGAGCAGATTATTGGTTTTTTACCAATGGTCATGGGGAAAATCCCCTCCTACTTTTTAATGGGGAGGCTCCCATTATTGAATCTAAACTACATAAACTATGGGGTGGTCATTAGGTTAGGGATCACATGGGAATACTCCACTAAACCTTTAGCAAAGTACTTGTATGGAGTATAAGGGGAATTTGTTGTGAAGGTAGGTAAAGGGGAGTTGGAGAAATCAAGAGAAAGGGAGAGAGAGAGAGAGAGAGAGAGAGAGAGAGAGAGAGAGAGAGAGATTTAATATTGTGATTAGGCTTATAGAATTCACATACATTAACTCAAATATGTCCACATTCAATGAGAATAATAAAAACGATGTAAACAATTAGCAAGACAAATAGACAAGAGACACAGAGTTATACAGATCTATCTATCAAGGACACAAAGTTCCTTCTTGGTTATACAAGAACACCATGCTTACAAATTTAGAGATTTAAGAGGATAAAGGAACATAAAAAAGGACATAGAAAAAATGTAGCTCTTATTTCTTGATGTGGTACTGATACAAATATCAACAATATCCAACAAAGTCCACAATTGCTAACACTTTGGAATTGAGAATCCATTCCAATTTAGAGCATTACAAAATGTCATTTCATCTTCCCCCACATGAATTTTCACCTATCTTTATTACTTGTGACCTTTCAAACTCCTAGGATACAAAAGTGAGTCTTTTCCTTATTAGTGAAAAAGGACTCTTGCACTGTTAATGTTGAAGTTCACTTAAGTGAATAAGACAAAATAAGGAAAAAGTACATTCTTAATGGAGATTTAGAATAGGGAAAGAGAAGAAGGAAGAGAGATAAAGAGAGAGAAGGGTTGACCAATCTGATGAATATGAAGCCTTTCGCAGTGAAGAACGTGTTAACTGGAAGCATTGTGTTCACAAAATCCTTCTTATGTGAGATAATGGAACTATTCCAGAGCATCAAATAAGTGTTCAGAAACACTATTATGAGATCTATATTGTGATTGTAACATAATGATATCTTCTTATTATAAGGTAGGAATGAGGATCACTTTATTAATTTTCTAGGCCTTCATAATTCACCTTAGTTATCATAAGTCAACTCCATGATGCCCAAACGCTTTGATTCTTTTATGCTTCTTACTGAAATGGGTCTTCATCATGCATGTGAAATTATTTCTCCTTGAACGATATTCTTTTCCTATGACCACTCATTGGACTGAAATGAGGTGATTGTAATATGCTTTCTCTTTTGAGTTTTGGTCACACTATAAGGTTTTGAATGAGTATTTAAGAACACTACCAAATGAATGGAATCAAGTGAAACTAGGATGATCTCTCATTCTTCCATACATGGTGCCCCATATGAAGATCATATTCTTACCCTTCCTTTCTCCAGGATTATCCATGAATGGAATCAACTTTAGGATTCTCATACATCTTCTTTCTCATATGCCTCTCATGGGAATAGATGGTTTCATGATCCTTCACACATGATGGTTTTGGATGCCTCGTTATCTTGATTAGTTTATCCTAACTTGGCTCTTGAATATATCTGAACACAATGGAAGATTCAAGATGTGATAATCATCACCTCACTTATTGAGCTTCACATTTCACCTTTGAATATGATGAAACCTTCAAAATTAACTTTTCTGACCATGGTGTCATGTGAGTGGAAATATGCTTATGGTATATGAGTACCTTTTTGCTCAATTTATCCTCATGGAAATAGGTTTCCTCCTCCAGCTATGAGGATTAACCCTGAACAAGACTTGAGGATGAGTTACATGTTCTCAATCTCCAAACTGCATTGAAGCACTATAAATTCTACCTTTTTGACTTACAAGATTTGAACACATCACTAAGAACCGATTAAGTGTTTAGAAAAACTCTCATGAGGTATGCATTGTTTTTGAGCTTGAGATGACTTTCAACATTTCTCATGATGATATTATATTATTGATATTTGTGTTACCATTCCCTTAATGAAATGAAGTGAAGTTCCTCATGTTTCACATCCTTCACAGATCTCATGATGCTCTTGATTTCACTCATTATCTAAGTGACTATCTTTCACACACACTGATTCAATATAAACTATTTCCTATTATAGTGTGAGTCATATGATATTTCTTTCATGAATGGATTCAACAAATATGACTCCCTTATGCCACAATGTTATTCGTTGAACTTTCCAACTTCCTGCATCATATTATATCATGTATAAATCACCTTTAAACTGATGTTTTGGGATCATGTGAGGGTTTTATTTCCTATTTGGGCCATGAAACAACTTCCCAGAATTGCGATGATGGAAAAATAAATAATATAAGTAGAATTGGAGTTGTCACAACTTTTTGAGCTCAATTCCAAGATTTACTATTTTTAGAAGGTCCTATCCATGACTATTATTTCTAATAGTTTTCACATTCCAATGTTTATTTCTCATTTAGAGTGCCAAGAATTGTGAGGAATTTCCATTTTTTGACACTTACTATTTTAAGACATTCCCAGTCATGAAAATTTGTTATTTTTAAAAAGGGCATCCACACGTGTCGAATTGATATGAAATTGGTCTCGAAAATTTTGTGATTTGTTAAGGATGCTTCACTCTGATTTTCAGATGATTCCTTTTTCTTGATTAGTGGTAAAATGATATTTTCATTGAATATGGTATAACGTTGAGAGAAAAATCAGTCCATATCTAAAAAAGAAGACACCTCATCATGCGAGAAATGGATCACATGAAAGCATATTTTACGATGAACATTCGCTCCAAATTTCAGGGTTTCTCACCTGTCAGATCTCTATAGAATCAAAAAGGAAACTTGATGAAATTTTTTGTTGTGGCATGGTTGCTCATTAATATCATTCAAGGGAAACAAAACAACCATAGTGACTAAATTTGTTATGGGATAAGTTACCCAAGTTTTTGAGAGATTTTTGAAATGTTTGTGTCCATGATAGCTTGTCCGTAATTAGAAAATATTAAGAGGGGTTTTATCACACTTTTATGTCCTCTCTATCCCTTGGGGGGTAGAGGGGACACCTAGGTGTTCAAATTACAACCGAGGTGAGTGAGGGATCTGAAAATGAAATGTGGGGGCTAGGAAATGGTGCTAGAGGAGATGGAGGTGGTCACATATGGTTTAGGAGCTGCATACATGAGATGGGTCACACTTTTATGTCCCCCTTATCCCTTGGGGAACATAGGGGACATAGGGGAAACTAATGACACCAAATTGTGACCTAGGAGGAGGGAGGTAAGACTTTGGTGTCCCCCTTGCACCATGAGGATAAAGCGGATAGAGGGGACACCTAGGTGTCTGAAGTGTGACTTGGGGAGGAGAGTGAGGTCACACTTTTTTGTCCCCGTTATCTCCCTTTTCCCTTAAATGATAGAGGGGACACCTAGGCATCCAAATTACTAATTTTTCATTCTTGGAAAGAAACTTTTGCCTTGTATGTCCAAATTTGGACACCGAACATGAGTTTTTCGCCATAGGAGCTTCGGATAAAAAATTGGGGTCAAATTTTGTATGGTCTTAAATCCAAATCACATTTTAATATAAATTTAACCATTATAAAAATTCAATTCTACCTTATTTTCCAGATTTATGACCTTTTTCATTTTGAACTAAGAGGGGCAACTACAGAGTTTTGAAATACCTCATGAAATCTTTGATCCTTAGAGAAATGTTTATGTTTTCACCTTGTATAGGATTCCAATATCTTTAGAATTCCTATTTTTTATTTTTAACACCCTATAGAAATCCCAAAATCATCTAGATAAGTCAGGTTTTACCGAGGAGTTTTCATTCCCTACACCCCAAATTACCTGATGTTGAACAGAATGTTCCTGAATCAATATTTCTTTCCTAAAATTTCCTTATTTACTTTAGAAATATTCAATACTATCCAACATCACCTTGAGATTATTTATATTTTCCCTAAACATTCTTGAAGGATGTTTACCAATTGCAGAATGGACAAAATCACTTTTTTAGGCTTCCGGAGGAAATAGTCTTTCATTGAGTCACAATAAATTTATCGATCATCTTGGGTAATCATCCTTGCACATTGAAACAAACTTTAAAAACTTGTTATTAATTTCATATGATCCAAGGTGATGGTGATACTAAGGTTAGGTTGGCCAGAGGAAGGATACATAGTGACTGGGAATTATAATTTTTAATTCTGGGTTTAGTTGTCATGTTGAAAATTTTCAATTTTTCATGTTGCACATTTTGCATGACAACAAGACCTTATGCGCAAGATGTGTTTTCTAGAGTTTATATTTTTCCCTTTTTGGATTGTGTGTTGCAACAAGAAATATGCATTACAGAAAATAAAGATGAGATGGAGGTCATCAAACCTTATGACAATAGTTTTTGTAGTTGTGGGCTTAGATGGTTGACTAGATTGACAAGAACCTGTAAATTTGATTGATAGGACACTTCAACCGAATATTTTGAAGGGATCAATAGGTTTATTTTGATCACCTATAAGATGTGTTAGTAAATATATAAAAATATTCAAATTAATGTTACTAAATAAATGGGCTTACACTACCATTGAAAAGAGAAGGACAATCATTGATTCTTTCAATGTATAAAGTGGGTAAACTTCCTGATCTGAATCTATAACTTGTACGTAAACACACTTAGAAAAAAATTAGTTATTTTTGGTTGTTAGGGGACCTACCTTGGTCATATCACTAACCATTTAAGGAGATAAAATACATTTTATTGAATAAAAATGACAAAATGATGCATGAAAATAAATGGTATACATGACTCAGTCGTAAACCAATCGCGGGTGTGATTCGCTAATTTTTTTATGGAATTTGTACGCCAGTTGTAGGTGCGATTGGAATCTACACTAAAATTTCCCAAAATAATGATGTTTCAAGTTTCACCTATACTTTGTGATCCATCTTTACCTCTCTAAAATATGCAATACCAAAAATATATGAGCAAAGATGCAAAAATTAAAGCATTGGCTAAAGTGCACAAAGAGTCGAGGGGTTTGAATGATGGGGGTGAGTGGTATTTTATAGTTTTTAAGAACCTAGAAGATTATGACACATATGGGTGCAAAATGAATATATGGGTGAGATGATAAAGTTCCATAGTGCATTGGCCCTTGGGATGCAAATGGGTAGGTGGGATGAACAAAATTAAATGTGAGTCTGTGAGGGTTAGTAAATGAGTGATGAGGTGTCCTTTATCACAATTTTGTGGGGTTTTATAGTTGTTTGATTTTTTGGAATTATTTTAATTTTTTAAATTATTGTGTTTTATGATGTTTTTAATATTTTTGAATAAGAGACCTTATGTGCAAGGTGTGTTTTATAGTGTCTACATTGTTCCCCTTTCAGGTTGTGTGTTGCAACATGAAAGATGCATCATACAAACTTAAGATGAGATGGCGATCGTCCCAGTCCAACCCTGTGATAAGAATTTCCACATGTGTAGGCTTAAATGGTTGAGTAGATAGAGAAGAATCTAGAAATTTGATCAATTGGCGACTTCATCTGAAGTCTTTGAAGGGATCAATAGGTTGATTTCGTAAGGCTGAGACTATTGAGTCAAATAACTATGATAATTAATGATTTAATGTCATAGTTTAACAAGAAGGATTTTATATGATATCCCCCTCAAGTGACATTTTTAGATACACATGTCACACCAACATAACGTGGGACAAAAAGTGGCACTTGAAAATGATATAAAATGAACCTTGGTGAAGGTATGATGAGTTTAAGAAAGGACAATGTTTCCTTAGCCATGTATAGCTGAAAATTTGATGATAGATATGTATAAAAATGGATGCAAGTTAGATATCATGAGAGAAATGTTTTTCCGACCTAAAGTGATGAGAAATGATTGCAAGGCAAATAACATGAAAAGTGGTGATTATGCAAAAGTGTGGAGAAGGAATCGAATGCCCATGGATGTTCTTTCCAAATAAGGTGGAATGTAAGTATAAAAGTTACATGGTTACAATAATGCAGTGCAAGAGGTGTGTAGGTGTATGAACGATTTTTATAATAAGTGCTTTTGTGAACACATGATGAACAAAAAGGAATGAGTCATGAGACAATAAGTGATCTAAAATAAGATCTTGAACAAGGTCTAAACATCATCTGGTGAAATATTATCCTTGTGTCACATTCAGATCATATGTGTGTGCATGAAAGTTAATTACTACTTAAAGTGAAGACCTGTAAGACAATGAGTGAAAACACAATCCAATGTGTAGGTGTGATTGAAATAGGTGTTTGAGGATAAATGGAATGGAATTAAATTATAATTTATGAATTTATCTGTTTTCATCCAAGTGTCTATATCCCTGACAAAGATACATTTTATTTTATGCACACCATTTCTCTGCTAACATCCAGTCATTCATAGCCCCGATAGAGATACGTAAAACATCCATGAGAGAGAGTGTTTGATATTTCTTCTTTTTTGAATTTGGACTTTTGTTTGTGATTTTTTTATTTCTTTTCGACATGATATTCATCTCTCTAATTTTGTTGAGGGGTTTAAAACCACTAGTGGATTGATGGAGGGAGTGGAAGTGATAATGGAGATGACATTAGAAAGCATTAACAAATAATTCTATAGGGCCTTCAAGACAAATTGTTAACTATTGATTTAATCTAATTTGAATAAAATATTATTTCAGAGTAAATTACTGCAACAAATGATGTTCATATGATTATATACAATAATGTACAAACACTAAGCATTTATCAATTTAAAACCGTAAGCAAATGGAGGGAGACAAATGACATAGGTGATTCTGTGCAGCTTGGGACTAATCGTGATTGTGTATCTTCTAGATTCGGTTGGAAACAACATCGCAAAGGCTTGATGAGGGTTCAAAACCCCAGGGATGTACAGGACATAAGTGTGATTTGCACCGAATCAAGGAGATAAATAAATTATATGATTGATCTAGGTGCATGTGATAAAATAAATATTTTAAATTGGTTCTAATAGTCTATATGTGGTGAGTCATACTTGTGGGGTATTGTAAAATTAGACTTGTTCACTCTGGTTCTTGTGTACTAGTGTGTCCAATTGCATTCTAGTAAGAAGAAAATAAATTCCTCAATTTTATGTATGCCCACGAATTAAATCAAATGTGAGTCTAACATATGTAAAATCTGGACTCTGACTTTGCAAATCACTGTCACCTAATGCAAATAAAAATCCACGTGATTGAGCATTGCACTAGAGGTGAAACCGTGTAGGATATGTGGACGTATATGTAACCCTTATGCAATGCAACAAGGTGGACCTCCTTACTAAGTTGCACAATGCCACTTAGGGATGAGATGAATAAATATTCTCAATTATGATTCATCTTTTGTGAATGGATTAGTATGAATATCTCTTCCTTTGCAGTGTATACAAATTAATGCATCCCTTGTCCCTTGTATGAATGTGTGAGATGTATGATTTTTACCTCTTGTGTCTTTTTAAAAGCTTAGGTGGTGATACGTAATGCTTATGGTTCTTGGCCCCTTATTTAGAAGAAGTAACTAAGTATATTCATTATTCCCTTATTTGATTTTCATAATTGAAAACTGAAAGGTTGACCCAAAGAGTTAAAAGGTGACCAAGAATCGAAAACCACCCAAAAGAGTAAGAATAAGAAAGAGAGGTACAAGAGTGCTTGAACGCTTCTATCCTAACCAGGCGCTAGTGTCTAAGTCCATTAAAAATTAAATCATCTAAGTGACGGTAGAATTATAAGATGTGTAAAGTGAGTAAAGTGTAATAAATAAAGTAGCCAAAAGGAGGTGTCAACCACTAGTTTTCTTTCTTATGAATCATGTATATATTAATATGCTTTATGACCTAGAAATGTACCCAAGTGCATAGATTTTGATTATCCCTACGAAAAACCAACCAACCAATATTAATTTGTTGAGTCCAAATTTTTCTCGATAGCATGGATAGTAGACTAGAATATGTGTATCCAAGTACACTTAAAGATGGAGTGTCAGAATAGTGTGCTGTGTCAACACATTATACATGGGATTTTATCCAAAGTAGAGAAGTAACCATTACTTTCAAATCTGGCAACTATCACATGCAGGTAGACGCAAGTAACTCACCAACAATCATTCATGATCATGATTTAATAAAAATAGTTATTAAATCTGATTTCAGAGTAACTAGCAATATAAAATCTGATAAAATGCAATGAAACACAAGTGTTAAGTGCTTAAGTAATACGAAACTATAAGAAAATGGGAGAGAAAGAGGACTTGATATTGTGTAACCTATAGATAATTGGGACTATGTATACATCGGATCTAGCAGGAAATGACATCACGAAGGATCACTAGGAGATATGAAACTCTGCACTGATTCAGACATGAGCACCCACAGGAGGTTAGAGGTGCTTGGGAACTGTTGTCTGATTCTGGCCATTGGTGACTATGAAAATTTTTAGGATCTTATTATTTTTTGGGTCCAAAAATTGTCACTTTAATCTCTTCTTTATCACATTACCTTCAATTTCATGGTTTTGATCACACCTGTAACCTATAATAAAAAACTATAAATATCTACACAAGCTCACAAAGACATCAAATTTGAATAAAATATACAAAATTTGAAGTCACAATAATCCCAATGGTCACCCGAAGAGTGAACTTATTACTGAGCATTGCACTACATTCCAGAATCCATGTACTTGTGTGTCTTGTGTGTGAAATAGTGTCCTTAGGTTTCTCTCACACCAAAGACACCAAAATAGTGGGCATATGTAAATGTGTGGTATGGAATTCAACACTTCCCATTTCTTTGTAGTGTATGTAACCCAAAAATGCAGTACCTTATGATGGTAGTGGTACTATGTAGATGGTATTGTCCCTTAGAATTGTCAGCCAAAATAATCGTGTGTATGTTTTGCATATATATGAATCTCTTGTTTGAATTTCAACACTAGTGACACAAAAGGCCAACTATGAACAATTGATAAGGATAAGAAAACTACAAAGAATGAACAAAAATGTAAAATTTTGTAAAAAGAATAAGCAGGGAAGAAGAGTCTAGAATGGACACAGACGCTTAGGCACTAGTATCCAAAATGGGTACTAGTGTCATGGGATAAATGACGAAAGATGTGAAAAGACAGACATACATGGATCCCTGTGACTTGACCAGTAATGCATATAAACATGAAAAATATAGCAAAGAATCATAATAGATAAATAAAAGAACATATATGGATAAAGGATTATGTCACTAGTGAATACTTTTCTTTTTTAAGATTCATGCATATAACAACATACTGATGACATGGTAAGATAGTAATGTGTCTGTGATTTTGTATCTACATTTGCCCCCTTTTATGCTATTTGAATGAAATTCAAGTAGTGTAAAGGAAGTAAGTAACATACCTGTGAAAATTATGGAGAATCCATATCATGAAGTGTGTGTAGAATGTAGGAAATGTTGGTGTGGCGAACCATGGATCAATGTTTCGACCTGTCTGGCGTAAGTGGGGATAGAAAACCATCGTAAGGAGTGTTGGATTGTTGTCTTCTAGTTTTTATCAATGATGTGAAACACCATTAATGATAATTAGGATGATGGATTAAATTCATAGCATGATCAATAGTTTGATGACATATAGATTCAGATGGTTTCATGGTGGTTTGATGAGATTCAATGAGATTGGCTTAGTCTAACAAGCCTTGTTAGATTACCTAGCTAGCCTAGGTGATGGTGCATGATGGTTGGATATTCTTAGTAGATATAGGATCATGTTGGAAGCATGGAGAACATGTTTGGAGAGTTTTTAGGCACTTTAATGAGTTTCAGGGTACAGGTACAGGTTGAACACCAAGATTCATGCCTCATCTAGACTAGGCCTAGGTGCTTGGAGGCACAAGGTTGTGTTGTGGATCATTTTGAGCTCATGGATGCATATAAGTGAGTATATAATGATGTATTATGGTTGTTAGGACATTTTGGAGAGGGTTCATGATGATTTTTAGTGTTGGTTTAGTTGACCCTAGCCTAAACGATGTAAAAACCCAAGGGCTAGTACAGCAACTGAGATGGGATGGAGATGATGGAGAGATATTTGAGCTATGATGGTGATTTGAGATGATTTATAGATGTGTATTAGAGGTGTGAGAAAAATTTGGAGTCATTATGAAGAAATTTACAAGATAAGTCAGTTTTAGTGAAACAGGTTCCTAGAAAGGGTGTTTACAAGCTTGAATTACACCTTATAATGCTCTCCTTGAATTGTGTGTTTTACATAGGACCTTTTGGATTTCAGGGATGTTTCTAAATTTATTCTAGAAGGTTTCAACAAATATAATGAGGTCATTTCATCGTCACTTTTTTTTGAATGAATGTTAATAAGGTAAATTGTTTTTGTGTGCTTGAAACCCTATCTCAAAAGCGATAGGAGAGATATTTCTCTAAGTGCCGAAAATTGATTTCCAGTGTTAGTATTATGATTTTATGATGTATAGGACTCCTATAAGTTTCTATAAAGGTATGGTAGAGTATGTGGTGATGAGTGGACCCCACTCAAATAGGCATTGTTTTTAAAGAAGTTCAGTTTGGGACAAGGTTTTCCAAAGGCGTTGTAAATTAAATGGACATTAGTTTTAGAATGTGATTTTTTCTTGATTTCCATAGTGTGTTTCTAATGTCATTTTGATGCTATTATAAATAGCAAAGTGTGCCCTATTTATGAAGACTAGTCAAAGGGCAGTTTTGGGGTAGTTTGAGGTAGTTTGCAAAGATGAGCTTGGTTGAAGGCCTTCCACTTAGATTTGAAAGTAGTTACAATATGTTCTTGTAATATGATTCAGATATATTTCCAATGGTATAATTTTTGTTTCATGATTATGATAATGGATAGGTCATCTAGGTCAATTTGTGGAGAAGAAGGTTTCTTGGTTTTTAGAACTGAACTGCTCCTGCTGAAAGATTGAGTTGGTTGAAGCATGATATGAAGTATTTGATGCTTTATACCACCTATGGAAATTGAATAGGATGTGATTTTTTTTCCTATTGAAGACATTTTTAGGTCTTGGAAGTGACATAAAGGGTGTAAACTAGCTGAGTTTGTAAATCTAATTTCTGGGTAGCATGTTTTGGTGAAGAGTAAAGTAGTTGTGGTTTACGAATATGGATGTTTCATGTATATAACTTGAATATATGTTTTTTACACGTCCTTATTTTTCCATAGAGTGGTCACATGCCATATTTGAGTTGTTTTTCGGTGGTCTTAAGGCCTAAAGGTGAAATCTATGTGTTGGAAACAGTTGTTTAGTGAAGTATATGAGCCAGTGGGCCCATTTTATGATTTATTTGATGGGATAAAGTAATTTTTGACCATTTATTATGTTTTTATGTTATATTAATCATATATGGTGAATATGGGAGCTTGACTAAGAATGATTTTGTGATTTATGGTTTTAGTTCATCCTAGTGATGGGATTTCGAGCATTTTTCGTGTAAGTTGGATGGTTTTGGGCATGACCGACCTATATGGGTCATATGTGAATGTTTTAATGATTTAAATTATATGTTATGAATTTTAATTTTTCAAACCGAAGGAGGAACATTGATCTAGTTTGAATTTGAATCATGAATAGCATATAAAAGTGATGTTTTGGGTTATATTTTGAACTACTTGAGCAACAGGTATGAAAAGTGTGACCTATGTAAGAGTGTTTTGTATGTAAAAATTCATGTGTTGAGATATGAGAGATTTAATGATAGGTTAAATAATTTTTCAAAGAGTGTGTACAAGGGTTTGAAGAAAATATGAGTGAAGAAAGTGAGAGATATAGTAAGATGGAGAAGCTAGGGTTTGAATAACGGTTTGAAGGAGAGTGAGATGAATCAGTAATCTTAATCAGTTATGGAAGAAACAATACAATATATATCTTCATAAAAATGTGGTTTAGTTTGTGCTTGATCATCTTGGGGGATTGTAGCCTCCTTGTGGAGTTAGTGCTTGACAAAACTAGGAGTTGTTGTTCCTTGTAGGCTTGGTGCTCTACTAAAATAGGGTTTGATGCTCCTTGTGAATATGGTGCTTCACTAAATGATTTTGATTTGAATAATAAAATCATAATTTTTAGTGGTTTTTCTTCCCCTTGAGGGTTTCCCACTTATATCTTATGTTATGGTGTTGATTCTCTTGTTCATGGTTGATTGCATGTATATTATTTGATGTTGTGCACACAATAATGGTTGGACAAGTGGTTTGTGATTTAGGTAAGTAATATGAAATTAAATCAATTTTTAAGGAATGATTCACCCACCCCCCTCTCTCATTCCATTTTTCTTCCAACAATTGGTATCAGAGAAAGTATTTATGGATAAGTTTGATCACATTAAAGGAGATCCTTTGAACCACAAAAAATGGTGAGTCAACAGATTTTCTCTACCAGCAAGGCACCATTGTTTGATGGAACAAATTATGCTTTTTGGAGTTAGGATAAAGAATCATATCATGTCTCTAAGGTCTGATATTTGGGAAGTTATGGGAATGGTTATTCTCCACCTGCCACTCCACCAACTAGTGTTGTAGATAAGAAGGTATGTAATGATAAATCAAAGGCTTTTAATGTTATCATATGTGGTCTAGGAGAATCATATATGAGAAAGGTAATGCACTGCAAGTCAGAAAAAGAAGCATGAGAGAAACTTTGAGTTTTTTATGAAGGTGACTCAAAGGCAAGAATTTCTAATCTTCAGACTTAGAAATCAATTTGAAATTCTTAAGATGAATGACGATGAGTCTATTGCATAATATTTTCTTAGAGTTGACAAGATTTTCAACAACAGCAAGGGTTAGGAGAAGATGTGAAGGAATACTTTGTAGTCCAAATTTTTTTGAGGTCCTTAACACCTAAGTTTGATTCCAAAGTGTCTACTATTGAATAAGCCAAGGAATTGACTAAGTTGAAGATGGATGAGTTACATGGGACTTTGACTACTTATGAAATTAGGGTTGTTGACTCAAAACCATCCAAGAAAGAAATATTTTTCAAGGTTTAGAAGATGAAAAAGGATAAGAAGACAAAATTTGATGATACTTCTCATGAGTTAGGTAATGAAGAGTTATTTGTTGTGGTTTCTAGAATACTAAATGTTGGAACTGGTAAGTACAAAGGCAAACTTCCTTTTAAATGATTTAATTTTAGTAAATTAGGTTATTCGTTTGCTAAGTGTCCTCATAGGCATGAAAATAAAGATGATCATGATCATGAAGGTGGTCATGAAAATAAAAATCAAATGTATAGTAAAGAGAAAGAGTTCAAGAATTTTCCTCATAAGAAGAAGGGAAAGAAGAGTTTTTACACTAAGGAAGATTCCTATTCTTCTGAAGTGTGTACTGAAGATTATAGATCAGGTTCTAATTTTGAATCTAATCACAGAGATGTAGGTGATGAGAACCTATTTATGACAACAGATGCCATGATATCCATTACTAGAGGTTCTATATTGTTAGGTGATTTTATGTCACGATCTTGCAAAGGTTCTAAAGAAGAAGAACATGGTCTTGATACTGAATTGGTATGTTTCCAATCTAAATTGAATCATGTTGAAAGAAACAATGAGAAATTAAAATCACAAGTTAAGTAATATAAGCAAGGATTCAAAACCTATAAGAGAATCATTGGGCTATTACAGAAAAGCTTGATGAAACTGTGAGAAAGTTAGAGATGCAAATGAGTATTATGACTCTTAGTTTACAATATAAGGAAGAATAATTTACCATTCTTAAGAAAGAGCTATCAGATGTGGCAAGTAAGGAAAGATCTTATCAAATATTTGAGTAGAGTTCCAAGGCTCTTGATGATATCTTGAGCAATCATAAATCAGCATGTGATAAAACTGGTTTGGTATTCAAATTTGAAGTCGAGAAAAATTAAATCAAACAAGATGATATGGTTTCCAGAAAATAAGAAGGTGTTTCAAGCATTAAAGAAGGAAAGAAGGTGTCTTCAATCAAGAAAAATGAGAATATTAAGCCTATTAGGAAATCTAATGCCTCAAGGTATGAAAGATCTTTCAATGTTTATTGTTATACTTGTAATGAATTTTGTCATAAGGAAAAATAATGTAGAAGGTCTACTAGAGATGCTCATCCATGGAGAGATGATAGGAGTGAACAAGCTAAGAATTTAGTATGTTATAATTGCAATGAGGTGGTTCATGTTGTTATATTTTGTTTGAATGATCCACCCATACAAGTTAAGGGATATAAAAGGAAGAATTCAGTGGTGTCCTTTAGCTATAATGAGGTTGGTCATGATGCAAGAGAGTGTGGATATGTGATTAACTAAAAATGGAAAATATAATACTATGAGAAGTATAACCACTAGTTAATATAAATATGAGGACTACAACGTTGTAATATATGAACTAACAACAGTATGGAATAATTACAAGTAATTATAATAAGTGAAATAAAAACCCTAAGTATACATGTAAGGAAGGAGAAATGACTTAGCTGATTATTGAAGTTTGTCGCAGGTCTGATAATAAAATATGGAAGTAGGAATGAATACCCTGAAGTCCCAAAAGGGCCAAATATGAGTAGACTGAGGTGTTTGGGAAGGTATTGAGGTGCCCCAAAGCACCCTGGTCTGCAGATTAGGTGCCCTGGTCTCTGTAAATGGTCAAAAATTGAATTTTGTATGACCACAAGATGATCTGAAAGACTACCTGTCTTTCACCTGTATTCATTGAGTTGTGTTAAATGTGTTGAATAATACAATGACAACCTGTAATAAATAAGAAGTATAAAACCATAAGAAAAATAAAATATGCAAAATGAATGGGTTAGACTGACCTTTGTTTCCAAACTAGTGGTCTTATCACTGAGCATTGCACTACATTTCAGACACAGATGTATTTCTAGTGTGTGTGTGTGTGTGTGCATTTCGTGCCCTAGGTGCTCTTGTTCTAGTTGCACTTTGTGAAGTAGCGAGCAATAATAACTATATAAAATGTAATAACATGTGTGCATGAAATATAATAGAATCTCTCCCCCTATGTTTTCTGTGTTGATGCAGATCTCATAGCCTTGATGCATGACACTATGTGGAGGCAAGTAATGCAATGGATGTAACTCTAGATGGATTAATAGTATTATGTGACGCTAGGACCATTATTATGGTCTTATAACTTTATATTTATAGGGTTCTCTTGTTCAATTTTCATAATTAACCCAGACATGGCCGAATAGGAAAATGATAAGGACAAAAAATGGCTAGAAAGATCCCAAAAAGAAGAAGGAAAGTGGAACATGGATCGAGGCACCCCAGATGGAACCAGGGCACCCCGGAGTGCCCCAGTACAGGCCTAGATGCCCAGGTTTAGGCTAAAATGTCAAGACAGATTTGAAATAGGTGGATATGTATGAGGAAATATATGGGAATGATGAAATAAAATATAAAATAAAGGTGTCCAAAAGGTGGGATTAATTAGTACTTTATTCACTTGAGAACCTTCTAGATAACAGTATAAGACTGAGCTAAATAATGCCTAAAGTGGATGATTTTGTGTCTACACTATGGTTTCTCAATACAAAATAAGAGTTTTTCAGGGATCTAAGATGGAAGAGAAAAGTTTTCAAAGGCCTGGGATGCATGACAACAGTCAAGGAAGAATGTGGGAGCTTACAATGAGTAATTATGTCTCATCAAGAGTAGGTATTGATAAAAATCAAGGGATGGCTCAGAGTTTTGGTTTGAAACAAGGTGATGAAGGATATTCTCCAGTGTCCAAAAAGGTGTGGGACCTTTTTTGGTCTTTCTTCTATATCCTCCACTATGTCATATACCTCTACTAGAATTATTATAGGTATATCATTTCATATGAAGCATTGGAGTGAGGGGGATTTGTCTAGGATCATGAGTTTCTCCTCCATTAGGTCAAAGTGTGTTGTCTTAAGCTTCTAAGCATGTTTTTTTGGGCTTTACTTGGTTGTTCAAAGAGTGAATTTTTCTATGTCATTGTCTAGAGGTCTCTAAGAAGGAATGAGTTTGTTCTCAAGGTTATGTCTATCCTTTCATGATGTGATGTCAACTTGTATTGACTTATCTTATGTTAAGGTCATGTTGGTATCTCAAAAAGTGAGTTTATTGAGTCATGACATCTATGTATAGAAGTCTCTTATTGGTCTAAGTCATTGTATGAGGTTGGTGGCAAGATCAAGGGTATGTATCATCTTGAGGAGTCAATTCTTATTCAAGTATGATGTGTTAGAGGTCTGTCATAAGCTATAAGTGCATAAATCAAGTGTGTCCAAGAGTGTATGATGTATGTGAAGCTATGAAATGGTATCAAAAAGTTGGCTAAAGTGTTAAAGGTATCTTAGTGCTTACATGATCACCAGTAGGTATGTTCTATCATTTGGAGTTGTGTGAGTTAAGGTTCTGAGTCACATGTCTCAGTGATGTGCTTATCAAAGTTCCAAGCATTCTAATGTCTCATGAAGAATGATTGAAAAAGAAAAGATTCGTCAAGTATGATGAATTGATCAGACCATCACGACAAAGGCTATTGGTGCAGAGCTCTTGAAGGGTAAGTGAAGTCAATTCAAGTAGGGTTCAAATAAGTAATGTGGTTCCTTTGCTCCAAAACCAAAGTAAGATTACTCAGGATAGTAGAAGATGTTAATTCAGTGATGGTGGCAAAATTAAAGACCTTGAAATAAAATCTTGTGTATGTTGAGTGGGTTTTATCCAAAATTAGGTCTTAACTATCTATAACAAGCAGTATGAAGGTAAATATGTACCCAAGGTTCAAATGATTGAGTTGAAACCTACAACTTGAAAAAAATAATATTAACAGTTAACTCTTTGAGATTCAAGAGGTTTTAAGTCTTCAAGTTGTCAAAGTTCTTTGTTGTTCTTGTCAATTACCAGATTTGACAGACAAAGTGCTAGAAGACCTACTTGACCATGTGTGATTTGCAAACTGGGCTAATCTCCTTCTGTTTCAGGATAAAAGGTTCATGGAGGTGGTGATGTGGCCAAATAGGTACTTAAATAGGGTGTGGTTGTCCTATGAATGTGAGTACATTGAAATCGAAAGGTGATTTTCACTTATCCAAGGCTAGTAGGTTATGTGTGTGTATTTGGTGATATAATACAAGGTAATGAATATTATGATGATTCTCAGAGTTTATCAAATCATGATTTAAATCAAAAATTTATGCAAGAATCCAAGGATATGGTAAGAGGTCAAAATGTGTGAAGGTTTTCTATTATACACTCTTAAAGTGACAAGGCACAATTTTTGGGCTTAAATGGTTAGTCATAGGCATGTAGATGATATTTTGGTAAATACTAAAAATCCTCATAGTTGGTTCATGACCATTAATGATTTAAGACATCATCCCAATAGAAGGTGAGTAATCTAAATGTTCTATATCATGAAAATTATGGATCACAGTGTGAGGTAATAAGGTAAAATGTGCTCAAAAGTCTGATTTGGAGTTATTAAGGTATGTTGATAAGTTTACTACATTCTTGATGAGTTTGAAGCTTCAAAGAATAGGTATATTCATATGTCAAGGAGTTTATGGGCCCTAGTATTGAGAAAAGAAGGTGATCAAGTGTGGTAATACTGGTATGGATCATTTCTTACTCCATGAGTAAGACTTCATGTTTTAGATATAGAAAAGTATGCAAGAGGTATGGTATAAAGCTTCTATATGAATGAGATGTTTATAAATTCTATCTAATGATGTGTTAAGAAGCCCTTAGAATTATCTAGGTGATCCAAGAAGTGAGTATAATCTAAGAATAAGAAAATGGTGTGACTAGTTGGACTATGCTATGACTTTAAATGGTTATCCTACTCCAAATTGCATCCTACAGGCCTGTAGGTGATGATCAATGTTGCATGAAGGAAAAATATGGAGCTCAGCTCTATAGATGGTGATCATGACAGGGGGATCATGTGTTTTATTTCTAGAAGGTATCTCAAGATTTTTACAAGTGCAAAACTTAGTGTCAATGACCAATACAAAGAAAAGTGATGTATGAAGACATGTGATGACAGGTTACAGAGTTTTTGATCAAGATCAAGAGATTGAGAAAAGAGCAAGTATGTAGGTGAAGGTGTGAAAGGAATGTGTGGTCCTAATAAGGTAGAAGAGGTTCTTATTTGTTCTTGACTATGTATTAAATGCACTTTTTTAGGTATTTCATGTATCATGAATATGTGAAGACAGTAAGAGTCAAAATACAATATGCTTGGTGCTTGGAATGAGGTCCTATAGGTCTAGAAGGTGTCTTCAAGGCAAGGTAAACATTGTGTAATTATCTATTTGGTATTTAAGGTGTTCAAGGTTACAAATATATGAATATTATTCATGGTTGCAAAAGAAAAAGGTGAGTATGATTGAACCAAGTCTTCTTTTGTTCTCAATTAGCAAAAAAATGAAGACCTATAGTTGTAAGCAGGCAAAATATGAGGTTATTTTGATCTCAATGTGTTGATGGAGTGTCCATCAAGGGCTTTGAATAGTGATTGATGAATGATTGATAGGAAGGTTGCAAGGGATATAGAAATTTGAATGAGTTAAA
This sequence comes from Taxus chinensis, assembly GCA_019776745.2. NCBI lineage: Eukaryota > Viridiplantae > Streptophyta > Pinopsida > Cupressales > Taxaceae > Taxus > Taxus chinensis. The sequence goes on along the minus strand of CM034148.1, from coordinate 209,040,799 downwards.
GTACTAAGAAGATATTTTCATAATCAAATAAGGTAAAGAAGATGGAGTTGTTGCTTTAGGGAAATGTTGAAGTGTTTGTTAGGTCTCCAAGGTTACTAATCAAGGTAAGTAGATAAATTTTTGGGATTTCCTCTAGAGAAGGGAGTCATAATTCCAGGGGGATAAGTAAGACATAATGTCATTATATGTATGTGTTTCTAGAGTTTTTCAAATATGGCCTAAATAACTCTAAAATGTTAGTTCAGGGATCCTTCCTTATGAGAAGGCATGAAGTCAAAATGGTAAATATAAGCCTAGGCTAAGTCTTGACAAGCAAAGAATGGACAATTAATGTGGTAAGTTGATGTTATTTCTCATTTTTTGCATGTTTATATGGTATATGCATCCATTTCAATCTTTGTTGCAATAGTATTAGAAGTTGCAAAAGGTCAAAATAGGGTATGAACTCATGCAATCATGTTCTTGAGCCTAAACAAGGAGGTTGTGTGTCACTATCACCTATGAAATAGGTAAGGAAGATGTTTTTCAGTGTTATATCATCATTGTTGGCATCTTTAAATGTTGTATATGCTTTTCCCAGGGGGATTACATAAAAGAATGTTTAGAAAATGGCCAAAATCATATTTTTTTGATAAATGACCAAATAGTGAGCTAGTTTGAAATATTTTTCCAACCAAAAGGTGATCCTATGATGATAAGAAAGGTAAAGAATATGTAGATACATGTATGCATTTATCATGAATGTAAAAAGGGGGAGAAGTTCAGGAGGTTTTCCATCAATGAAAAAGTGGTAGATTGTTGGCATGTTGTGATTTACATTTTGTCATTGATGTAAAATCCCATTAATGACAAGGAGTATGATGGGACATCGCTCACAATGTCACAAGAAAATCAAGGCTGAAGCAGCCATAAGAAAACAATGACCAAGAATAACATAGGGCATAGCCCGCAAACAATGACAAATAATAGTAACAAATAACCATGGTTGTAAAGTATCCTTCAAGGAAAATGATACACCTAAATCACCTGTTAGTATGTTAGAAAGATGATAATATGCCAAAGCATGTATAGAGCAACGAAAAGTAAGCAATAGTGACAAGATGTAGTAAATATTGTAACAATAGAACCTGTGCTGGTGGGGTGGGAGAGTAGAAAAGGTGGATTCCTCTAGGATCCTCAGCAGGACTGGCAAAGAATGGTGTCAAGCATCATGAATCGTGTAAGAATGTATAAAATTCCTGCATGCACCTCAAGATATCATTTGAACATGCATGTGTGTATAGAAAAAGGTAATGACATACTAAGTATCCAATGTTGGAAAGTTATGATTTAGGTGTTTTCAATGATGTAAAAGCCCATTAATTACAAATAGGATGATGGAGTAGATTCAAAGGATGCTCAAAGTGATGATGACATGGATATTCAAATGTGTTCTTGGTTGCATGAGTTGATTTAGTGAGAATGACTTGGCATAGCAAGCCCAATCAGGTGACCTAGCTAGCCTAGGTGATTGTGCATGATGGTTGGAGATTCTTGGTGACTTGATTAGCATTTTGACAACATGGAGAACATGTTTGGAGAGTTCTTAGGTACTCACATGAGTTTTAGGATACAGATACAGGTTGGAGGCCAAGTTTCAGGTGCTCATCTAGACTAGGTCTAGGTGCTAGGAGGCATGAGGATGAGATGTGGAGCTATGTTATTGTTGTTGCAAATCAGTAGCACCCCTGGATGCAAATCAGGTTTCTAAGTTGATGTTTCAGGCATCCAATGTGATTGCACAACATTGAAACCTCTCTCCAAGTGTGGGACTTGTAAAATGAGAGAGGAATCTCCAGATTAGAGGCTGGTTCCTCAAACTCCTCTGATCAGATCTATTATTTGCACAATTGCAGAGGTTTGAATCCTAATCCTACTCTAAATTCCAAGGAGACAGAGATAGAAAGTGTAAAAATTAAAACTAAACTAATAGGTGATACACCAAAGGAGTGGTGAACACTTCTTGTTCATGCAAATTGACACAATTTCATAAAATGCAACATGAAACATCATACACAGGCTGATAAGATACAATTAGAGGTCTGAAATGAAGCAAGACAATACAAAGGACTGAAAATTGATCACAGAGTCTGCACTGTCATTTTTCACAGTAATCCTTGCATTTGCAACATCAAAGAGGTAGAAACTTGTTAAAATCATGAAGAAGGTCTGATACTTGCCAAAATCACTTGTTGAAGGTGAAAGAAGAAGCTTGCTATCTAAAAAAAAATGTTCAACCCTTTGAAAATGAGCCAAATCTAGCTTTTACAGTGCAAGGGACGAGCCCAAGAGAGAGAAATGCGAGGAAAACGTGTAAGAGGTTCAACCATTGACCAAAATGCCATCAAAACAACATGGGTGACCTGACAGACCCATTCCCTGACATTTTTAACCATGCCGGGGAGAGAATGTGAGCCATTCTTCATTAAAATCAATGGTTGAAACGTCATTTCTATTCATAACCATGTGCCAGAAGCATTTTTTATTTTCTCTCTTCAAACTCCACCAAAATGTAAAATTAACCCCGGAATCTTGTAGAGAATTTCACCATCTTTCCATTGATATAAAGAACGTGAAAAAATGAGCTCTGGATCAAAAGATATGGTGATTTGAAGTTTTAGGTCAAAACAGGACCAAATTGGGTCGGTGAGCTGAGGACACGTGGCACGTCCTGATTGGCTGCGGGCCTTCTAGGGGAAAATTTCCCACAAAAACTCCGCCGAGCCATAACTTGAAAAATACATGGAGTTAGGAGGAAAAATTTACCTTCTTCTGGAAAGCTGAGAAAAAGCTCTATCCAATGGTGCTCATTTCCAGAAGGTTTTGAGTGCCTGAAAAGCAAAACTTTTGTGACTGAGGCACAAGAGAGGGAAGAATGGGAGGATTTAGCCACAAAATGAGTAAGAGGCACATTTTGGATAACAGTTATCTCATGGATGCATGTATGTATTTGTTTCATGATGTACCAGGTATTTTATGACATTTTGGAGAGGTTTCATGTTGAATTACAATGTTGTTTCAGTTGACCCTAACCTAGACCATGTAAAACCCTAAGGGATGGTCATACAAACGAGATGCGATGGAGATATGGAGGGATATTTGTGATGTGATGATGATTTTAAATGATGCACAGTGGTTTCCTAGAGGTATTATAAATAATTTTAATCATTCTGAAGATAATTATTTGAGATAAGTCAATTTTAGTGAAACAAGATCCAAGAAAGGGTGTTTTCTAGCTCGAATTTCACATTATGATGCTCACCCTAAATTGTGTGCTTTGTATGGGACCTTGTGGATTTTAGGGATGTTTTTACATTAATTCTAGAAGGTTTCACAAAAATAATGAGGTCATTTCATCATCAAGTTTTTATGAATTTTTATCACCAAATCACTGCATCCTCTAAATGGCCAAGTGATGGAAATGGCATTCAGTGTTATTGGGTAGCATGGGATCACCTCGCAAGTTATGGCACTTACAGATTGAGGTGAACGTCCGTAGAATATCTACTTCCTCATCATAAACTAGGCACTATACTACTTCTAATGCAATAAAAATTGTTCACTAGACCTATACTAAAATTTTCATGGGTTTAGGTAGAGAGATTCATAAGAAGTAAAACCTAGACTAGAAGTGGTGATGCACCAAGAAAAAGGGTTTTTCAAGACAATTTTTCAATCTTCCAGTGAAAAAATATGAAAATGACAAGGATGAACAAGCACCACAACTCAACTGAATATAAATCTTCACTCTCAGATAAGTACAGAATCCTAGAATCTACAATGGAAACTTGAAACTGCATAGTATACCTGCAAGTATGAGAAAGGCACAACGAATCAGAAAAAATGATGAAAGTACTAATAATTAGTCATAGAATACAATTTCTTATTACTTCAATAACATGCACAATGCATCATTACATTAGGAAGTGGTAATATTTTCCATTACAATCTTGGAAAAGAGGCTTGAGAGTTCCCACAATCCATAATAGACTAGCTTGTAGAAAGAGAGAGGAATTTGGAAAATATGTCTAACCCCTTGGAATGAATTCCTCCTTTACATTTATAGAAAAATCCACCTATCAGAGAAGAGAGGAAGAAAGCCTAATTCTCGACACCTGGTCTCCATAATTGATTACATCATTAATTGCACATGAGAAGAACATTCCACCACTATTCCTCCATATATCCAAAAAATCGAATTTATCCACTACTTAAATAGAAATAATATTTTAATAAAAAAATTATTTGCATTTTTAATAAAATATTTTGATAAAAATAGTATTTTCTTTTGGTGGGACCCCCTAAGGTTTGATTTGTGCTTTTCAAGGGTTTTAATGCAAATTGGCCAACCAACTCACCACTCAACAGAGTGAGCTAGTTGGCATGTCTCTTGTTCTATATGGCGGTCTCCTTGTTTATCATCAACCACAACTTGGTTTTGGTCCACGAGTCACTTGTGCATTGTAAACTTAACATTTGCATCAGAAGCTTTATTAGTTTAATCGCCACATGCACTAATTTACCAACAAGTTGACCATGGGTGCCTCGCATTTCAATCACCCACCTTACTCTCATCGTGTTGGTCGGGTTCGACCTTTCATATTGACCCCTCCTTAACAATGCCCACTATCAACATTTATTGGCATTTATCCCAGCCACCGACGACACGTATTTACATTGAGTGGTGTATTGACCACTTTATTCTTATTCTCTCCTCACAAGCCGAGGATGGATCGCTTACCAAGCTCCACGTTTCTTCTACAAGAATTTTGAATCGGTGAACCCCATCAATTTCATGCCCCCACACACTTTACTCCACCTTGAGTTATAACATCCTCCGACATTCCTGTTACGCATTTAACTCCACACTACCTCAGGATCTTTCCACCACCGGTGAGCTCTCACACTTGGTGTTCCACACGTTAACTCTACAGACATGTTAAATCGATATCCAAAATTTCTTGGGAAAAGTGGTGGATTTCAGATTTTTGATGTCATTATTCCAATTCACCAATTTAGCGTGATGGCCCCCAGTCCCCACTTTTACACAACGAGCTCAAAATCCCCATGCCAATTATTGGAGTGCAGGAATTATGCGCGATTTCTCCCAATTGACCGGAAATATACCGAAAATTCCCCGCATGCTCATGACCTAGCTTGACTCGGTCGAGCGAGCTAATGCTCCCAATTTGGCCCCACTGTGCAACTACCTTGCAAGTTTGAATTGCCAAAGCCAGCTTATGGTTATTATCCTTCTTTGAATATGATCCAATCTCACTCAAAGACTCATCCTTGGATTGAATCAACATAGTACTTGTAACCTCAAACATTTCCTTGGTCGTGACTCAAAAAAATCAAGCTTCCTTCCTTCATTGAGCCACAGCGCACTTCATTACCCGAGCTGAGCCACAGCCAAGCACGATTACCCCCATCGAGTTCTATGAGAAACATTCTCAGTTGTCTTCCCTACCAGATCCTCGGCTCATGGGCTCATTCAATCATCATGTCAAGTTGTCAATCACTCAATCGAGCTCTGATTCAGGCTATCACCCTTCAATGCTTTCCCATGTTAATGCATTAGGCTCAAGCACTTTTCCTTTGTATCCTGAGTTACCTAGTAGCTCATTTAACGAGATATTCCCCACCACTTTATATTCTAAGCCAGTCTCCAGCCTGTAAGGCAAAATATCTTCAAGCTTAACTCGGTTGTTCTTCATAATGATTTGGAACCATCTTTCCCATCACGATCCCTCATCAAACTCGCACCAAACTATCATCTCTGAGTTGTTCCATTGTTCAAATCATTGAGTTTTGAAACCTCATTTTTTCATGTTGTTTTTACCCCTTGACATTTCAACCGACTCACCCATGAAACCCGAATATCTTGTCGTCAAATCATGATGTGCCTAAATCTAATTTTGGTGCACCTTATGTGTGAGCTCCTACTCAATCTCGCTGACTCCCCATATGAGAGACTTGATCGTTAAGCCAAGCCAACTTAGTTATCTTCGTTATTGAGCTCCTGCTTTTGCTTCTTTGCGAGCCTAATATCGAATTTCCTGCATTCTTAGCCTTGAACTCGCCATCCTTTGTGGAATTTTTTAGCAAGGCACCGAGCCACCATATAACTCACCTTTACGCAAAAGACCTCTAAGTATCAAGCTCTCGAGTCAACCCATGCCTTCGCACTGTAGATCCATTCATTGAGTGATTAAACTCCTTGATGATTCACATCTACAACATAAGTCATGGGCTAGGATTTAATTTTTCTACCGCGGAGTTCGTTGACTTGGAATCTAAACTCCTCCCCTGCAAACTCACCATTATGGCCCCTACAAAACACTTCGCTGCTAAGCTCGATTGATATCATTTATCATTTCCCAAATTCATGAGCTTCTCCCAAACACCGTTGTCTCGATGTCAAGCTAACATTGAGCTCATCGTGAACTCCTTATCCACCTGCAATCTAATTTATTTGATTTTTGACTAAACTCTGGGTCTCCATGATAAGTTTTACTCATTTGTTTCATCAATCCATGTTGTCACGAATTGATCTCAACTCAACCATGCCATGTCATTTACCTCCAAACACCAAGCTCCTATAACATACGCTGATTAGAATTGTCTCCTCCAACACAAGATCTTATAAGTTCAATAATATTCACCCAATGAGAGGCTTGAGTCACTAAACCATGACTCGGCTCATAATCAACTCGCCCCGAGCCATATTTGGAACTCGATACTTCCTCACATACATGTGAACATTGCCTTCAAAGAGGTCAACACCGAATAGATCATTTGTGGCCTCCATGATCTCACCAAGCTAAAAAAATAATTAGCCTCACATCCATTTAGCTTGACCAAGCTACATTGAAGGTCGCTCTCTTTATACATTGTGCAAGCTCACCTTATAGAGACCATTCTTACATGTTTTCAACATTGCTTCTTAACATTGTGGAAATCATGAGATTTCCTCACTTCCAAGACATCATGGAGGTATAACATAATACCGGAAAAAATTATACACCCACTTTGACCATTTTTTCCTCTAGACCCGTGTTATCCATTTTTTCCTAGGAGGAAAAAATGGATAACATGAACGAATATTAAGATGGTAAACAACTATTTGTGTGCTTGAAACCCTTACGAGAAAGTGGTTTGAGAGATTTGATTCCTTAATGCCTAGAATTTATTTCTAGTGTATGTATGATGATTTTATGATGTATAGAACTCCTCCAGGTTTCCATAAATGTATGGTAGTGGGTGTGGTGATGATTGGACCCCACTCAAACAAGTATGTTTCTGAAGAAGTTTAGGTTCGGTAAAGGTTTTCAAAAATATGTTCAAATTAAATGGACATTTTTTTAGAATGTGATTTTTTCTTGATGTACATGTTGGTTTCAATTCATGAGGATCCATAAAAATAGCAAAGTGTGCCCTATTTATGAAGACTAGTCAAAGGGAATTTTTTGGGCAGTTTCATGCAGTTTGTAGGAGATGAGATTGGCTGAAGGCCTTCTAATTGGATTTGGAAGGAGTTACAATATATTATGTAAAATGATTCAGATATATTTCCACTGGTGTAATTTTTTTCTCGTGATGATGATATTTGATGGGTCATCTAAGTCATTTTGTGGAGAGGAAGGTTTCTTGGTTTTCAGGAATGAACTGCTCAAGCTGAAATATTGAGTTGGTTGAAGCATGAGATGAATTATTTGATGCATGATACCACATTGAAATTGAATATCGATTAATTTTGTTCCTATTGAATTCCTTTGGAGGGATTTGAAGTGAAAGAAAGGGTGAAAACTAGTCGAGTTTGCAAAACCGATTTCTGGGCAGCATGTTTTTGTGAAGAAAAGCATAGTTGTGGTTTGAACATATGGATGTTTCATGATTTATAAATTTCATATATGTGTTGTACAGGTCCTGAGGTTTCCACAGAGTTTTCATGTGCCATAGTATATTTGATATTTGGTGGTCTTGAGGACCAAAGGTGAAATCAGGGTGTTGAAAGCAGTTGGTGGAGGATATGACCTAGTGGGCCCATTTTATGATTTATTTTATTGGTTAAAGTAAATTTGTGACTATTTATAATTATTATTTGTTATATTACTCATGTATGGTGAATATAGGAGCTGTAATAAGCATGGTTTTGTGATTTTATCTTTTAGCTCATCCTAGTGATGGGGTTTTGAGCATTTTTGTGCAAGTTGGATGGTTTTGGGAATGGCCTACCTATATGGGTCAAATGTGAACGTTTTAATGATTCAAATGGGATTTAATAAATTGTAATTGGTCAAACCAAAGGAGGAAAACCGACCTATTTTGAATTTGGATCATTAAGAACATATAAAAGTGATGTTTTGGGTTCTATTTTGAACTAGTTGCTTGTGTATGAGAAGTGTGGCCTATGTGAGAGTGTTTTGTAGGTACAAATGCATGTGTTGAGATTTGAGAGAGAGTATGATAGGTTGAATAATTTTGGAAAGAGTGTGTGCAAGGGTTTGAAGAAAATATAAGTGAAGAAAGTGAGAGATAGAGTAAGTTGAAGAAGCTAGGATTTGAACAAGGGTTTAAAGGAGAGTGAGCTGAATCAGTAATCTCAATCAGTTGTGGTAGAAACAATAAATTATGTATATTCATAAAAATGTGGTTAAGTTTGTGCTTGATCATCTTAGGGGGTTATAACCTCCTTGTGGAGTTGGTGCTTCACAAAACTAGGGGTTGGTGCTCCTTGTGAATTTGGTGCTTCACTAAATTATTTTGATTTGAATAATAAAATCATAAGTTTCAGTGGGTTTTCTTCCCCTTGAGTGTTTTCCACTTATATATTGTGTTATGGTGTTAATTCTCTTTTTCATGGTTGATTGCATGTATGTTATTTGATGTTGTGCACACATTAATGGTTGGATAAGTGGTTTTTGATTTAAGTAAGTAATTTGAAATTAAATCAAATTTTGATGGACTGATTCACCCCCCTCCCTAAGTAAATCAAATGTATGATTGTTCTTCTAACATCCAACTAGCATAGGAAACAAATTACAACATGTAAATAGTATAAGCTAACAAGAGAAAATACAATCAAGATGTGGATATGTTGTGTGAAAGTGATGGTGTGTTATGATATGCAAGATGTGTATATGAGAGGGTCCGCATTGCCCCCAATGGATTTTTTTTACATGAGGTTCATTTAGGAATTGTGCCATAAATAGTCAAGTATGAACCATAGAACAAGAGTACATCATCGGGTGACAAACAGGAGAAGGCGGTTATGTGTAATTTCGTTTAAGGTGCATTACACTAAGTGGGTTTTTGAGTGGTTTTTCAAGAAGTGTAGAAAGATGGTACACTCCACACCCTAGCTTGGCACTAATGACATAGGGCCCGAGCCAATTAGGCTTAAATTTTACTTTTACTTGAGCATCGAAATTAGTGTTTTTCTATCTTATTTCTTAACAAGATCGCCAATATGGAATTTACATGGGTGTACTTTGTTATTATAATCTTGTGAGATGTTTTCATGATACACGAAAAATATTTTCCATGGATTTTACATAGTGAGAGTTGATAATTTCTAGCTCATGTAATCAATTTTCATGATATCCATTACCCTTCATAATTCGTTTGAGTGACACATGTAATGAAGGTATTTCAAGTTCTAGGGGAATGACAGCCTCAATGTCGTAGACTAGTGAAAAATTTATATCATTGGTGGGAGTATGGGTGCTCGTGTGGTAAGCCCAAAGAGCATAAAATATTTGATTATGTCAATTAATTCTTCTAGTATCAACAATTTTGTGCAATATATTGATAATGGTTTTATTAGTAGCTTCCACTTGACCATTGTCTTATGGATATTAAGGGGTAGAAAAGGCTTGCTTGATTTTTAACTTTACACAAATCCTTTTGACATCCCTATTTTTAAAAGAAGATCCATTATCAGTGACAATGGCTGAAGGAATTCTGAAGCATGTGATGATGTGAGTAGTGATAAAGCAACAGATGTCATCACTTTTAGTGGTTTGTAATGGCATGGCTTAGACCCATTTAGTGAAATATTCAGTAACCGATGAATTTATGACCATCAGCCGATTTGGGATTGAATTTACTAATGAATTCAAAACCCCATAGGGAAAATGGCCATGATGAGGCGATAGGTTGGAGTTCATATGTGGGTGCATGATGGAGGTTACTATGCTTTTGACATTTTTCACAGCGTGTGGCCTATTCCAAACAATATTACTCCATAGTATGCCAATAATGACCATGTTGTAGGAGTTTATGAGACATATCTTTTCCAGAGAAGTTCCCACCACACAGATTATCATGTATCTGAGATACAACCAAATGGATGTCATCAATTCTTAAACAACATAATAAATGGCCATCGAACACCCACGTAAATAACAAGGCACTAATGATTATGTATCATGTGGCTTCCCATCACAAATGAACAACTTTTTGGAGTGAGACGTCGATGGGGATGGCTTGCCGATATAACAAGTTATAAAGTGGTGTGAACCATTCAAGACGATCATTGTTACGTGTAATAGCCAAAGCTTCTAAAGTTGGACTATCAATGGATGGTTGTGGTAAGTAATGAATTATAAAAGTTACCTACTCATCGTTAATATCCTAAGGTATGAGGGAGGTAGTACTGGCCATGGCGTTAGCATGGTGATTTTATTTTCACAGGATCGCAGAGATAGAATATGATTCAAATGTAGCTAGTATGGCTTTTACAAGGTTGTCATATGGATTGAGAAGCTCTTCTTTGCTCTGATATGTTTCATTTACTTTATTGACAATGAAATGAGAGTTTCCATGAATATGGAGATTTCAAATAAGTATCTTGCGGGTGACAGTGAGGCCAAGAATGAGAGATTCATACTCAGAAATATTTTTTGTACAAGAGAAACCTAAATGGTAGGTAAAGGAGAGATAATCACCATGTGGGGTGATGAACATAATCCCAACCCCAGCACCAAAGGCATAGTAAGATCTGTCAAAATACATTGTCCAAGTGTTAGTATCGATTCTGTAAGCAGTGAAGTCATCGTAAAAAGTGTCACAGATGGGGGGAAAGGTTGAAGAGAGGGGCATCAGCTAGTTGTTCAACAATGACTTGGCCTTTGATGGATTTCTGCGGGATAAATTTGAAATCAAATTCTATGAGTAGCATAACCCATCAAGCAAGGAGTTGATAGAGGTGAGTACAAGATAAGAGGTCTTATAAGGGATCCACTTTGGTAATAATATGGATCTTGCTATTGAGAAGATAATTTCATAATTTATCTGCAAAAAATAAAAGGCCAAGGCATAATTTTTCAATATAGCTATAATGCACTTGTAGGAAAGTAATGTGTGATTGATGTAATAAACAGCCTGCTCATGATGAACACCATCATGTTGTGCGAGAAGGGCTCCTAAGGCATGGAATGTAGAAAATATATACAACAGGAAGGGACGATTAGCTGTGGGAGGTATGATAATAGGAGGATTTAGAAAAAAAAAATTGATAGCCTCAAAAGCACGGTGGCAGTGATCATCCTAAATAAACTTAGAATCCTTTTTCATGAGGTGTGTGAAGGGTTGGGTTTTTTCAGCTAACTGGGAAATGAAACAACTGATGGCTTGAATTTTTCCTTATAATAAATGCATTTTTTGTAAATATATTTGAGGAGGCGTGTCGACTATGGCATGGATCTTTTGTGGTAATTCTATACTGAGAAATAACATAACCAAGTAATTTTCTAGTCATAACGATGAAAACACACTTTTCAGATTTAGACATACGTTTTATAGTCGTAATCATGTAAAGAGTGTACGGAGATCTCTAGAATAGGTGGCATGATGTCAGGATTTGGCAAACATGTCATCAATGTAATCCTTAATGATTTTGTGTATATAGTCGTGAAAGATATGTGTCATAGCACATTGATAAGTGGTTGCGGTGTTCTTAAGGCCAAAGGGCATGACAGTGTAGAAAAAAGTACCCCATGAGATGGTGAATGATGTTTTTTCTTGATCAGCAGGGTTGATTTTAATTTGATTATATCCAGTGAAGTCATCCATGAATGAAATAATGTCATAACCAACAGTAGATTTGACTATGGCATCAATGTGTGGTAATGGGAATCTATCTTTGGGAAAATCCTTATTAAGATCGCAAAAATTAGTAAAACAATTGAATTTTCCATATGGTTTCATAACATGAACTATATTGGATACGCATTCATGGTTTTCAATGGCACGGATGAAGACGACATCCAAAATTCATCATATTTTTTCTTTAATGAGTAATACAAACTTAAGGTGCATTTTCTAGATTTTTTGTTACATTAGTTTGGTGTCAGGGTTGAGGACTATATTGTGCATGGCAATAGAAGGATCTATACCGGGCATATCACTATAACCTCATGTAAATACATCTAAAAATTATTGAATTTATTGTTTAATATCAGCTTGTTCAGAAAGCGTACGAGAGGCAGTTAATAGAATAATATGGGGGCTTTCATTGGTGTTGAGGTTATACTGAATAATTTCCTCATTTAAGAGGGTGTATTAGTATTCGATGTATGGATCAGTAGGAATAGTGTCCAGCAGTATAAATATTGGTGTTAGGATGATCATATTCACTAAAGCAATTTGCAGTATTGAGAACATATGGGAAATGATATTCTGATGGTGAGGGGGGAAATGGTCATAGGTTCTCATGTATTCTAATAGAGCATCATCCATAAGTAATGTATCCAATTCAGGAAATGTCGAAGAAGCAGGATCAACAATAAGCTCAGGGAATAGTAGAGGAATATTATGAGTATGTGAAGTAGTGTAAACCTTAGGAGAAGATGTGGTAGAAATAAAAGGGGCGGGTGGAGGGGGATATCTGATGCCAAGTTTGGTGGATTGTGTGGGAATGGAAGGAGGATCTGTGACTACATGTCCATATTTTCCTGATCCGGTGCTAGTGAAACCATAATGAAGCATATACTGATACCCATGTCCATACTTCGTGAAATTAGGAGATATGGTAGAAGGAGGGGTTTCAGGTGAATGATCAATAGTGTTGCAAAAGGAAAAAGGGGGAGGGGTTTACTAAGGCTTCATAGAGCACACCTTGGTATAAGAATTTAAGATACGCATGAAGGGTTAAAGGGACCACATGCATGGCATGGATCCAAGGTCGTCCAAGAATAATATTATAATTAATATTATTAGGCATGACATGACATGGGATGGGAAAAGTGCATGGCCTAACAGTAATGGGGGGTGTGATTGTACCTAAGACTTGTTTAGGAATATTATCAAAGCCACAAATACAAATAAATGAGGGACTTAAGGAGGATTCAGAAAGGATAATTTTTTGAAGAAATGATAGATTACAAATGTTAAGACCGAAATCATTATCAACTAAAGCTCACTTAGCCCCTATATTATGGATACAAACTTGATTATAAAGGGGTGGATCATTATCTAAAATAGATTGGCATGAAATTTCAGTAGATGTAAAGGTAATATGCTCTTCATTAACAAATAATGTCATAGTGAATCGATGATGAATATATTCAGGAGAAGTGTCAAGATGAAAGTAAGTGTTAGATAAAAAAATTGTATTTTGAGATCACATTCGAGATTATCCTACAAGATAACTTGGATAGAGACACTCATGTGTAAACACTAAAATTAGGTCACACTCCCCTTTGGTCCCTCGTCAAATAAACACCTTGAACACATTCACCTAGCCATGTCCCCTTTCATCCCACTCTAATATTATTTTAATTTAATTAATTCATTATCCTCACAATATTTATTATTTAAATATCTTAATTGGGATAATACCCACATATCCACCTCACCTAAACACCTCATCAAGCTAGATCACCATAAGACCTATTCTTAGTAAGTTTTCATAACTAAATAAGACCTACCCAAACCCTAAAAATCAATGCGTACATTCCCTCTAACCACATTCCCGCCCGTTAGAAGGAAGTTTTGATGCTAATCTGTAGAGTAAATGAAACGAGATCCCAGAAAATCAAGGGGATCTACTCAGTTTAGTAAACCTAGGAAATCCCACCCTAACCAATGCCGGTTACCCTTAACCACTGCCGGTTAATCCGGAACCTCCGTCAGTTAACCAACATCTTTTGAGAACAAGTGATGAAACCAAAGCTACATGCAAGTAGATCCAGCGTTAGTATACACATCAGAGCATCCATAGCCAGTACCAGAAGCAATCACACAGCCATCTGCCTTCATGGGAACATCCGGGGAAGCACCAACACTACACCAAGTTCATTTGATCACCCACCATTACCAACCAGGCATCAAGCTCATACAAACAGTAAGTTCTGTTAACCAACATTCATCCATTCATCATTTGGTAGATCCTTTTACATCTGTTATTTAGCTTTTGCTCTCATTTCCATTCCCCCATCATTTATCTCAATGCAAACTTGACCATATTTTTATTCACACCCTTACATTGCCTATACCTGGACCTTAATCATTCCTATAAATACCTCAGATCCATACGGACCTTGTTATTGCCCTTCTATCTTCATCTAATCTCAAATCTATCACCCAGCCAAGTTTTATTGAGTTTCTTGTACCCCGATCATACCGACGTCGGTTACCCACAACCGTCACCGGTTAGCCTAATCGATACCGGTCATACCAGACCAACGTCGGTCTCTGGGTCTTTTACTAGAAACCAAGAACAGAGCTCCTAAACTTCCACTAAATACCCAAAACCACCCAGAATCTCACCCTGACCAGCATCAGTACCTTAACAGTGACCTTGACCTTCAAATTCAATCATAGCTTAGCCTGTTGTGAACAAATTTACTTATTGTAGATGAATGAGATACCTAAATTATTTTAACTACAATAGGATTTACTTTATTTCTCGCATTAATTTGCTTTAAATAGTGGATTGACAGCCGTCTAGGAAGTATCACATTTAATGGATCTAGCACACGCTAGGTAGTCCACTGCATATATTGTTTAATTTTTATTTGGTGGTCTTATGTTCCGTTTCAAGTAGTTCGTCCAAGCAAAAAAGAAGCTCTCACGATCAGCTATGGATTCAGAAGTCATATGGGCGCAACAACCTATCAACCAGCATTTCAACAGCTATTCCTCCTAGCCCATTACGCTTATTTATTTTATCAACATTCGAAGAAACAATCTAGAATCAGGTGAAACATTTTGGCACGCCCGGTGGGACCCGTTCGGGGTTCCTTGCAATATTTCAGTTCTAGGTGAAAACGTTGTATGTTTTTTTCTTTTCTAAAAATTTCTTACATTAAACTTTCTCCCCTGGAACCTGCTTCTCTTCTATTTTCTAAAATCAATCGTATTTTGGTGCTTAAAATGAACATTTCTTCCCTTTCATTAGTATCGCATTAGTGAAAGAGCATCCCTTCTCCTGTTCATCTATTTGTGGCATCGAATTCTAAATTTAGATTTGGGTTTAAAAATCATTGCACTTTATTCTACTTTTTTCCATTAGCTCACATTAATTGAGGGCAACCTATACACTGGCAGTCATTCCTAGTTGATGGTTAAAAAATGAACCGTAGAAAGCACTTCCTTTCTCTTTCTCTCTCTCTCTGAGTCATATCCAAACACCAAAAAATTGAAAATATACACATTCTTAATCAACATATTTCCTGGAAGAAGTTGTAGGTGATCACATGATCACGGCATAGTGGGCACCCAGCTCACTGTTTCTGTCGAGTCATACTTCAGAGAAAAGCCCGCCCCCACCATAACATACCTGAAACCTCTCCATGTAGATCTCCTTCTTTGTAGGAAGCCATCCTCACCAAAAAAACTCTACTCTAAAATTCATGAGTCAGTCCTTAAAATAGCATAAGTTAAACAAACATAATAGAAAAGGCACTCTTAGGATCGTATTTTTCTTAGTGTTTCTACTTGGCTTGTATTTTGAGGTGAGAGGATTCGTTCTTCATTTTCTTATTTCCCCTTGCACGCTCCTAATCACAGTTGGTGTATTCCATCTTCATCTGAGTGTGCTTGGACCATATTCTCATCATTCTCAGAATTCTGGGTTTGATTCCACATCAAATTTTAACTCACAACCACATTTTCTTCATCGCTATCTCAATTTCACAGTAGCCGATGTCGGTCTAGCAACCGTCATCGGTTACCCTCTGACCGTCATTGGTTTTACCTAACCAACTTCGGTTACAATTCTTTTGGTCAGCCTGCCCAAAAGGACACCTATTCACAGTCTTTGATTTTCAAAGTCTCTGTCACTATCATCATATTCACTTTACTGGTAAATCCCATTATAATCTTGCATACTTAGTAGATTATTGGCCTTTTACCATATTTTGACCAACTTTCCAATTTCCACAGTGACCGACCACGGTTACCTATGACCAGCGTTGGTTTACCCTAACCGACATCAATTATACTGTGCAAATCTTCTAGCTGACATTTGGTACCTAATCCACCTACTACCGCTTGTTTCTCATATCTCTACTATATTTCTGTGCCATTTATAGAAAACAATCCAACCCAATCAGTACCAGTTCACATGGTGCTGACCTAAAGCCAAGAAAACACCATCATATTTCATGCCAGCCGTCAACCACTCCCCCTAGTCCTTCACCACCTTTAATTTTATCACCTATGGATCCTACCCAACCTATCACTATCGCCATAGGAGACAAGGAGTTCACACGACTCCTTGACCAAAATCCTGCCGCTTTGTAGTTTTACCTTTGCCACTTGTCCACTCAAGATGGCTTAGGTCAATTGATATACGACATGCCCGTATCTATCCCGTAGACTCTCGTTCCCACTCCTGCGTTAGCCCCATTTGGCTCCGCACTGCCCGCATCTACCTTACCCCCAGTTGTTTCGTAGCTAGGCCCTATACCCACTATGACCGCCACGTCTTCTACATCTATTGCACCCACCACATCCACTATACCTTCGCCAACCACCTAGAACACAACCTCGTCCACGCCTATTGTCTCGCCTATACCCGAAGCTACACAACCACCCCTGATGTCGGTGGCCCCTACCCCTTTTCAAAACGTCGTCCTTTCCATTCCACAATCCTTAGCCCCCATTGCCACTAGGGTCACCACGACCATTCCACCTCCATATACATACTATCAGCAGCCTCTTGTTTCATCTATTATTCACTTTGGGTACGTACCCCCTATTTCACTGCCTTCTTCTCAATCTACCTATACGGCAGCACCATATACTGGAATGCCACCCCCGTTATATGCCCAACACCAACCCTCTTACGCTACAGGAGGCACCTAGCCATCACAACCTACCAACGACCTAATTAAGTTAATGATGGACAAGATGCAGACATTGGAGGCATCAGTTTCTAGCTCCCGCAACACTCTCACCTACGATGAGATTTGTAATGAGCCTATCCACCCCTCCATTCCTATCCGTCCATATCCCATGCATTAGGAAATGCCTAAATTCAATCGTTTCAATAGCAAAGAAGACCTGCAGCAGCATTTGCGGTCTTTCAAACATGGGTGTTATCTGATCGCCCATGATGACGCTTTGCTTCTGAGGACCTTTCCCATGTCTCTGACTGGGCTGTATTAGATTGGTATAGTGGGTTACCTAGAAACTCTATATTCTCATTTAATCAGGTAGCCCAAGCCTTTTTGGATCACTTCTCCATTAATATCGTTAAGAAGGTTACCATGACTGACCTATACTCTACGCGTCAGTATGACAACGAATCTATCACAGATTTTTTTGTTCGTTGGCGTAGCCTGATCAATCAACTCACATTCCAACTACCGCAAACCAAACTCATCGAACTCTTCATGCAGGCTTGTGCTAGGCATATCTCACTGACCATGTAGGTTAAAACTTTCCGAACCTTCGACGAAGCATTCACCATGGCACGAAATTTATAGATTCGGGCTATTGAAGAGAAGAAAATCCAATTACGCAATAAGAACTTGGCATTCAAGTCAAAAGATACCTCTTCTTCAAAACCACAGAATAATTATTCAAAGGCCAAGGGGACCACTAACGCAGTGGTACTCAAAGTCAGCCTAGCTCATCCGTCAAATCACGCTAGCCCCTCATCTAATCTCTCACCCGTTCAGTCTTTTCAATTCAGACGAGAACAACGGAAATATACCCCAATTGGAGAACCTTATTCTTCTGTCTTAGAAAAGATCATCAAAGTTGGGGCCATCACCCTTCCTCCGATGAAACCACACACTAGTTTTGACCCTGCTTGCCCCACACCCACATGGTATAAAGAACACGATTTCTGCAACTATCATCGAGTAAATGGTCATAATGACGGAAATTGCATCACTTTCAAAAACATTGTCCAAGAAATGCTCGAGAAAGGCGAGTTAACGATGGATAATCCTAACGTGTCTGCCAATCAAAACCTACACATCTTCAAGAAACCATTTCCTAATCATTCCCCTTCTGCTGATCAAACCGGAGAGACTTCAACTCATGATAGCCATACCCGCGAGGTCCATGTTATTTTCAGTGATACACCTGATGCTGCCCAATTACCTCATATTCCTTCCATAGAGGAAATCCTAGCCCAAAGCCCTCCTTCTACGTTGGAACCCACCTCACCTATTCCTCCACCCACAGAGGAACACCTTTCACCTCCTTCATCACCCGTAGAGGAGCCTTCCATTAGTATCGAGACTATTTCACCCTTGGCTTCTCCACCTAGAGAGTCGTCACCTGCAGTACCTCTTCAGCCCGCAGAGGAGCACCCATCATCTCCTCCACCCACAGAGGAACACCTAACATATTCTCCACCCATAGAGGAGCTTCCGTCATCTCCTCCACCTATCCAAGACCCTGTGGAAATTCCTTTACCCCTAGGTGATCATTCTCCATCAGTTACCCAAGATCCTACAGACCTACTTTCAACTCTCTTACCCATGGAAGCCGAAGCTAGAAAATTCCCCGTTTCTAAGACACATTTTACAGGAATTTCCATTGGATCCTCATCAACCGCTCCTAAAACCCTGTCATTCTCCCGCTTAGTCGATCGCCTAGATTATGTGGATAGAGCCTTACTTTGGGGGCGTCTCTTGCTTCCTGTCTCCATGCAAATGCAAATGTCACCTGCTGACACTTCCACTATATACCTGAAAATATTTTAGCCAATCAAATCAAGCACAACCACCTCTATCACAACTTCTGCCACGACACTCATCATAGCTCAACACACACCTTTACCCATAACCCAACATACATCTAAATCCAAGCCCACACCTACATCATCTTCTTCGACTAAACCTATTACTACCTTAGGGGTCACCCCAACCACCAACGTTACTCATCCACCTATCAAACTAGATTTAGCTACATCCTCCAAAGTCAACACCAAACCTACTTCGGCACCCAAACAGAAGAACCAAGCCCATATAACTCATATCCCAGCCGCGTCAATCACACCTTCACCCCTTTCGTCCATCTTAGGACCTCAACCTCCCAGCATAGTTAAGAAACCTCCACCCACTGGTAAACCAAAAACACAACAGCCCATTCCTTCCTCGCAAACCTCTAACGTACCCAAGCGCTCAACATGACTTACACCCGCACCTGCAACATCTTTACCACCCATTCCTCCAATACCATCAGATACTTCTTCGCTACCCACTACACTTCAGTCTCTGTCCCTCACACCCCCTGCGAAAGAGAGAGAGAGGAATTTGGAAAATATGTCTAACCCCTTGGAATGAATTCCTCCTTTACATTTATAGAAAAATCCACCTGTCAGAGAAGAGAGGAAGAAAGCCTAATTCTCGGCACCTGGTCTCCATAATTGATTACATCATTAATTGCACATGAGAAGAACATTCCACCACTATTCCTCCATAAATCCAAAAAATTAAATTTATCCACTACTTAAATAGAAATAATATTTCTAATAAAATATTTTAATAAAAATATTATTTGCATTTTTAATAAAATATTTTGATAAAAATATTATTTTCTTTTGGTGGGATCCAGGGGTTAAATTTGACGGCCGTTTAGACGTTTTTCATGATTTTAGCCTAAAATACTTGCAAATATTTGAAATAACCGTCACATGCGACTTGTATATTTTAAGTATGACTGTCATTTTTTATATATATTTATATGTAAAATATATAAAAATATATAAATATATACAAAATAATCTGATTTATAGTTTGTTAATAGTATAAAAATAACATTATTTTACATTTTTGAAGGACAATATTTAAAAATGACCGTCATCTAAAAATTGTTTGACAGGTATAAGTGGCCATCAAATTTAACCCCTGGTGGGATCCCCTAAGATTCTGTTTGTGCTTTTGAAGGGTTTTAATGCAAATTGGCCAACCAACTCACCAGTCTCCTTGTTTATCATCAACCAAAACTTGGTTTTGGTCCACGAGTCACTTGTGCATTGTAAACTTAACATTTGCATCAGAAGCTTTATTAGTTTAATGGCCACATGCACTAATTTACCATGCGTGCCTCGCATTTCAACCACCCACCTTAAAAGCTCCTCGAAGACCATCCACATACTCTCATCGTGTTGGTCGGGTTCCACCTTTCGTATTGACGCCTCCTTAACAACACCAACTATCAACATTCATTGGCATTTATCCCAGCCACCGAAGACACGTATTTACATTAAGTGGTGTATTGACCGCTTTATTTCTTATTCTCTCCTGACAAGCCGAGGATGGATCGCTTACCAAGCTCCACGTTTCTTCCACAAGAATTTTGAATCGGTGAACCCCATCAATTTCATGCCCCCACACAATTTACTCCGACATTCCTGTTACGCATTTAACTCCACACTACCTTTCCACCACCGGTTAGCTCTCACACTTGGTGTTCCACATGTTAACTCTACAGACATGCTGAATCGATATCCAAACTTTCTTGGGAAAAGTGGTGGATTTCGGATTTTTGATGTCATTCTTCCAATTCACCAATTTAGCGTGATGGCTCCCGGCTCAAAATCCCCATGCCAATTATTGGAGTGCAGGAATTAAGCGCGATTTCTCCCAATTGACCGGAAATATACCAAAAATTCCCCGCATGCTCATGACCTAGCTCGACTCGGTCGAGCGAGCTAATGCTCCCAAGTTGGCCCCACTGTGCAATTGCCTTGCGAGTTTGAATTGCCAAAGCCAGCTTATGGTTATTATCCTTCTTTGAATATGATCCAAGCTAGCTCAAAGACTCATCCTTGGATTGAATCAACTTGGTACTTGTAACCTCAAACATTTCCTTGGCCGTGACTCGAAACAATCAAGCTTCCTTCCTTCATTGAGCCACAGCTCACTTCATCACCCGAGTCGAGCCACGGCCAAGCACGATTACCCCCATCGAGTTCTATGAGAAACATTCTCAGTTGTCTTCCCTACCAGCTCCTCGGCTCATGGGCTCATTCAATCATCATGTCAAGTTGTTAATCACTCAATCGAGCTTTGATTCAGGCTATCACCCTTCAATGCTTTCCCATGTTAATGCATCAGGCTCAAGCACTTTTCTTGTGTATCCTGAGTTACCTAGTAGCTCATTTCACGAGATATTCTCCACCACTTTATATTCTGAGCCAGTCTCCAGCCTGTAAAGCAAACTATCTTCAAGCTTAACTCGGTTGTTCTTCATAATGATCTGGAACAATCTTTCCCATCACGAGCCCTCATCAAACTCGCACCAAACTATCATCTACGAGTTGTTCCATTGTTCAAATCATTGAGTTTGGAAACCTCATTTTTTCATGTTGTTTTTACCCCTTGACACTTCAACTGACTCACCCGTGAAACCTGAATATCTTGTCATCAAATCCTGATGCACCTAAATCTAAATTTGGCGCGCCTTACATGTGAGCTCCTATTCAATCTCTCTGACTCCCCGTCTGAGAGACTTGATCGTTAAGCCAAGCCAACTTAGCTATCTTCGTTATCGAGCTCCTATTTTTGCTTCTTTGCGAGCCTGAAATCATATTTCCCGCATTCTTAGCCTTGAGCTCGCTATCCTCTATGGAATTTTTTGGCAAGGCACCGAGCCACCATATAACTCACCTTTATGCACAAGACCTCTAAGTATCAAGCTCTCGATTCAACCCATACCTTCGCACTGTAGATTCGTTCATTGAGTGATTAAACTCCTTGATGATTCGCATCTACAACATAAGTCATGGGCTAGGATTTAATTTTTCTACCGCGGAGTTCGTTGACTTGGAATCGAAACTTCTCCCCTGCAAACTCACCATTATGGCTCCTGCAATACAATTTGCTGCTAAGCTTGATTGATATCATTTATCATTTCCCAAATTCATGAGCTTCTCCCAAACACCGTTGTCTCGATGTCGAGCTAACATTGAGCTCATCGTGAACTCCTTATCCACCTGCAATCTAATTTATTCGATTGTTGACTAAACTCTGGGTCTCCATGCCGAGTTTTACTCATTTGTTTCATCGATCCATGTTGTCACGAATTGATCTCAACTCAACCATACCATGTCATTTACCTCCAAACACCAAGCTCCTATAACATATGCTGATTAGAATTGTCTCCTCCAACACAAGATCTGATAAGTTCAATAATATTCACCCAATGAGAGGCTTGAGTCACTAAACCATGACTCGGCTCATAATCAAATCACCTCGAGCCATATTTGGAACTTGATACTTCCTCACATACAAGTCAACGTTGCCTTCAAAGAGGTCAACACTGAATAGATCATTTGTGGCCTCCATGATCTCAGCGAGCTGAAAAAATAATTAGCCTCACATCCATTTAGCTTGACCAAGCTACATTGAAGGTCGCTCTCTTTATACATTGTGCAAGCTCACCTTGTATGGACCATTCTTACATGTTTTCAACATTGCTTCTGAACATTGTGAAAATCATGTGATTTCCTCACTTCCGAGACATCATGGAGGTATAGCAAAATACAGGAAAATGTTATACACCCACTTTGACCATTTTTTCCTCTAGACCCTTGTTATCCATTTTTTCATAGGAGGAAAAACATGGATAACATGAACGAATGTTAAGATGGTAAACAACTATTTGTGTGCTTGAAACCCTTACGAGAAAGTGGTTTGAGAGATTTGATTCCTTAATGCCTAGAATTTATTTCTAGTGTATGTATGATGATTTTATGATGTATATAACTTCTCCAGGTTTCCATAAATGTATGGTAGTGGCTGTAGTGATGATTGGACCCCACTCAAACAAGTATATTTCTGAAGAAGTTTAGGTTGGGACAAGGTTTTCAAAAATATGTTCAAATTAAATGAACATTTTTTTAGAATGTAATTTTTTCTTGATGTACATGTTGGTTTCAATTCATGAGGATCCATAAAAATAACAAAGTGTGCCCTATTTATGAAGACTAGTCAAAGGGAATTTTTTGGGCAGTTTCAGGTAGTTTGTAGGAGATGAGATAGGCTGAAGGCCTTCTAATTGGATTTGGAAGGAGTTACAATATATTATGGAAAACTAATTCAGATATATTGCCAATGGTGTAATTTTTTTCTCATGATGATGATATTAAATGGGTCATCTAAATCATTTTGTGGAGAGGAAGGTTTCTTGGTTTTCAGGAATGAATTGTTCAAGCTGAAAGATTGAGTTGGTTGAAACATGAGATGAATTATTTGATGTGTGATACCACATTAAAAGTGAATATCAAGTAATTTATTCCTATTGAATTCCTTTGGAGGTCTTTGAAGTGACAGAAAGGGTGAAAACTAGTCGAGTTTGCAAAACCGATTTCTGGGCAGCATGTTTTTATGAAGAAAAGCATAGTTGTGGTTTGAACATATGGATGTTTCATGATTTATAAATTTCATATATGTGTTTTTAAGGTCCTGAGGTTTCCATAGAGTTTTCACATGCCATAGTATATTTGATATTTGGTGGTCTTGAGGACCAAAGGTGAAATCAGGGTGTTAGAAGCAGTTGGTGAAGGATATGACCTACTGGACCCATTTTATGATTTATTTTATTAGTTAAAGTAAATTTGTGACTATTTATAATTATTATTTGTTATATTACTCATGTATGGTGAATATGGGAGCTGTAATAAGCATGGTTTTGTGATTTTATCTTTTAGCTCATCCTAATGATGGGGTTTTGAGCATTTTTGTGCAAGTTGGATGGTTTTGGGCATGGCCTACATATATGGGTCAAATGTGAATCTTTTAATGATTCAAATGGGATTTAATAAATTTTAATTGGTCAAACCAACGGAGAAAAACCAACCTATTTTGAATTTGGATCATTAGGAACATATAAAATGATGTTTTGGGTTCTATTTTAAACTAGTTACTTGTGTATGAGAAGTATGGCCTATGTGAGAGTGTTTTGTAGGTATAAATGCATGTGTTGAGATCTATGAGAGACTATGACAAGTTGAATAATTTTGGAAAGAGTGTGTGCAAGGGTTTGAAGAAAATATAAGTGAAGAAAGTGAGAGATAAAATAAGTTGGAGAAGCTAGGATTTGAACAAGGGTTTAAAGGAGAGTGAGCTGAATCAGTAATCTCAATCTGTTGTGGTAGAAACAATAAATTATGTGTATTCATAAAAATGTGGTTAAGTTTGTGCTTGATCATCTTGGGGGGTTATAACCTCCTTGTGGAGTTGGTGCTTCACAAAACTAGGGGTTTGTGCTCCTTGTGAATTTGGTATTTCACTAAATTATTTTGATTTGAATAATAAAATCATAAGTTTCAGTGGGTTTTCTTCCCCTTGATTGTTTCCCACTTATATATTGTGTTATGGTGTTGATTCTCTTGTTCATGGTTGATTGCATGTATGTTATTTGATGGTGTGCACACATTAATGGTTGGATAAGTGGTTTTTGATTTAAGTAAGTAATTTGAAATTAAATCAAATTTTGATGGACTGATTCACCCCCCCTAATTAAATCAAATGTATGATTGTTCTTCTAACATCCAACTAGCATAGGAAACAAAGTGCAACATGTAAATAGTATAAGCTAACAAGAGAAAATACAATCAAGATGTGGAGATGTTGTGTGAAAGTGATGGTGTGTTATGATATGCAAGATGTGTATATGAGAGGGTCCACATTGCCCCCAATGGATTTTTTTTACATGAGGTTCATTTAGGAATTGTGCCCTAAATAGTCAAGTATGAACCGTAGAACAAGAGTACGTCATCAGGTGACAAACAAGAGAAGGCGGTTATGTGTTTTATCGGTTAAGGTGCATTACACTAAGTAGGTTTTTGAGTGGTTTTTCAAGAAGTGTAGAAAGATGGTACACTCCACACCCTAGCTTAGCACTAATGACATAAGGCCTGAGCCAATTAGGCTTAAATTTTACTTTTACTTGAGCATCGGAATTAGTGTTTTTTTGTCTTATTTCTTAACAAGATCAACAATATGGAATTTCCATGGGTGTACTTTGTTATTATAATGTTGTGAGATGTTTTCATGATACACGAAAATATTTTCCATGGATTTTACGCAGTGAGAGCCGATAATTTCTAGCTCATGTAATCAATTTTCATGATATTCATTGCCCTTCATAATTCATTTGAGTGACACATGTAATGAAGGTATTTCAAGTTCTAGGGGAATGACAACCTCAATGTCGTAGACTAGTGAAAATTTTATATCATTGCTGGGAGTACAGATGCTCGTGTGGTAAGCCCAAAGAGCATAAAATATTTGATTATGTCAATCAATTCTTCTAGTATCAACAGTTTTGTGCAATATATTGATAATGGTTTTATTAGTAGCGTCCACTTGACCATTTTTTTATGGATATTAAGGGGTAGAAAAGGCTTGCTTGATTTTTAACTTTACACAAATCCTTTTGACATCCCTATTTTTAAAAGAAGAGCCATTATCAGTGACAATGGCTGAAGGAATTTTGAAGCATGTGATTATGTGGGTAGTAATAAAGTAGCAGATGTCATCACTTTTAGTGGTTTGTAATGGCACGGATTAGACCCATTTAGTGAAATATTCAGTAACCGATGAATTTATGACCATTAGCTGATTCAGGATTGACTTTACTAATGAGTTCAAAACTCCATAGGGAAAATGGCCATGATGAGGCGATAGGTTGGAGTTCATATGTGGGTGCATGATGGAGGTTACTATGCTTTTGACATTTTTCATAGCGTGTGGTGTATTCCGAAAAATCTTACTCCATAGTATGCCAATAATGACCCTGTTGTAGGAGTTTATGAGACATAGTTTTTCTAGAGAAGTGCCCACCACAAGTTATCATGCATCTGAGATACAACCAAATGGATGTCATCAATTCTTAAACAACATAATAAATGGCCATCAAACACCCACGTAAATAACAAGGCACCAATGATTATGTATCATGTGGCTTCCCATAACAAATGACCAGCTTTTTCGGGTGGGGGGTTGATGGGGATGGCTTGCCGACATAATAAGTTATAGAGTGATGTGAACCATTCAAGATGATCCTTATTACGTGTAATAGCGCAAGCTTCTAAAGTTGGACTATCAGTGGATGGTTGTGGTAAGTGATGAATTATAAAAGTTACCTACTCATCAGTAATATCCTAAGGGATGAGGGAGGTAGCACTAGCCATGGTGTCAGCATGGTGATTTTATTTTCACAGGATCGCAGTGATAGAATATGATTCAAATGTAGCCAGTATGGTTTTTACAAGGTTGTTATATGGATTGAGAAGCTCTTCTTTGCTCTGATATGTTTCATTGACTTTATTGACAATGAACTGAGAGTCGCCATGAATATGGATATTTCAAATAAGTATCTTGCGGGTGACAGTGAGGCCAAGAATGAGAGATTCATACTCAGAAATATTTTTTGTACAAGAGAAACCTAAATGGTAGGCAAAGGAGAGATGATCACCATGTGGGGTGATGAACATAATCCCAACCCCAGCACCAAAGGCATAGCAAGATCTATCAAAATACATTTTCCAAGTGTTAGTATCGATTGTGTAAGCAGTGAAGTCATCACAAAAAGTGTCACAGATGGGGGAAAGTTCGAAGAGAGGGGCATCAGCTAGTTGCTCAACAATGACTTGGCCTTTGATGGATTTCTGCGGGATAAATTTAAAATCAAATTCCATGAGTAGCATAACCCATCAAGGAAGGAGTTGATAGAGGTGAGTACAAGATAAAAGGTATCGTAAGGGATACACTTTGGTAATAATATGGATCTTGCTATTGAGAAGATAATTTCATAATTTATTTGCAACAAATAAAAGGCCAAGGCATAATTTTTCAATATAGCTATAATGCACTTGTAGGAAAGTAATGTGTAATTGATGTAATAAATAGCCTGCTCATGATGAACACCATCATGTTGTGCGAGAAGGGCTCCTAAGGCATGGAATGTAGCAAATATATACAACAGGAAGGGACGATCAGCCGTGGGAGGTATGATAACAGGAGGATTTAGAAAATATGTTTTGATAGCCTCAAAAGCATGGTGGCAGTGATCATCCTAAATAAACTTAGTATTCTTTTTCATGAGGTGTGTGAAGGGTTGGGTTTTGTCAGCTAACTGGGAAATGAAACAACTGATGGCTTGAATTTCTCCTTATAATGAATGCATTTTTTGTAAAAATATTTGAGGAGGCGTGTCGACTATGGCATGGATCTTTTGTGGTAATTCTATACTGAGAAATAATATAGCCAAGTAATTTTCTAGTCATAATGCTAAAAACACACTTTTTCAAATTTAAACATACGTTTTATTGTTGTAATCATTTACAAAGTGTACGGAGATCTCCAGCATAGGTGGCACAATGTCAGTATTTGGCAAGCATGTCATCAATGTAATCCTTAATGATTTTTTGTATATAGTCATGAAAGATATGTGTCATAGCACGTTGATAAGTGGCTACGGTGTTCTTAAGGCCAAAGAGCATGATAGTGTAGTAAAAAGTACCCCATGACATGGTGAATGATGTTTTTTCTTGATCAAGGGGGTTAATTTTTATTTTTTTATATCCAGTGAAGTCATCCATGAATGAAATAATGTCATAACCGGCAGTAGATTTGACTATGGCATCGATGTGTGGTAATGGGAATCTATCTTTTGGGAAAGCCTTATTAAGATCACAAAAATTAGTTAAACAGCTGAATTTTCCATCTGGTTTCATAACACGAACTATATTGGATATGCATTCAGGGTTTTCAATGGCACGGATGAAGACGGCATCAAAAATTCATCGTATTTTTTCTTTAATGAGTAATACGACCTTAAGGTGCATTTTCTAGATTTTTTGTTACATTAGTTTGGTGTTAGGGTTGAGGACTATATTGTGCATGGAAATAGAAGGATCTATACTGGGCATATCACTATAACCCCATGTAAATATATCTAAAAATTATTGAATTTATTGTTTGATATCATCTTGTTCAGAAAGCGTAAGAGAGGCAGTTAATAGAACAATATGGGGGTTTTCCTCATTTAAGAGGGTGTATTAGTATTCGATCTATGGATCGGTAGGAATAGTGTCAGGAGAATAAATATTGGTGTTAGGATGATCATATTCACTAAAGAAATTTTTATTATTGAGAACAGATGGGAAACGATATTCTGATGGTGAGGGGGGAAATGGTCATAAGTTCTCATGTATTCTAATAGAGCATCATCCATAAGTAATGTATCCAATTCAGGCAATGTCGAAGAAGCAGGATCAGCAATAAGCTCAGAGAATAGTAGAGGAATATTATGAGTATGTGAAGTAGTGTAAACCTTAGGAGAAGATGTGGTAGAAATAAAAGGGGTGGGTGGAGGGGAATATATGATGCCAAGTTTGGGGGATTGTTTGGGAATGGAAGGAGGATCTATGATTACATGTCCATATTTTCCTAATCTGGTGCTAGTGAAACCATAATGAAGCATATACTAATACCTAGGTCCATACTTTGTGAAATTAGGGGGAGATTTGGTAGAAGGAGGGGTTTCAGGTGAATGAACAATAGTGTTGCAAAAGGAAAAAGGGGAGGGGTTTATTAAGGCTTCATAGAGCACACCTTGGTATAAGAGTTTAAGATACCCATGAAGGGTTAAAGGGACCACATGCATAGAATGGATCCAAGGTCATCCAAGAATAATATTATAATTAATATTATTAGGCATGACATGACATGGGATGGGAAAAGTGCATGGCCTAACTGTAATGGGGGGTGTGATTGTACCTAAGACTTGTTTAGGAATATTATCAAAGCCACAAATACAAATAAATGGGGGACTTAAGGAGGATTCAGAAAGGACAATTTTTTGAAGAAATGATAGATTACAAATGTTAAGACCAAAATCATTATCAACTAAAGCTCACTTAGCCCCTATATTATGGATACAAACTTGAATATAAAGGGGTGGATCATTACCTAAAATGGATTGGGATAAAATTTCAGCAGATGTAAAGGTAATATGCTCTTCGTTAAAAAAATAATGTCATAGTGAATTTATGATGAATATATTCGGAAAAAGTGTCAGGATAAAAGTAAGTCTTAGATTAAAAAAATGTATTTTGAGATCACATTCGAGATTGGCCTACAAGAAAATTTGGATAGAGACACTCATGTGTAAACACTAAAATTAGGTCACACTCCCCTTTGGTCCCTTGTCAAATAAACACCTTGAACACATTCACCTAATCATGGCCCCTTTCATCCCACTCTAATATTAGTTTAATTAAATTAATTCATTATCCTCACAATATTTATTATTTAAATATATTAACTAGGATAATGCCCACATATCCACCTCACCTAGACACCTCATCAAGCCAGATCACCCGAAGACCTCTTCTTAGTAACTTTTCATAACTAACTAAGACCTACCCAAACCCTAAAAATCAATGTGTACATTCCCTCTAACCACATTGCCCGCCCATTAGAAGGAAGTTTCTATGCTAATCTGTAGAGTAAATGAAACGAGATCCCAGAAAATCAACGGGATTTGCTCAATTTAGTAAACCTAGGAAATCCCACCCTAACCGACATCGGTTACCCTTAACTGTCGCTAATTAAGCTGGAACCTCCGTCGGTTACCATTTAACCCCAAAAATAACCTTATTTAGAGGTTGACACATTTTTTGAGAGATAATCACGTCTTTTGAGAACAAGTGATGAAACCATAGCTACATACAAGCAGATCTAGCATTAGTATACACATCAGAGCATCCATAACCAGTACCAGAAGTAATCACACATCCATCTACCTTCACGAGAACATCCGGGGAAGCACCAGCACTACACCAAATTCATTTGATCACCCACCATTACCAACCAGGCACCAAGATCATACAAACAGTAAGTTCTGTTAACCAACATTCATCCATTCATCATTTGGTAGATCCTTTTACATCTGTTATTTATATTTTTCTCTCATTTCCATTCCCCCATCATTTATCTCCATGCAAACTTGACCATCTTTTTATCCACACCCTTACATTACCTATACCTGGACCTTAATCATTCATGTGCATACCTCAGATCCATACGGACCTTGCTATTGCCCTTCCATCTTCATCTAATCTCAGATCTATTACCCAGCCAAGTTTTATTGAGTTTCGTGTACCCCAACCATACCAATGCCGGTTACCCACAACCATCGCTGCTTAGCCTAAATTGATATTGGTCATACCATACCGATGTTGGTCTCTGGGTATTTTACCAGAAACCAAGAACAAAGCTCCTAAACTTCCACTAAATACCCAAAACCACCCAGAATCTCACCCTAACTAGCATCAGTACCTTGACAGTGACCTTGACCTTCAGATTCAATCATAGCTTAGCCTGTTGTGAATGAATTTACTTATTGTAGACGAATGAGATACCTAAATCATTTTAACTACAATAGGATTTCCTTTATTTCTTGCATTAATTTGCTTTAAACAGTGGATTGACAGTCGTCTAGGAAGTATCACACTTACCAGATCTAGCACATGCTAGGAAGTCCATTACATATATTGTTTAACTTTTATTTGGTGGTCTTGTGTTCCATTTCAAGTAGTTCCTCCAAGCAAAAAGGAAGCTCTCACAATCATCTGTGGATTTAGAAGTCATACGCACACAACAACCTATCAACCAGCATTTCAACAGGTATTACTCCTAGCCCATTACCCTTATTTATTTCATCAACATTCGAAGAAATGATCTAGAATCAGGGAAACATTTTGGCACGCCCGGTGGGACCCATTCGGGGTTCCTTGCATTCTTTAAGTTCTAGGTGAAAATATTGTATGTTTGTTTCTTTTCTAAAAAGTTCTTACATTAAACTTTCTCCCCTGGAACCTTCTCCTCTTATATTATCTAAAAGCAATCATATTTTGGTGCTTAAAATGAACATTTCTTCCCTTTCATTAGTATCACATTAGTGAAAGACCATCCCTTCTCCTGTTCATCTATTTGTGGCATCGAATTCTACATTTAGATTTGGGTTTAAAAATCATTGCACTTCATTCTACTTTTTTGTATTAACTCACATTAATTGAGGGCAACCTATACACTGGAAGTCATTCCCATATGATTGTTGACAAATGAATCGTAGAAAGCACTTTCTCTCTCTTTCTCTCTCTCTGAGTCATATCCAAACACCACAAAATTGAAAATATACACATTCTTAAACAACATATTTCCTGAAAGAAGTTGTAGGTGATCACATGATCATGGCATAGTGGGCACCGAGCTCACTATTTCTGTCGAGTCATACTTCAGAGAAAATCCCGCCCCCACCATAACATACTTGAAACCTCTCCCTGTAGATCTCCTTCTTTGTAGGAAGCCATCCTCACCAAAAAAAACTCTACTCTACAGTTCATGAGTCAGTACTGAAAATAGCATAAGTTAAACAAACATAATAGAAAAGGAACTCTTAGGATCGTATTTTTCTTAGTGTTTCTGCTTGGCTTGCATTTTGAGGTGACAGGATTCAGTCTTCATTTTCTTATTTCCCCTTGCACACTCCTAATCACAGTTGGTGTATTCCATCTTCAGTTGAGTGTGCTTGGACCATATTCTCATCATTCTCAGAATTCTGGGTTTGATTCCACATCAAATTTTAACTCACAACCACATTTTCTTCATCGTTATCTCAATTTAACAGTAGCCAATGTTAGTCCAGTGACCGTCGTCGGTTACCCTATGACCATCATTAGTTTTACCTAACCGACGTCGGTTATAATTCATTTGGTCAGCCTACCCAAAAGGACACCTATTCACATTCTTTGATTTTCAAAGTCTCTGTCACTATCTTCATATTCACTTTACTGGTAAATCCCATTAGCATCTTGCATACTTGGTAGATTATTGGCCTTTTACCATATTTTGACCAACTTTCCACTTTCCACAGTGACCGACCATGGTTACCTATGACCGGCGTTGGTTTACCCTAACCGACATCGGTTATACTGTGTAAATCTTCCAGCAAACTTTTGGTACCTAATCCACCTACTACCGCTTATTTCTCATATCTCTACTATATTTTTGTGCCATTTACAGAAAACAATCCAACCCGATCAGTACCCATTCACATGGTGCTGACCCAAAGCCAAGAAAATGCCCTCATATTTCATGCCATCCATCAACCACTCCCCCCTAGTCCTTCACCACATTCAATTTTATCAATCATGGATCCTACCCAACCTATCACTATCGCCATAGGAGACGAAGAGTTCACACGACTCCTTAACCAAAATCCCGTTGCCTTGCAGTTTTACCTTTCCCACTCGTCCACTCGAGATGCCTCAGGTCAGTTAATATACGGCATGCCCGTATCTATCCCCCCGACTCTCATTCCCACTCCTCCATCAGCCCCATTTGGCTCCACGCTACCTGCATCTAACTTACCCCCAGTTATTTTGAAGCTAGGCCCTATACCCGCTATGACTGCCACGTCTTCTACATCTGTTACACCCGCCACATCCACTATACCTTCGCCAACCACCCAGAACACAACCTCGTATGCACCTATTGTCTCACATATACCCGTAACTACAGAACTACCCCCAGTGTTGGTGACCCCTACCCCTTTTCAAAATGTCTTCCTTTCCATTCCACAATCCTTAGCCCCCATTGCCACTAGGGTCACCACAACCATTCCACCTCCATATACATACTATCAGCAACCTCTTGTTTCATCTATTATTCACTTTGGGTACGTACCCCCTATTTCACTGCCTTCTTCTCAATCTACCTATATGGCAGCACCATATACTGGAATGCCACCCCCGTTATATGCCCAACACCAACCCTCTTACGCTACAGGAAGCACCCAGCCATCACAACCTACCAACGACCTAATTAAGTTAATGATGGACAAGATGCAGACATTGGAGGCATCAGTTTCTGGCTCCCGTAACACTCTCACCTACGATGAGATTTGTAATGAGCCTATCCACCCCTCCATTCCTATCCATCCAGATCCTGTGCATTAGGAAATGCCTAAATTCAATCATTTAATAGCAAAGAAGACTCGGAGCAGCATTTGCAGTCTTTCAAACATGGGTGTTATCTGATCACCCATGATGATGCTTTACTTCTGAGGACCTTTCCCATGTCTCTAACTGGGATGCATTATATTGGTATAGTGGGTTGCCTAGAAACTCTATATTCTCATTTAATCAGGTAGCCCAAGCCTTCTTGGATCACTTCTCCATTAATATCATTAAGAAGGTTACCATGACTGACCTATACTCTACACGTCAGTATGACAACGAATCTATCATATATTTTGTTGCTCGTTGGCATAGCCTGATCAATCAATTCACATTCCAACTACCACAAACCAAAATCATCGAACTCTTCATGTGAGCTTGTGCTAGGCATATCTCATCAAACCTGTAAATTTAAACCTTCCGAACCTTCGATGAAGTATTCACCATGACACGAAATTTATAGATTTGGGCTATTGAAGAGAAGAAAATCCAATTACACAATAAGAACTCGGCAGTCAAGTCAAATGATACCTCTTCTTCTTCAAAACCACAGAATAATTATTCAAAGGCCAAGGGGACCGCTAACACAGTGGTACTCAAAGTCGGCCTAACTCATTCGTCAAATCACGCTAGCCCCTCATATAATCTCTCAAGCGTTCAGACTTTTCAATTCAGACAAGAACAGAAATACACCCCAATTGGAGAACCTTATTCTTCTATCTTAGAAAAGCTCATCAAAGCTAGGGACATCACCCTTCCTCCCATGAAACCACACACTGGTTTTGACCCTACTCTCCCCACACCCGCATGGTATAAAGAACATGACTTCTGCAACTATGATTGAGTAAAGGGTAATAGTGACAGAAATTGCATCACTTTAAAAAACATTGTCCAAGAAATGCTCGAAAAAGGCAAGTTAACCGTGGATAGACCTAATGCGCCTACCAATCAAAACCTACACATATTTAAGAAACCATTTCCTAATCATTCCCCTTCTGCTGATCAAATCGGAGAGACTTCAACTCATGATAGCCATACCCGTGAGGTCCATGCTATTTTCAGCGATACACCTGATGCTGCCCAATTACCTCATATTCCTTCCATAGAGGAAATCCTAGCCCAAATCCCTCCTTCTACATTGGAACCCACCTCACCTATTCCTCCACCCATAGAGGAACACCTTTCACCTCCTTCATCACCCATAGAGGAGCCTTCCATTAATATCGAGACTATTTCGCCATTGGCTTCTCCACCTAGAGAGTTGTCACCCGTAGTACCTCTTCAGCCCGCAAAGGAGCACCCATCATCTCCTCCACCCATAGAGGAACACCTAACATCTTCTCCACCCATAGAGGAGCTTCCGTCATCTCCTCCACCTATCCAAGACCCTGTGGAAATTCCTTTACCCCTAGGTGATACTACCCAAGATCCTACAGACCTACTTTCAACTCTCTTACCCACGGAAGCCGAAGCTAGCAAATTCCCCGTTTCTAAGACACATTTTACAGGAATTGCCATTAGATCCTCATCAACCTCTCCTACAACCATTCCGTTCTCATGCTTATCCAATCACCTATATTATGTGGATAGAGCCTTACTTTAGGGGCATCTTCTGCTTCCTGTCTCCATGCAAATGCAGATGTCACCCGCTGACACTTCCACTATATACCCAAAAATATTTCGGCCAATCAAATCAAGCACAACCACCTCTATCATAACTTCTACCATGACACTCATCATAGCTCAACACACACCTTTACCCATAACCCAACATACATCTAAATCCAAGCCCACACCTACATCATCTTCCTCGACTAAACCTATTACTACCTTAGGGGTCACCCCAACCACCAGCCTTACTCATCCACCTATCAAACTAGATTTAGCTACATCCTCCAAAGTCAACACCAAATCTACTCCGGAACCCAAACAGAAGAACTAAGCCCATAGAACTCATATCCCATCTGCGTCAATCACACCTTCACCCCTTTTGTCCATCTTAGGACCTCAACCTCCCAGCACAGTTAAGAAACCTCCACCCGCTGGTAAACCAAAAACACAACAGCCCATTCCTTCCTCACAAACCTCTAACATACCCAAGCGCTTGACATGACTTACACCCGCACCTACAGCATCTTTACCACCCATTCCTCCAATGCCATCAGTTACTTATTCACTACCCACTACACTTCAGTCTCTGTCCCTCACACCCCCTACGCGACCCACATCATCTACCTTCACAGCACCTCTGTTATCCTCATGGGTAACGCCCACCATCCGCATTTCCCTCTAGATCTCGTGTGCCTGTAACACTTTTACCCAAGAAGGTGTAACCTAAAGACAGAAATACACTACCCTCCAATAAGGTAGTCAAAACAACCATACACCCTCCTATTAGTTCATCTACCATACCCCTACCCAAACAAATACGACCAACACCCAAGACCACACCAGTTTCCAAAACCATTTCTTGACCCACTCCCCCTCCTGCAATGACCATTCCTCAACAATCAACCACACATATGCCCAAACCCACTTTCACTTCCCATTGCGACCCACTAGCAGGGTCCTATGCCAAAATCTTAACCAATCTCCTTGAGACTTTTTTCATCACATTACCACCGCTCAGAGCTTATGACCCTCTCAAACCCAAGCCAAAAGGGTTTGATGATGCTAAAATTTGCGCCTACCATCGTGTGCCAAGACACGATGCTGAGAACTGTAAGGCTTTGAAAACCGTCCTTATCCAGTTGCGTCCTCCTGAAGAAAACTTTGACGATGATGACCTTCTTGATGAGGACCCCATTTCACCAACACCCATTCCCACAACTCTTCCCTCACTACCTACTCAACGACCTAGACCTTTTCCCCCATAGCTCCTAGAACCACCTCTGAGATTTGAAATTAACATGGTTTACATCAATGACCTCACCAAACCTCCACCCAAATGTTGATGTGCCCAGCTCACCTTACAAATCTCCTTCCCACCATTGGGATTTTTCCCTTTGTGTCGCCATACCTTTCATTGCTCACCTACCTCACCTACCTCCCCACCTCAAATCAACATGATCCACGTTGCTACCCATGCTTAGAAGGACAAAGGAAAGGAAAAGGCAACTGACTCACCAACCAATCCCATACCCAATATACCATCTGCACCCACACCTAAAATCATTATCTGCTACCCCACTTATATTATTTCTAATTGGGTCACACACCACGTGATGCTCAAACAACTACACCAATCCCCCCTCAAAATGTCCCTATATGACCTCATCCAAACCTCAGAATCCCATCATCAAGCTCTCATGGAGGTCTTGCAATCTATTAAGGTTTTGTCAATGACCCTACACCTGTAACCTCCATCATCAGACCCCATCATGTAGCCTCTCTTACCAAATTGCCACCTTTATCCACACCTCAACCTACTCACCAAGTAGCCTCCCTTAGCTTCTCAGAGGAAGAGATCACACCGCACCAAATTGATGACCCAGACTCATTTCTCTTCATCTCTGTCCACATCGATGATATACATGTATGGCGTGTTATGATTGATGGGGGCACTAGCATTAATATCATTTCATCCCATGTATTCACTCAAATGTGCATACTTGACAATTACATACATAAACATCTTTTCATGTTGTGTTCATTCAATGATGATATCACCTCTACACTAGGCACTGTCATCCTCCACATTCGCGTGGGCCCCCCTACTGTTCCAGAGTTATTTTATGTCTTGGAGGGGGAATTCTAATACAACCTGTTGCTTGGAAAACCCTAGATTTGTGTCATGGGTTGTGTTCCTTCCACTTTGCATCATTGTGTAAAGTTTGAGCATGAAGGACACACCTATACTATTCCCACTAATCCTTCACCTTTTAAAACATGCAACATGCTTTACCAACCCAATGATGTGCTTATAACCATTAAGGCATCTACCTCCATGACCACTACCACTTCACCTACACCCCCACTTACCAGTACAGGTGCTACCTCGACTGCACATGCCTCCTCCATGCTTACAACTGCCACAACCTCCACAGACGAACCATCAACCTCCTAATCTGTTAGCTCCACCCCCATGTCGACCTCTGCCACATCGTCTATTCTAGCTACCCACATACCAACCATCAATCCCTTGGAAGGCATTTTTCAACGCCTCACTCTGGGGGAGTATCGACCTATATAGTGTCAACACATTCCTTACTCCACAAGAGTATGGAAGTCTTCACCAACACCCTCGTTATGATCACCGTATAGGAGAGCATCTCCTTTATGGTCCTCCCCACCTTCGTACCAGTCTCACCTATGGGGGACTTGATACTACCACTTACACACCCAAACCATCATCACAAACCCGCCCATTTTTTACTAACCTCTACCAATCATTGTTTTTCCCACACCTTCCTCCACCGATGTGCATGGAAGGGTTTTGGTTTTGGATTTTACAAGTAAGACCGCCATACTATTATTCCATGTACTACCTGCAAACATAACGACCCTAGTGGTATCGGCTTTACTGAACCACCTACCAAGAAGGCTCGCATTGAGCTCATCAAGGACATCAGCCCTTCTCCACCTTCTTCACCACCATCACCACCTTCACCGACGGAGTCGATGGACCCAAAATCCATTCCTCCTAAAAAAAAATTTCATAAACACCATCTCCTTGGGGCCTCTGACTTATCAACGCGAGGGCGAGGATCCCTCCTCTCTTCCCTTCTTATATCCTGAAATGATCGATGACGATACACATTCGATCAACATCATTCAATGTCAGGATGATGAATCTATACTCACCTACCTTTGTGCAGAAGACTCATATATTCATCAGTCGTTACCATCTAAAACGCAAACCATGTTAAATGAATCGACTATCGAGATCAACATTCATACTCAGGATGACCTGCACATCCTAAAGATTGGTCAATCTTTAGATAATGTTGAACAAGAAGCCATCATCTCTTTTCTCACAAACCATAACCACACTTTCGCTTAGTCTTATGCAGACATGCCTGGTATTGACCCCACCATAGTGGTCCACAATATTGTAACCATTCCCAATGCCAATCCCGTCAAACAAAAGATGAGAAAAATGCACCCTCGCATTGCCCTTCTTGTCAAAGAAGAACTTCAGCACCTTCTTTTTGTTTCGTTCATATTACCCATTGATTATCCTCATTAGATTTCTAACATTGGCCCTATCACTAAGGCGATAGGGGGACTCCACATTTGCATAGATTTTTGTGACCTCAACCTAGCCTACCCAAAAGATGACTTCCCTCTACCCGGTATTGACCAACTGGTTGACCTTACCGCCGGTCACGAGATGCTATCACTCATGGATGGCTTCTCAGGTTATAATCAAATCCTATATGCCCCAGAGGATCAACACAAAACTACATTCATCACCCGTTGGGGGACCTTCTATTATTGAGTCATGCCTTTTGGCCTTAAAAATGCTAGTGTTACATATCAGTGGGCTATGACTTATATCTTCCATGACATCATACATCATATATTGGAAGATTACGTGGATGACCTCCTTGCCAAATCTAAACGCTGCTCCGAGCACCTCTCAGTAATAAACACAATCTTTGACCGCCTTATTAAATATTGTGTTCACCTTCAGCCCAAAAAGTGTGTCTTCGCAGTTCTCTCAGGAAAACTCTTAGGATTTTTCCATCACGTTTTCCTACGTGGTATAGAAGTTGACCCTACTAAATTCAAGGCCATTCTGGAAATGCCTCCACCCACTAACCTTAGGCAACTCCATATCCTGCAAGGTAATTTGCAGTTTATTCATCGTTTCATTTCACAATTTTATGACCGATGTCAACCGTTTCATCATCTACTTAAGAAGGATGCCTCCTTTAAATGGGATGATGATTGCCACAAATATTTTGAGGCCTTAAAACAATACCTTCTTCAACAACCTGTACTCATTCCACCTAAAGCTATTACTGGGTGAACCCTTCTACCATGTATATCTGCAACTACCGATCAAGTCCCTGTGTAAAATTCCAACAACATGCACAACCTTCCTCAACATAGGGAGTCAGGCCTTACAGGTTTACCTGTGACCTAAGTTGTACTCTTTTGGACTCAATGGGGTTTGATATACCCATCCCGAAGAAGATTGCTTATCCCCAGTTCTTCCCAATGACATCAATGGACTCATGCCACCACTACCTACTCAACCACAAAACCTGGGTTATGAAGCCATACCACTCATCCCCTTACACTTCATGTATGCCAAATGTTATAAAAATCAGCGTACCACATGCTGGCTTATGTTTTTGGCCGACCTCAACCTTGAATCCATCCATCAAAATTCCATCAAAGGCCAAGCTATCACCAAAAAAGTGGCCGATGCACCTATTTTCGGGGATCAACCCTCTAATTTTGACTTTCCATATGAGTCAATTGCTACCCTTTCCCTTGACGAACCCACTTACCAAATGACACTCTTCATTGAAAGTGGTTCTAAGTGTCATACGTGGGTGTGGGACCGTTGTTATATGCACATTCCTTTTGATGGGGCATACCCACTAGCCTATTATCTTCCACTGCCACTACACCTTTTTCTTGTCTACAAACAAGGCTGTTTACGAATATGAAGTGCTCAGATTAGGTCACTCCAATTTCTCACCATGACATGCTCAATGATGATCAAATTCAATCAGGACATCATTTAGTGATTCTTAATTGGTTATAAGATGAAGTCAATGGTATATACCAATCTTGTACCACCTTCAAGTTTACTACAAAATTATAAACATGTCTATGATAAACATAATCCATGAACAACCTTTCCACCGTTACACCCTTCAAACCATCCCCCATGTAACAAATTAAAAAATTTATAGATACCATGGCTTGGCTTGGACCAGACATCGTAACCCATACTTACGGATCAGGTGCTTATCGTTTAACTTCACTCGATGGTAAACCTGAACTTGAGCCCCTTAATGCCTTGCATCTTTGACCATTCTACTATTGAATTTTAGTCCTACCTCACTTTTTGCCTTCTTCCATGCTCATCCCTTGAGCGCTATCCACTTCCTACATCATCACCAATGATTAAATAAGAATCATGTGTGTACCCATCACCTTTTGTCTTCTCTTAAATATGTGTACCATGGCACTGCACATAGCATGATTCTCATGGATACTTTTTTTCTACCTTTAGATGAGATCCCATGGTCATTTCACCCTACTTTCTGAACAAGAATCCTATTCTTCACCTTGGTATTGTCCATGACTTCAAAGCCCTCACATGGGATCCAACTCCTTGAGTCAAACTTCCAATAAAAAGATGACTCCCTCAAAAGGACATCTTCCTCTCTGCAATCGCTGTTATAAATAGACTACTCCCTTGAAGGAAAACTATGTAAATCTCTTTCAAAAACAAAAAACGAGAGAAGAGAGAAGTTTCCTAGGATCGATCAGCTTCATGAAGACCTTAAAGAGTTAATTTCCTCATCCCATAGAGACTTCCTGCATCGATCAGTCTATCTCAAATATCAGTCAACATAGAAAGCCTTTTAGTCATGGACTTGCCCATTGTGACCTTGGATCTCTTGCCCAAAGAGCATGCTACCTCATACCATATAAAAATTAACCACCTTTCACCCCTCTCACCATTTGTACTCTCATTTCCTACTGCCTCAAGGGACCTCTTGGAAACCATGACATTTGGTGATCATGTGACTACTTTTCACCCTTAGAATAATCAATCATGTAATGTCTTTAGGGTCTTACGTTCATCACCTCCTCCAAGGTATGACCTACTCGGTATGATCCTAACCAATCAGGCAGCATTCTTGCCCCCTCTTATCTTTTGACCTTCTTTATTACGTATTGATTACCTTATACAGGACTTGGTCCTCGATGCTTACCTTTGGGGTAATCTTCTTCTTCTACCACAATCGAAATCACCTATACCAAATTGTCCATGACTCACCCATACCTAGTAAACCTAAACTCAAATCATGCCTATGACCTACCAACTCATTCTCATACCTCCTCATATTCTTCCCTAGCTTATGGGAGAACTACATCGGCCTGAGGTCCTTTTCACCGGGACTATGTAGGTAGTACTTCGAGGGCATGGGGCCCTTGGAGGTTAGCTCGGCCACTCTCTATCCTAATCAATTGATCTTTCATTTTCCTAAATCACATTCTACCCTACTTCGTTTCCTTTTTATATCAAAAATTGGAAATTAAACCAAACAAACGACATATTGCTTCACATTTTTATCATCATCAAAACATACATTTATTATCAATACCATTTCTCTACCAACATCATGAAAATATTATGAAACATCTTTAAAATGACCCATATCATCATTCATTGCAAATATTAATGAATTAAAAAAAAAAGCCTAACTTCAACCATGCCTATGACCTAACTCAATTATGCCTAGCACCAACCTGACTCAATCCATTCCTAACACACCTACCATAAGTCCATCTATCCATAAACCATTACAATCTATCAAACAATCACAGTCTATCAACATCAAAGTACATCATTAGAATGTCATCCATCTCCTCATAAAAATAGGTGTGTATCCATCCAATATACACTGATATCAAAATATCATAAATCCTTACCTCTCTCCCCACTCCTATTCTACCCAATTCACCCTCCCACATTTCAAATCTTTTCCCCCCACACTAAAAAAAAAACCCCAATTTTCTTTCCCCACCCGACCTATCACCTAATCTATCTCACAAAACACAAAACGGGTTTAACGCTTACATCATCATGTTGCAGTCACCATGGAGGCACGCCTGGCCGCTGTACTGATGTCCTACCCGATCCCTCTCTGGCCTCTGCCATCACTAATCGGTCACCTCACCTCCAACCAATAAATCCAACAATCTGATCTCGTGGACCCGCCTATCAACTACCAATCACCTGTCGTTCGGCTTGCCAACTCAGCTTTCTATTATGTCTGGAAACTTTCCAACTTTCTCTCTCTCTCAAGTCATTTTCCTCTATTTCACATGGGACAAATGATTCTGAAAAACACGAAAAATTTCTTTTTATAACATTCCTGACCTAAAAAATGTTGGTTTTAACTTCACCGGCATCGTTCACGTACCCTACCTTACCATGGTCAGCTACCCTATACCGGCATCAGTCACCCTCTTTCCCACATTGCCCACACTTTCACCCTATTACCCTACCCGTTACTCTTTTTTCCCTCACCCAATGCTTACCCTTACCATTCACCTCACCCTCCTAACCTAATCATTTACTACCTGACCTCATCTTCATTTGGGGACTTGTTATTTTACCCATACCTCGGCCCTACCTGTGTCGTGACCTAGATTCTTGGACTTGGAACATCGCTAGTGACCTTTGACCTCATGTGTTCACTATACCTTGCAGCATTGTTACCTGTGTTGATTGACTTGCTGACCTTACCCTTCCTCTTGTCATGACCATTTATCCTGACCCAACCCTCGGTGTACCGGAACATACCTAAATGTTCCTACACCTAACATGCATCATGTTTCCTAACCATATCATATACCTTGGATACCAGAATCACTTCAACCTTGTTTGGATAAACCTATCAACCTTAGACAATGTGGAGTTTTCCTGCTCTTCAGCCTGGTATCATGCTACATTTTATAAGTGTGCGTGCGTTTGACTGTTACTACCTTTGACCTTGACCCATTACCTAGATTACCCAAGTAGACCTTTTTCCTTTTTTTCCCCCATTACCCACCTTCCTCTTCATCAGATTCACCTTTTAATCAAACCACTCACCGCTTCTGCCTTCTACCTCATCAGTTCCTGGTTTGAGGGGGATCACCTTCACCCACACATGGGGCAACCACATCTTATTTTTGTCAACGTCGCTTACAGATACAAGCTACGCAAGAAAAAGGGGCAAAATGTAGACACTAAAATTAGGTCACACTCCCCTTTGGTCCCTCATCAAATAAACACCTTGAACACATTCACCTAACCATGGACCCTTTCATCCCACTCTAATATTAATTTAATTAATTAAATTAAATTAATTCAATATCTTCACAATATTTATTATTTAAATATCCTAATTGGGATAATGCCCACATATCCACCTCACCTAGACACCTCATCAAAACACCTCACCCTAAGACCTATTCTTAGTAAGTTGCCATAACTAACTAAGACCTACCTAGACCCTAGAAAGCAATGCTTACATTCCCTCTAACCACATTCCTACTCGTTAGAAGGAATTTTTGATGCTAATCCGTGGAGTAAAAGAAACGAGAACCCAGAAAATTAAAGGGATTTGCCTAGTTTAGTAAACCTAGGAAATCCCATCCTAACCGACGTTGGTTACCCTTAACCACTGTCAGTTAAGCCGGAACCCTAATCAGTT
The DNA here is from genome assembly GCA_019776745.2 of Taxus chinensis. Taxonomy (NCBI): domain Eukaryota; kingdom Viridiplantae; phylum Streptophyta; class Pinopsida; order Cupressales; family Taxaceae; genus Taxus; species Taxus chinensis. Next base: position 208,996,918 of record CM034148.1, on the reverse strand, counting down.
ACCATTTAATCCCCAAAAACCACCTTATTTCGAGGTTGACATATTTTCTGAGAGATCATCACGTCATTTGAGATCAAGTGACGAAACTATAGCTACATGCAAATAAATCTAGCATTAGTATACACATTAGAGCATCCATAGCCAGTACCTGACAGTAATCACACAACCATCTACCTTCACGGGAGCATCCAAGGAAGCATCAGTGCTACATCAAGTTCAATCCATTTGATCACCCACCATTTCTAAACAAGAATCAAGCTCTATACAAACAGTAATTTTTGTTAACCAACACTCATCTATTCATCATTTGGTAGATCCTCTTACATCTGTTATATAGCTTTTGCTATCATTTCCATTTCCCCATCATCTAACTCCATGAAAAATTGACAATATTTTTATCCACACCCTTACATTTCCCATACTTGGACCTTAATCATTCATGTGCATACCTCAGATCCATACGGACCTTACTATTGCCCTTCCATCTTCATCTAATCTCATATCTATCACCCAGCCAAGTTTTATTTAGTTTCCTTTACCCCGACCATACCAATGCCGGTTACCCACAACCATCACCGATTAGCCTAAACCGATCTCGTTCATACCAGACCGACGTCAATCTCTGTGTCTTTTACCAGAAACCAAGAACAGAGCTCCTAAACTTCCACTAAATACCCAAAACCACCCAGAATCTCACCCTAACCAGCATCAGTACCTTGACAGTGACCTTGACCTTTAGATTCAATCATAGCTTAGCCTATTGTGAATGAATTTTCTTATTGTAGATGAATGAGATACCTAAATCATTTTAACTACAGTAGGATTTCCTTTATTTCTCGCATTAATTTGCTTTAAACAGTGGATTAACAGTTGTCTAGGAAGTATCACACTTCCTAGATCTAGCACACGCTAGGCAGTCCACTGCATATATTGTTTAACTTTTATTTGGTGGTCTTGTGTTCCATTTCAGGTAGTTCCTCCAATAAAAAAGGAAGCTCTCACGATCAACTGTGGATTTAGAATTCATACACGCGCAACAACCTATCAACCAACATTTCAACAAGTATTCCTCCTAGCCCATTACCCTTATTTGTTTCGTCAACATTCGAAGAAATGATCTAGAATCAGGTGAAACACTCATGTTGGTGAAAATAGAAGGATCCATGGGTATTTAAGGTGACAAGAAACATGGAGGTAATATGCAAGACTAAGTTCTATTTTTTGAATAAGGATCTGAGTTTGTCGATCACGATGTCAAGTTCACCAAATGATTTAATCTAATTTCAATTAAATATTATTTCAGAATAACTTACTATAAAACAAATGATATTCAGATGATTATATATAGTAATTTGTAAACATTAATCATTCAACAATGTAAAAACCTAAGCAAATGAAGGGAGGAAGATGACTTAGTTGATTTTATACCACCTGCAAGGGTTTGTGACTTTGTATCTATTATATATGGCTGGAAACAACATCGAAAATTCTCAGTGATGGCTTGGAACTCTAGGAATGTACGGAACAAAAGTGATCACATGAGGATAGGAGTGCTCCAAGTGCTAATGACTAATTTGTGTGCATGTGTCTGCTAAAATGATCATGTTCTAATTTCTTCTGGGATGGAATACCTTCATTTTTTCTCACTCTTTGTCACTCTGGTTTTTTGTTAGGGTTTCAATCGTACTTGTAACCTGGAAAATAAATGACTAGCTGCACATTCCCATAAACTACATCAAATCTAATAAAAATATGTAGAATGTAGAGTAAGCCTAACCCTAGTGGTCACCCGAAGAGTGAAATTATGACCAAGTGATGCACTACATCTCATAATCCATGTAGTTCCTTGTGTGTGTGTGTCTGTGTCCAATGCCCTAAGTTTCCCTTATGTAAGTTACACAATGATAGCATATTATATCTAGATTGTCCCAAATATGAAAAATGTGTGTGATGGAATAGAATTAACTCCTCTTCTATGCAGTGTATACAAACCAATGCATCCCTTTTCCCTTGTATGAATGTTCTATATGTATGTTTCATAGTTCTCTTATGTTTTTGTGTAATATTGGGTGGTGATAGGTAATGTTTATTATGCTTTGCCCCTTATTTAGAAGAAGTAATTACGTATATATATGATTCCCTTCGTTGAATTTTATAGTTGACAACTGAAAGGTCAGCCCAAAGTGTTAAAAGGTAACCAAGAATAAAAAAGGATCCAGAATAGTAAGAAGAAGAAAGAGAGGGATAGGAGCACCTAGGAGGGATAGGAGCTCTTGGGCACTTCTGTCCTAACTGGGCACTAGTGTCTGAGGCCATTAAAAATTAAATAATTCAAGTGTCGTTAGAATTGTAAGATGTGTAAAGCCAATAAAGTGCAAGAGATAAAGCAACCAAAAGGCCAACATGAGTTTTCAACCACTAGTTTTCTTACTTAAAAATCATGTGTATATTAGTATGCTTTATGAGTTATAAATGTACCCAAGTGCATATATTTTGTGTCTATAAGTATGTCAGAGTGTGTGGATCTCTAAGAAGACAATCATTCTTAATTTACCAAGTAAGGAGAGACCAAGTTCAATAAATTGTACTAGAGACTTGGTTCACAAAACGTGACAAACAAATAATCAAGAGTTCACCAAAATCTATGAAACAAACCAAGACATGGAATGTGAACAAACTGTAAGTGAAGTATGTAGAAGTGAATGGACAATTGGAATGAATTTTGAATTAATGAAGGCATTGTGGAAGAACATCCATGAGCAAGCGTTGTTTATTGTAATATTTTGGATATATAGATTTTTTGAATTTTAAAATATGTTTAACTATTTTTGGATTTTTTGTGTTTGTGTTTATGTCAATGATGATGGAGCAAAATATATGGAGAATTAGGGTGTGTTTTAAATCCATGAAAATGAAGATAAGTAGAATGTATGGAGCATGTAGAATGTGGTAGTGAAGATAAATGAGAGTCCCCGCATTCCATGTAGGGACTAGATGAATGAGATATATGATGTATAGAAGAGGATGATAGCTGAGGTAGATAATGGGATTATATTAGAGGATGTGAATGAATAGTGAAGTAATGATGAAAAATAGAAGCCATAGGATAGTGGTGAGTGGAGGAAATGAGTTTGGGGATGAAGCAAACAATAAATATTCAAGTGTGGTAAATGTGTGCTAATTTCAGGTGGACGAGGACATAAAAATAGATAAATGGTAGGAGATAAAGTGATATAAAGCATGGTTCTAGTAATGAATTCAAACAGATGAGGAGTGGAGAACATATTAATGTATGAAGGAAGCATGAGAACAAAGGGTGTTGTCTTGTAATGAGTGGGTGTGATGAGAGGATGAAAATGTGGAAAAGGAAGGGGTATGTAAGAGTGGATGTCAAACAAATGAGAATTTGGGAGAAAATTGAAATGACATGAAAGTGTAATTGGAGGTGGAGGAGGATTGTGAGGAAAATGTGTAAGAATAAATGGTTGAATGGTTGTGATAGATGATGTGATCAGAGGAGGATTCGGTAATAAGAATCGTTCTTGAATGAGTGGTGATGGAGGTAAGAAGGTGCATGTGGAAGAATGATCTAAATGAGGTGAAGTAATGACAACAAGTGTAGGTGACTTATGAGGAAGATATGGAAGAAAAAATGGATACAATGTATAGGAAGTAGATGCAAGGAGAATTTGAATGATCACAATAGATGGTATATAATGCAATGGAGACACATGAAGAAATAATGGTGTCTAAATGAGTGATGATGAAGGAAGTGATATGCATGTGGAAGAGGTATCTAAGATAGATGAAGTGGTGAGTGAATTCATATACATGAATATCGCATATAGGTGTGGTAATTGTGTGTGTAATAAGTAGGTGGTATATAAAAAATGTGAGTGATGGATTAGAGGATGATGGGATCAAGATAGAATCACATGATGATATAGACAGTGGAAAGATAGATAGATGTTGTGACAATGTGGAAGACTCGTGAGAGAATAACGATTATATCATATTTGTGGTGGATGCACATGATGGTGGAGATTGAGAAGGGGATGATGTAGATGATGAGACACGAGGGAAGCATGATGTTGTGGAGGTAGTGGGAAGTGATAAGTCATATGATGGAGACATGACACATCGAGAATAAGTGGGACTAGTAGTAGTGTGGGAAGTGATTGGATTTTTGTTAGTATGCGAAGTTTGAGAAGATGGAGGCTTATTAACAATGTCCCCCTTATCGAAAAGATCCTGAATGATGTTTTAAAGATAAGGATATGAGTCACAAGAATGAAGATCAGTGGCATGATAGGCACATTTATCATATGAGGTACGCCATAATGATAGGATTTATATGGGAGGTAGAGTGATGAGATTGACATCAAGAAACTTGTGAAGAATAGAAGAAAGTGACTCGGTTAGAGGGGTAAATTTATGAGTGGGTTAGATGAAGTGATTATCCCTAGTAGAACATAATTGATTTGAATATTTGGGTGTAGAAGGTGATGAAATATGAGGAATATATGGTTATATGACATGGTGAACATGGAAATTTGATGGTGTATAAGGTAGGAGAGAAACTAAAACATGTGGCAAGGAATGAGGAAGACCAATATGGATATCATCTAGTTGTTTTCCCATATGCATGGCCTCGTTAAATGTGTGTAGTGGATGAATTTTTAAGTGATGTGAGATGCGAAGGATGTAGTTGTTATAACAAAAAAGTAGCACTTTGGGATATTACTTTGAAGATCCCCATTTTTTGCTAACATGGGACCATCCCTCAAGCTGTGGGACTTACGAACTTGAGATGGTATTTCAGAGAAGGTTGGCTTCCTCTTCCTGATCCTAACACTAACACTAATCCTAATAAAATAAAATACCTATCTAAACCTATTCTAACATTCCAAGGAGATAGAGAGAGAGAGAGAGATTGCATGAAATAAAACCTACACTAGAACTGGTGATGAACCAAGAAAGGGGTTGCTAGACAATCTTCCCAGCCCACAAATGGAGAATAATGAACTTGAAGATGGTGGACATGCACCACAAAACAAAACACATCCATTACGTCATTCCAATAAACATAAAAACCACTAAATCCTACAATGAAACAAGAATAAGCATAAAGCACCTGATTTGTGATGAGAGACAAGATAAAACTGTAAAACCATGAAAGACTAGAAAGATTAACACAAACATAGTTTTATTTCTCTATAAGATATGCACAGTAAATCACATGTAGGGAGAGGAAATATTGACATTTACAATATTTAGTGTGAAGGCTCGAGGCCCCAAAGTTCACAACAGCCCAACTGAGGAGAAGAGGGGAGCATGGGGAGGAAAAATGTCTAACTCATGTAATATGCATCCCCTTTACAATATATAACAATAATGAGATGAGAGAGGAGGAGGGAAACCTGAAACCTTACATCAAAACACCCAAAAAATTCATCATGACACCTACAAGAGTGATGGGGAAGCCTTAAAACCCCATTACTCATTATACCCTTCCTTGTGCAATAAGGAATGGCCTCCGTGCTTGCATTCATTTCATTTCTACACCTGAGTATGGCCTCCATTATCCTAGAACTTCATCATGATTTTTCTCCCACACAAGCCATTAATTAATCATTTTTATGACTTCATTAGGAGGATCTCTGAATTTTCTTTCCAACAATTATAATTTAGTAGAAAACAGAGGAGCAGGGAGAGATATTGCAATTTTGGTGTGGGCTGGTTTTACCCCCCTTTTTCCCAACCACCGAGCTCCTCCAATAACTCACCCTTGACTCACCTTCAATTATTCACCCTCCCCACCACCTAACTCTCCATGCAACTTGGTGGTCATCTCCTTCTTTGTGGGGGTGAGTTCTGATTTACATCATGCACGAGCTTAGAAAATTACATCATGTCGATGTAAGTTCATGTTTGTTTCTGCCAAACTTGCCAAGATTGCCTTATTAAGTGGGTTTAGGTTTCAACCTGCATCGTGCATCCACCTCACTGAGTTGCATCATGTCCCTATCTTTTCGCTTCCACTTATAATTCTAACTCGGTGTGCAACCCCTAATGACGAATCCCAACCAACTCACTATGTTTCATGGATGCCGAACCCGCCCCACATTGTGCATTTTCCCATCGAGTTGCCTCATGTTGATTTCATCCTAGTTCTACCTCTTCCAGATCACCCATTTCTTTCGGGCTTGATCCCCAATGTGCATCAACATCCCCTGAGCTAACATGCATCATGTCGATGTAATGTTGTGTCTGACTCAGAAACACTCCACTCGCCACGACCGTTCCACAATGTGTTTCAGGCCATCCATTCCCTGATGCAACCATGGTTCTCCGAGTTGGCTCAGCGATCCAAACTTCACCATCCTTCCGCGCCCACCTCACTGATGCACTTGGTGAGTATACCCCCACAAACATCATGCACCACTTCAACGTGATCTCACCCGATGAGTTACGGCTGAGCTGATTCATTTACCTAACCCCATGTACATTGGAATAGCTCAATCAAGCTATAAGGCAGCTCATCTATGCCACAAAACAACCTGACTCACCCCCCATATTGTCAAGCTCCTTAGTGAGCTATTTTTATCTCTTAGGCATTTTAGGGGCCCTTTACACATTTTTCAAAAAATTTGAGATTTTCTCGAATCCTTTTTGAACTAGAAGGTCATGGAAGGGGGAATGGAGCACCTTGACATTGATTTTCCAATTTTTCCATTTTTGCTCATGTTTTGGTCGAATGTGGGCGTCGGGAGCTCATTTCCACTTCTTAGGAAAACTTTGGGTCTTCAAAACCAAGAAGAGGAAAAATTCTTCAAATAATTTCAATCATCCCAAAGCACTACAAATGCCTCCTAGTGTATGAAAATCATCTTGAAAACTCTAGATCATTGGTGGGGTCTGTCAATTTCTCGAATCCTGTCTAGCTGTCCATTTTTTCCCAAAGGGGGCAAAAATGGATAACACTTTTAGAGACCTCTCAAGGACATCTTCTTGCTAGATGTATGGACCAGTGTCCTGAAGCCTTCATTGGGCATGGAGTCATCCCGATATACCTGTAATATAATCTCAAACTCTTGAAAATATGTCCCTAAACCACTTGAATATTACTGCACTGAACTCAGAATTAATTGTTGCTTGCATTTTCCCAATATTTCATAAGAAAATATTGAAAATTACATGAGTGGAAAAAAAAATTCATCTGATTCTCTTTTATTTTCTCTCTGCAATCATGATCTATGGTACTGAAAATGGACTTCTGAACTTGTCCTGAAACTTGATTTTTCCAAGTATGAATCACTTTGAAACTAATGATTGCTTGGCATGCATATCACATTGCAAAGTATTGAGTAAAATATTCTTTGATTTAGTACATCTTGGAACTCTATTAAATTCTAATTTTTGTCCTTCTTCTGAACACTCCATCTTTGACACACTATGCAAGAGCAATGACGAAACACAACACACACTAACTACAAAACTAAAAAGCATACATGCTTCAAGTGAAACATGAAGAGTGTACCCAAAAAATTATTCTTCTAAAAACAAACCTACTCCTACCCTACCCTAATTGAAGAAAATGAGCAACTCAAACAAACCCTAACACTAGCAAGGAAAAGTAGTTTCCCTTTCTCACAACTTGAGACCATGCAGTTGATTTTATAATGGGCATGGTCATGTATATGGATGAAAGATTAGCATGGAAATAATCTTCCACCCTATTTACCAAAGTATTAGGAAAAAATAAAATACCTCCTTGAAATTATTTACATTAGGCTCCTAGAGACTCTGATGATGTCCTTCGGTGCTCTAAATATATTCCTCGTGCTCGGAAGTGAACATAATTGGTTGTGGCTTCTCCCTTGGTTCAAATGAAGCAAAATATCTAATGGGCCAAGTTCTAATCCACTGGATTTTCCTGCTGCTCTAAATTCCAACTCCAATAAGGGAGTCTTCTTACAAACATTCCTGGAAAAGGTGACTATCTGTGAGCTGATTTTCTCCTTGTTACTCATCTACAGACAACTGATATTCTGCCATGATGACTGATGTAAAATAGTTTTCATCCTTGTTTTCTTCCCCTTCTTTAACATGTGACTCCTCAACATGCAACTTCTCGGGATTGCTTACAACCTCTAACGACATAATTTATGGACCATTGCAACTTGATGAATCTTGTTCCTCATTCAAGATCTTCTCCACCTCCTCTTGAAGAACAAATTGATTCTAATCCTTGATCTCTTCGTCCACCATGAAGCTTATGAGATCAAATTCATCTATCTACTACTCAAGGAGACTGTCATGGACAACAAGTTCTTCTTGGACACTTCTCTCCATGATCGATTCATCAACCAAATCATTTTCAACGAAAGATGAAGGAAGAGGAAAATTTGAATCTTCATTACCACAAGAAAGAAAGAAACTCTCAATTATATCATCTTCCTATAGGGCCTCTGAAAATGATTTTTTTTTCCTCCATGTGCTCCTCTTCAACTAAAATTGGAACTTATTCTTCTTCCCTAACTTATTTTGTAGCTTGTGGATGATCAACAACTTCTACAAATATAGTGCCACTGTAAACACTACACTCGGAATACACTAATTGTTGATCTTCTTCTTGTTCTTGTGCTTTATTTTTTACTACTACAAAATCAATTTTCACCACTTGTTATCCAACCTTTGCCTCTTACAAAGGCTTAACCAACAAGGGGATCTTCTCTATTCCAAACTGTGAAGCCCAAATTCTTAGAATTGTCATCATTTCTTCTCAATTGGGATCCTCTTCTTGTTAATCCTCTCAACTGATTTTATGAGTCTCTTCCCAACTTGGTTTTGGGATGCAAGAGGAGGGGTGGGTTGGGTTTCAAATGATTTTTACATTTTTGGTGATGGAGGGCAAGGTTCATTTTTCTCTTGTGGAGGGGACTTGGGTTTAGAATGGAAAATGGAAGAAAAAACAAGATGGGGTGGAAGATTAGGGGATGGAGAAATGGACTCCACAATGGGGGAAGTAGGTAAGAAGCTTGATGATTAAGGCTTGGGTTGAGATGGTGTTGATTGAGGAGTGGTAAGGTTGTGAGGTAATGGTGTAGGATTTTCCCATCAACAAGGTCTCTTAGCACCAATTTCATAAGCTTCTATATCCTCAACCCACTTTGCAAGTTATGGAAGCATCTCAACAATTAAGTCAAAATTATGTCGAGGATCGTAATGTCTTGGCATAGGGTCGACCCATGGACAAATTCCATTGAATCAAATCTTGAATTCCTTCATTTTATTTGTAGCCCTTGATTGTACCATACATTCCTTCATTTTTTTAATCTTCATATGTAACTACGCATCTCCAAGTGTAGGATAACCTCCATAAGTTGCATACCCCTACTCTTGAATATTTGCACCATCAGATGGGTAACCAAATCAGCCCTGATTTTATTCATGGGGATATGTGTACTACTGATTATCATCATGATATATATTTGTAGGGGTGTGAAAATAACTTTGAGATGAATTTTTCAAATTGGGAGGCAGGTTGAATTGGTATGGTTGTTGCTGCAAGTGTGAATTCCATAGTGGGAATGAAGTCATGATTGCACAACTTAATGAATGGAATATAATGGAAAGAGATGGAAATAAAAATGAATGGAAATGGGTGGTAAGAAAGGGAAAGCCTATAACTATGAGAGCTGTTTTTTGACCAGATATAGTTTCCAGTTGTGATTTGCATGTGCCTTCGAAGGCTAATATTTCATCAAGAGTACAACTTGATAAAATGGAAATGCTAGCTTTCAAGGGCCCAAAACTTGATTTCAGAAGTTGGACATTGTTTTGCAGTTGTTAATCACTGAAGTACACAGGGTGAAACTTAACTCATGCAATGCAACCTCCAAATCCTGAAATTCCTTTTTCGGAACTTGGGACTTGTTTTACACATGTGAAATCCTGAAATACCCTTTTCGAGAGTAGGGGCATACAATGTGACCCCCGAAAACTAAAATGTGAGGATTAGGTCCTATTTGGTGTTTTACAATCTTGAACTCCCGATTTAGCTTCATAATGCCTCCAAAGATTTGAAATGTAGATCTTTCACCTGATTGTCCAACCAGGCGTGCCAAAATTGTTATAACAAAAAATAGCACCTTGGGATATTTCTTTACATATCCCCACTTTTTTCTAACATGGGACCATCCCTCAAGCTATGGGACTTTCGAACTTGAGATGGTCCTCTGAAGAAGGTCGACTTCCTCTTATTGATGCTAACACTAATACTACTCCTAATGAAAGTAAATACCTATCTAAACCTATTATAACATTCCAAGGAGATATGGAGAGAGATTTCATGAAATAAAACCTAAAATATAAGTGGTGATGCACCTAGAAAAGGGGTTACTAAAATATCTTCCTAGCGTGCAAATGGAGAAGGATGAACTTGGAAAGGGTGGACATGCATCATAGACCAAAATGCATGCATTAAACCATTCAAATAAAAACAACAACAACTGAATCCTACAATGAAACAATAATTACATAAAACACCTGATTTATAATGAGAGGAAGGATAAAATAGTAAAACCATGAAAGACTAGAAATATTAACACAAACATAGTTTTATTATTCTATAAGATACACACAGTACATAACATGTAGATAGAGGCAATATTGAAATTGACAGTATTTAGTGTGAATTCATGAGGCCCTAAAGTTCAAAACAACCCAACTGAAGAGAAGATGGGAACATGGGGACGAAAAAATTCTAACTCCTATAATATGCATCCCCTTTACAATATATAGCAAGAATGAGATGACAGATGATGAAGAAAACCTTAAAACTTGCATCAAACCACCCAAAAAAATCATCATAACACCTGCAAGAGATATGGGGAAGCTTGCAAAGCCCATGCTTCATTGTACCCTACCTTGTGCAAGAAGTAATGGCCTCCATGCTTGCATTCATTTCATTTCTACACCTGGGTATAACCTCCATTATATTTTAAATTCATCATGATTTTTCTCCCACCTAACCCATTGTTTTCTCATATTTATGGCCTTATGATGAGGGGCTCTTAATTCCCTTTCCAACAAGTATAATTTTGTAGAAAACTGATAAACATGGAGAAAGATATTGCAATTTTGGTGTGGGCTATTTTTACCCCCCTTTTTCCCAACCACCGAGCTCCTCCAACAACTCACCCCTCACTCACCTTCAATTCTTCACCCATCCCAACACCTAACTCACCATATAACTTGGGGGTCATCTCTGTCTTTACAAGGGTGGGTTCCTCTTTACATCATGCACGAGCTCGGTGACTTGCATGATGTCGATGCAAGTCCACACCCATTTCCGCCTAACTCACCATGCTTTCCTTGTTCTGCGGGTTCAGCTTCCAACCTAAATCATGCATCCACCTCACCAAGTTACATCATGTGATTATCTTTCTACTTTTACTTCTGATGTTAACTCTACGTCCAACCTTGATGAAGACTCCTAACCAACTCACCGTGTTCCACATATGCGGACCCTGCCTCGCAGTGTGCATTTCCTCGCCGAGCTACCTCATGCTAATGTCATCCTACTTCTACCTCTTCCAACTCACCCATTTCTTTTGATCTCTAGCCCCGAAGTGCATCAACATCCCACAAGACAATATGCATCATGGTGATGGAATGTCGTTCCCAACTCTGACTCACTCCACTTGCCCCGAATGCTCTACAATGTGTTTCAGGCCATCCGTTCCCCAATGCAACCACGGCTCACCGAGTTGGCTCGGTGAGCTAGCCTTCACCATGCCACCACATCCACCTCACCAATGCACTTGGCAAGTGGACCCCCGTAAACATCACACGCCACTTTAGCATGAGCTTTCCCGATGAGTTGCGGCCGAGCCACTTTATTTACCTGACCCCCCGTATATTATAATAGCTCAACTGATCTATAAGGCATCTCTCATATGCCAAAAACCACCCCAACTCGCCCCCTAGCTCGTCGAGATGCTTGATGAGCTATTTTTAGCTCTTAGGAATTTTGGGGGACCCTTTACACATTTTTCAAAAAAAATTAGCTTTTCTCGATTGCTTTTTGAACCAAAAATCCATGGAAGGGGGAACGAAGCACCTTGACACTAAATTTCAAAATTTTCCATTTTTTCTCATTTTTTGGTCATATGTGGGCCCCGGGTGCTCATTTCCACTTCTTAGGCATGCTCTGGGTCTTCAAAACCAAGAATATAAAAAAAAATCTTCAAATAATTCCAAACATCCTGAAGCACTGTAAATGCCTCCTAGTGTATGAAAATCATATTGAAAACTCCAAATCACTTGTGGGGTATGTCAACTACACGAATCTTGTCTAGTTGTCCATTATTTCCCAGAGGGGCAAAAATGGATAACAGTAACATTTTGAAAAGAGGTCAATGAGAACATATTATGGGATTGAAAACAAGAGACGGTAAATGAGCACATGTCAAATCCCAGCAAAGCCAATAGTAGACTCGTTATGGAATTGTTGAAGCATATGAAATTCAACTAGTGTTGCTTTGGGTGCAATATCGATGAAGAATTGGGATAATATTATGTCACCAAGTTGTGAAAATGTGTAAATGTTATGTTATGGGAGGAAGGGATACCATTCAAGTGCTTATCCAATGAGTAAAAGTGGGAAGGTGAGTAGGAGGAGAGCATTGTCATGTTGAACGAGGTTACATGTGTAGTGGAAGATATGTGAGTGATGTTGGGGGTCCGTGGTGAAAGTGAATTTTTGAAATGTGGTAGATAGGAGTGGCATGGTACAATGGGGGTGGATATGCTCATTATAAATTGTGTGATAATTTGGTGTAGGTGGAAGGCCCCCCAAGCGGTGGAATCAAAGTTTGGAAATGCGTTCAATGAGGTGTTAGTGGAGAAAATTAGGGTGTGAATGAGCATGGATATGAATAGACACCATGTGGAATGATTGGGTAGAAGGGTTGGGTGGAGAGAATGTATGGTGTGACTAGAGAGCTCCAAGGAATGGAGTGTGTACTGAGGTGGGAGAGGACACAAAATGAGGAGGTGGGGATAATAAACTAGCTAGAGGATAATTGGAGACCTTGGGGGTGTGGCGCGAGGTTCAGGGAAGTGCCAAAGGAAAAAAATTGAACCCTTTTTATGTCAAAAAAGGAGGGGAATTGGTTGCGGGTGCAACTAGGGGATTTTATGGTTTGTTGTGTTTTTTTTTTGGATTGAGGGATGGGGAGAGAAATATTTTTGGTCATTAGTGTAACTAGATAGGGGGGATATTGTAACATCCATGATTAAGGGATGCAGAAAAAAAAAAAGAGAAAGGATTTGGCTAGAGTGATGAAAGGGGATATGTGTTGGAGGCTATGGTAAGGGAGCGTGGTGGATGCAAAAGTGACCACAAGGCAGCCATGCATGTGACCAGTGGGGGATGGAGGTAAGTTCCCAGACTGGGAAAAGGAGTGAGTGGTGATGGGTGACACCCCAATCATGCCCGTTGGAGAGGGGGTGGAAGTGCAAAGGAGGGGTTAAGGATTGGGCATATCTTGGTGGCATGTGATCAAAAAAGGGTCGTAGTGGTGTGGCATGGCATAGGGGAAGAGTTGTAAGTGCTTGGAGGAAGAATCGATGGGGTTTTTCTTGATTACGAGTGTGACTGGGATGGATAAGGGATGAGACAAGCAGCGAAATGATGGGCATTAAGTGGTGCATGGAGTGGGTTGTGGTGTTTTGTGGAAAGGAAGAGTTATAGGTAGTGGGAGGAAGTGCATATGGGGTTTTTCCCAGTCTCATACATGACCGGGTTGGTTAATGGGTGAGGCAGGCGGTGAAGAGGGGGGTCAGGTGATGTAGGGACTAGGTTGTTGTGGTATACGCATAGGGGTGGGGGTTGGCCCCAATCGCAGGCACGACCGGGTTGGAGAAGGAGTGAAGCGGCTGATGGAGTGGAGGATTTAGGAAGATCAGGTTAGGTGCGCAAGCAAAGGAATGGTGGGGTATAAGAAAAGACTCAGTCATAGGTGCAACCAGCTATAAGTCAACAGAATAAGCAAAGACCGAAGACATTTGGGGTGGGAGGTATGAGTGGGGGAAGGGTGTGGACGTAGGTAAAGGGAGGGACCCCGGCCATGGGTATGACCATTAGATTATGTGGTTGTGGAGTGAAGGTTTGAAGTAAGAATGGTGTGTGGAGAAGGAGGGGTGTGGAGAGGGTGAAGGGTGTAGAGGAACGACCCTTCTAGGTATAAGGTTTAGGTTGGGGAGGGGTGTGTGGAGGTGGAAAAGGGGGATTATTCTCATTCGTGGGCGTGATGAGATTGTGGGTGGTTTGGTGTCACAAAAGAAAGTGGGGCTATAGTGGAGCAATGTGGGAGTTCGAGTAGAGAGAGGGTAGAGGTGAGGTCATGGTCCCAATTACAAGTGTGACCGAGATGGGTTGGGAAGAGTTGAGGGAATGGGAATTTGTGTGGAGGAGGCATTAGGGCATGGTGTAGGTCAGGATATAATTTTGTTTTGTATGGATTTTTTGTTGTTTTGAATGGTTTGTGGGTCGTGGGTGCGACTAGTACCTGAAATTTGTGGGTATAGTTAATGGTCAGAGTTAGGATGAATAGATAGGCAAGGTGTTGACAAGAGGTTATATTGAGGTTGCACGGTGGTTGTAGGGTGGTTATAGGGTGGTTGTAGAGTAGTTGTGCCTGTAACTAGGGTGAAGATAGGATATGGGGAAAAGGATAGACTGGATCACACAAGGTACAATAACATGCAATGGGTAGACCGAATCATGTCAGGGACCGAAGCATGTAAGGGGAAAACTAGAATGCACAAAGTGACCAAAGCATGTAAGGGATCAGAGTGTGCAAGGGGATGATTGGATCACACAATAGACATGAACGCGTAATGGGGAGACCAAAGAGAAAATGGTGAATGGGAGCTAGCAGATGATTTTAGATAGATGCGGAATGACTGGGATGTAAGAAAAATGGAAAAATCATCTTACCAAAAAATTGCAAGGAAATCATGCATGCGAGTAAGAGAGGGAAATTTTGAAAAATGAAAAAATGTAGGAAATGTGATACAGACAAATTTTGATTAATGACAGACTGCAAAAATGTGACTAATGGAAAATCATAAGGCAGTTGCACGTGCAAAGAAAATTATGAAAATGGTAAAAATTTATAGAGGATGAAGAAATATAGGGAAATTGTGTCAGATGTCAGGAACATTTGCGGATGCGACTAAGAAGTGAGTGAATGTGGCTCAAAAATTATGTTTTGAGAAGGTGAATTTTTTTTGGAAAAAAAAGTAAATGCAAATGCAATTTGTTGTGTTACGGATAAAAATATGGTCCCCATTTGCTTAGGATTCCTAAGTTTTTCAAGGATTCTCTATGGCCAATAGTGTTTCCTTAACAAATACCACTCACCAGAAAATTTTTGGTTACGGACTTACCCCTTAATCAATTGGAATGGGGTCGTTACCACGAAAAGCCCTTGGTTTACCTCAGGGTAGAAACTGGTCAATCAGGATGGGGCGTTACCCTTTTTACTCACAAGTCCTCTCAATGGGCTAGCTACTTTGGGGTTCTTGTGGTAATCCTCACAATGATTTTTAAGGCTTATGCCCAAGTACTTCCCACAGTTATACGGATGGGTATTTACCCTTATTCGAACCTGCAATGAATATAAAATAAAGTTTTTTTCCCAGTTTTATCGTTTAAAATGAAATGAAATGTGTTTAATTTTTTATTTTTCACAAACAAAAATACAAAAAAGTCGCATCTACGAATACCTTACAACCATATTGTTAGATTTTTGAAGAAAAATCATAACATAGCCATGGTTGTGACTGACCTGCAACTAGATTTGTTTTTGGTTTTTTTAGCAGATCTGGAAAATGAAATGTTAGATCTGCAACCAAAAAGTTAGGAAAAAATAAAACCAAACTAAAAGGACTATAAAACCCTAAAGAAAACAAAACTATTAGCTTCAGAAAATAAAGCAATTTAAACACAACCAAAATGGTCCCACCATGGTCGCCGAAATGTATGCCTATATTTAGATCACCTACAAGATGTGTTAGTAGATATATAAAAATCTCTAAATCAATGTTACTACATAAATGGGCTTATGCTTCCATTGAAAAGAGAAGGAAAATCATGGGTTCTTTCAATGAATAAAGTGGGTAAACTTCTTGATCTGAATCTATAACCTACACATAAACACACTTAGAAAAATTTAAGTTATTTTTATTGTTAGGAGACATGCCTCAGTCATATCCCTTACCATTTAAGGAGATAAAAGACATTTTATTGAATAAAAATGACAAAACAATGCATTAAAATGAATGGTATATCTTACTCTGCCTCAAACTAATTACAGGTGTGATTGTCTGAGAATCACATGAAGGTTGTAGGCTAGTCATGAGAGTGACTGGAACTTGCACTAAAATATCACCAAAACAATGATGTTACAAGTTGCACATGTCCTTATTTATCTTTCTTTGCCTCTCCAAAACCTACACTACCAAAAAGATGCAAGTAAAAAATCAAAAACTCAAGTATGGGCTCAAGTGAACAAAGATTCAAGGGGTTGGAATGATGGGGGTAAGTGGTGTTTTATAGTTTATGAGTGCCTAGAATATTGTGACACATATGGGTGTAATTTTCATAGATGGGTGAGATGATAAGGGTCCATAGTGCATTGGGCATGCAAATGGGCAGGTGGGATGGACATAACTAAATGTGAGTTGGTGAGGGTTAGAGTTAGTAAATGAATGATGAGGTGTCTTTTTTCACCATTTTGTGAGGTTTTATAATTTTTTAGTTGTTTTTATGGGATTATTTGATTTTTTTGGGATTATTGTGTTTTATGATTTTTGACCAAAATAAGCTCCCACTTATTTTTGGTCAACTTACACCATTTTTCCTCTTTTGTTCTTCAATCTGAGTTTTTACATATTTCAAGCACTTAAGGTCCCCTAAAAGCATTTCCATCAGATAGGAAATTTCTTCCCCTTTCTAGAGATATAAAGAAGTCCTTCTAACTCCTCATATTTTGCAAATGGTGGGCTAGCGGGCTTTGGAAGGATTTTTTGCCAAAAGCGGGCCGGCGGGCCTAGGGAAGACTTTTTGCCAAAGGGGGAAATTGCAGACCAGCGGACCCGGGGATGACAAATGGAAAATTTAAAGTAGCGGGAACATGGAGGAAATTTTTCCCAAGTGTGAATTCAGGCCAACGGGGTGGCGGGAGATATCTTAGCACTTTGCACTTTTTGTAAAAAAGTGCAGTTTATAATTGTGCACCCATGAGCCCGCAAAAAAAAGGAAAAAAATTTCCTGAGGCCCGTAAAGGGACACATGGCCATGTTTCAGGTCAAAGCGGGAAGGTGGGACATCGGAGGAACTTTGGAATTTTGGCTTTCGTTTTAAAAATTGTAAAAGTATAAATGCAAGCCGCACCTCCACCGATGCCCAGAGAAGCCACGTGTCAAGCATTTGTCAGCTGCGGGGAAGTGGGCCATCGGGGAAATTTTGGAAATTTTTACAACTTTCTAAAAAAGTGCAATTTCAATTTTGGGCCCGCGGAGATTTCAGCTAAAGTGGATTTTGGGCTTGCGGGCCGTCAACAAATTTTTTAGAAATTTTACAACTTTTGCAAAAGGTGCCAAAATGAATTTTGGGGCTATGAATCCATTTTACAAAACTGGTTTTTTAAACATTTTTGTACCTATTCGATTCAAATATTCAAATGGGCATAACTTTCAATCCAGTGCTTGAAATTCATTAAATTTGGTACCGTTGGAAAGATCTCAATATCCTCTTCACCATGGAAACCTGAAATTTTGATTTTGGTAAGGTTAGGTGGGTGAAAATAGGAAAAATTATTTCCTGCCATTAATGTATGATTCAATTACTTCAACAACTAGATCAGATTTGATTTGATCCACCATTCTTCCTTCTTCGACACGCCAAAAGATATGGAGAGCCAGACTTGACAGATTGTGGGTGGATTTGCAGGCATTAATGGCTGGTGGTTGAGCTTCCAAATCAGATTTCCCACCTCCTTTTCTTCTTCTCTCTTCACCTCTTCTATAAAACCAAGAGCTCGGCTCATTGTAAAGGGTTGGACATTTTGGTTTTGCACCCTCCCTTCTTCTTTGGTCTGCATATGAATTTGTGGAGTTCAAACATTCCATTGAGATTGTACTGTAAAATTATTTTTTTGCCTCTTGGCCATTGTAATGATCTGTATCAATTTGTGAAACAATAATACACGTATGTGGATGATTTCTACCCTCTTTTGTGTTCATTTCCTTCATCTGATCTTTCATTTCCATATTGGTTACATATGCCTGGTGGTTGTATTATATTTTAATGGTCTGTGTTTAATAGAAAATTCGGTGTTCAACATTCCTTTGGTGCATCACCTCTGTTAGTTTAGGTTTAATTCCTTGCATCTTCTTAACCATGTCTCCTTGGAGAGTTAGAGTAGGTTTTAGAGTAGATCCTCTGTAATATGAATGTGTGCACCTGAATAGAGGAATAGGAACTGACGTTCATCCGGAGAGCTCTCAAAATTTCAAAGTCCCCACACTTTGAGAGATGCTCCATGTTATGCAATCACACTTAAAGTCTCAACCCATCGAGTTGCAGACATTCAGGGGTGCTATGATTTTGCACTAACAATGATGTTTTGGTATTTTTGAATAGGAGACCTTATGCGCAAGGTGTGTTTTCTATTGTTTACATGGATCTCTTTGTTTCACATCATGGCTAGAACCTCTCATGTCTTTCTTATTGAAAATTTTAATGACCTAAACATTTTTTTTTATTGTCCTGAAAACTTGGATCTCTTCTTATATGTTGCTCATATAGAATTATAATGGTTATCAAATTCAACCATGCTAATTACTATTGTTATTCCTACCTAGGCTACCCCATCTTATATTCCACTTTCTTCTCCCCCCACCATTATGGGGATATCCACCATACATATTCCTATTCCCACACCTAATACTCGCTTTTCTTCTCCTATCATTTATCATATCCAACCTAGTTATGCTTCATGCACACATGCCTTAGATTCATTGTACCATGATTTATATCCTCAAGCCTCAAATTTCTCAGTTACAACATGCACCTTCCTCTTCTTCTCTATCTCTTGATTATTTGTTTCTGTAACATGGTCCTCTTGCACCTAAAGTCTCTTCTTACCCACTTCCCTATAAAAAATTCTAACCCAAGTTACCTCTTTTTGATAGCCATGGAGATCCCCAAGAGCATCTTAGATCATTTCATGCTACATGCTTAGAATATGCTTTTGATTATACATTATTGACCAAGTTGCTTCCTAGGAGCCTATAGGACTATGTTTTGTGATGGTTGTATGATTTTCCTTTAAACTTTGTTAGATCTTTCACTCCTCTAAAAAATCTATTTTTGTCTCACTTTTTTATGAACAAAGGAACTAAAATATCATATTCACAAATGGATAAAATGAAGCAAGGATCTAATGAGCATATTAGTGAATATGTGTTTCATTATAAGAATAATCTTAATAAAATGAATAATGT
This sequence comes from Taxus chinensis, assembly GCA_019776745.2. Lineage (NCBI taxonomy): Eukaryota > Viridiplantae > Streptophyta > Pinopsida > Cupressales > Taxaceae > Taxus > Taxus chinensis. Next base: position 208,977,334 of record CM034148.1, on the reverse strand, counting down.
TTTGGCTAAATTTGAATTGTAATATCTATTTATCCAAATTCTATTTCCTCATTTACAAAAATATGTGCTCTTTGATTCTGTTCATTGTTTTGATCATTTATGCCATAATCTTAATGAACGTGAAACTAAGCTACCTTATATGGATAAGCTTAAGTATGATAATAATACTTCCAATCAATCTACAAACAAATTCCAAAGTAAATCCACCTTTAAGAGTAATCCTATTGAACCTAAGCCTATTGTTAATGTTATATCTCAATCAATAAAGCTCTAAATACAACCTACACAACACACTTTTACTAGATTATCATATCCACCTCATGTGTTGTTACATCAATTCACTTAAAGCAATATGATTTCTCTTCCAACCCCTATTGAACTAGATCCTAATTGTCCCCATGGAAATATTTTTGATGAAAATGCACATTTTGATTATCGTAAATGTAATGGCCATTCCACTAATAGATACTCTAATTCAAATTTCCATTAGTGCAAAATTGACATTCTTAAAAATCACCTTCACATATATAGTGATTAGAAATTTATAATTTTGAATATCAAGTACAGACCAAATTTTCTTCACAATTATTTTACACGTGCTCCTAGTCCTATGGGCATTGACGATCAAGATCGAATGCATATCACAACATATCGCAACCCTCCAACATTAAAGGTATTTTAACAATTAATATTTTATTCTATTGAAGTTGCATATACTTCACTTCCGGTCGGTAGCATACATTTATGCTACTAGTTGGCGGTATAAAAAAATACTACATGTCAGTAGCATGAAAAAATGCTACCGGTCAGCAAGATGAACAAATGCTATCGACTGATAGCATGAAAAAATATACCGTCCGGTAGCATGAAAAATGTTATTGGCCGGTAACATGAAAAAATGCTATCGGTCGGTAGCATGAAAAAATGCTATCAGAGGGTAACATGAAAAATGCTACTAGCCAGTAGTATGAAAAAATGTTGCCAGTCAGTAGCACAAAAAAAATGTTACCAGCCTGTAGCACGAAAAAATGCTACTAGCCAGTAGCATGAAAAAATACTATCGGCCGGTAGCACAAAAAAATGCTACTGGCCGGTAGCATTTCTTCAGTGATGTCATTAAAGGAGGAAAAAAAGTATGGGAAATTTTTAAGATGGTGCCATATTTTGTGAGGAAAAATTTATCATTTAGATGATCATTTTAATTTCTAACATCAAAAAAAATCAAAAATTATTTTTTTCCCATACAAAAGTGGCAAAAATTACACTTTTTTCAGAAAAAAAAAAAAATCACTTTTTTTGAAAAAAAATGTTTGTGCCATATTTTGTGAGGAAAAATTTATCGTCGAGATGGTCATTTTGACTATTATTATCAAAAAAAAAATTAACATTACATATGTTGTTGGCTGACAGTATATACTATCAGTCACCAATTTCTACTAACTGACACCATTATTAAATGATTCACCAAACCATTTGAAACTCATTTCATTCAAATTTGCCATAATTTTGAAAGTCATTTAAAAAAAAAAATCCAAGTAATATATATGAGTTTTTGTGGGGGCGTTCTGAAAATTTACCATGCATCATGTTGTAACTATTTAAGGCATTCCACTGCATACCCCTTTATCTTTGGCACCTATCCCCATTACCTCTTCAGTTGTTACTACAACTAGTGCACCTACTTCTACACTTATTAATGATGGTCACATGGCTTCGGCATGTCTACTACAAAATCTAGACATATTATAACTCTTTGAGTTTCTTCCATGCCTCCACCTATATCTCCTTTATATATGTGTTATGCTTCTCACCCATGACATCTTTATCGGTCCCATAGTCCTCCCCATAGGGTTAGGTATACACACATGTTACATGCCACATGCTACATGGTACATCTAAGACCACCTCACGATCTCATTCTCTAAATGCATGACATAGCCCTACTCCACGCATATTGACACATGCACTATCACATGAAACTAGGTCCTTGGATCATGTTTACATGCATTCCTCTTTTACATTAGTAGATAGTGAGCCCTTTCCCTTTGTCCTCATTAGATAGATCACTATGAAATTCACACTTGAGGCATCCCATTCTCCCCTTGCTACTCGATAACACACTTTTGATCTAGGTTCGAACATCACTGTTAGGGGTACACTTACCTACATGAATGACACCTTGCACACATACACAAGGGGGAACCTTTTTCCCCTTCCTTATTCATAGTATTTCATATTCTCACAATACAAGATCATTCAAATATTTGTAAAAATATAAAAACATTAGCTTATATCTAGGTTGGATGTATCTTTTATTGCTTATATTATTATATGTTACATTTTGCTTATCATGTTACCTTATTTCATATAATTTTCTATCCTTTAACATATACATATGTCTATTCACATCTTACTTTAAGGTGATTATGGGTTATCTAAAGGTTGTCACATGATGCATGATGCTTGACACTATTCTCTATAAGTCCCACCAAGGCTCTTGGGGAAATTTACCTTCCCTATCTTTCCACATTCATGTGTTGTTATTGAAAATATATATTACTTTCATTTAGATACATACATTGTATCATACTATCAATTATTCTGACATGTTAATGGGTGCTTCATGTGTAGCATTTATCTTGCAGTTTTACTCCTGGTCCTGGTTTTATGTTTTGTTTGTGTCTTATCTTTTATGTTCTTGCCTTATTTTCCATTGTTTGAAGATTATGCCCGATGTTTGATTGCGTGTTTTCTTTATGGCCTTGAAGGCCTTGAGTGTCATGTGACATCCTAAGTGTTTTCCCATGTATTCCACTAGCTACTTGTCTTTTTTCTATGTTACTAGTTTATATTACATTATGTGATGTGTGTTATCACTAACACTTTTTGCTAGCTTTCTTCCCATTATTTTGCATATGTCATTGTTGTTACCATGAAAATTACAATATCCCCTATAAGATTTCTTCTTTAGATGTGCACATCATCTTCAATCTCCCTCATTTGAGTTGTACTCACCTAGATCCATCTCACGCACCCCAAATGAGTGAGAGAAATCATCAATTGATTATTTCACCCTCTCAGAAGTCTAGAAACCAGACACATAATGGTACAGAGAAAAGTTTGGTCAAATAGGAGCTAAAAAAATTATTTACAATCGGACTTGGGCCAAAAACATTATAAGTTCCTAGATCAGACATGAATGATAAGCGCTAGTGTCCCACCTACGCATTTTTTTCCTAGGGGAAAAATAAGTAATTTATACATTAAACTAGTTCTCAGTGATAGGTTTTCTCAAAATCTAGTAGTAAATACTCAAATACAGTTTGTTATCAAGTGCACAAGAACAAAATCATTGGTAGGTTTCTATAAGAGTGAAGGACGAAGACCTGGAAGGAATACACATGCATCGAATAGTTATACTTCACCAAGAAGGAGTTGCAAGATAAAGTAAGAAAAAATTTAAGAAGCAATGTGCATGCATGAGAGCTCAAGATTCAAAAAATGGAGTGGAATGGAATCCCTTGGCTTGGCTTAGGCTTATCATAGATCAAAGGAGGTGAGTACAAATAGGGGAGTGAATGTGTAACTCCCATGTAAGAGAATATTCCTCCATAATGGAGAAGAGGAGTTACTTTCCCAAATGGGAATGTAACTCCTATGACACACTTACACATATGACAGATTCTGTAAGAGAATCTGTCATAACTAAGATGACACCTAGATCCATGTCCACCTAAGTGAGATGACTCACCCAGTGAGGTGGAATAACACTAAATAAGTGAAGAAAAATACCACCTACACCAACACCCCCCCTTCATCGTAACTTAGGATGAGGCAGAAAGTCAGAAATGAGAAATGGGTCCTGGCACAAAGCCTGATGAGGTACCCACATACAAGAAACTCTCGAAAAGTGGAGTAAAAGGAGAAAACCCAGTGGGAAAAACTCCCCCCAAAAGAGAGACAAGTCCACTCTCTAATCTAAGAAAGATTCCTAAGATGGGTCCCGGCCACAGACGAGCCTATAAAGGTACCCATGTACAAAGAGGTAATCTCTCAAAAAGAAGAAGAAGAAGAGAGAAGAAGAGGGAGATGAGAGGAATGCAGAAGATGCCATGGACGGATCTGAACTCTACAGCTCTAGGAAGTCTCCTAGAAGAATGTCGATGACAAGATCCTCTGCCTCTGGACTGAAGAAGAGCCATCCACACTGAACTATGTGCCTACCCTTAGGAAGGACAAAAATGACGTGCTGGAATTCTGCCCACTCCACGAAGGAAAACCGAAGGAAGCAGCATGAAGAACTCTGAGTCTGGTCCATGAAAGTGTGACATAGGTCTAGCAAGTGAGTGCAAAGGTACCAAAGGTAATTGCACATACGTAGAAATGTTAGAGTGTGAAGAGTGAACACCTACAGAAAGGATGTCCAACTGATGTGAAGGAAAAAAAACATCCCCCACAATAGAAAATGGATCCAAAAGCAAGGGTGGATCAATGAAGGTCTCCAGAAAAGTGGAAGTGGTAAGAGTCCCAGAAGGGGCACTCCCAACAACGGAGATGATGAACTCCTCTGAAATACCTGTAGATGGATGAGGAACCTATAGTACATCACAAGTGTACTCTGCGAAAAGATGACTAAGGTCAGGCAGATACTCATCCCAATGAGGGGGCTCAACAAACAAAAGAGCGATGTCAAATAGGTATGAGTCATCCAATGAAGGTAGAGGAGTGAAAGGGGCCTCACACACTGAAGGTGGAAAAGAGGTGGGTGTGATGACTATATGAGACTAAATAGGAGACTGCTCGATATCTGATGAGATGTGGGATGTGTCAACACTCTCTGGAATAGTGAGAGAAGGAGGAGAAGAGTCCTTTGTAGTACTCTTGACATCAGAACTAGGTGCACAATCCTCGTCATCAGAAGTAGAACCAAGTGAGTTTGTGTTAGCGGAACTATCATCACATGAAGAAATAGAGGAGACAACTGAATCAGCAGCAACAACAATGGCAGCAGTATGTGAAGGGTCTCCATAGAGGGACTGAAGAATGCTCTAGACACAGTGGGGTGGATCTGAGTCTGCCACGTGAAACCAGAGAGATCTGGAGACATGCATCATCATGTGACCAAAAACATGGTCACAAGTGTCAAGAAAATCCTCCAGATGACGATGATCAGTGGGTGTAGGAACTAGCCCAAGTAAGAAGGGTGAAAGACCCTCATGAGTGAAGTAACGTTCCATGGAAGCATGCCAAACTGAATAGTTCTCTCTCCCGGTGAGAAGTGGTGGAGGCTGTAAAGTGATCCTATGAATCTCAAGTCTGGAAAGAGCACTCTCCATGATGCAGAAGCAAGAAGTGCAAGGTGCACAAAAGCAAGATGTCAGACTCAGCCGATAATGTGTCTGTGTGTAAAAACCCAAGAGTACTAGTGAACCCCCCAAGAATGTGGCACTTTATAAAGTAGTGCATTTACAAAACTGACAATGTCATCACGTAATGTGTGAGAAATCATGCAACTTTGACTAAAGAAGTGCTCAAAAATGAGCAACGAGTCAAAAGTTATAGCAAAAATACAATTCCCGCAACTGATGGAAAATGCCAATGAACTTTGCAAACTGATTTAAAAAGTTCCCAAAATGGGTGCAAAGGGTGTCGTGTGGGTACTCGTTGGAAATGGCATCAAATTTTAAGTAGGGTTTGTTTTTCTTGCGAGGGGGGATTAGCCTCCTGCCAACCCTGGACCTCGCCCTCCATCTTTGACACACGAATGAAGGACATAATTACAAGCAAATAGAGCACAAAAATTATTACAATGCCATAAAATGAATGTTTTTTCCTTAAAAAATTAAAAAATATGATTGTTTTAACCACCAAACAATGTCTAAAAGGGATGGGCCCAGCTGAGGTGTCAAGCCATGGATGCACCGAGTTACAAAGTAAATCTGGAGCTAAGTGTGAATGTCACCAAGTCACATCAACACGCCACAATGTTCCAAGTTGTGATGTTAATGCATCTAACTGGTTGGAAATGACAAGCCACGTGAGTTGGGCTGAGTGCAAAATGTCACCAAAAGATAGTCAGGTGCATAGTAACCGACATGGGGTAGACCAGATGCAGAGGATGCAGATCCACGTTGACTAGAAACGATAGTGATGATTTTGGTGAGTCGAACAGATAGTGAGGAGGCCACATGAGCTCCATGTAGATAGACTACAAGATAGTGGTTACGAGCAATGGAGTTGTCAGACCGTACTGAAATGTCAACAAGATGCAATGAGAAGTCAAGATGGCTCGCAGCTAGTAGATTCAACACATGTGTAGTACGGCTGAGCGAAAAGTGTTGCAATGTAACCCAGAGATAATGGAAAGGTGTAATGTCTGTATCAGAACCAGCAACACACTAGAGTAACCCATTTATTTCAGCAATGAATAGATTCCTAATGCCGAGCCAATCAATCGAGGATGAATGACCGTTGAGTACAAATGATGATGATAACAGACAGAGAGAGTCCAACGTGTTGTTGTAAAATTCAGTTCTAAAGATCTCTAATAGAGTTGTCAACCAATACAAGCCAAGTGTATGCAACAAACGATGAAGGAGGAAAAAATGGTGACTTTCTCTAAGAGTTGAGCAAACAAGCAGATCAAAACACTTGAAGCATGGATAAACGAGTAAAGCAAAGGCATTACGTGGGTAAGAGCATAGACCAAACTAGAGTGCTGAAGAATTAGTCAACAATTTGGGGCCAAGTTGGCCCTTATCCTCGGACAAAACTTTCAAATACCAAAGTAACCATCCCAAATCAGACTGAGCACAGAACAATGTTGAAGGAAAATGTAATACAGTCAAGCTGAAACACCTGGTAAGTCACATGCAAACCCAGGAAAATCGAGCAATGTGTAGTAGCCAAGTGCATCGAGCCAAAAAAAAGAAACTCAAACAATGAAAATGGAGGTATAAATGCAAAATCAATGCAAGAGTATGAGCCATGAGCTGGGTAGAGAGCTAGGTAGTGAGTTGGCTCTTCTACAACACATTAAACCTGAAACATACACCCACAAGAATCTCAAAATATGCAAGTAAAGCACATGCAAAAGTGAGAGCTTGCATAAGCAACTACACGGTGGAGCAACGATGGTGAGCAACGTGATTTCGGTCCCCTCAGCTCTGATACCATGTAAGAGTGAAGGACGAAGACCTGGAAGGAATACACATGCATCGAATAGTTGTACTTCACCAAGAAGGAGTTGCAAGATAAAGCAAGCAAGCTTTTAAAAGCAATTTGCATGCATATGAGAGCTCAAGATTCAAAAAATGGAGTGGAATGGAATGCCTTGGCTTGGCTTAGGCTTATCATAGATCAAAGGAGGTGAGTACAAATAGGGGAGTGAATGTGTAACTCCCATGTAAGAGAATATTCCTCCATAATGGAGAAGAGGAGTTACTTTCCCAAATGGGAATGTAACTCCTATGACACACTTACACATATGACAGATTCTGTAAGAGAATATTTCATAACTAAGATGACACCTAGATCCATGTCCACCTAAGTGAGATGACTCACCCGGTGAGGTGGAATAACACTAAATAAGTGAAGAAAAATACCACCTACACCAACAGTTTCCTACTTTGAGCTTGGGAACTAATTACTCTTCTTTCTTGGTCAGCATCTTTTATACCCATATCAAATAAGGAGTGACACCTATGGAATATGCAGGGAAAATGATATGCCTAGAACAATGTTTCATTTGTGGCTAGTTACTATTAGATTTGTGACCATCTATAGTGGAACTTATCTATCGGGAAGCATCAATGGGTGGAGAGAAAATATGACAACTCTGCCAACACTCTTCCTTTGTCGATAGGATGCCTAAATCCTTTATATGTTCACATCAGTTCGATAATTGATCACTCTCGATTGTTCCAACCATCTCCAAGGTAAAAACACATGAACAATTCTATCATTTCTCTCACAACATTTAGGTGTATTCTATCTTTGATTCACTTATTTTTATACGCATTTCTATTATGATTTCTCTAAGTTAAATTTCAATTTCATATATCATGAGCATTGACTACACTTTTCTTATTTTACATGTCTATCCTTATCCCCACAAAAGGAAACACAAATGGAACAATGAGAAATCTCAAGAAAAAATCACTCAAGAAAAGGTAATATTCAGTTACAAAACATAAGTATCATTTACACTCTGCACGCAGGTCACCCCTGGGGTTCTCATCCCCTCTTAGACTCCATGGTACACATCCTACAATTTCCATTTAGCATGATATCAGTTACAACCTCCTTCAGATCTCCACAAGGTATGTTCTTCCTATCTACTTTATGCTACCAAATATTCATTCACTGGTATAAAGTGGGGGGAGATGTAGACATGAAATTATGCACTTAGTATTATTACATTACGCCTCTAGCATGTCATTATATGCATTATTCTAAAGCACAAAAACTAGACATTGACAACACTTGTTTTGTTTTACATTGACATTATTTTATCTTTTCATGCTTTTGTCCACTACTTTTTTGGAATTATCCATTTGCTTTTGGACATCACACAATGTGTTACCCAACTCAATATTTCTTATTTTATCTTGAGATCTCATTGGACACTAGCACCCATAGGGACAGGAGCACCTAAGCGATGTTGTCCCCTTTGGGTGGTTTTGTCCCTTTGCTTTGTTTTCTTATATTTAAAATGCCACATCAATTGTTATCTTTTCTCAAATTTCTATTTATCACTTTGGGTCAACTTTTAGGATTTTTAATGACGAAATTTAAGCAAATGAATCATATATATACCTGACTTATTAATTATTCCAAGGGGAAAGAGGACAACTAGGAAATTGGGCTATTACTTTCTACCTACTACTTGACTGCATTTGGGCTGCATTATTCACTACACAGAAAGGAAAATTTTGAATTCCATCACACACATTCATATTGGGGGAAAAGTAGTTGTAGCCCACTATCTTGGTGCGACTAGCACGAGGGAAACCTAGCTTCAAGGGACACAATTATATCACACACACCATAACTACATTGAATCTGAAATGTGGTGCAACGCTCAATGAAAATCAAATTGGGGTGACCACCAAGATCATTCTAATTCAAGCATATGAATATTTTATTCCATCTAATGTGTGTTTCATCCTTGTGCAGGTAGTTAGGTTTTTTTTTGCATGTACAAGTGTGACAGGAAAACCCTACAGCTAAGTCAGAGTGAATTAAAGAGAAGTGAAGATAACATGAGTAGGCCTTATGAGAACCAGGTCCACACTCACTACCAGGAATTATCCCCCAGAGCAGTCTTGTCCCCTTCTAGGTGGTTTTGTTTATCATATTTGTAGATCACTATCCTCTAGAAGGAACATGCACATCCCAAGTTGAGCCTATTCCATTATATTTCTAGCCCAAATTCAACACAAATGACAAGTTCTTAGCTAAGTCACTCTCATTCTCTTGTTGATTACACTTTCTTACCATTGCATGTTATATCTTGTATATTTATGATATTATCTAATTGATCTCAATCCTATGATTAAGATGGAATTTTGTTAAATCAAGAGGTTATATTTTTTCAAGATTGATTCATATCAAAATTACTAGTTGCCTTAAATATAATGGTATAAGATTGAAAATCTGTTAATAGAAAACCATCAATATAAAAATGAATTCAAAAATGGTGTGTTTATAATACTAAGTTGACTACCAAAACTAGTGATTGTACATGAAATGTATGATGTGAAAATTGAAATGGATGTAGTGAAGAAGTGAAATTGGACGGGGAGGGGAAATGGGAAAGGAAGTTTTCAGTTGAAAGTAGGAAAAAAATATTGCCATGAAAGATGTGGATGACACTGTAGAGGGAGATATCTCAAAATACAAGTAGCAGATGGAAAAATTTTCCAAGGAGAATAATTGTTTGAATTTGAAGCTCTTGAATCTATTAGTTTGTGTATAGATGGAAAGAGGTTGTTTGTTTTCTTAATTTAAGATCTAATGTGTTTAGTCTATGTTTAAGTAGTTCATGTCTTACAAACAATATACATGGAATAATTACTTACTAAAAATATGCAATCTATTAATAATATTGAAATTTAAATTAGAGTTCAAATGCATTAAAACAAATCTCAACATTCAATTCCAACGAAACAAATAAATCCATACCTAAACAACTAAATCGATTGGATATGGGTCTTGTTGAATTTGATTTTATGAGCTTCGTGTCCTATTTCTTGAAAAAATTCTTCTCTTTCTTTTCATCTTCTACTTTTATTTGCAACGATGGTGGGTCTGGTGGTATATGACAAGAATAGATGACTAAAAGTGGGGTTTTAATAGTGTCATATAAACTTGGAATTACAAAGCGAATAAGTAGCATTTACAAATCTAACTAAATGGAAAGGAAATGATATATAATCTCTGAGTTATGTATATTAAATGAAAATTTGGAACGATTACTTTATTTCTCACATTTTTTCATTAAAACTCACAATGCAAAGGTACATTAAATAGCCAACCATGAAGAATGTGCAATCTATCTTCCTAAACAAAACTTTAATAATACGATTCAGACAAAGATCTTTTCATCCTACAACAAAAAAAGTCCTCTTTTTGGAGCATGCAAGGTCCCCAAATTGGTGAAGGAGAAAATCCTAAAATCTCCATGCGAAAGTGTCCCCCTAGTCAAGGAAGAAATATGATGCCTTAGAAACAATAATGTCATTTCCCAGGTTCAAGGCAGCGGTGTAATTCCTTTCGATATCACCGCCGATGATTTTTAGAAATACAATTTAGAATATGTGCTTTTCACCCTACAAAAAATAAACCCCCTTTTTGTGCACGTGTGGCCCCCAAATTTGTGAAGCACTAGACCTCGGGATCTCCATGCGAAATTTTTCCCCTTCTCAAGGAAGAAAGACGATGCCTTAATGACAATAATGTCTTCACCCAACTTCAAGGTGGTGGTGTTATACTTGTTGATAGTGCCTCCGCCAATATTAGAAATACAAACGATGACGTTATCAATTATTTTGTGTAACATCCCATCATTTCCTATTGAACAAACCACCATTACTCATTTCTTGATGGTTTCAAAGGCTCCAATAGAGGTTCATTGTAATAAGCCTATCAGTGTATCTTTACTACATTCATAATAGCAGCATTAAATATGTCACAAGATAAAAATTCTTGAACATAATCAATAAGCTTCAAAGTATGTAATATATTATATTATATTCAATTAGAGATTGGTTATGCGTGTAAGTGGTGAAGTAAATGCATTCCCCCAATTACGTGAATGCAATTCTTGTAAATTATCATATCTTGATGATACCCTAAGGACCATGAGATATGGCACGCAAAGTATAATAAATACTACGAATTAAGGCACATGTCAGCACAATAAAATAAACATGTCACTTTCTAGCCAACATATGACAACGTATTAATAAATATGTCAATTTATACAGCTTTCAAATAATTATTGTTGGTTGTATAAGGTCAAACAAGGAACTTGATACTGAAGTAGATGTTGATACATAAGAGGATGTGGATGGTGATGATATTGACAATACATGGATGTTGTTATGGATAAGGACATGAATGGTGAGGATTATAATATGTTATCATACCCCCCAATCATTCTAGATGTAAAACATTTCTTTCGGTGAATTACACATGGACGAGGAAGGGCTAATGAGTATTCATTGGCTTCATGTCAATTATGTATTTTATACGTCCACTTCAATTTCATGGAATGCTAGGAAGTGTAACTCGACGTCCTAATCATATTCCCCATTATCCACGTCTTTCAAAACTCATTCCATCAAAAAAAATTATTAAACCATCACTCAAAATTCAAATTCACATTTGGCCTGGTGATGCCACGTAGCTAATCTTAATAAGCCTATAAATTTGTGGCTCTTCTATGTCTCGAAGTAGTGGAGTAAACATTCTATCAACTTTGAAATTTCTCAAATGTTGCGCAATGGCACCTGTGTATCACAGGAGTCAGTTGGGAGTGTCATTTCTACAACCAATGCCAACAATGACTTAAAAATGCATCGAAGCGAGAAGGAAAATTCCCCCCTTGAAGAGCTTGAAAATATTTCCTCTCAAGATTCCACAATGTGCCTGCATTCGTCATTGCACTTGTAATGAAGTTGGTACGATAAATAAGAAGCAACAACAGCCGAAGAAAAAAATAGTGTTGAAGGTGATTGTGAACACTCTTCTAATGGTCTCACTACAACTTCAGGAGGCAATGGGAAACCCAATAATATGAATAGAGTAGAGAATAGCGAAATTGGGGAAGGAATCTAGATAAAAAATACAAATTGTCCAAAACCTTGTTCCAAGAGGAAATATCATGGAATTTGTTTCTGCACTAAACCAAACTACCATTTATATTAAGTTTCTAATAGAGAAAGTTTAGGTTCACAAATAAGTTTCAGGATCGAGGTGGGATTTTGTATTTCAAGAATTGTCAGCTAGGAATTTTTTGAATCATTGTGTTTAAGTGTGATGTGGCTTCTTTAGGGCCAGTTGTTGAAGGTTAAATGCATTAAGTTTTGTTCATGAGTTGGGCTGGGGATTTGATTTCATGTCAGATATCATTTTTTTGTACTATAAGGGACTTTCCCTGGATTTATTTAATGATAAGTTACAAAAGCCATGGACATGGGATGAGAATCTCTAAAGAAACCCCAAATGATTTTAACAAACTAGTGAGTGGACCATCAGATAAGAGATAAACAAGGATTCGTCACTTTACATACATTAATACTGAAAGAAACAAGCAAATCTAGCATATTTAGTAATCCTCTACTCTTGAAAGCTTTAAAACAAACCTAGGGAGATTCTAAGCAATCAGTTATGTGATTATGAGAATGGGAGCTCTCCATTAATGTCTTTAAGGCCAATGGTTCTTTCCATTTACTCAATGTTTGCTTTGTAGTGCAATGGCAAAGTAATAGCTCAATGAAAGAAATGAAATAACTCTAAAACACAAGTAAAATGCTATTGTTTATGTTAGGAAGAAGGAGAGTTCTTATAAATGAGAGCGGGTAGTGGGCTATTTATAGTTTTCCATTTGGGAAAGTGGGGGAATTTTGGTGCATGTGGAACTAAAGGATAAGACAAAAAGTTAATTCGCGAGTCAAAGTAAGATTTGACTAGGTTTACAAGAGGTTAAGAATGGTTAGGAATATTTAAACTAGGTTAGACCAGTTAATCATGTTTAGAGAGGAATTAGGGTTTTGAGAGGTCTAATCAATCCAATGAAATGGATTGATAGTCTAGAAAGATAGTAGAAGTAGTCTAGAAGGGAATGAGAAGATGGTTTAGTCAATAAAAGGCTATATTAGCCTGCTTAATTTATTTACAAGAGGAATACAACCAAAAGAGTGTCGTAAGAGGGGAGTTAGATAGGTCTAAGTGACGGTATGTCATCAATTTGCAAGAAGGAGAATAGTTAGTGCAATATTAGGAATAATAGTGATTTAATCAAACTACAGGTGTATACATTTTCCCTTCTTTGGGGTGACGTAAGCTACGTCGCTTCAAAGAAAGTAGACAAACATAAGCAAATGAAAATTTTGAAGGGGTAGAAGAAAAATTGATTAGCTAAAGGGATGCCCCCTCGAGTGTTAATGGGGTGATAGAAGAATTCGATCAACGATCAAAAAGAAAACAAAAGAAAGAAAAGTGTGAAGAGAATATTAGAGGACAACAAGAAAAAGGGATATTGAGCTATTCACAAACCAGTGCAAACAAATTTTAATCATCATTTTTCTTAGCATCCTCATCTTCGGTCCTTATTAAATGTAAGCATATGACGGAAGCATAATAATGACATGAAAATCCAAGATACAAACAACCATCCCTTGTTAAAATAGCAACTCCGTGCAATATATAAACATGCAATGCAATACAAGAAGTAAACAAACTCATCTAACAAGGAAATAAGTACAAACACACACTCAAACCAACAACGTTCAAGATAGTTACACAAATAATTTGTTATCGAGATGTAATCCCCAATTTTTTTGATAAACAACAAGGGTTTAAAATGATGCCCCAAGAAATTTGTATATGCAAGGGAAAGAATGGAGGACACTTGGATCCAATGGAAAAGTAATGTGCACGACAAAAACAGTACCCGGTAACTGATAATGCCCCAGAGTACAGACGAAGTAAGAAACATAGCTTTTGTAAATGATTGTAGAGTTGGGTGATTTGCGAGTCATTGTTTCAAAACATGTGAAAACGTCAGTAAGAAATGAGAGGAGTGCTATGTGAGAGACATAGTTTTCAGCTGCAAATGAGATTTTTACCAAATTTAGTCCATTTTCAAAGTGTTTACGATTATTTTTTTTGGATTTTTTTGAATGATTTTATAATTTCTAAATTTTTTGATCGGTCAGAGGAATTTAGGAAATGGAAGGTCACCTAAAAGTATGTGAAAATTCCATAAGGTGAAGAGAACGGGCATTGGGTGGTAAATAGTACCTAAGGATGGTTAATATGATATCATTTGGGATGATATTAGATGATATTCATGTGGGGGGGATAGATTTTTGATCATGCGCAACCCCTCTTGCCCCCATTGATGATACGATATGCGATGATTATCTTAGCATACATGCATGATGTAAAACTTAGCATTCATTGTATATATGATGTATCAGATGATGTTATATGTGATGAATGATAGATGGTAGATGTGATAACAATAGATGTGCAATAAACAAACACACAAGCAAAAGCTAACAAAACTAAACAAATATATAACCAAAACTATACAAACCGAAAACTAAAATAAATTTAATCATTACCTTGTTTTTGCAAGACAACATTGATATATTTTCTAATGTTTTTGGGTTATCTTGAAAGATAAGTTTTCAAGGCTACTGTTCACATTTTTTTGGGGTTCCCTAAGACAATGTTATGAAATTGGTTTATCTTCGTTCTAAATGGGGATTTTCTGAATGTTTATATTTTTGTGTATCTTTTTCTGAATGTTTTTGTATTTTCTAAGGTCATGTTCTGAAAGCAATGTACAAGGAAAAAGAAGCGTGGATGCCCCCAACGTGGTGTGGGAATATACAAAGGGTAGAATGCCACGTGCATATGTATGAGAAAGTGGAATGTGAAGGTGCCCCCAACACTAGATGGGAATATACAAAGGCACATCCTTCATGCAGATATAAGAGTAAATAAACTAGATCACGTCTCGGTGAAGATGGATTCGGTAGTGTTCCTAGACCTAGCAAAGGAAGTTGTTTCTAAAAAGTGGTGAGGGTTACTCATCTTGATACAAGAGTAACTTGTGACCGGAGAATCCTCCTTGAGCCCCGGAAACCAATTTTCACCCAAAGACCTTCCCACTGCGCCACAATTGCGTGGTTTTCACATGTGGACGACCTATTTTTTCTTTACTATTTTCTCAAATTTTTCATGTTTTGCTTGTTTTTTATTTGTTTTTCTAATTTTTAATTATTATCTTGATATTTGTGCCATGACTTAAGCATAGAACTACTTGATATGCATGGTGTTCATAGGTTCTAGAAGCTCTTCACCATCTGAATATGCTAGTTTATAAGCTCCTGACCCATATTTAGCAACCACCACATAAGGCCCTAGCCAGTTGGCCTCAAACTTACCTTTCTTTTCTTTGTCTTTGATGGTGTTCTTTTGATTTTCTTTCAGCACTAGATCACCTACATCAAATTCATGATGAATGATCCATTTGTTATATCCTCTTGATACTCTGTTCTAGTAGACCTTGAGGTGATTAAGCGCTCTTATCCACTTTTCATCCAACAACTCTAGCTCTGCTAGCCGAGCTACTCTATAGTCTTCATCTTTATCAAGATAATCTAGGAGAGATATTCTCAGGGAGGGAATCTCCACTTCCAAGGTTATGATGGCTTCAGTTCCATAAACTAGGGAATATGGGGTCACACTAGTAGGAGTGCGGATGGAGGTTCGATAGGCCCAGAGGGTGGGATGTATCTGTAAGTGCCAATTACGACCAATCTTACTTACCATTTTCTCCATGATTTGTATAAGGGTTTTATTGGTAGCTTCGATTTTCCATTACCTTGGGGGTAATAGGGGGTAGACCACTTGAGTTGAATATGGAAACATTGACACAATGTCTTAACCTTTTTTTTCTTGAAGGATTTACCATTATCAGTGACAATGGCGGAAGGGATACCATAACGGCATATGAGATGGTTCATGATGAATTTGGAAATTTGTGCACCAGTGACATAAGTAAGAGGCACAGCCTCTACCCATTTAGTAAAATACTCAGTGGTGGTGATAATGTGGGTGTGGCCATCTGAAGAAGAAGGATGGAGCTTCCCTATGAGATCCAGGCCCCATTTAGAAAAAGGCCAAGGTGTTGCGATAGGCTGCAAAGCCTGTGTTGTCGCATGTATCAAGTTTCCATACTTTTGGCATAGCTCACATTTCTTAATGAAATTACAACAGTATGCTTCCATGGTGGGCCAATAATAACCTACCCTTAAGATATTCTTAGCCAAGACCATACCACTTGTATGCTCCACAAATACCACCGTGTACTTCCTTAATAGCGTGGAATGAGTCAGTAACATCCAAACAATGAAGCAGATTCCCATTCATAGCCATGACAATAAAGGGTGCCTCCTAGGAGGGTATAACGGGTGATACGGTGGATAAGGGATTTCTTCTCAGAATGGGTAATGTCTTGGGGAAATGTGCCATCTTGTAGGTATCTAAATATAGGGTCATACCAAGGGGAGGATGGACCAACAATTTCACATGCCAAACAAGATTCTGGCATGTCGTATGTGGGTATTTGTAAATGCTCTATAAAGAAAGGAATTTTGCTCTCCTGAGGTGGAATGCGTAAGAGAGATCCAATTGTAGCCATAGAATCTATTGATCTATTATGTGACCTTGGTCTTTACTCAAAGACAGTGTGTGTAAAATATTATTTCAAGGTTTCAACCAATTTCTTGTATGGAACAAGTTTCTCATCTTTAACCTTATACTCATCATTAACTTGTTTAATGATGAGTTGGGAGTCCCCAATGACATCGTAGCTATCTGATATTCTAGGTGATAGCCAACTTGAGACTAGAAATGAGTGCCTCATACTCTGTAATGTTATTAGTGCAAGGGAATCCCAAATGGAATGCTCTTGGGATAACCTCACCTGTGGGAGTGATGAGCACTAATCACTCCCCCGATCCATGGAAGGTGAATGATCCATCAAAATGGACTTGTCATTCTATATATTCTTCAATATACATCATGGATGCATCTGGCAGATCCAGACACAAAGGTTCCATTCCTGGTAAAGGAGCTTCTGCCAACTGATCAACCAATACACCTGTCCCTTCAAGGATTTATGATTCACAAACTCAATATCAAATTCACTTAGGAGAATGATCCAATTATCCATTCATCCTATAAGGGTGGGTTTGGATAAAAGGTACTTGAGAGGGTCAACTTTGGATATTAGTTTGGTTTTGTTGTTAAGGAGATAATGGTAAAGTTTCTAAAAGGTGAAGACGACTGCTAAGCATGCCTTTTCAATATGCAGGTAATTTAGTTTGTAGGCAATCAAGGTGCGACTAAGATAATAAACTACCCTTTCTCTATGGTCTAGGTCATATTGGGCAAGCAGTGCACCAATAGCAAACTAGGTAGCTAAGATGTATAAGAGGATATGTTCACTTGGGGTAGGCAACATGAGTACAGGTGGGTTGACAAGGTATTGTTTAAGTAGTGAAAAATCCTTTTGATAGTCTAGTCCCCAGTTGAATGCAACATCCTTTTTGAGGACATGTGTAAATGGGTGGTACTTATCCACAAGTTATGAAATAAAGCGACGGATTTCCTTGAATTTTCCCTTGTAAACTCCTCAGTTGTTTTGAGAGTTGTAGGTGGAGGCATTTTTGTGATAGTTATAACCTTGGTAGGGTCCACCTCTATCCCTCTTTGTGAGATGATGAAACCTAGGAGTTTTCTTGAAAAAACACTAAAGACACACTTCTTGGGGTTCAAACGTACCTTGTAATCCCAGAGACGTTGGAAAATACGTCTCAGCACTTCAAGGTGCTCTCCTCTACTTTTGGAATTTTCTAAGATATCATCAATGTAATCCTCCATGATGTCATTCATCATGTCATGGAAGATGACAGTCATTGCACGTTGATAGGTGGCCCTGGCATTCTTGAGTCCGAAAGGCATGACCTTGTAACAAAATATTCCCAAGGGGTGATGAAAGTTGTTTTATGTTGATCCTCCTCTACAATTCTGATTTGGTTATAACCTGAAAAACCATCCATTAAGGACAACATTTCATAACCAATAGTGGAATCAATGATCATGTCAATGTTAGGAAAGGGGAAGTCATCTTTGGGACATGCTTTATTGATGTCATGGAAATCAGTGCAGATGCTTATTCCAACGCTTTTCTTCTCAACATGGACTATATTAGATATCCAATCTGAATAGTCAATGGGCTTTAATGAAATCAGTCAGCTAATAATTTTCCAGTTCTTCTTTGACAAGGAATGCAATTGTAGGGTGCATCTTTCTCAACTTCTTCTTGATGGGTTTGGCATCTGGGTGCACAACAAGGTTGTGCACAACTAATTCTGGGTCCAAACCCAGGCATATCATACATATGACCATGCAAATATATCTACATATTCTCTTAACAGCTCTACAAAAACCTTTTTTTCTTGAGCTGAGAGTGAAGCTCCCAACTTTATCATTCTAGGTTCCTCTTCTGAGCCGATGTTAACACTAATGGTTTCTTCCATAATCATCTTAGAGGTATATTCCATTTGCGTAGGATCAAGGGGAAGAGTAAGATCAACCTCCTTAGGTAGCTCATCATCATCCTTGAACGGATAGATCATTTTTCCATAGGTTCTTCATTCTATTTATCTACGAGTGCCTCAAAGAGTTTGTCGCTATGAGACTTGCGTTTATTCCTTGCCACAAGGTTTCTCTGAAGTATTCTTACTCTTGTTTACGACCTTCTTATTCAAGCGTCCACACATCTCTGCTTCTTCTCCAAAGTATGCACAGGTGTCTAGTTGAATTGCAAAGCCTTTCTTGTGATCCCCAGCTGGAATAGAATCCCTGAGTCCCATGAATTCTTCAAATGCCTCATCGTTCTCAAATAAATCAATTAACACATGAAATTTTTGATCCCAGTCTACAAGTTTTGGATATACAAGAGTTACTTGGTAATTGGTTTGAGGATTGGATCCAGATAAATGTAAGGACAACTGAATCAAGGAATAGGTTAGTGGAGGCAAGATCCTCGTAGAGGCTACATTGGGAATCTATGTTGCTATCTGAATGAGATGAGTCATCCTCACATTCCAAAGAGGTGGCATCAATCTCAAAGGGTGGATTGTCATGAGGTCTTATTCCAAGACCATGTTTGTTTGATTTGAAGCGAGGGATAGGAATGGGTTCTAATCGACCTTGCGCATTGATACCACATCCAAGCCCATTGTAACCCATGACAAACATCATGCATTGGACTTTGAAATATTGAGGTGCCTAATGGCATGAAGCCATGGTACCTTCCGGCACTCTGTTAGTAGGATCCCCTAACATCTTTTCCTTGGATAAGAAACCACTAGGAATGAACTTCTCCAATGGTTTAGGGCATTGTTCCCAAGTGCTTTTGAACTAAAAATAGGGTTTACCACATGTCCTGGGTGACACTGATAAATCTGATATTAATAAAGCTTGTTTAAGGGTGAATGGCTCGCCTGGGCCATATTTTATCAATGTTGCCTCCCATGATGTGAAAGGGTTGACCAACGAAGGAAAGTCTTGATTGCAAGGAGTGAGTGAATCTAGATCCACACGTTCCTTGATAGCCTCTGTTTGCAAAGGAACAACAATGTCTTCGGAAGGGCATTCATAAGATGCACGAGAAAAACTATGCAAGGCTTCTGTAATGTGTAAATGGTTCTGGATCACCCTGAATGGTGATTATCTGTCCTTTGTGGCACATCTTGATACATTGATGGAAAGTTGAAGGAATTGCCTGCATGACATGGATCCATGGGTGTCCTAAGAGCATGTTGTATGGTAGATCCAAGTCAAGGACATGGAACGTTGTATCATGACAAGTCGGCCCTACTTCCATTGGAATCACTATAGTGCCTGCTGACTCTCACTCCTCATTATCATAGGTCATGATTGTAATAGTTTTGGCACCTAGATCCATTTATGAATGGCCTAGCTGCTTAACCAGCTTCAAAGTACAAATGTTTAGACCGGATCCTCCATCCACAAATACTCTCTTAATTTTGCGACAGGTAACAACCACTTCTAAGCATAAGGGTAGGTTGTGTTCCCGGTCATTACGCGGGATTGCAGCACAATCAAAAGTGATATGGTCATTAGAGTCAAGGTGTGCAATCATGGTTTGGAGGTGCACATGATCTACATCGGTTGAGACTCCTGAACTTTGCAGTGTTTTATAAAGTATGTTTTTATGGGCAGTAGAGATTTTGAGGAGATCTAAAATTGATATCCTAGTAGGTGTTTTCTCTAACTGGTCTATCAAATTGTCCTGACTTTCCTGAGGGATAGGTAAGGGATTTGGTATGATTAAATGAGCACGTCTCATCCCTACTACACAACTCTTTTCTAAGATCCTGATAGTATTGACCTGTTCATCAAATGAACGGATACATCCTATGAGGGAATCAAAGGGACTGTCATTAGTGGGATAAATATAAGCAGCAGTCCTATAGTCATTGGAAGTTTGTCTGTGATCTGGCTTCCTTTTCTTTTTATCTGCATGGTTAGGAAAGGGCTCTTTAAAGATACCCATTTTCTCATTTGGCCCTTGTCCTGAGTTAGGGGGAGAATCTACGGTGATTTTTCCCTCTTCAATGAGGTCTTGTATGTAATGATGTAGTCTCAAGCACCTATCTGTCTTGTGCCCTTTAACATGGTGGAAGTCACAGTACTCATGTTCTTTGAACCAAATGGGTTTGGAGCATTTTCTGGGTATGGTACCTTCGCAGTTGGGTACTCCACCATGTTTACGTTATCTAACTATTTTAGTATGGCAGATAGGGATTATGTTAACGGTGTGAACTCACGTTTGGTAGGTGCCTTGGGACAAGGTCCTTGTGAGAGCTTTAAAAGTGGACTAGTCTACATGGCTTGGACTCTTTTGGAGTCTGTAATGCCATCTCCAATGACATGTTTTTTTTTTAAACTTCGGTTTATCTAAGGATTTTGCTTCATGTTTGTCTTTGACAACCGGTTTAAGTGTTCCCTTTGCTATGAGGTCCTTTTTAATTTGACTTCCCTTCTCTATAACTTCTTTGAAGTTAGAGCCACAGTGCATTTGTAAATGGAAGGCTATCTCTGGGTTCAAGTTAGGCACAAATATGCTTACTATCTTTTTTCCTGGCAAGGCACAAGGGAAATGATTTGCCAACCCTCGCCATCATTGTAAAAATCTCGCAAATTTCTCGTTGGGATTTTTTTTGTATTGCATAGGTCATTCATTGTGATATCATTTTCCATGTTGTAGGAATAATGTCGTATAAATTTTTCTACTAACACAGGCCATGTTGTAATGGAGCCCTTGGGTATGCTAAAGAACCATTCCAATCCCAGTACCCCTAGGCTGCGAGGGAAGAGTCGTATTAAGAAGTTATCGTTGTATGCGACCTCTTGGAAAGCCATATAAAAGTCTTTTATGTGATCACGAGGATCACCCTTGCACTTATATTTATCGAATTTAGGAATAGTAAAATGTTTTGGGAAGGGTTTCTTAATATGTCCTTATCAAAGGGGTAAGGGCATAGTTCTTCATACAAATATTTCCTACTATGTCCTATGTTTCCCTCTTGTAGCGTATTTAGCGTGTTTTTCATTGATTGTAATTCTCGTTCAATGATTTGTTCTTTGGTAGGTGACATTGGTCTTTGTGCCTTCGCCACTTTAAAAGTCACGTCACTATATGGATCAAAGTGGAACTTGCTAGATTTCATTTTGAGTTTTTCTTTGTATACGTTCCTACTTGAAGAGCCTAAGTTTGCTAATTTTTGGCTCAGTTTTAGGATCTATTTTTGAAGGATCTCTTCTTCAATTAAAGGATCCTCTTCCTCATCAAACTTGGGAGGTGGTGAGGCTTTGCGCTCAATCTTCACTTTATGTGAAGCTTTGTAATAAGGTCATCATGGATCACCAAGTGGCTTGGATGGGTCTCCTTCAGCGGTGTTATGATGTTGACCAGAAGTAGAAGCATACCCTACGTCAAAGGGGTTATCTATGTCTAAGAGGGATATTCGTTCTTCTATTTTATGATTAATGACCTTAGTTTCTGCTTCACGTTCTTATGGAAGCTTAGCCCCTAATTCTAAGACTCTTGCGAGTACTTGATCCCTGTTGTAATAAAGGAGTTCATCAAAGTGACCTAGGTCTAATTGGTGTTGTTCTTCAGAAGAGTCAGACTCCTCTCCACTATGATCAATCAACGGCTCTGTGTCTTTAACCTATGAAAAGAGAGGTGTTAAGTTGTTTCCGCTAAATGGGAACGATTCAAAAGTATTTTCTCCTAAGTCGATATCATTTGGTTTGGAAACCATCTTCATGATTCTAGGCATCACTAGTCAAAGTTATACGAGGTTCCATCTAAATGTCTTTAAAGTTTGCGTGAAACCTAGGTGTATGTTTGTGCAAGTCACTTGATGTGATGTTGAAATAACCTAGTGTGTTCTAGAAGTAATGTTATGCAGTTGTTTTTATGATTCAAAGAACACTCATATGAACACTCAAATGCAACGATCACTCAAATTGTCATTTTTCCAAGTTTATACCCTAACTATGATTTCGGTGAAGGGTCCAAAGTGGATAGTGACAATATCGTATCAATACGTAGGTCAAGTTAGAATTCTAACAAGGCCTAAATATTAAAGTGGTACTGACACAATCTCTCAACGAGGTATACTAAAACTAGTTTGAATGCTGATGAAAGCTAACTTTCTAAAAAATGGAAGTTATGAGTATGTATAGTGTAACAACACTATCCTGATACATTAACTGAGAAAGAAAGGTGTTAGTATCAAGATGACATTATTTTGGTATATATAAGGCAATATCGACACTCTCAAAAAAGACTTAGATGATGTCAGAACTAAAACAAAGTATGAGTATAGCAAGAATTTTTTAGTTGCACGAGCAACATAACCACACAATAAAGGGACTTATATCAAGTTCTCAAGAAATTGAAAACACAACGTAAGTACCAAAATTATGTGACTAGAATAACAGAAAAAACTATCAACCTAAGGAGAGATAAATGATGAACCAAAATCGCAATAGTGAAGACAATCTTAAAATCAAGATCAAATAACTATCAAAGATATGAAAATGTACCTGCGCACTTTAGACGTTTAACAACCCAACTGCAAACATGGATGGGCGTAAACAGATAAAAAAGTGGCGAGTACTATCTTTGATAAAACACATGAGGTATGCTTCCTTCTCACCCTAAAAAATGGGCGACGAGAACGAAAGGGTATAGATCAAAAGGATGAAAATAAACTAAGTGCCACTTGGGTAGAGTTTCACCTTGTGTGAGAATGAAACTGAGCTAATTGGGATGTTGTTTAATTTTGTGATGAAAGACATTTAGTTCTAAATTACATGGGCTCTTTGCCTTGTTCAAAGAACAAGGTTTAGAATCCAAGTAATTTGTCACTTCATGATGGCCTGATGCGACAACAGACTAGCAAAGTGGTCTCTAAGATAAAATGGCCTCCTTAATAAGATCTCTCAACTAGGTGTCACAAGTTGTCTAGGAGCGAGCTCGATTTACCCAAAGAGTCACACTGACTGATTTGGGAGTATCTCAGCTTTACTTTACCCCCTTCTAATACAATGAGAAACTAGTGCGTTCAGTTGTACTGTCACTGGGGTTGCGATACGGACAACTTTGACTCTAACTTACAATGTGAAACCTAGTCAAGTGGGTAAGTGGAGTGCTTCCTATTTCATCCACGAGGTTACTCAGCAGTAGATTACTTTAGGGTTCCCGAAACCACCCCCATTGTTGTAGCTTAATGTGTTATGCCAAAGGGGTTATGTTCCAATTGATCAGATAGGGACGTACCATTTTCTGAAACCTATAATACAACGTAAAGTGAAATGGTGTGTTTTTTATCTTGCTTAACTTAATGTGGTTTTAAGTAGCACACCGTTTGGCAACCTGTATGAAAACATGTGTATTAGAAGGTTTTGTTTTGTCTTGGATCCTCCTTTCTTTGACAAATGTTAGGCCCTACATGCAAAGAGTTATTAATTTTCCATCAAATAAGAAAGAGATTTTGCACGTTGTTTTTCATTCCTAAGGTTGCTAAAAAAGTGCGAAGGAAGAGCATACACAACGTGAAAAACCCTACTAAAATAAGCCTTTTTGAAAAATACTTCAGAAGATAGAGTTAGTTTTAGCCAACTATGAAAGATTAATCCAAATATTTAAACGTAAAGTGTTTTTAAAAGTGACAAGGTGGTTTTAGAAGTGTTTTTTATTCCCAAGATCACCCAGAAGGTGCAAGGGAAGAGCATATTCACTTCAAAAATCCCCTTTTAACTAAGAAAATGAAACACTCACTACTTTAGTCAAATAAAACAAAAAATAAATATATAATCACTTGTTGGAACCTGCAAACAAGTTAGAAAACCAAAAAAAATAAGGAAATTTCATAAATCTATTTTTAGCAATTTTTCAACAGTTTTTAGTATTTTGCATTTTTGGAGGTCTTCGGGGCACTTCGGGAGTTTGATGATAGAAGTAATGATACCAAAGTTATATAAATTTTTGAATTTTCCTCACAAATTTTGCTTTTTTTCTCTTTCCGACACCTATTCAAACTCCGAAAACGGGTCAACCGGTCAAAAGATATGACCCAAACTAGGAGCACTAAACATTATATGAACAAATCCATCTCAAACAGAGATACATGTGCCCCTTCAAGGTGTATGCGCACCTTTTTGGGTATGTGCACATGGGTTAGGGTGCATGCGCCCCTCTGTGTAAACCTAGTGGGTCTGTAGGGTGCTTGCGTTACACAAGAGATGCATGCACTAGGGTAAGTGTGACTGCGCCAAATAATAGGTGTATGCGCCAAGGAAGTGGAAAAATGGTAAAAACTATGACAGTGCGTGTGCACTAGCAGAGGGGCGTCTGCCCAAATTTTTCTACAGAGGGCTGAGAATACACAGGGTGTTTACGCGTGGCTTTGGGTGCCTGTGCACCTAGTGAAAAAAATAGGTTACAGGGTGTATGCATTGGCAGAAGGATGTGTACGCCACGATTATGGTACCTGCACATGGTTTTGGGTGCCTGTATCCCTCTGCTAAAAATAACAGTCTGAAGGCTCCTGCGCTGGTAGAAAGGTGTGTGCGCCCCTGCCTGAAAAACCACCAAAAAACATGGAAAATGAAATTTTAAAAGTGTCAACAGGTTAGAAATTAGCCATTAAATGCAATTTCTAGCATAAAATTAACAAAGAAGCATGAAAATGAAGGTTAAGTACTTAAAACCTGGCCAAAAATCGCAAGGAAAAATATTTAACACTACAAAAACATGTGAAAAGTTAGAAACTGAAATAAAAGCTTTTAAAAAGACCCCATTAATGGAGGATGGACTAAGTGTCCCACCAGATGTGCCAAATGTGTTCAATGAAAATTTGTAAAAGCCATGGACATGGGGTAAGAATCTCTAAAGAAACCCCAAAGGCTTTTAACAAACTAGTCAGTGGACCATCAGATAAGAGATAAACAAGGATTCATCACTTTGCATACATTAATATTGAAAGAAACAAGAAAATCTAGCATATTTAGTAATCCTCTACTCTTGAAAGCTTTAAAATGAACCTAGGTAGATTCTAAGCAATCAATTATGTGATTATGAGAATGGGAGCTCACCATTAATGGCTTCAAGGCCAATGGTTCTTCCCATTTACTCAATGCTTGGTGTGTAGTGCAATGGAAAAGCAATAGCTCAATGAAAGAAATGAAATAAGCTCTAAACCCTAAGAAAAATGCTATAGTTTATGTTAGGAAGAAGGAGAGTTCTTAGAAATGAGAGGGGGGTAGTGGGATATTTATAGTATTCCATTTGGGAAAGTGGGGAAGTTTTGGTGCATGTGGCACTAAAGGATAAGCCAAAAAGTTAATTAAGGAGTCAAAGTAAGATTTGACTAGGTTTAGAAGAGGTTAATCATGGTTAGGACTAGTTAAACTAGGTTAGACTAGTTAATCATGTTTAGAGAGGAATTAGGGTTTTGAGAGGGTTTTGAGAGGTCTAATCAATCCAATGAAATGGATTGATAGTCTAGGAAGCTAGTAGAAGTAGTCTAGAAGGGAATGAGAAGATGGTTTAGTCAATAAAAGGCTATATTAGCCTGTTAATTGGTTTATAAGAGGAATACGACCAAAAGAGTGTCGTAAGAGGGGAGTTAGATAGGTCTAACTGACAATATGTCATCAATTTACAAGAAGGAGAATAGTTAGTGCAATATTAGGAATAATAGTGCTTTGATCAAACTACATGTGTGTACATTTTTCCCTCTTTGGGGTGACATAAGCTACATCACTTTAAAGAAAGTAGACAAACATAAGCAAATGAAAATTTTGAAGGGGTAGAAGAAAAATTAGTTAGCTAAAGGGATGCCCCCTCAAGTGTCGATGGGGTGATGGAAGAACTCGATTGATGATCAAAAAGAAAACAGAAGAAAGAAAAGTGTGAAGAGAATATTAGATAACAACAAGAAAAAGAGATATTGAGCTATCCACAAACCAATGCAAACAATTTTTAATCATCATTTTACTTAGCATCCTCATCATCGGTCCTTATTAACATGTAAGCATACGACAGAAGCGTAATAATGACATGAAAAGACAAGATACAAACAATTGTCCCTTCCTAAAACAACAACTTCATGCAACACACAAACATGCAATGCAATATGAGAAGTAAACAAACTCATCTAACAGGGAAATAGGTACAAACACACACACTCAAACCAACAATGTTCAAGATAGTTGCATAAATATTTTTTTATCAAGATGTAAACCCCAAATGTTTTGATAAATGCCAATGATTTAAAATGATGCCCCAAGAAATTTTTATATGCAAGGGAAAGAATGGAGGACACTTGGGTCAAATGGAAAAGCAATGTCCATGACGAAAACAGTACCAGGAAACTAATAGTTCTCCAGAGTACATACGAGGGTTTGGTTGAAAGCTAGATGGAAATTTTCTAAAGGTTTTGTCTACCTGAAGGCACTGATAAAAACCATCCCTCTTGCAATCTGCTCGGAAAGATCTCCTCGAGAATTGAGGACATCGACTTGCCTCCATTGTTGTTGTGTATTTTAGAACTAGACATCATGAATAAAATGAACTTGGAATATTATGAGGCTATTAGCAAGGCCGGGAAGAAGGTTTCCCATGTGACTATGAAGGGTGTATGCCATGTATTTCAAGCACGTGATCCACAATCTATGTTCCAATAATATCCATCACAGAGTCACAGATGCAATAATAAGGTCTGGCCTTCACAGGGAAGGAGTTATGACCCAATCATGACTTTCACATCAAGGTCTCTGACTCTTCTCAAGCCACCTATGTGTCATTGTCGGAGGAGCACCACGATCTCATTCTCATGGAAAAACTATAGTTGGGAAAGTTCATCCACATAGCGAAGCTATATTTCGGATCGCCCTATCCCATCCTCCCTTGCATCTGGCTTCTTCCACGTCGGTGACCTACATGGGCAGCTAGGACATTGTTGGTGGATTTTTCGTTTAGTGAGCATTTGCAGAGATCGTCTATTGAGGAGGTGGGGAGGTCCAAGGTTTGATCCTCTGCGGCTCTTCACTTGAAAATTCTCACAAAGAAATTCGAGAATTTTCATGACAAGAGATTGACAATTGGCAGTAAAGAAGGTCAAGAGAGAGAGTCTTTTTTTGTGTTCCATGTTTTCCATTTATGTCTTGGTACGTTTTTCTATCCACATTTCACATGTTGTTTATTATATGTGTGTCATGTGTTGTCAAAAACTACAGGTGAACCTGGTGTGTGGTCGAGACAACTTGACAGAAAATATTTGGGCCTTGCCATAGTGCAGGTCGCCATTACCACATTTTTGCATCACTTCCAATGGATTCTAAATCCCATTCCAATGATCCCGATGACCTTCTCATGGTTATCAAATTGTCCTGCCAAATGTCTCACCCCCTTACCACAAATCCTATTGCTAGAAATCCCTGTGGGAATCATGGGTTTTAAAGGTATTTTGTCTACTAAGAGAAGGGCACATCCTTGGCCAGTTTTGCTACCAACCAGCACAATGTGCATTTAGAAAAAATGTTATTTTGATATGTATTTCACTTTATTAATATATTTATCTAGTTTATTTTTCTGAGTGGGCATGCATTTTGTGTTAATCATGCAAATATCTCAGCCTCCATTTTATGCCTTTAGGCATGTTGCAGATCCACCTTTGTCTCATACTGTCAAAATTTTATTTTGATTTCATATCATTATAATAATTACATTTTTGTAACTTGTATGCATTAATTCGGCCCATCCTAATTTGCAAAGTTTGTCAACATATAAGATTAGCATAAATAGTAGAGTTTGCAAGTTGACAGTAATAAATATTAGCGTAAATATTTTCAGTTGCATATAATTGTAAAAAATGTTTGAGAATTACTAAGTTGTGTATACTCGTGAAATGAGCTGAGTAAGTGGGACTCAAATGATAGTTAAGTGCCCAGGACTGTGTTGAAAATCACCCACTTGAAAATGCCCATTTTTCCAATAATAACTAGCATGAATGGTGATAAGATTATTGATTTATTTTTTACTGTTAAAATTGTTGTTAACAATTGTTCATTGTTGTTGCGGGGATCTGGCACAATGAACATGTGATAAAAAAAATGTTTAAATATGTTGTGAACATTGGGATTTTTATTTTGGGGGTTTTTAGAATATTTTTTTTAGATAAAACTTTGCATACATAGGATTTTGTGGAGCCATTCCCCCTGTCAACATAGTGAGATTTTTGCTTCTCTGCATATAAAGGAGATATCTTCACATGCTACATTGAGGGAGATATCTCTACTGGTATGAGTGTGTTACAGATCACAAGCACTGAGAGGGGGGGTGAATCAGTGTTGATTAAAACTTTTACAATTTGATTCTGGAGATATATATTCCTTATCAGTGTATATTTATGAGTAGTATATATTCAGTTAAACAATCATCAACACATAAACACATAACACAAAGATTTTCTGTGGGAAACCCTTTCGGGAGAAAAACCCACCAAAATCATTGCTTATATTACACAAAGCAAGGACTCATAAGAATATAACACATATTACAATATTTTTTTAGTGAGACACTAATCCCACAAGGAGCACCAACCCCTACACTTATGTTGATATTACACACAACAAAGTACTCAAGTGAATATTACACATCACGAGAGATTTCTTCTACAGGCACCCACCTACAAGGAAGCTACAACTTCTTGAATGTGCTAAGCTACAAATTAGACTTCTTTACATATAATGTTTGATCATGTAGTTCAGGAATTGCTTATCCAATGAATTATGATCACTTTCTTGGCTCAATCTGTGTTTTTTCCATGTCGTGCTCTTCTAATCATTCGTTCAGCTCTCTTTGACCCATTCAATCTGCAGCTATTATGCACTACTTATTTGATCATGTTCTTCATTACGTGATCAATCTCACACCTCTATTTTCTTCACCGTTGTATCTCTTCTTAGCTTGATTGCATTGTATTTTATTCTCTCTACCTATGTCTCTCTCTTCGTTCTATTTCCTTAGTTCTTTCTCATCAACAACCCCATCAAAATGGCTTAGAGTGTTTATTTTATTACACAAATGACTCAAATGCTTGCTTCGAAATTTGCATCATGTACTCTTCCTAATCTATCACCTGTGAATCTGGATCATTAAATGTTTCCAGCTGATTCAAAATTTATTCATTGTTTGTTCGGCTTCATTCCTCCTTCTTTCACACATCTAACAATCCAATTTAATGGCTGACTTCCAAAATTAAAAAACTTGCATTGTTTAGAATTTACATTGTGAAATTAAAATGGAAACCCATATTCTTTGCATTATTTTAATTCACCTTGAAATTGGGAATCTCCATCAATCTTATGACCAAATTTCCTCATGGTCAACATGCATTAAATGTTGGTAGCTAGAACAGAGAATTTCATTGATATGTGCAAAGTTCCAGTTGTACTTGTAGTTGTAATTTTCTGTCAATAAGAACTCCTTCGAAATTTGAATGCAAATGTTCACTCTTTCAATTTAAACTCTAACTAATTGTCCTTGATCCGCCCTAGTTCACTTTGTTCATTTCACGGCTTCCTTTTTTCTCTTTGATCTTTTCCTTCATATTGCAGCTTCTCCTTTTGTTCTTCAGATTTTCCCTTCTTTATGTGGATTTTTAGTTCTCCGCGACATCTGTATGTATTGTGCGGATTTTTCAAATCCTCGTCGCTTCCTCCTTGTTTGCTACCTTCC
Source organism: Taxus chinensis (assembly GCA_019776745.2). NCBI lineage: Eukaryota > Viridiplantae > Streptophyta > Pinopsida > Cupressales > Taxaceae > Taxus > Taxus chinensis. Next base: position 208,946,679 of record CM034148.1, on the reverse strand, counting down.
ACATATTTTCTCCTTTTCTAGTTCTTTGAGGCTTTCCTTTTTCTTAGACAATCTTCTATACTTAGCAGTTTTTCTGCTTATCCGCGGTTTTGCATCTTTTCCTTTTATACGCGGATTTCTCCAAATCTTCATACCCATGGCTTTACCTTCTGACCTTCTTCACTCTAAGGCACTCACCTACCTTCTGTGGCTTCTTCTGGAGCTTTCCTTTAATCCGTGGTTCCTTCCTTGAGCTTCTTTACTTTGTGGCTCTCTATATAATTGGGTCGTTACTTCAAGACTTAAGCGGCTAACACCTTATATCCGCAGCTTGCCCAAATGTTGTCTAAGTCCTTTAGGACTTATCCTTGATAATATCAAAGCCTCTGTGGGTTGACACTGTCAATTAACCTTCTTCTAGCTTGCATGCTCACCTTACCAATTTGCTCATTTTTCCATATATAATACTTGTCATCATCTTGACATCAATGGCAACACATATGTCTCATGAAAAAGGTCCAACATTCTCCACCTTTTTCATTGATGGCAACACAATACCAATGCTGCATTATCTCAAAAACTTGCATACTTTGATGGAAAAAATTTTATACATGGTTTTTGGTTCCAGCTTCTCTTTTACATGACTCCTCCTTTGACATTACTCTTCCTCTTTTGTGATGCAGTTGGTTGCTGATTTGAGTTACTCTCCCACTTTTGTTGTGGCAGTCAAGTTTATGACCTTAGTTACTCTCCCCCTTTAACAACAATTACAAAGGGCCAACTCTACCATATTCAAATTTGCAAATGTAGATAAGCAAGATTCTTCATGTTCTTACCTCACTGAGCTCCCCCTAAATTTATGCTTTCATTCCACTTGATTTGTTCTGACTGCGTCAATGCTCCCCATGAGTAGATTATACCAATTGTTGCAGTGAGCTAGTGAACTAGCTCCCCCTCGTATTTGGAACTGATTATGAGCTTTACATCATGAGAATGCTCCCTTATTTCATTTATGCACTTTCTAGTTGTTAGAGGGATCAATAATGACCCCCAATTCATTCCTCAAGTGCTCAAATGTTGCTTTTTGTAACAACTTAGTCATGATATATGTAATTTCCTTCTTTATGCTACATATTCCAGATTGATTTTCTTTTCATTTACTTATTCCCTCAAAAAATTATATATGATTGGTATGTGATTTGTCTTTGAGTGGAATATTGGGTTCTTTGAGACACTTATTGCACTTGTGCTATCACACAATAGAGGAATTAGATTTTTAGATTTTACCTTATAATCCTCCAATGTTTGCTTTATCGATAAAACTTGAGTACAACACATTGTAGCTGCTATATAATCGGCTTCACATGTTGAGAGAGTCACTGATGATTGTTTCTTGCTTAGCCATGATACTAAGCAATTGCCAAGAAATAATTATCCTCCGCTTGTACTCTTCTTGTCATCAATGTTGCCTACCCAATCTACATCTGTATATGCTTTTATGCTGAAATCATTACTTTTGGCGTACCACAATCAATACTCAAGTGTTCCCATGAGATATCTCAGAATTCTCTTGACCACCTTGAGGTGTGTTTCCCTTGGATCTTCTTGAAATATTCCAACAAGACCTACCACCTGCATGATGTCTGGTCTTGATGCGGTGGAGTAAAGTAGATTGCCTATCATGGATTTGTACAATGTTTTGTCTACCTTTGATGATTCATCATCTCTGCTAAGAATACATCTTACTTCCATTGGTGCCCCAATAGGTTTGCAGTCTTCCATTTTAAATCTTTTCAACATCTCTTTTATATACTTGCTTTGGTAGATGAATATACCTTGATCTAATTGATTGACCTGTAGACCCAAAAAGAGAGACATATCTCCCAGCATTGACATCTAAAATTCTTCTTTCATTAACTCGGTAAAGTCATATGTCATATTATCATGGTTTCCGCCAAATATGATATCATCTACATACATAATGACAATTAGAAAGTGGTCTCCTTCTTCATTGATGTAGATATTGGTGTCTGCACTCGACCAAACTACCATTTATTTCAGGGTTCTAATAGAGAAAGTTCATGTTCACAAATACGTTTCAAGATCGAGGTGGGCTTTTGTATTTCAACAATTGCTCGCTAGGAATTTTCTAAATCGCTATTTTTAAGAATGACTTGGCTTCTTTAGGGCCGTTTGTTGAAGGTCAAACGCACTAAGTTATGTTCATGCGTTGGGCCAAGGATTTGATGCCATGTCAGATATCAGGGTGTTGTACTATAAGGGACTTTCCCTGATGAAATTTTGAGCTGCACCAATTCTCCATAATAATCGACCTTCATTTTCCGTGTTGTCTCGTTCATTGATGTGTCTGACCTGTGTCAGATCCCCCCGCCCCTGTCCAACTTGAACAACTCATTTCCATGTAATTACCTCATTGCACTGCCATTGTTAGCAGTGTCATGCCCTACGTCAATGGATTTTAGGCCCCAAGCAAACCTAGAATCGAAGGTTAAATTTGATGGTTGTTTACACATTTTTATGATTTTAGTTGTAAAACACTTATAAATTTTTGAAATAATTGTCATAAGCGATTTGCGTATTTAAAATTTGAAAGTTATTTTTAATATATATTTTTATGTAAATTATATTAATGTCTAATAAATATAGTCAAATAAATGTAGAGTAGTCTTTTATATATTTTCTCAATTAGGTATAAATAATTTTTTGTATTTTTGAATGCCAGTATTGTAAAATTACCGTCAGAGAAACTAAAGGAGTGGAGATTTTTTTAATTTCAAGAATGTTTCTCCAAAATCCATTCTACATCTAGCCTAGTTTTAGTGATATATCTCTCCAGAGTAATGTTCGATATTAAAAATTCTAAATATTTTGTTTTAGCGTGAACTATGAAACCATATACTGGGCAAACTCCGTAATTTTATTTCTTGAGAAAACTTTGTGACCATAAATTATGTACTTGAATGGCGTGTAATATTTACATTGAAAAGTCTATCTTAAATTGAGATCAAACCTGCTGTGGCTGACATTGGTAGATAGATCGGTGGCCAGAAATTCATTGTGCATCAATGTCGCACGGATGCACCTCCACCATCGGATCTGTATCTGAAGCAGGTTGAATTCCCTATGAGAGGAAACTACTACATGTCGTTGTTTTGCTTCTTGTTAAATTCATCATGTATTTGTGACGGATATTATTGGAACACATATTTTCTAACATATTAACGAAAACACCGGTGTTTGGGCTCAATTATATCTGCCTCCATGACAATAGCCATGGGAGTTATTTCCACTGCTTATTTATTTTCATGGAGGGGGGTTCTGCATTGGTTCGACGGCATAGTGCGGCTACGACCTATTCTTATGCAGTATCCATGGAAACGAATTCGGTGGTAATTTCAGTAAACTACATATTGGATCTAGAGCATCACCTTCCTGCAGCCTACCACGACATTTTCTTAGCTGTGGAATGGGTTCGTGTACATGCAGCTCGTGGCGAGGAGGAGGAGGCCGAGGAGGAGGAGGATTCGTGGTTGAGGTTACATGGAGCTGACTTTTTATGTTGCTTCATGGCTGGGACAGCACGAGTGGGAATACTATATATCATGTTTCAATTAGGGCCCTCAAAACTGATTTGAATCCGTTGCAGATCCAAGGAGTGACTCTTATCCAGCCTTTTTTCGGTAGTGAGATCAAATATTTAACTCTCACATGCGAGGACAAGGATTTGGTTGAAAGTTGGGTGGACGTGTTCTAGAGGTTGTGTCTACCTGAAGGTACTGATAAAAACCATCCCTCTTGCAATCCATTGGGGAAGCTCTCCCCGATAATTGAGGAAATCGAGTTGCCTCCATTGTTTCCGTGTATTTCAGAACTGGACATCATGAAGAAAATGAACTTGGAATAATTTGAGGCTGTTAGCAAGGCTGGGAAGAAGGTTTCCCATGTGATTATGAAGAGCGTAGGTCATGTGTATCAAACATGTGATCCGTAATTTGTGTTCCAATAATATCAGTCACAGATTCACGGATGCAATAATAAGGTCTGGCCTTGGCAGGGAAGGAGCTATGGCTTATTCCACGTCGGTAACCTGCGTGGGTAGCCAGGACATACCCGCCCCGACTCTTGTAGCTCCGAAATCTGACCCTATGGACTTTACATTATCGGTGGATTTTTCGTTTAGCGAGCATTTGCAGAGATCGTCTATTGAGGAGGTCGGGAGGTCCAAGGTTTGATCCTCCTCGGGTATTCGCTTGACTATTCTCATAAAGAAATTTGAGGCTTGTCGTGACGAGAGATCGACAATTGGAAGTCAAGAAGATCAGGAGAGAGAGGCTTTTTTTGAGTTCCATATTTTCCATTTATGTCTTGGTGTGTTGTTCTATCCACATTTCGCATGTCGTTTATTATATGTGTGTTGTTTGTTGTCAAAAACTACAGGTGAACCTGGTGTGTGGTCTAGACAACTTGACAGAAAATCTTTGGGCCTCATCACAGTGCAAGTCGCCATTGCCACATTTCTGCATCACTTCCAATGGATTTCGACTCCCATTCCATTGATCCCGACGACATACCTGTGGTTCTCTAATTGTCCTTCCAAATGGCTCGCCCCCTTACCACCAATCCTATTGCTAGAAATATTTGTGGGAATCATGGTTTTTAAAGGTATTTTGTCTACTAAGAGAAGGGTGCCTCATTGGCTAGTTTTTCTACCAACTGGCACAATGTGCATCGAGAAGAAATGTTATTTTGATATGTATTTCACTTTTTTAATATATTTATCTAGTTTATTTTTTTGAGTGGGCATGCGTTTGGTGTTACTCACGCAAATATATCAGCCTCTAGGCGTGCTGCAAATCCACCTTTGTCTCATCATGTCAAACTTTTATTTTGATTTCATATTATTATAATAATTACATTTTTGTAACTTGTATGCATTAGATTGGCCCATCCTAATTTGCAAATTTTGTCAACATTCAAGATTAGCGTAAATATTAGAGTTTGCAGGTTGACAGTAATAAATATTAGCCTAAATATTTGCAGTTGCATATAATTGTAAAAAAAATTGTGAATTGCCAAGTTGTGTATACTCGTGAAATGAGTTGAGTAAGTGGGACTCGAGTGATAGTGAAGTGCCCAGGACTGCGTGTAAAAGCCCCCGCTTGAAAATGCCTATTTTTCCAATAGTAACTAGTATGAATGGTGATAATATTATTGATCTATTTTCAACTGTTAAAATTGTTGTTAACAGTAGTTCATTACTGTTGCAGGGCTCTAGCACAATGAACATGAGATAAAACAATGTTTAAATATGTTGTGAACATCAAACTTTTTATTTGTGGGGTTTTTAGAATATGTTTTTTAGATAAAACTTTGTAAACATGGGATTTAATGGAGCCATTCCCCCTGTCAACATAGTGAGATTCGTGTTTCTCTGCATATAAAGGAGCTATCTTCACATTCTACACTTAGGGAGATATCTCTACTAGTATGGGTGTGTTGCACATCACAAGAACTGAGAGGGTGGATTGAATCAGTGTTGATTAAAACTTTTACACTTTGATACCAGATATATATTCCTTATGAGTGTATATTTATGAGTGGTATATATTCAGTTAAACAATCATTAGAACATAAAAATAGAACACAAATATTTACTGCGAGAAACCCTTTCGGGAGAAAAACCCACCAAAATCGTTGCTTATATTACACAAAGCAAGATTTTTTTAGTGAGACATTGATCCCACAAAGAGCACCAACCCCTACGCCTATGTTGATATTACACACAATAAAGAACTTATGTAAATACTATGCATCACAAGAGATTTTTTATGCAGGGACACACCTATAAGGAAGCTACAACTTCCTGAATGTTCTAAGCTATAACTTAGACTTCTTTACATACAACGTTTGATCATGTAGTTACAACAATTATTTATCCAATGAATTATGATCACTTTCTTGGCTTAATCTATGTTCCTTCTCTCTCACACTCTTCTACTCATTCATTATGCTCTCTTTGACTCATTCAATATGTTGTTGTTATGCACTGCTTATTTGATCATGTTCTTCATTACTTTCTCGATTTCACCCCTCTTTTCTTCACTATTGTAGCTCTTCTTAGCTTGATTGCATCTTATTTTCTTCTCTCTATCTTTGTCACTCTCTTTGCTCTAGTTCCTTAGTTCTCTCTCATCAACAACCCCATCGAAATGGCTTAGATTTTTTATTTTACTGGAAAAATGATTCAAATGCTTGCTTCGAAATTTGCATCGTGTACTCTTCCTGATCTATCGCCTGTGAATCTAGATCATTAAATGTTTCCAACTGATTCCATATTTTATTCTTTGCTTGTTTGGCTTCATTCTTCCTTCTTCCATGCATCTGACAAACTAATTTAATGGACGACTTTGAAAATTAGAAAACTTGCATTGTTTAGAATTTGCATCATGAAATTAAAACAATGACCCATCTTCTTTGCATTAATTTAATTCCCCTTGAAATCAAGAATCTCCATCGATCTTATAACCAAAATGCCTCGTGGTCAACATGCATTAAATGTTAGTAGCTAAAATAGAGAATTTCATTGGTTTGTGTGAAGTTCCAGTTGTACTTATTGTTGCAATTTTCTATCAAACGTTCACTCTTTCAATTTGAAATCTAACTAATTTTCCTTGATCCACTCCAGTTCACTTTGATTGTTTTACAGTGTCCTTTGGTGTCTTTGATCTTTTCCTTCATATCGTGGCTTCTCCTTGTTTTCTTAGGCTTTTCCCTTCTTTATGTGGATTTTTAGTTCTCCACGGCATTTGTATGTATTGTGCGGATTTTTCAACTCCTCGTGGCTTCCTCCTTGTTTGCTACCTTCCATGGATTTTCTCCTTTTCTAGTTCTTCGCGGCTTTCCTTCTGTTGTGGCAATCTTCTATACTTAGCGGTTTTTATGCTTATCCATGGTTTTGCATATTTTCCTTTTATACACATTTTTCTCCAAATCTTCATATGCGCAGCTTTACCTTCTAATATTCTTCACTCTAAGGCACTCACCTTCCTTCTACGGCTTCTTCTAGAGTTTTTACTTTAATCTTTGGTTCCTTCCTTGAGCTTCTTTACTCCATAGCTCTCTATATACTGAGGCGGCTTCTTCAAGACTTGGGTGGCTAACACCTTATATATGCGGCTTTCCCAAATGTTGTCTAAGTCCTTTAGGACTTATCCTTGATCATCTCAAAGCCTCTGTGGGTTGACACTACCAATCAACCTTCATTTGGCTTGCATGCTCACCTTACCAATTTTCCCATTTTTTCATCAGTAATACTTGACATTGATGGTAACACATATGTCTCATGATAAAGGTCCAACAATCTCCCCCTTTTTCATTGATGGAAACACAATACCAATGCCACATTACCTCAGAAACCTGCATACTTTAATGGAAAAAATTTCATACCTAGTTTCTAGTTCCATCTTCTCTTTTACATGACTCCCTCTTTGACATTACTCTTCCTCTTTTGTGATGCAGTTGGTTATTTATTTGAGTTACTCTCCCTCTTCTATTATGGTAGTCAGGTTTCTGACCTTACTTACTCTCCCCCTTTTACAACAATGAAAAAGGACCAACTCAGCCATATTTAAAGTTGTAAATGCAGATAAGCAAGATTCTTCATGTTCTTACCTCACTGAGCTCCCCTATGTTTATGCTTTCATTCCACTTGATCTGTTCTGACCGCATCAATGCTCCCCCTGAGAAAATGATACCAATTGTTGTAGTGAGCTAGTGAACTAGATCCCCCTCATATTTGGCATTGATTATGAGCTTATACATCTTGAGAATGTTCCCTTATTTCATTTCTGCACTTTCTAGTTGTTAGCTGGATCAAGAATGACCCACAATTCATTACTCAAGTTCTCAAATGTTGCTTTTGGTAATGACTTAGTCATTATATCTGCAATTTCAATCTTTGTGCTTACATATTCCAGACTGATTTTATTTTCATTTAATTGTTCCCTCAAGAAATGATATCTAATTGGTTTGTGCTTTGTCTTTGAGTGGAATAATGGGTTCTTTGAGACACTTATTGCACTTGTGTTATCACACAATAAAGGAATTGGATTTTCAGATTTTACCTTATAATCCTCCAATGTCTACTTAATCCATAAAAATTGAGTACAACACATTACAACCACTATATACTCTGCTTCAAAATTTGAGAGAGACATTGATGATTGTTTCTTGCTTAGCCATGATACTAAGCAATTTCCAAAAAATAATGCTCCTCCGTTTGTACTCTTCATGTCATCAATGTTACTTGCCCAATCTACATTTGTATATGCTTTTATGCTGAAATCATTATTTTTGGGGTACCACAGTCCATACTCAAGTGGTCCCATGATATATCTCAAAATTATCTTGACCTCCTTGAGGTGTGTTTCTCTTGGATCTTCTTGAAATCTTCCAACAAGACCTACCGCATGCATGATGTCTGGTCTTGATGCGGTGGAGTAAAGCAGACTACCTATCATGGATCTGTACAATGTTTTGTCTACATTTGGTGATTCATCATCTCTTCTTAGCTTGCATCCTACTTCCATTGGTATCCCAATAGGTTTGTAGTCTTCCATTTTAAATCTTTTTAGCATCTCTTTTATATACTTTCTTTGAGAGGTGAATATACCTTGATCTGATTGATTAATCTGTAGACCCAAAAAGAAATACAAATCTCACAGCATTGACATCTCAAATTCTTCTTTCATCAAGTCAGAAAATGCATATGTCATCTTATCATGGTCTCCGCCAAATATGATATCATATACATAAAAAATTACAATTAGCAAGTGGTCTCCTTCTTCCTTGATGTAGAGATTGTTGTATATGACACCTTTTTTGAATGCTTGCTCAATGACGTATGAATCTAATCTTTTTTACTAAGCTCTAGGAGATTTTTTAATCCATACAAAGCTTTCTTCAACCTACACACATAGTCTTTATCTTCAGTTATTGAAAATCCATCAGGTTGTTGAATTTGTACCTATTCATTCAGCAAACTATTTATGACGGTTGATTTCACATCCATCTAAAATACTTTGATCTTCTTGTATACCGCATAAGCCAGGAATAGTCTTATTTCTCCCGTTCTTTCCACCGGTGCAAATTTTTCATCATTTAATATATTCCTTCCATTTGTATGTATCCTTTGCACAGTAGCCTTGCCTTGTTCCACATCACTTCTCCTTTCTCATTCAATTTATTTCTGAAAACCCACTTGGTTCTAATTATATTCTCTTTCAGCAATATGGGTATTAGTTCCCATGTCTCATTCTTTTCAATTTTATCCAGTTCTTCATTCATGGTGTCTACCCAATTCTGATCTTTGCTTTCCTCTGCAACATTCTTGGGTTCTATCATGGACAAGAGAGCTATATCTTCATGATTATGTTGCTCTCTTAGTATTCTTCTTGTTAGGATGCATCCATCCTTCTTTCCAATGATCTGATTTTTAGGATGATCCTTCTTGACTTTTCTTGAGGGTGCCTTAGTGCATGGTCTTTCTTCTTCTTTTTTCACTTCTTTACGCGGGCTGCTCAAGTCCTCATCTTCTTGTTTTTTATTTTTTCTAGTATGTTAAGTGTTGGTTTTTTCATATTTTTCCTCATCCACCTTCACATTAGTGATTTCCATTATCTTTTACAACCACTTGTTGTAGCTCATGTACATCGCACTAACCACTAAGTATCCAAGAAATATTCCTTCATCACTCCTTGAGTCAAACTTACCTAAACTTTCTTCATCCCTTTTTATGTAGCATTTTCTTACAAACACTTGGATATTCTTAACATTTGTAGGTATTTTCTTCCATAGTTCATAGGGAGTCTTATCATTCTTTACTCTCAGTTGAGCTCTGATCAAAAGATAGACCATGGTATATACAGCTTCACTCCAATACCTGTCTGGGAGTTTAGATTCATTTAGCATGGCCCTTGCCATCTCTTGCACTATTATGTTCTTCCTTTCAACAACTCCATTCTGTTGAGGAATCCACTAGGGTGAGAATTGTCTCCTAACTCCATGTTCTTCACAAAACTCATCAAACTCATTTGACCAGAATTCACCACCTCTATATGATCTTAGGCATTTGATTTTCTTATTCTTCTCATTTTCAACTAATACCTTAAACTTCTTAAATATATCTAGGGCTTCAGATTTTTGTTTTAAGCATGCTACCCATGTTTTTTCTTTCTACACTTTGCGGCTTTATGTCCAAACTAATTGTACAAGAAAAACAATACCCATAAAAGGAATGTGTATACCTCATTGCATAGGTGATCCTAGGAACAATGTTTCTTCTTCTCATGGGTTTGTGGAAACCTTTATTTACACCAGTGGAAGTACTTGGTGTAGCCACAGACTTATTTTCTTCAGCCTTTGTTGATTCTTTCTCCTTTCTTTCTCAATTGAAGCCAATTCCAGACTTGTCCATTATATCTCGTTGGCCCCTGAGTATATAAGTTGGCACAATAGAGTTATTTTCTAGTTTTTCATACATAGCTAGTTTTTTGAACATTTGGTTCATCTCAAATTTCAACTCCTCCAATTTTGTGTTCAACCTTGAGCACTCATCCTCTTTCGATTTGTAGGACTAAGAGATATTTTCCAATTGAGTTTCAAGTTCCTTTAGCTCAATAGCCTCCTCCTCTTCTTTTTGTGCTTGTCTCTTCTCAAGGATGCGGATTTGTTCCTCATAATCCTTTAATGTGCATCTTAGTTTCCAATTCCTCTTTCTGCATAGTTACAGTTCTTTAAGTGTACTCACTAGCTTTGCTTCAAGATTTACCTCAACTTCCTCTTCATCAAAATCTTCATATTCAATAGATTTCTTCCCTCTAGAGCTACATTCTTCATCCACATCCATAGCCATAAATAGGTATTCTGATTGATCTTCATTATCTTCATTTTCTGAGTTTTCTCTATTGTTCAACTCTAATTCACTAGATTTTTCATTAGAGTAGAAGTTTCTTTTGTTCTTGACAAATTTCTTCTTGTTATCTTTCTTTTTATACTCATTTTATCTTCTATTAGGTTGATGACTGTGTTCCTCATGTTCATATTGATTGTCTTTATTTTTGTTTGGGAACCTACTAGAAAAATGACCTACTTGTCTGCAAGTGAAGCATTTAAATGGGAATTTTCCTTTGTACTTACTAGAGCCTCTTTTCAATTTCCTCACAAACAATGCTTCAATATTTTCTTCATCCAGCTCATCCATGGAACTTGATTTTTCTTCATCTTCTTGATTGGACTTTGTTTCTTTCTTGACCTTGAAAGCCACTTCTTTCTTGGTGGTCTTGGTTCCAACAGTTCTCATCTCGTATATAGCAAGGTTGCTCTGTAGCTCATCCATTGTAAGAGTCTTCATGTCTTTTGCTTCCTCTATGGATGAAACCTTTGCATCATACTTGTTGGTCAGGGATCTCAAGATCTTTTGGTATAACACTGACTCTTCTAGTGTCTCTCCTAGACCTCTTATCATATTAATAACTTAATCTATTCTTTGCATGTAGGTTGTTATACTCTCATCATCTTTCATTTTCAAATTCTCAAATTGAGCTCTATAGGTATGAAATTTTTCCATCTTGACTTTTTCATCTCCTTTACAGATATTCTGCAGTTTGGTCCATATCTCCTTTGATGTTGTGTCGTGCATGACTTTCACAAATTATGTCTCAGTCAATCCACATAAAAGGGCATTCATCACTCTTGAGTTACATTCATATTTTTCCTTGTCTGCGAAGGAAGTAATTGGTGTGGCTAGAGGATTGTATCCTTTCTCAACGTATTCCCAGATATCAAAACCAAGTGACATCAAATATGTATTTGTTCTTATTCTCCACAATGCATAATTTGTACTAGTGAAGAGAGGTGATCTAGATAGTGGCAAACCACCTTGTGCCTAACTTGCTGCCATGCTTGTGATAGGAGGATCTCCTTGAAGATGTTAAGCTTATGTTGTAAGGACGTTGCTTTGAAACCTATTGTTGCATACCACAAGCACTGAGAGGGGGGGTGAATCAGTGCTAATTAGAACTTTTACACTTTGATTCCATATATATTCCTTATCGGTGTATATTTATGAGTAGTATATATTCAGTTAAACAATCATCAACACATAAACACATAACATAGAGATTTGCCATGCGAAACACTTTCGGGAGAAAAACTGACCAAAATTGTTGCTTATATTACACAAATCGAGGACTCATAAGAATATAACACATCTTACAATATTTGTTTAGTGAGACACAAATCCCACAAGGAGCACCAACCCCTACACCTATGTTGATATTACTCATAGAAAAGGACTCAAGTAAATATTACGGATCACGAGATATTTCTTCTACATGCACCCACCTACAAGGAAGCTACAACTTAGACTTCTTTACATACAATGGTTGATCATGTATTTACAGCGATTGTTTATCCAATGAATTATGATTACTTTCCTGGCTCAATTTATGTTCTTTCTTTGTCACACTCTTTTGCTCATTCATTTTGCTCTCTTTGATTCACTCAATCCGTCGTTGTTATGCACTGCTTATTTGATCATGTTCTTCATTACTTGCTCAATCTCACCCCCCTCTTTTCTTCACCATTGTAGCTCTTCTTAGCTTGATTGCATCGTATTTTCTTCTCTCTACCTCTCTCACTCTTTTCACTCTAGTTCCTTAGTTCTCTCTCATTAGCAACCCCATCGAAATGGCTTAGATTTTTTCTTATATTGCACAAATGACTCAAATGCTTGCTTTGCAATTTACATTGTGTACTCTTCCTGGTATGTCACGTGTGAATATGGATCATTAAATGTTTCCATCTGAGTCCAAATTTTATTGTTTTCTTGTTCATCTTCATTCCCCCTTCTTCCATGCATCTGACAAACCATTTTAATGGCCGACTTCCAAAATTAGAAAACTTGCATTATTTAGAATTTGCATCATGAAATTAAAATGGAACCCCATATTCTTTGCATTATTTTAATTTGCCTTGAAATCAGGAATCTCCATCGAGCTTTTAACCAAACTACCTTGTGGTCAACATGCATTAAATGTTGGTAGCTGGAACAAAGAATTTCATTGGTCTATGCAAAGTTCCAGTCACACTTGCAAATGTAATTTTTTGTCAATTAGAACCCCTTCAAAATCTGAATGCAAACGTTCACTCTTTCAATTTGAACTCTAACTAATTGTCCTTGATCCACTCTAGTTCACTTGATCATTTTGCGGCTTCCTTTGGCATCTTTGATCTTTTCCATCATATTGCGGCTTCTCCTTTTTTTCTTCAGTTTTTCCCTTCTTTATCCAGATTTTTAGTTCTCCACAAAATCTGTATGCATTATGTGGCTTTTTCAACTCCTCGCGGCTTCCTCCTTTATTGCTACCTTTTGTGGATTTTCTCCTTTTCTAGTTCTTCACGGATTTTCTTCTGTATGTGGCAATATTCTATACTAAGCAGTTTTTCTACTTATCCGTGGTTTTGCATCTTTTCCTTTTATACGCAAATTTCTCCAAATCTTCATACCTGTGGCTTTACCTTCTGACCTTCTTCACTGTAAGGCACTCACCTGCCTTCTGGGGCTTCTTCTGGAGCTTTCCTTTAATTTGTGTTTCCTTCATTGAGCTTCTTTACTTCGCGGCTCTCTATATACTTAGGCAGTTACTTCAAGACTTAGGCAGATAACACCTTATATATGTGGCTTGCCCAAATGTTTTCTAAGTCCTTTAGGACTTATCCTTTATCATCTCAAGGCCTCTGTGGGTTGACACTACCAAATAACCTTCATCTTTCTTATATGCCCACTTTACCAATTTTCCCATTTTTCCATCAATAATGCTTGACATCAACTGATTCATCTTGACATCAATGAAAACACATATGTCTCATGACAAAGGTCTAACAAGGTGTGCATCTTCAATATGTAGAGTGTGTGTTAGTCTTGAACCAATGAAAAATAGTATGACGAGCTTTCATGGTAATCACTACACTTCATTTTAAAAAGGTATTTGTATAGTCCATCTACCACACTTTCATAAAAAAATATCGATATTATGTGAATATCTCATGTGGATGGCTCCTTATCAACTTGGTGTTAATGAACATTAATTGAGAAACCCTTCATTCGCAAAGAACACGTGCAATAGTGTGTTAAATATTAATATACAATACATACATATACTAATATAACTTGTTTATAAATGTATATAAAAATATCCAACATTTTAAACTCTAACACAAAATAAGTGTGATAGAATATAAATATTCTATAAGTTAACAACATTTAATTCTTTTGTTTGTTAATACCAATAACTAAAGGCTTCCCATTAATTCCCCTGTAGCAAGATCTCAAGATCATACCTTACTAATTTTTTATTAATATTTATACCTTGGTGAATGACTAAAAAGAACCTATTACATTATCATGCACATTTCAAACTACAACCCATTCCACAAATTTTGGTGGGCGGCCTCATTTTTGATATGTAAAATTATGGTCAGTTGTTCATAACAGGCACAATAAATGCACTCTATATTTGTTTTCACATTTTTCTTCAAATAATATTGGTGTGTATATGCAATAAACATGTAACCATCATGCCTTGTAAGTCATTGATTGTCGAAGTCTATAACCTAGTTTGGTAACACATCAATGTGATAGATAAGAAATGTCCTATTATTCAATGGATGAATTCAATGTGTTTGGCATGAATAAACATGTGGACATCTCTTCTGTCAAACTACAAAAAGTGTTGTTTATCATGGGATTTCTTCCCAGTAAAATGATCCACAAAATAGAGAAAATATGATACGGAGATTAGATTCAGACTCCAATAGAGTCTTATATTTATCAAGTGTTCAAAAATAGTATCACCTCAACCTTTCTCCATGATATCTTTGCATGCAAAGGAAAACCCAAATCAAACAAACAAAAAAAATTATATAAATTTTTTACCCATATGTTACTTCTTAGAAAGAATACATCTTACAATCATACAACCATACAACATAGTTTAATGCTTTCCAATAAAAAAACAAAGTGCATTTCTACAAGTTTATATTTTTCCATTACGAAGGAATGGTTGGCTTTGACTGCCTTCAATCATGTGACCTGTTGAAGATTACAATTGCGGAGAAACAAAAATATGGCCATCATGGGGCCTTTGGAGTGGAATATGAGCCAAAATAGTGATCATCATGGAGCCTACACAAATTTAGTCTACCAAGACTAAAAGAAAAATTTTGGTTGTAAGGTTGTATGGTTGTATGGTCAAAGCTAAGCATTCCTTCATCATGGCAAGCCATTAACTTGTAAAATGGACTTTGCTTTTTATTAGAAAACATTCAACTATGTTGTATGGTTGTATGGTTGTAAGATGTATTATTTCTAAGAAGTGGCTTGTGGGTATAAGATTTATATAATTTTTGTCTTTGTTTTATTTGGGTTTGCCTTTGCATGCAAAGATATCATGGAGAAATATTGATGTGATCCTTCCAAACACTTGAAAAATATAAGACTCCATTAGAGTTTGAATCCAATCTCCATATCATTTTCACGCATTATTGTGGATCAATCAACTGTGGAACCAATCCCATGATGAAGACCACTTGTTGCAGCTTGGGAGAAGAGATGTCTATATATTTATTCATGCCAAAAACATTGAATGCGTTCATTGAATCCTAGGACATGTCTTCTTATTTATCACGTTGATTTGTTACTAGATCAGGTTACATACTTAGGAATTCAATGCTTTACATGGTATAATGGTTACATGGTTACTGTATGTACACATAAATATTATTTAAATAAAAATATGACAACATAGTTAGAGTGCATTTAATGTGCCTGTTATGGATATCTTACCATAATTTTGCATAGCAAAATGTGGATACCCACCAGAATTTGTGGCATGGGTTGTAGTTATAAATGTTTATGATAGTTTACTCAGTTTTTTTAGCAATCCACCAAGGTGTAAATCTTAAGAGAAACTAAGTACTAAGGTATGATATCGAGATCTTGCTACAGGTGAATTAATGGGAACCCTTCAATCATTGGTAGATATATGCAAAATAATTATGTGTTGTTAACTGGTACAAGATTTAGATTCAATCAAAAAATTAGAATTTAAAATGTTTTTTATTTTTATATAGATTTATAAACAAGTTATATCAATATGTGTATGTATTATATATTAAAATTTAACACACTATTGCATGTGCTCTTTTCAAATGAAGGGTTTCTCAATTAATGTTCAGTGACACATAGTTGATAAGGAGGCATCCATATGAGATATTTGTGTAATATTGATGTAGTTGGATGAAAGTGTGGTAGATGGACTATAGAAATGCATTTTTAAAATGAAGTGTAGTGTTTAAAAAAAAGCTTGTCATATTATTTTTAACTCTTTCAATACTAACACACACACATTCACCATGAAACCATTTCACTTCATCATCATCATATTCATCATCTACATTAAATGGAAGGAATGGCAGTTGTAACTATCAATGTCACTTCATTAAGAGGAGATAATGGATCCTTAGACTAATGTGGCTATTTATACACTAAAATCTCAGCCAATGTGTTGAACCCATTGATTTTATGAAAAATATTTTTCCACTAGATTTATCCTAATTTACAACGTTTGGAAAAATAACTAGCTCCGATGAAAATCCATCCATTTAAAGAACAAGAAATGATTAAAAAAAATATATATTTTTCCTTTGAACCCATTTTCTCTCTATGTGTATTTATGCCCACTTTTGGCTTGGAGGATAGGATATGCTCTTTCGGTACAATACAACATATTCTTCATCTCTCTCTCTCTCTCTAATTTCAAATTTTTGTTGTACTTGGTTGGGAATTAATTTATGTTTATCGATTTGGAGAATGAAGGTTTAGGATGAGATAGATACAATGGTAGGCAAGGGAAACAAGCTTCCCTATCTACATGTGGTGGTCAAGGAGACTCTATGAATTCGCCCACTTGGTCCTCTCTTATTGTGGACACCAATGTGGTTATGTGTGACGCATTCAACCATATGCAAGCTTTTTATTTATAGGTAGTGGTGCATGAGACACTGCAAAGCCTTGAAGGGTGAGACAAAATTGGAAGTGAAGGTAATTTTGAGGTTCAAGGGCTTGCACTTCCACATAACTTCTATGTAGTTTAAATCCCGCACCACAATTACACCTCTCATAGCACCACCCTCATTTCCGAAAGAGCATACTTTTCCCCTCCCGCTTGAGCAAAACTGCATCAACATGATATTTTATGTCACTAGCTCCTCCAATAATGCACACCTTCCCCATTCAAATTTGTGAACTAATTTAATTATTTCTTCTATTTCGAACAAAAACACATTAGAACTTATTGAATTCTAAATCAATATAATTTAACACACTTGACGATATTGTTAAAAAACATTTGCAAGCTTGCACATCTCATTTTTTGGTTTTATCCATCTATCCCCTCGCTCCACGTTATCATTTGCCAAATTCCACTAACATATCTATTTCCTTCAAATTCAACCATTCACACCTCCTCCCCTCTTCATTCCTCTACCCAATCCCTTTTGGCATTCACATTACACTGCTCGTGTGTGATTCCTAGTTATAAACAAGATGATGATGATGAACCATCTAATCTTCACTGCCACTTGGGCAATAGGACAACCACAAAAAAACAGGCAGATACAGTCTTTTACATGCCTTCTGACTAACAAAGTTTCTTTAGCATTTACTACTGAGAAACTCAAACTGAAACATATTAACTAAAGCCGTAAGACCTGGTGCGAATTCGACATCAATGCAGTTTTGCAAAACAAGAAAATCACAAGCTATGTGAAAGATGGGCATGTTTTTGACGCGCGCAACGCATAATTCCAAGGAAATGTTGGACATGTCAATGGGAAAGTGCAAATGAAGTTGGAGTCGTAGACAATAGACATTTCCAACTCGGTTGGCTATTGCAGTACAGTGGAAAATTCTAGGCGGTGCATTGAATGGTCAAGATTTGCGTTTAGAAGACGTCAATACGGTCATCGACATCTACGACCTGCAACTGATCATGCAACTTGACTATGTCAGGGGGGCAAGCTTTCCCCATTGTGAAACACCTTTCAACGTAAATATAAATACCTTCCAAAGCATTAATTATATTTCTAATGACTAAAACTTAAATTATGTTAATACGTAAGGATCTCAACAAAAGAATGTGTCATAGAAGTCCATTCACCCCATTGGTAAGTTGTACAATTTAATGAGATGGTATCCTAAGTTAAAAAATAAGAGTAAGAATAATAATGCATAAATTCTTTTTAGGATACACATAAATAGTATGACAAATAAATGAATGTAATCCTCTAATGGATGGCATTCAATGGATGGGTGCATACATATCATCATATAGTTGAAGGTGTCAAGGGTCATTGTTAATTGAATGGATACTTTCGACTATCAAGTATAAGGTGTCATTAAGAACACATAGTTGTAACTTCATTAGTATGGTACAATTATAGAATTCTATTGTATTGAAATCTTTGTACACCTCGATTCAACGCAGAAAATAAACTTGTCTCTCTGAAAAATAAATAGGAGGTGTTTTGTGAAAAAAAAAAGTGTGTAAAATAAAAGAAACAAGGAATGGTAAAGGTAGCTCAGCAAGTAAGAATCCTTCAACGCAAATATCTTGACAACTCTTGCATAAGAATTCTTGTTGAAGTATATAAAAAATAATTCTCCCATAAAACAACTTTGTGACTAACCACATTCTAAATACTATTGAATGTTTACAACTTGGACATGAGTAATTTTTTCAAAACCATATTTTGTCAGGCGCGTCTCCTTTGGTGTTGGCCCTGTTGGAAAGTGTCAAACTCCAGCAGGCTCCTTCCCTGTAACATTCTCCAGCACAGTCTATTTCCCAGCAATCTTAGTAGGGACAAATGAAACATAGTCGAGTTGAAGACTATATGCCACCTGTTGCAGTGTGGGAGACTACTAGTCTGGTTCTATCTACTAAGGGTTCATTCTTAAAAAGAAGAGGCACCACCTACACTGCCTACGTAGGCTTAGCTATTTTTTTGGAGCTTATTGGCATACCCTCTATGGATCTTGGCACTTTAGCGGCCGAACACCCCTCTCACCGCCATGTATTTGTCCCCCGCCATCACTGCGTGTGGTGAAACAATCAATCCATCCATTTCTATAATAAGTACTGAAAATATCTGCTTCTCCTTATAAATGAAGCCTCCATATTTTTGTTCTTACCCATTTGCTTCTACTCCTGCTTCACCTATTCACTAGCTTATGCAACTGCTTGCACCGTTGATATACGTATATCAAGCCAGTAACTTGTACAACACCTGGTACAAACTTCTTTCCATTATTAATATCATACTCTCCATGTACAAATGGATTGCACGGGCTGAATAAGTTGTTATATGGACTGAATGGGTTGCATTATGGGATGAATGGGTTGTTGCCTAGACTGAAGGAGCCACTGCATGGGCTGAAGAGGACACTGCATGGACTAAAGAGGACGTTGTATGGGCTAAATCGGTGCCTGCATGGACTAGATGGATAAAATAGGTTGTATTGGCAAACCAGGTCAAAGTTGTTGTAATCGTTGAAGCTTTTGAAGTTGTAGTTGTTGCTCATGTTGTTGTATCTATTGAGTTGGGTTCTAGAACTAGATAGATCGATGACAGTCATTCTTCTATCAATTTTTTTGTTGGGCTCTTTTAGTGCTTACATAGCACTATCAACATGGGGATCTACAACAAATGCATATCCCTTGTTTTTACCACTCATCATGTTAATGATAACACTCACGACTTCAACCTATCCATGTTGAGCAAGGACCGATGTGATTATCTCTTCAGTGGTATCAAGACCCAATCCTCTTACAAAAGGTTTTGTTCGAGTAAAATCCTTATCAATGGTCTTCCTTACATCTTCCAGAACATCAAGATGCTTGACAATGGCGTGTTTTACAATCTCAAAAAGTTAATCCCGAGTAAAAGGCTCCATCAAATTAACAACATCTTCTTCCCTAATCTCTAAGGTTTTGGACTCATCAGACTCTTCCAATTTTCATTTCTTTTCATCCATTACTGCATCAAAAAAAACAATGGCGAACTCTTAGCAGTCAATGCCAATCATTCATTCAACCCTAAAACATGTTTTGGTTTAAGCAAAAATTTATTCAAACACTGCATCCCATTACACAAAACTAATACAAATTCAGTAAGAAACCATAAAGTTTTAAATGTTAGTGGATTCAATTATCTTGGAGTGGATATTTGATTTTATGCATGTCCCATATGAGCTTGAAAAATGGGCTACAACTTCCTAACAGATATAAAACACAAACAGTAGCAAAGATAAAATCGCTGACCACCCTGCCCATGAAGAAGGAAAATCATGTTATGCAACAAACATGCCTCCAATCCAAACAGTTTAAATGTTCCAGCGTGTTCCCATCCTGTGCCGAAATACAAGCTCTGTAACAGGGTATGGACAACCATCAAAATGCAAAATATAGAGGAATTTTATTAGATGTTGTAGTTGCAAACGTTATGTTCTTCTCTAAAACATCTATGCAGAAGTGGGCAAGTGGGGTGAGGTTCAACTAATAAGAATGATAAAAAAGATATACTAATAAAAAAGATCCCTCGATGTAATTGGATTGAAAGTCAGGAGACAGATCATAGATCATAGAATACGTTTTGTAGCAAATTACACCTCCAACAAACTTAATAACATTATACTTTCCGGCATAATTTGCAACTCATGTGCAATTGCTAGTATAGTTCTAGACACAAGTTTTGTCACAAATAAGCAAGAAATGGATGAGAGGAAAAGAGTTCTTGTGAGAGCTATGAAAAAGTTGTTCAAGAAAAAGACAATACAACCAAGAGCCCTCGATAAACTGATTTGTATTGTTCTAACATTTATCTAAAGACTTTTCCTAGAAATATGCCCACCAAGTTGGTGTGCATGTGCATGAAGACATTTTCTAAACATTTGTATGAAATGAGAGGCGCTTGAGGAATTCCACTTCCATTGTTGATAATTCAAATATGGTCTAGAGAATTATTGAACTCTATTTGTCCACAATTTATCCCATTCGTTTGTTTCAAGTGTACCTAGGTACTATTTCTTGGTCATATATGTATAATTCAAAAAGTAATAATTGATCACTGGACCCCCATTTTGAAATGACTGAGATCAAACTAAACAAAATACTTTACGGTACCATCGTTTCATGTTTGCTTTTGGTAAGCTATCCTCTCATGTCTTCTTATTGAGATGATGACAAAAAGAAAGAATGGTGATTTTGAAAACCCTGTGAGACCTACCAAAATCCCCACTTGGCGGTATAAATGCATGTGAGCAAGACAGGCACTAAGTACCATTTACTCTCTATCATAATGGAGACAAACAGTGCTTTGATATTGATGTTATGCACACTTTTCAAAGGGAACCTCACCACCATTCAATGCCACTTCATTTCTACGTCACATGACGTCGTCTTCTTGAAATTTGAAGACACAGAATTCTCTCGTCTGGCCAGTACAAACTTATTTTTATCTTTAAGAAAAGAAACTTGAAGCCAGGAATAATTTTTCTTTAATGAGTTTGTATGGGGAAAAGGATTTTAAACCAGAAGTTTGTCAGCATCAAGCTTTCTTTTCATGGTTTTGTTTCCCATATTGATATTAAATGGTTGCTAATCAGGGATCTCTATCTTTATAAAATTGACTGAGACTGAATACATTTACAGCTCAACTCCCTATGCATGTTGCTTTCTTAAATGAAAGTAATTTTTCATGTGCACTTTACCATGTTTAAATTAAATGCAAGTTGGGTCAAGTAATGGCAGACTGGCAGTTTATGATGTCTCTCTTTTAAAATATTTACAGATATTTATTTTGATTGAAGAGAAAACATGTAAATCTTTAATTAAGTCAAATTTGGTTGATTAATAAATATTTTACAATTACTTTTATTTATTGATAAACTCATAAATCAATAATTCAAGATTGCTTTGTATATTAGAACTTTAATATTGATTGTATATTAAAAATATTATATGGGTTTATAGGTTCATATATGTTGTATATTAATTATTAATTATATTTTTAAATACATCTATTTAAAATATGTTGAGAGATATCATTCTCAAGGCACCTATAGATATAATTTTTTAACAATTTCTCTAAACAAAAAATAAATAAAATTATTTAAGTGACAATTTAATAGAAATAAAATTTATGAATGAACTATTACATGACGGTCAAATGAATGTCAAACATAAAATTGAATAGTGCACTCCCTAACAACCTTGCTTGCCATTGTAGAACACCTCTCCCATAATCGTCTTAAATATGTTTAAAATATATCATAAAGTGTGATTATTTATTTTCAAATTAAACAAAATAAATGATATCAAAAATGTTAAGATAGTATGAGAGTTTTCAAAATTTGATACTGGGAATGTGTATTTAAATGTCAGATCTAGTTAGCTTTAACAATTATGTTCAAAGAACCTTATGTAAAGTTTGTGTATTCTTTTGGCAATGTAATAAATCCATGAGGTTTAAATATTTTTAATAATTATGTTTCCAATAGCTTTTACACCAGAGTTATGTTGTGAGATTAAACATAAATTATTATATTGAAATGAATGTTTTAATGATTATTTGATTTCCTTTAGAATGCTTGTAAGTATTCAATAATCTATCTATAAAATGTTTGTACAGCGTAATTCTTATATTCATGCTCAGATTGTTCAATCTTACTAAATGATATAGAATGTTTATATATATATATATATATATATATATATATATATAGACAAGGTGAATTTAAATTAAGACCCTATTCATGCCCAACCTAACCTCTAATTGTCAAAAACTAAAAGTTCAAGGACAAGGGCTAATTACACAAGCCAACATGGACCACTCTTAAGGGATTCAAGGAGCGTTGAGGAGCATCCACTAGGCACTCTTAATAAGCTCCTTGAATTTATGGGCACTCCGTACAAAGGGGTCAGGAAAATATGGGTGGAGAGGAGATGAACATTGATGAGGGTTGAGAAAGGTGGATATAAAATGCACCCATAAAATTTAATTGAACCAATAATTGGTAAGTCCACAAACATACTAAAATTATATAATTTAATGATTAATGGATACCTCAGGGCAATTAATTTTGTAAATGTAAGTCCACACTAAAACACTAAATCGAGGTGCTTGGTAAGGTACTTTCAAATTTTCATGACTTTATAATAGCCTCTCTCAAGCGGAAGTTTAGACTTGCGTGGCATATTTTAAAGGTCTATATTTTCCCCCACTTTAATACCAAAATGTAAACATATATGATATTGTTGTCCAAGCATGCATGTAATGATCCTTATAGAGAAGGGAGGATAAGAAATTCAAGCACAATATAACGCCTTACCATAGATAATATATCATGACTGTGTGAGGTCAAAACTATGACAGTCTCCCTGAAGTGGGTAAAATATAATTTATTAAAAAAAAAATAAAAAACTAATAAAAACGAAATATAATAATTTAAGCTCCTATTATCGAAATATGTGAGGTCAAAACTTGGGCATTTGTTCCTATCAATCTTCTATTGTTTCTTAGAACAAATTTTAAAAAATTGATTCCAGAAACCCTTACAATACTAAACTTCATTTCCCTTAATATGGGTGTGATATTCAAAAAAATTATCTAAGAACAGTGGACAATTATTTTCGTCTGCTGATAGATCATGGATGATCTAAAAATGTCCATGGGAAAATATCAAACACAAATTTATTCAAAAACTTTATTTTATCTCATGGACTGTAAAAACATAAAATCTAAATTTATTCAAAAACTATCTTATCTGATGGATTGCAAAATCTGAACTTCCATACAATTTGTGATGCTGTGTTAAGCATGATCATTGAACTTTTGTTACTGATTCAAAAATTATAACATTATTTCAAGAAATTTCCTTAGCGTAGTGCAGCATAAATATACATAAAACATTCCTTTCTAATCATGTGTGGAGTAGCAGTGCAAGAACAAACCAAATTTTAAATGAGCTCTTTATTATTGTATAGATGCTCTGAATTAATGGATGCTAAGCATTAAGCTGCATAATTTCCATATGCAGGGGATGATGATGGTGGCATTGCCTATCAAACAACCCTCTGCATATAAATCCATAAAACGTTTGAAAACAAAGTAGACAGTGATATTCAGTTTTTCATCTTCAAGCTACATCCAAAAGGACTACTAGTTAACAAATGTAGGCACCTGTGTTCAAATTGATCTGTTCTGATCAATGTACATAATATATCTATCAGAGAGACATCAAGGAAACCTAGAATATTTAAAGTTTTATTGCCTTCAGTGAATTCAACTGGTAACTTGAAAGCATGAGGTCAATCAGTTGGTACTTAAATAAATCTCACACAGTTCTCCAAATATAATCAACACTATGTCACACTGGAAATCTCAGAAAATCAATCAGTTCAGTAGTTAATCTCGATCTGGGGTATTCTTCACAGGCATTGAGCCATGGATGCTCTCATACCATTTTGGGGATTCACCGCTTTGGGATGAAACTGCAAGTGTTTCCTTTACCTCTTCAATCATCCTCAGGACTTGTCTCATAGTTGGCCTTCGCTCTGGAGATGGAGCTACACATGTCATTGATATGTTTAGAAGCAGCACCAACCTTTCCTCAGAGTTTTCGCTTGCAGAAACAGAACCATCAACATTAACCCCTAATGCAAGTTCTTCTTCCCTTACAGAACGAACCCATCTCTGTAGATCCATTGCTTGTCCATTGAGGAAGGACTGTAATGGTATTTTCCCAGTGAGAAGCTCTAGTAACAATACTCCAAAGCTGTAGACATCTGATTTGGGTCCCATCTTCTTGCTGGCCTTCATGCATTCTGGGGCCTTGTAACCTAAGAGAGCAGAGTCCTCAGGTTGCTCAACGTCAAAGACTGTGAGACCATAATCTGTAATGCAAGCTTCAAAATCCTGCCCCATAAGAACATTGGTAGACTTGAGGTTTCCATGAATTAGCCTGGATGCTTGATGCAGATAAGCTAAGCCACATGCTATATCTTCAGCAATCTTGAGGCAGGAGGTCCAGTGTAAGGGCTTCCCTCTTGCAGACCTGGCACCTGTTAAAAGCAAAATCAGACCTGGATTGATACATGACATGTTTGTCTTCATTCTAGACCTGGATCGTTATATGACATGTTTTACTGATTTCCAAGGCTTCAGGGTTTTTGGGACTAGGCAAACTCAGTATAGCTTGCAAAATTCTGATTTGCTGAACTGTGTGATGCAAGTATCAGAGGATATTCTACAACATGATATCAGAACTAGGTGGCTAAATGCATTAGGGAGTTGTTAAAGGTTAAGAAACACTTGAAGGTGTCTATGGAAAGTCCAAGATTAAGAATGTTCTAAAAATCCTATTGCTTAGACTCTAATGTATCTAGCCTAAACTTTCTAGATAGGGGGTGTCTGGTTCATATTTTCTTAAAGCTGTGATTAGGCTGTGTTTTTTTATCTCCTCACATAATCAGTAATCATTACTTAATGACATTTTCCCCCATATATTCATGATAGTAATCCAGATGTTTTCAAAGAGATGAATGAATTGTGGCTACAACTCTCTAGATCCTCTTTAAGTTTTCATTTTTCTTATTAAAAAACAAAAACATTACAGAAGGATTGCCAATAATATGAACCAGAGCAGCCATTTAGGACAATGCACTTACCATGTATGAGAGAAAAGAGACTTCCATTGGGATAATTATCATATACCAGGAGCCTTTCCTCCTTAGCCTGGAAATATGCTCTTAGAGGGACTATGTTCTCATGTCTGAGCTTGCCCACCATCTCCATGTGTCTCTCAAACTCTTCCCTATTCATCTTGTTAGAATTTTTCAATCGCTTGACTGTTACAACCGTCTTATTCTCCATTACAGCTCTGTAAGTAGTCCCCACAGTTCCCCTCCCCATAATTTCAGCAGATGCACGAAGCAGATCATCCAAAGTATACATCTGGGTTTCTCCGCCGCAGAACATAAGAACCCCGCTCTTCGGTTTTTCAGTCCTAATGGACTTTACACTATCATAAAACTGCTCAGACCCATTGTCCCCAGTCGAAAGCTTTTCTCCTGCAACTTTATCTGCCTCATCCTCTTGTTTCCCCTTCTTTTTGAAGACAATAAAAAGAACATACAATAAGGCCAATAACCCCACACTGGATCCTAGCACAATCCCTGCTATCTTTCCCCCACTTAATTTTTTCTTGTTCTTCATCAATGGCCTAAAACCTTGCTGTAATGGAGAGCTTGTAACAACAACAGGAGCCTGTGAGGGAGGTGCTAACACCATATGGCAGGGCTTGCCCAATGGGCTTCCACAGAGCCCTGGATTTCCTGTGAAAGAAGAGGCGTTGAAAACAGACAGAGCTGCAGTGCTTGGTATTGATCCAGTAAGCTCATTATTAGACACATTGAATAACCTCATAGCAGACTGATTAAAACCAGGAAGACTACCATTAAGCCTATTGTTATCCAGTTGAAGAACATACAATCTCTGCAGCCCCACCATAGCCTCAGGTATCTCACCGCTGAGCAAATTATATGACAGAACAATAACTTTCAAACGATGCAGACCAGTAAGAGACCCAAGAATGGAGCCAGAAAACATATTGTGATCTAAAAACAGTCTCTTCAGATTAATTAGACCTGACAGATCAGGAATGGGGCCTGTAAGATTGTTCCCCTTGAGGCTGAGAAGGCGTAACTGATCAAGCTTATCCAAAGTATTCTCTGCAAAAGTGCCATTCAGCTGCATGTATTCCAAAACAAATTTGCTGACTTTACCCTCGGAGGTGCACTCCATAACTCCTATCCATTTGCAATAGTTTCTAGATCTCCATCTCCTGTCAAGCTTGCCACCAAGATCTGCAGAGGCCTTGAATCTGAGAAGCCCAGCAGCATCCAGTGATACATTAGCACAAAATACACACTCCACTGCGACTAGTATAAAAAAAGATAGCCAGACCAGAGCTTTTGACATTGTGGCATCAATTTTTTCTCAATCCCAGAAAGCTTTCAGCCCAAAACAGAGAGCATTATTTGTACATCTCCAAATGGGTACTGCTTAATATCACTCATTGAATGTATATAAATTTAATATCTGAATACCCATCATAGTTCCCAGCATTTGTTTGATATCCAGTGGCCAACTCAGACGTTCCCTTGCAATTTTCTGTTGTCATGATATTGGCAGATATGAGGACCGCCCCCACACAGAGAGCACGCAGGCACAACTGTGTATATATGACATTATCTGATGTCACGTGCATTCCATTTCACTCCAAAAACTCTCATGACAAAAGTGGGGTTCCAGGAAGTGGGAACCCATGTAAAATTTGAATATACACATTGCACATAAGGGCCAAATTCTTTCAGAATTGGGGGTTGGCAGATCAGTGCTCCACAGGTGGTCACTCTGTCAATTCTACAGAGGCACCCACTAGTGCCAGAAAAGATTACAGTTGCTTAAGAAAAGCAAAAGATTACTGTTAAATTAGTGAGAAATGATTGATTGTTTGATTCTTTCCTATAATTGTCACAGAAATATAGCCAGGCTATTGCCATTTGACCGAAAGAGCCGTTTATATTTTGTTGGTATTTGAATTTTACCATGTCTGAATTTTTACAGAGTAAAAGGCAGTTGTAACTAGTACAAGATTTCATTTGGTTGATGAAAGTTATAATTAGGATGTTCGTGCATAGGAAACAGAGCACACTTGGTGTATGGCATGAAATTAACTGTCCCTTTTTATCAGGGATTACCTGTGAGGAAAGTGGTTTGATAGAATAACCAGCTACCGAAATTTAGTTTTATCCAAATTTAGTTCTACCCAAATACCAATGAAGATCAAGATTATCTTTTACTGGCTCCTATGCAAGGGGAAAGCTAAATTTTTTGAGCAGATGCATAGAGAAAACTCATGAATTTTTTATTTTTATGTGTAGAGACAAAAACTTAGAATTAATAGAAGTAGGGTCCCATGAATTTGGAATATATTATTAGAAGGAAAAATTGAGAGGGAAGTTTAAATTGAAATGCCGAGTGTCACAAAGCTCCCTAAAATGTATAAGTGTCTACTTTTTTTTTTTGTGCCCCCAATTGTTTAATAGCTCTGGAAATCATCTCCCTAAAATGTAAAATTTTAGGAATTTTATTGGGATAATATTTTTAAACATGGGACCACATTTCCCATACAAATAGGACCACTAGCCCCAAGATGGGACCACCCTCTCACTAACTAAAACTATCTAATTATTGGGCATTGCGTCTAAGAACTATTGGAGTAAAATATTTTCTTCTAGTGTATTTGTGTGTTTTCCATTATTAGTTTAGATTTAGTTTTTGTTAGTTTAGATTGGGTTCTTAGTGACGCATGTTCCTTATTCCTCATAATTGAGTTCTTATGGTTATGATGCAATTTTAGTTTTCTAGAGCTATACCATTATGATTTTGGGGCTCTTTTTTATGTGGGTTCCTTGACCTATATTCTAGCCCCTCGGGGTTTTTGGCCCTCTTTTATTGCCTTTTCATCTATGTTGTGTGTCCCCTTTTGCGTCCATAAGGCCCTAACTTGAATTGTAGAAGTTTATATATTCATGTGCACTAGCATATTTAAATGTAGTAGAGACACATGATATATTTATTTGAGCTTGAAGATTTTTCCATTGCCTTTCTTTGATTGCATTTTAATATTGGCTCTTCTTTTTTTGTCATTTTCTAAACTTTGTTTTAAGCATTTATATTGATTTAGCTTGCTTCGTCACCTTCTAAAAACTTGTGTCACTTTTGGCATGGCGACAACACAAATATGGGGGCACCATGCCCCAAGTGTAGACACAAAGATTTGGTAGAATCTTTTTTTACACAATGTTATTAACATGACTTGGCATATATAGACTCTCATCCCAAATTAGACACTTATTGGCATATTTAGTCTTGGTCTTCCACTCTCTTACTTATTGATTGGGTCACATACTTTTTTGTTTCTTCTCTCTCAACTTCTTAGTTAGTCAAAGGGATCCATGGATCATCTAGTCCATTTTTGAACTTGTCTGCATGTTCAAAACACTATTGGTAAATTTGAAAACAACTTGGCAAGGTTTTTACTCTTTTTGGTGGTTGGGCACTCTTGGTGTTGGCTTCATTAATTCTTTTGGGCCTCGTTGAGTCAAAATTTGCACACTAATATGTCACTAGTTCAAACATGAGATCGTTATATTTACAAAGAACTTATAGGAATTTAATGAAAGGCATTCCTCTAATCAGAGGAGTGCCTAGCTAATTTCTAATGTTTACATTTGCTTAAACAACACTTTTGAAGTTTTGAAAGGATTAAATCCAATCATGTATGACATTTATATGTTTGTACTAAAGGAAGGACTAAGATAAATTGTATTTAAATTTGTATGTGTATGATTTGATGCATATGCACATAGGAGGGAGAGCTACATAGGTCTATACCCTCTTCAGAGTAGTGCAATATAGGAAACACTCAACCATCATAAGGTGATTGGGGTTAGTCCAACCCAAATTACTAAACCCTTTTTATATGCCCTCTTTCATCGAAGTTTCTTATTAGGGCTACAGGGGAAGATAAGGCATTTCATTGGTTTCAATGCAACATCCCAAAAATTTGAAGTAGAATTCTACAAAAGTAGGAGAATGCAAGCAAGGGTGTGATATCTAGAGGGTTTGTAGTCTTGCAGACGCTATTAATAAAGTCTAACAATGTTGGTCCCTCATAACACCCTAACTTGAATTTTATAAGTCTATATATACATGTGTACTAGAGTATTTAAAATGTAGAAGACACACAATATATTTATTTGAGATTGAAGAGTTTTCCCTTGCCCTTTTTTGAGTGTTTTTTCATGTTTGCTCTTTTTTTCTCAACTCTAAATTTCAACCTTTGCATTGATTTTGTTTATTTTGTCACATTCTAAAAGCTTGTGTTACTTATGATATGATGACAACAAATGTATGGGGGCCACCATGCCCCAAGTGTTCATATTTCTAAATGAACTAATAGTTAAGTGTAGACATCCAAATTTGGTAGAAGTTTTATTTACTTAATGCTTTTAGCATGACTTTGCACATATGGACTCTCACTCCAAATAAGACACTTAGTGGCATATTTAGTTGTGGACCTCCACTATCTTAATTCTTGATTGGATCGCACACTCTTTTGTTTCTTCTCTCCCTCGTATTCCCAATCAATCATAGGGATCCACGGATCCTCTAGTCTAATTTTGAACTTGTCTGCATGTCGAAGACATTATCGATAAAGTAAGACATTTGATTTACCATTGTCAGCAATGTCTTGCTAGGGTTTTACTCATTTTAGCAATTGGACACTCTTGGTGTTGGCTTTATTAATACATTTGGGTCTCATTAGTAATTTAAATACCAGTTAGTCACTATTTCAAACATACGACAAAATATGAGTCTTTAGCACTAATAGAAGTATGATCCCATGAATCTCGAATATATTAGTAGAAGGAAAAATTGAGAGGGAATTTTAAATTGAAATGCCAAGTGTCACGAAAGCTGCCTAAAATTTATAAGAAATTACTTTTTTGTGTGCCCCCCAATTGTTTAATGGGGCTGGAAATCATCTCCCTAAAATGTAGATGCTAAGAAATTTTTGGAATTTTATTGGGATAATATTTTTAAACACGGGACCACATTTCCCATACAAATAGGAGTAGTAGCCCCCAACATGGGACCACCCTCACTAACTAAAACTATCTAATTATTGGGCATTGTGTATGCAAACTGTTGGTGTAAAATGTATTCTTCTAGTGTATTTGTGTGTTTTCAATTATTAGATTAGATTTAGTTTTTGTTAGTTTAGATTGGCTTCTTAGTGACGTGTGTTCCTTATTTTTTACTATCTAATGGTATAGTTTTTTGTGTTCTCGTCTCCCTTCATTTGTTTTCTCTTTATTTTATTTGTTTTCTTATTATTCTGGGTTTTTCCTCATAATTGTGTTGTTATGGTTTTGATGCAATTTTAGTTTTCTAGAGCTATACCATTATGATTTTGGGGCTCTTCTTTATGTGGCTTCCTTGACCTATATTCTGGCCCCTCAGGGTTTTTGGACCTCTTTTATTGTCTTTTAATCTATGTTGTGTGTCCCCTTTTGCGTCCATAAGGACCTAACTTGAATTGTAGAAGTCTATATATACATGTGCATTAGCATATTTAAATGTAGTAGAGACACATGATATATTGATTTGAGCTTGAAGATTTTACCCTTGCCTTTCTTTGAGTTCTTTTTAATGTTGGCTCTTCTTTTTTTGTCATTTTCTAAACTTTCTTTTAAGCATTTATATTGATTTAGCTTGCTTTTGCACCTTCTAAAAACTTTTGTCAATTTTGGCATGGCGACAACACAAATAAGGGGGCACCATGCCCCGAGTGTGCATAATTCTAAATGTAGTAAGTGTGGACACATAGATTTGATAGAATCGTTTTTTACACAATGCTATTAACATGACTTGGCATATATAGACTCTCATCCCAAATTGGACACTTATTGGCATATTTAGTCTTGCTCTTCCACTCTCTTACTTCTTGATTGGGTCCCATACTCTTTTGTTTCTTCTCTCTCAACTTCTCAATTAGTCAAAGGTATCCATGGATCATCTAGTCCACTTTTGAACTTGTCTACATGTTCAAAACACTATCGGTAAATTCGAAAAACAACTTGGCAAGGTTTTTACTCTTTTTGGTGGTTGGGCACTCTTGGTGTTGGCTTCATTAATTCTTTTGGGCCTCGTTGAGTCAGGATTTGCACACTAATATGTTACTAGTTCAAACATGAGATCGTTATATTTACAAAGAACTTATAGGAATTTAATGAAAGGCATTCCTCTAATCAGAGGAGTGCCTAGCTAATTTCTAATGTTTACATTTGCTTAAACAACACTTTTGAAGTTCTGAAAGGAATAAATCCAATAGTGTATGACATTTATATGTTTGTACCAAAGGAAGGACTAAGATAAATTTTATTTAAATTTGTATGTGTATGATTTGATGCATATGCACATAGGAGGGAGAGCTACATAGGTCTAGACCCTCTTCAAAGTAGTGCAATATAGGAAACACTCAACCATCATAGGGTGATTGGGGTTAGTCCAACCCAAATTACTAAACCCTTTTTATATGCCCTCTTTCATTGAAGTGTCTTATTAGGGCTAAGGGGAAGATAAGGCATTTCATTGGTTTCAATGCAACATCCCAAAAATCTGAAATATAATTCTACAAAAGTAGGAGAATGCAAGCAAGGGTGTGATATCTAGAGGGTTTGTAGTCTCGCAGACACTTTTAATAAAGTCTAACAATGTTGGTCCCTTATAACGCCCTAACTTGAATTTTATAAGTCTATATATACATGTGCACTAGAGTATTTAAAATGTAGAAGACACACAATATATTTATTTGAGATTGAAGAGTTTTCCCTTGCCCTTTTTTGAGTGTTTTTTCATGTTTGCTCTTTTTTACTCAACTCTAAATTTCAACCTTTGCATTGATTTTGTTTATTTTGTCACATTCTAAAAGCTTGTGTTACTTATGATATGACGACAACAAATGTATGGGGGCCACCATGCCCCAAGTGTTCATATTTCTAAATGAACTAATAGGTAAGTGTAGACATCCAAATTTGGTAGAAGTTTTATTTACTTAATGCTTTTAGCATGACTTTGCACATATGGACTCTCATTCCAAATTAGACACTTAGTGGCATATTTAGTTGTGGACTTCCACTATCTTAATTCTTGATTGGATCGCACACTCTTTTGTTTCTTCTCTCCCTCGTATTCCCAATTAATCATAGGGATCCACGGATCCTCTAGTCTAATTTTTAACTTGTCTGCATGTCGAAGACATTATCGATAAAGTAAGACATTTGATTTACCATTGTCAGTAATGTCTTGCTAGGTTTTTACTCATTTTAGCAGCTGAACACTCTTGGTGTTGGCTTTATTAATACATTTGGGTCTCATTAGTAATTTAAATACCAGTAAGTCACTATTTCAAACATGGGATCACTATATATGCAAAACACCAATAGTAATTTAAGGAAAAGCATTCTCCTAATAATAGGAGAACCTAACTAATTTCTAATGTTTATATTTTCTTGAACAACACTTTCAAATTTTTTACAGGAATAAATGTGATCACATATCACATTTGCATGCTTGTATCAAAGGAGGGCCTAAGAGAAATTGTATTTCAACACACACACACACACACACACACACACACACAGGTGCATGTGCATGCACATGTACATGGGATGGATAAATACGTAGGTTGAAATCCTCTTTGGAGTAGTGCTATGTAGAAAACACTAAACCATAAGGGGGTTAGGGTTAGTCCATCCCAAAATGTTTAACCCTTTGTATATGTCGTTTTTCATCGAAGTGTCGTGTTAGGGTGACAGGGGAAGAGAAGGCATTTTAGATGTTTCAATACAACATTAAAGAAATCTTAAGTAGAATTATATAAAATTAAGAGAAGGCAAGTAGGGGCCTAAGATATAGAAGGGTTGTAGTCTTACAAATGCTATTAATAAAATCTACCAATGTTTGTTCACCTAGGGGTCTAAGTTTGTTTATAACTTGTCTAAAGGTATCTTGGCAATGTCTTTGCTTCCAAAACCTATTTTTCATTTGGTGCTATGTCTTTTCTTATCCAATAGCTAATTCCCAATTTTACAGATGGGCCTTGTTGTCATTTATGCCAATAAGGCCCTAATTTAAATGTTAGCAGTATATAAATACATATGTACACAAGTGTATTTAAATGTAGAAGAGACATGTATGATAAATCTTATGACATAATCTTTTGTTTCTTCTCTCTTTCATATTCTTAGTCTTTCAAATGGATTCGTGGATCATCTGGTCCACTTTTGAATATTTCTGCATGTTCAATATACTATCAATAAAGTCAAACAATTTTAATTTACAAATAGGGTCTGAGGTTGCCAATATTGTCTTGTTAGGGTTTTTAATATTTTTGGAAATTGGGCAGTCTTGGTGTTGGTTTTATTAATTTTTTTGGGTCTCATTGAGTCATAATTTGCATGCCAATAGGTCACTGATTCAAACAAGAGATCACTACATATAAAAAAGAACATATAGGAATTTAAGAAAAGCATTCTCTTAAAATATGAGCACCTAGATAATTTCTAATGTTTATATTTGTTTGGAAAACACTACCTAAGTTTCTACAGGAATAAATTTGATCACATATGGCATTTACATGTTTTTACCAAAGGAGGGCCTAAGAGAAATTATATTTAAACTTGTAATTATATAATTTGACACACTTGCACATATGAGGGAGAACTACATAGGTTGAGATCATATTTAGAGTAGTGTTAAATAGGAAACACTCGATTATCAAAGGGGGTCAAATTGAGTCCATCCCAAAATTCTAACCCCTTTTTATATGTCCTCTTTCATCAAAGTGTCTTGTTAGGGCTATAGAGGAAGAGAATGCAATTAAGTAGTTTTTGTATAACATCACAAAAATATGAAGTATAATTTGGTTAAAAACAGGAGAAAGGGAGTGGGGGGTTGAGATCTAGAGGGGTTGTAGTTTCATAGATGATGTTAGTAAATTTTGAAAATGTTGTTCCGTTGTATGGGTCTAAGTTTTTTTTTATAGTGTCTAAAGGGTTATTAGCAATGTCTTTGTTTCCAACTACTATTTTTCATCTAATGTTGTGTCTTTCTGATCCAATAGCCACTTCTCATATTTGCATATAGTCCCTATGAGCTAAGCATTGAATCCCTCTAAATTTCCTTGCTTGTGTAAATAATTCTAATGATTATCAATTATCCCCTATACAAATTAGAATTAATGTGCTTGATTATGTTCATGGTTATAGTGTGTATTTATTCTATGTATATCATTCATTTATGTCATGTATGGTGTAAAATAATGGAAACGCTTTTGTAAGCCCTAGTTTATATCACATACCCATCCTTAAGATTTTCCTTTTGATGAATTTGAACCTCATACACAACCTAGGCTTCAACCCTTTTGGGTTTCATATCTAAGGGTTATATGTTTTCCCTCACATTAGGGTTAGGTCTTGTAATTCTATTCCTTATATATGTAAGATTTAGTTTCATTTATAAATGTGTGTAGCCTTCACGCCCTATGACACCTACAATGGATCACACTTTATATCTTTTCTTATCCACACATAATATGCTTTATGTTTCGAGTTTATTATATTTTGTAATGGAATACATAAGAATAAAAAGGGATATTAGATTAGGAAACCAGGAGCTATTTTGATAAATTAACTTCCAACATTAAGTGTACACATCAACATAATGCATTTTTTCTTTCAATGCATGCATGCTAGATCAAATATAGAAAAGGAGGATAAACTTAGCTATACAAAGTTTTACATGAAGAATCTAGGAAGACATGCCAAATAATATAGGGATGCAAATCCTGGAGAAGATTCACTATTGAAATTGTGACCTGAAAATGCTCTGATACAAGGCCTTGTGGTTTGGTCAAGATGTATAATCCAGGCATTCCCCTTTTGTATAGACTTGGATACCTTTATAATGGGGTTATGTAACTTTATGGATTCTTTGATGGCCTATAAATATAATTCCTTTTCAAACCCTAGTTATTAGTCTTGAGATCATCTATAATCAGTTGATTCACTCCAAAACCCTAACCATGGGTAGAATACCTTGAAAGAATATTAGTGTTTGGGTTGAAGTACAATCCATGCATTGATTATGTCAGAACTAATCTTTTTTTTGGTGAGGTTACCTAGGGAGAGGGCCCTAGCCCTTTGTGGCACCACCAGCCCACACCAAATTTGGAACCATCTAAGGGTGGAAGTTTAAGATCTCGGCCAGCCCATAAATTAAACCACATTATCGTGGTACCCTATCACTAGGGTATATAAACCATCAGTAGTAGGCCGCTTTAACATGGAGCCAAGATTTAAACCTTGGACATCCCAATTACTAGGAGACCCAAGAACCGTTACAACACTACTCATTGGATTAAAATTGGTATGTTTCCCTCTCATGGCAGTGTCAGGACATGCCTCATCACATTGAACACAAGTCTTATGCTTGGTGCAGAACCTGATAGTTTGGTCAAGATGTATAATCCACACATTCCCCTTTTGTATAGACTTGGATACCTTCATAATGGGGTTGTGTAACTTTATGGATTCTTCGATGACCCATAAATATAATTCATTTTCAAACCCTATTTTTTAGTCTCAAGATCATCTGTAATCAGTTGAATCACTCCAAAACCCTAATCATGTGTAGAATACCTTGAAATAAGGTTAGTGTTTGGGTTGAAGTACAATCCATACATTGATTATGTCAGAACTAATATTTTTTTGGTGAGGTTACCTAGGGAGAGGGCCCTAGCCCTTTGTGGCACCACCAGCCCACACCAGCCATGGAACCATCTAAGGATAGAATTTTAAGCCCCCAACTAGTCCACAGATTAAACCACATTATCGTGGTACCCTATCACCAGGGTATCCAAACCATCGGTAGTAGGCCGCCTTAACACGGAGCTGAGATTTGAACCTTAGACCTCCCAATTAATAGGAGACCCAAGAACCATTACACCATTACTCATTGGATTAAAAGTGGTATGTTTCCCTCTTGTGGCAGTGTCAGGACATACCTTGTCACATTGAACACAGGTTTCATGTTTTCCGTCGACCTGTCACATTGAACACTAAGTCAGTTTGGCACCACACCAAGAGCCACCGAAGCAGCTGACCCACCCAGCACTACCTAGTTGAGTAACAATGAGTTATATAGGTGGCTTGCCCAAGGATTTAATGTCGAGACCTCCCACATATAATACATATTCCTTGTTGCTAGGGTAAATCGAACGTGCTATGTTGGAACCAATCTGAAGAGGCCTCAAACCACATGTATTTCTCCACCTAACATGTAACATATATATGAATGTAATTAGTTGGAAACTTGAACCTCTTTAATCATGTTTGATATAATTGTGCTCTTGCTAAGAATTTGTAGTAACTTGGTGTGTTTGGATTTGAGGGAAGTAAGACTCTTTGACCTAGTTGAGTTCTTTGACTTTTATTAGTGTCTGCCCTAGTGAATGTGCATCATATTTAGGAATATTTAGGGGGTCTTGAGTGACTTTTGTGAGTGTCTAACTAGAATACCATGTGATTGTCAACTTAGTAAATGAGGTGATTTTAACTTTCTTATACAGGGTTCCAAATGTAAATTATCATGATAAATTGGACCCATAAAGATGAAAAGATCCAAACAATAAGTGTACATAAAAAGTAGAGTTATAAAATGTGTCGGTGCAAGACTGTATAGGTTAGCCATGACTAGATTATGTAACATAGCCAAACTGTATGGTTTTGGACAAAGAGGACCTAAATAAGATCTTAAATTTACATCTTGGAAAGAAAATTTTT
This sequence comes from Taxus chinensis, assembly GCA_019776745.2. Taxonomy (NCBI): domain Eukaryota; kingdom Viridiplantae; phylum Streptophyta; class Pinopsida; order Cupressales; family Taxaceae; genus Taxus; species Taxus chinensis. Next base: position 208,909,024 of record CM034148.1, on the reverse strand, counting down.
AGCATTGATCTTATATATTAATATTCATATTTTTTTGACACGTAGGTGTATAAAAATGAGCAAGTTAGGAAAGAGTTGACAACATGCACTAAGTGAGGATGCAAATTTTTGTTTTAAGAAAGAATCATAATTGCAATAAGTAGTGTCAAAAGGGTAAATTAAAAATTTTGAGTGCCCACATTTCCCCTCCTTAAGTATGAATTGAAAATTGCATGCTTAAAGGAAAATATACATGAGTGTGTAGAAACACTTTGTCTTTGCTCAAAAAAATTTAATGTCCAGTTGTGTTGGTGTTGGCACATTCCATGAAAATCTATAACATAGAGTGTAGTTATTGTCTATAGTAAAAATTTAACTATACTAAATAATGACTACATAGTTTGAACATTCATAAAGTCAAACAAAGAGATGGAAAGAATACACATGTTTTTTATATGAAGAGGAGAGATTCTTGTTCCTTGCTAACAGTTGCAGATTCAAAAATTTGGATTGTTTTTTCTGAACTTTGTTGAAGGATTAGGGTTGATTAGTCCCAAATTGTGACAAAGAAGAAACTATATCTAATTATTAGGTGCATGCAACCCAACACCAAATAGAAGGTAGAAAAAGAAGAAGAGAGATGTACTAATTCACCTCATGAAGGAAGAAGACCATATATCAAAGTATTTAGTAACTCTAACATCTTCCCCTTCAACGACAAGGTGAGGAAAGACTTCCTACGAAGCACTTAGCCACTTCGATATTTTCTATAAGCTAATGGACCACACTGCTACAGATGGATCTAGTCTCAATGTCTAAGTATATAAACACAAGATATAAAGAGAATGAATGCCCCCACACAATTCCCATGTGTCGTACTACTAAGTAAGAGTATACTAAAATATCAATGGAGAAGGATACCCATGCCCCAAAAATACATGTATTTTGTAACCAAAAGTGAGTATTAGAGAGGAGACGGTGAAATATCTCATGCCCCCTATTTTGTAACCAGAACTGAGAACTGCGTCAATTAAGTATGAGATTATGCCAAAAAATTGTATCCATGTTGAGAAATCTAAAACTACAGAAAGATATGGTGTTTCTTTCCCCAAGGAAAAAATGTATGGTATGGTCAAGATTGTCTGTATGGTCTTGACCCTTATGTACGATTTTTACCTTGTGTAATTTCTCCAAAATTTGATTTTTGAAATTATTTATGATTAGTTTTTCTCCATGAAAACTTGTCTTTGAACATGTGATTCTGCATATAAGTGTAGAATATACCCTAATGAATTCCCCCTCTTTTGAGGTGCATGTGAAAAATCATTTTAAGAACACATCAAAATAAAATATGTGTGTGCATGTATTGTGTGTCTAAGAATTTGTAGTAGAGTGTACAATGCTCAAGAGGTGGCCACCTTAGAGAACTTGTACCTACAAAAGGGGGTTTTGCATAGTGGAAACCATGGAATAAAAAAATACAAACAAACATAGCAACAAGAATAAGAGTAGTGGTGAATTCAACAAGAATAGTAGTAATAGAAACAATGTAGATGTAATAGAACTAGAATATAGACAAAAAAAATGAGTAAGTGAGCAAGTAAAAGTAAGATCATATAAAATAGAGTCACATCAATGCATAGATCCAAAAACATGGGACACTCATGGTGTAACAAGACAATCAAGGAACTTAGGCCACATATAAGAGAAACAATGTCACACAAGAAAGGCATAGAGCCAAAAAAATGAAACACCCACAACGTCACAAGACAAACAAGGCATGTAGGTTGCATATAATAAATCAGACACGTAATAACACAAGAGGGAGGCAATATTATGTACCTTGGGATATGATAATATAATATATATGGGTTGATGGAGATGCCGACATGTGGCACACATCCCCTTAGTTATAATATATATGATCCTCATGTGCGGATTTCACTAATGCCTCGAGGTTTTGGTGTAACAGTTCGTTACATTTGGTATCAGAGCGACCACCCGTGTTCGAATCCCACTCGGTTGGTTACGTTGTGTAGCCGGGGGCCGTGGGGTGCCTAAACGTCGGTGAAGCAGGGCTCGTACATATGGGAGTGTAGGCGCAAACCCAGCCCGAATCGGGCTCTACAAAAGCGTGGTGGAATGTTATGATCCTCATGTGCAGATTTCACTAATGCCTCAAGGTTTTGGTGTAACAGTTCATTACATCCCTTTTGAATAACCCATCTCTTAACCTTTCCAATATCAACCTATTACATATCCTCCTCCTTATGAACCACCTCCCAAGGATCCTACCTATCCTCAACATTATCATATTCAATCTCAATCTACCTCATCCACCCCCTTCATTCAACAACCTCATCCTTCCACATCTCTTCCACCTACTTCTAACGATCTCATGAAAACATTGTTGAGTAAAGTGGATAACCTAGAAGTGTCTACTTGGGGTCCCAAAATCTCATTCACCTATGAACAAATATGTAATGAGACTATCCATCCTTTTGTACTCATCAAGACTTATCCTCCCCATTGGGAACTTTCTAATTTCTCTAAATTCAACAACAAAGAGGATCCCCAACAACACCTCTGAGATTTCAGACATACATGTTATCTCATAGCCCATAATCAAGATCTCATGCTTAGAACCTTCCCCTTGTCATTATTCAGCCCCATCTTGGACTGGTATAATGGCATATGCTATCGCTCCCTTTTCTCCTTTACACAGTGATCCCAACTATTTCTAGAACATTTGTCCATTAATGCCACTCATAAAATCACTATCACTGATCTATACGCCATTAAACAATTTGATAAAGAATCCATCTCAGATTTTGTTAGAAGGTGGCGCCGTATCATCAACCAGATATCCTTTTCTCTTCCTCAAACCAAGCTCATTGAGCTCTTTTCTCAATCTTGTGTCGAGCACATTTCTTCCACCCTTCAGATTCAACCATTCCAAATCTTTGAAGAATCTTTTACCATGGCTCGTAAGTTAGAATTCAGTACCCTTGAGCAAGGCTATGTTAAACTCAAATATAATAAACCTAATACGGAGTTCACCAAATCCTCCTCTTCTTCTCATCAAGATAAATCCAAGTGTGAAACAAGTGCAATTGTTTTCAAGTCCTCTTCTGCTTCTACCTTCCATACCAAGCCTTCACAATGAGATCCTCTTCCTACCCCAATCTACAACCCCTTAGGGAATCTTGTATAGTTTTATTTTTTATAAGCTTATGGTTTCCAATCTCATCTAACTCCCTTCAATCTATCCCTTAGATGAAAAAAAACCCAAACCCACTTTGTATCACAAGGAAACCTATTGCAAGCACCATCAAGTCCACGGGAATGACATTGAAAAATGTCGTACCTTTAAGGACCTCATTCAGCAACTTATCACCCAAGGGGACCTTCAAGTGAGTAATCCTAATGTCCCTCCCAACCAACCACTTGATGTTTTTAAATAGCCTTTTCCTAATCATGCACCTACTAGCCAAATAACTCCTTGTACATCCTAAACACCAAATGCTCATACTATCAGTACCATAAGTCAAGTATATGCATCATCCTCTAGACCACCTCTTCATATGTATCCATGTCTACTCTCGAGCCCATTATATCTACATATGTCATCCCTATGTCTACTACATCCGAACCTACTACTCTCATGTCCATCATGCCTCCTTTCCTTTTTCCTATGCCTATCTCCACATCTGGTTCCTTATCCACCCCTCCATCTACACCACCTACAACACCTACTACATCTACCCCTATCTTGACCACCCCATCAACATCCACCCCTATACCTACATCTGATCCTACATCATCTCCTATCCCAACAACTTCCTTAGACACTCCTCCAAATAATGTCCCACCCCTCTCCTCTACATCTAAACCCTCTCTTATCACATCAACATCCTTTTCATTTCTTAGTGAGCCCACTTTACCTCCAATCTTAAAATTCCCATCATCCACCTCTCAAAACACCCCCATGTTGAGATTATTATCATCCCTACTAAGAGTAAACCCCCACAGCGTAAACTTAGGAATCTTGGTGTACCTATTCAAAAATTACTTACCCATCCACATAAGAAACTGGAGTTTCCCCTTCCGAAGCCTCCTCAATCCTAACCACGTAGTGTCCAAACATCCATCTTAGGGCTCCCTCCTTCACTTTTAGGACTTTTCCCTTCATCCAAAACACCCACCATCACTCAATCAAAATCCAAATCAACTACTCGTCCTTCTAAAACTACATCTAAACCACCTACCCCTCCTTCGTCAAAAACACACATTCTTTATTCTTCCACATCGTCATCAAAACCATCATTCTCCTCTTCATCCTAATCCTAACCAACGCCCACTCCTCCTCCCACATTAAAATTTGGGCCCAATACCCCTATCAAGCCACAAAATAACAAAACCCCTCTCCTACCCCCATCAACTTCATCTAAATCAAGCCCACCCCAAATCCTTAAGACTTCGTCCTCTAAAACACCCATTGAATCCTATATCGAGTTCTTTCAGTGCCTTCTCCAGGCATCCATAGTCACCCTTCCACCTATTAAACCCTTTGACCCACGTGGACCAAAACTCACATGGTTTAACCCAGACGTTAGTAGTTCCTACCATCGCATTCTGGGCCAAACCACCAAACATTATAAATCCCTCCACGCTCTTATTGATAGTCTGACAAAAGAATATGATCTTTTTGTTGAAGAAGAATAAAACCTTCCATCCGCCATCTCATCCTCGTCCAAACCAAATATTTTAATCAAATCCAAGACCTTTAAATCTGATTTTTTTGTTATTCCACCTCTCGCTTCTCTTTCTTCCAAGGATAATCCTCCTCGTTACATAGATCTCATTCATATTACCGCTCGATCTCGCCCTTACAAGACCCAACCATCTACCTCATCCAAATCTAAAGTCATCATCGTTGTTCCTCCTAGTGAGCCTTCCTCACATTCGCTACCTTTCCCCCCTTCTTCCTCCAATGCTAAGGTGTTTATACTGGTTGCACCCAATCCTACCTCCATCAAACATTCCATCGTAAAGAAGTTACATCAAGCACCTATCAAGATGTCTCTTTATGAGCTCATCCAAATCTCCCCCAACCACAAACATGCTCTTATTGAAGCTTTACAATGCATTCATGTTTCATTCAATGATCCTTAGCCCCTTGTAGCCCTTATTGGATCTCTCGCAGCTTCCACCGCCATATCTTTTGAGGGTTTTGAAATCCTCGACATTCTTCCTGAAGACCATGATCTTCCTCTCTTCATGAAGGTTTGTATTAACTATAACTTCATCTGTGAATACATGATTGACAATGGTTTCAACATCAACATTATTTCTTCTCATACCTTTAACCAGCTTAAACTCCCTAACACCATTGTTACTGAGTCGCATGTAGTTCTTCACACTTTTAATATTGTTGTTGCCCCTATTTTGGGCACAAATATTCTTCCCATCCATGTTGGCCACATAATCCTTCATGAGATCTTCTATATTGTAGAAGGGGAGTTTTAGTATAATATCTTGCTTGGACACCCTTGGATTTTCACCATGCATTGCGTCCCATCCACTCTCCACCATTGTATTAAATATTAACATGAATGGAAGATTCATACTCTCCCTACTAATCACCCTCCCTTTAAAGAATTTCACAGGACTTATCAACCAAATGACGTGTTTGTCGCTAAGAAATGATTTTCTTCCAAGTATTCCACAGGTTCTTCTATACCTGCATCTAAGTTACCCCATGATGGATCTTTTGATGATGTGATCCAACACCTTTCCCTGGGGAAGTATCAAATCCTCTCTCTTAATTCCCTTCCTTCTCTCAACCACCTTGGTCGTCCTTACAAGGCCTCTAAGTATCAATCCAATGTTGAGGATTCTCATATCCAAAATTCCATTCCTCCTAATACTTCCACCCTCCTAAATGAATCCACCATCAACATAAACATAAGGACTCCCCAAGAGCCCTGCATCCTTAAGGTTGGCCAATCTCTTGATCCTTGGGAGCTCGAATCCTTCACCTCCTTCTTATCTAAACATAAACAAGCCTTCGCATGGTCCTACTCTGATATGTCAAGTCTCAATACTTCCATCTTCATCCATAAGACTGTCACCATCCCCGATGCCAAACCTGTTAAATAGAATTTGTGTCACATGCATCCTCACATTTCCCTTCTTGTCAAAGAAGAACTACAACATCTTCTCTTTGCTAACTACTTCATCCAACCTATCGATTATCTGCAATGGGTTTCAAACATCATACCCATTTCCAAATATTCTAGAAAGCTCTGTATCTACATTGATTTTTGAGATTTAAATCTTTCCTTTCCTAAGGATGAATTTCCTCTTCCTAACATCAACCAACTCGTCGAACTTATAGCCGGCTATGATATGCTCTCTCTTATACATATTTTATGTGGTTTCAATCAAATCCTTATCATCCCAAAAGACCAACATAAGACTTCCTTCATCACCCCTTGGGTAACTTTTTGTTATCACATCATGCCTTTTGGTTTGAAAAATGATGGGGCCACTTACCAATGTGCGATGACCTATATCTTCCATGACCTTATCCATAAAAATATCAAGGACTATATCAATGACCTCTTGGATAAATCTAAGCATCGACGCGACCACCTCTCTATCCTTGAAGTCATCTTTGAGAACCTTATCCACTTCCTTCTCGTCCTTTATCCAACCAAGTGTTTGTTCGAGGTGCTTACTAGTAAAATCCCTCGCTTCATCGTCTCTATCAAAGGTATTGAAGTTAACTCTGCAAAAATCAAAGCCATCCTTGAGATGCCCCCTCCCTCTACTCTAATTCAACTGTGCAATCTATAAGGCCAACTTCAATTAGTCTATCATTTCATCTCGCAACTCTTAGATCATTTCCAACCCTTTCATCACCTTCTTCGCAAAGACACCCAGTTTAATTAGGATTTAAATTGTCAAAAGGCCTTCAACAATCTTAAGCAGTATCTTCTCTCCCCACCTATGCTCACACCTCCACGCAAGGGGGAGCATTTCTATCTCTATATCTCTGCCTTTGACCATGCTCTAGGTGTCATGTTGACACACCATGATGAGCAAGGAAGGGATCAGGTTACCCACTACACCGAAGTTGAAAAGTTGTGTTGCGCTCTATTCATTGCCACTTATAAAATTCTTCATTACCTTCTTAGCCATAAAACCTTCATTATTACTAAATTCCTTGTTATTAAGACTATGCATTCCAAGTCTTATCGTAGTGATCATATCACTTGATGCCTTATGCTCATGACATAGTTTGACCTATATTTCATTTCCCAGAAGTCCATTAAGGGACAAGTTATTTCTAATCAACTTGCTAAGGATCCCCTTCTCAGTAATCAACTCCCTCATCCCAAAAAATATATCTTTTCTCTTGATCATGAGTTATCTCCTCTTAAAATGGCCCTTTTCTTTGAAAAATCTAAGTGTCAATAAGGAGGAGGCACTGACGTTATCATCATTCCTCCTTTGGGCACTCCCATCCCTATTTCTCAAAAGATTAAATTTGAATGCACTAACAATATGGTTGAGTACGAAGCCCTCATCTTGTCTCTTGAAACTGCTTTCACACTTGATGTCCAAATTCTTGATATCTATCGGGATTCCCAAATCATCATCAATCAAGTCACATATACCTATTAATGTAAAATGACATCCTTCAAAAATACAGAGATATTGTCATCTTCCTCTTTGAGGAATTTGAATCCTATACCCTTCAAGAAATCCCTCAATCATCTAATCATTTCACTGACATGATGGCTTCCCTTGCATCCCTTATCCCATGGAAAACAGAAGAGTCTAAGCTCTCTATCTTTGTTTAGCATCTCGATCATCCATCTCATGTACATGAGCTTCCCCACAGTAATCACATCGATACCAATCCACCTAATCTTTAGTATTCTTAGATCTTCGACCACCTATCTCAATATAAATTCTCCTCTAACCTATCTAAGAATGGTTGGAATTCATTCCTTCAACACAAAACCGCTACATTATCCTTAGTAGCATCCTCTACAAACGTGGGTTTGATAGAATTCTCCTACGTTGCCTTAAATCTTTTGAATATATCCACGTTATTTAATAACTCCAAGGTGACATCCATGGTGGACACTTCACTAGATTGGTCATTGTTAAGAACACCCTTCGTTTTGGCTATTACTCACCTACTCTCAACTAAGACTGCAGTGAGTATGTTAAAAAAAATTAAGTGCCAACAACATTCCAATCTTATCTGCATCCCTAGCTAGGCTCTCTACCCGGTCCAGGATTTATGGCCCTTCTCACATTGGGGACTCACCCTCATTGGCCTCATCAACCCATGATCCTCTTAGCACCATTATTCTATCATCACCACTACTGATTATTTCACCAAATGGGTGGAATCCATTCCACTCACATCTACTAAAGCTAACCAAATCATCAACTTCATTTATCAACGTATTATCTGTCATTTTTTCATCCCTCATAAGGTCATCACGGACAATAGAAAGTCATTAAAAAATAATTACCTTAAGAATATTTGTGAATCCTTTAATATCAAGCTTAGCTTCTCTTATCCTTACTATCCCCAGGCTAACAGCCAGACCTAAGCCTCCAACAAGACCCTTCATAAAATATTTTCTAAGACTATTGATAAGTCAGGTCATGATTGGAATCTTCACATTCCTTTCACTCTTTAGGCCTACCGTACAAACATCTACACCCCTACGGGTGTTATCCCTTTCTCTTTCATCTACGGCTATGAATCCATCCTTTCTCTGGAAGTTTAAATTCCTTCCTTGCATGTTTCCCTCTGCGACTTTATCTCTGACGAGGACTATCGTCAGGAGCATCTAGCATTGCTTGAGTTGTTAGATAAATTTCATTTGACCTCCCTCCAAAACCATCATGTCTACCAATATCAAATTAAATGTGCTTATAAAAAACACATTAAGCCTCGCAAATTTAACATTGGTGACCTTGTCCTCAAACAAAATCATAATTTCACTCCTCTAGAAAGGATCAAATGTGGAAGTTCACTCATAACTAGATTAGACCATACATTATCATGCATAAGTATGGGTTGGGTGCTTATTGTTTAGCCTCTCTTGATGGTAAACCTAAACAGTAACTTCTCAATGCTTTGTATTTGTGACCTTTCTATTGTTAGCATACCCACCAACATGACCCTAGTCACCTTAGTAATCCTCTGTTTCCATCAATTTCCTTTTTCATCTATCATTTTGATGATCTGGAAATATGTAGTCTACCGTCACTCTCTTGTCTATGAACTTGAATATTGGCACCATGGATCTATTCATAGCATGTTCCTTATGGATAGGTTCTCCCTTCTTGGTGAGAAATTTGCGATCGTTACTTATGTTTCCATCTTATTTTCCTTTTAGAACTATGACGAGGACCTTCAAGTATAATTTGCACATCTTTACTATCCCCTCCCCAAGTGATCTATTTGGTTATCCCCAACTCCTATGTAAAGTTCAATATTCAACATCAAGGATGCTTATTTTTTTCCCAAAAATAAACTGCTCCCTCGAAGGACAATTGTTCATATAAATCAAATATTGTAAAAATATAGATTGGTTATCCTAAGGACAGCTATCATCCTGCCATCTCAAAAAAAAATCAAAATGTAGACCACTCCCTCGAAGGATGGCTACCTTGTTGTATCATGACAAAAGAAAGCGTATTGCATTGATCATCCTTCCATTTGTAAAATCATCCTAGGAAATATTCCCACATCAATCATCTTTCTCATCAAAAGCAAACTTCCCGCATCGATCACTTGATGTCGTTACATTCATATCTGGGGCATAGATCTAGGAACACCACCTAAGAAGAACCTATTTCATATGTACATGTTATATCTCAACCCTTTGTCGTGTATACAATGCATTTATAAGCTTTCCCTTCCATCTTTCTTTTCTTGATCATGAGTGTGACTAACTACCCTTGATCATATGTTAACACCTACCTTTGGTCGTAAGTGTATTGTTTTCTTGAATTCTCATTCTCACTTTACCTCTAATCTAGTTTGGATCATTCCTTTCACCTGTCATCTTCTCTATGGTGTAGTGTCCTTCGTACATTCATTGGTCACCACCTATCAAGTCGCATCTCTTTCTAAGCCTCTATCTTTCATTCCCTTTAATTTACTTATATCATTTACACATCACTTCATTTCATTGTCTCATCCATATCTAACCTTCTACCCATGCCCAAATCATCTTTTTATTTTCCATATTTTCATCATAACACATCTCATCACACTATTTGCATTCTATATCCTATCTCATCACATCCCTACCATGTTTCTAAAATCCATCACATTCATATCCTATTCTAAGTTTTCCAAAACATAATCAAATCCATAATTTAAACATCACCATAAACCATAATCTTACTCGTGACATTCACAATTCTATAATCAGAATCATCCACATCTAAATATAACATAACTCATCAAAACCATCAAATCATCTCCTCTTCCCCTTTGTTTTTGGTGCATCACCCATAACACACTATTCTATGTCATATCCGGATTTTGTTATTATCTTACCTTTCAAGCCATCCTCATGTCCTTTAATGGGGCACCATTTTTATCTTCATCCTCGTCTTCCCTAGACGTATTTTCTGCTTGATTCCTCATGTATAAAGTATTTTGCATTATTATCATTGCATTTGTTTGCACATGATATTTTCCTCAGACCCGTTAGTCCCACAACTTGCACATCTATTTTGAGTAGATTCCCACTGGATTCCCTCCACCTCATAGTGGTTTTTCACTGACTCATAGGTCTGTAGGAAATTTTCATCGTCTCCATTGAGTTCGTACTTTGTTCCCTACCGAAGTGACTCCTAAAGTCGCTGCCATGTTTTAATCCTTTCCTTTTCTTGAATCCTTGTCTCTTGGGACATCATGCCTTGTATTCTCTTTTACACATCCTTTCCCACCTACCTCTCTCATCTATCTTCTTCAACCTCGTGATTGATTCCCCTTTTTTCATCAATCCCTAGTTTGAGGGGGAACACTTTATAAATTATTTTTCACATCAATTACCTTTCCTATCTCTTTTAATTTTTTTCTCACAGTTTTCTATATCAAACCCCTCAACACTAAGGGGAAAATGTAGACAATTATTTTTGGACCCCCTCATTCCTTCAGCTTACGTACACCCCTCACCCTTGCCTAGCGCACTCATTTCCCTCTTATTTTTGAATTACCCATTTTATCTCCTAAAATAATATTTCCCCCTTCCCCACATTTTAAATTAATTGACAATTCCCTAGGCCCATTTAATCTTATATCCCATCTTATCTACCATTATCCTACCTACTTTTCATTATTATCATAATCCCCATTCATTCCTATATTTTAAAATTACCATCAATTCCTAATGCCCCTTTAACTATCCCAACCTTACCTTAAATGCCCTCATGGGATTCTCACCCCCTCTCGTCATTACCACTAATTAATTTTGTCCCTAGGATTCCCCCCACTCATCTCACCCCCTCCTAAGATTCTTCAATCCTTTAAACACCTCTTACATGCATGCAAGGCTAAAAATATCCTGCTAGTCATTTCTTATCCTATTCTCACCATTTCATTATCACTCTAACGTCTCTTGGCAGACTACTTGTCCTAATCGTTGGCGATTGACCCGAGTCACCATTAACCCTGCCTTATCCTATTTAATCATACCCACCCCTCTTCCCAAAGGGATGGAACATTTTGAACCATTCAAATGCTTTGTGATTACTACTTTTGAATCTTATTCTTGTAGATTTCACTATCAGTTTGAATGGCTTGACTATCTCATTGCATGTCATTGAGAGAGTTTGGATTTTAGAGAAGGATATTATGGAGATATTGTTTGTGCACACTTTTGTCTCACCTTGCAGGTTTTCAAAGGTCTTTGTCAAGCTTTGTGTCATCCTTCAACCATCCTCAGTCATCCTCGGGTCCAGCCATCCATCCATCTCTTTTAAAGAGATCTCATCCCTAATCCAGTCATCGCCAACTGGGTCTAGTCATCATCGACCCATACCCGCATATTATTAGATCCACCCTACCCTATATCCTTCTATATTTTATCCACTCTGTCTTACACCATATTTACCCCTTTATATCCTAGCCATCTCATCCAATACCCTATCATTCGTTTTAGCATCCCAGAATCCGTATCTACCTAGTTTCCGCATTCTTTTGTACATCTAGCATAGGTCGCCATTGACCGTCCCTACATCTACTCCATATTTTGTGTTATCCACACCCATTTTATTTCTCTATGTTCTAGTTTTCATTTCTACAGCCCTGCATGAACTTTTCAGTTTTGTTCCTACACCTTCTTGGACTAATCCTGTTCTGGTCTCCATCATCTGTATTGTCTACTCTCAGGTCACCATCGACCCGCTTTAGTTTGAATTTACTTTTACTATCTTTGTTATCAATTATCATTCTAGTTTATCTTAGCTTATTAGATATATATTTTAGATTATATTATTTTCATATCTCTACTTCTTCATCAATCATCTACTTTTGTTATAATCACATAGGCTGGCATCCTTTCTAGGTTTCTTTCGCTTCTCGGAATTGAATTCATCACGTAGCCCACCATATCCATCACTAATCATTTTTCATTTTTAGTATTCATTGTTATTCAGGTTGTTAACTCACAGAAAGAAGGATCTACTCTTATGCACCCGTACCATTTTTGTCATCATACATCAGGAGGTCCCTAAACCCTCCCATTTTTTGAGCTTTTCTTGATTTCTAGTTTAGTATTCACTAATTTGAAGCATGAAGCGTGAAATATTGACAAATAATAGTTATAGAAACAAAGCATCATTTGAATCAAATCTACCTATTTCAACAATGTGCATAACCAGAACTTCCCAGATCCATCTATAAATAGTTAAGTTTACTCATCCTCTTGTTTTTTCAATTTTATATCTTGTTTCTTACATTAGTTACAAGAATCAATGTTTTGTTATGATATTGGACAATTTATGTTCTAACTTAATTACTCATAATAACCTCATGTATCTCTCATTACATCATTCACCGTACTTAATACACTAATCTAATATTTCACATAATCTAATAAGGGTGTAAAAATTCTAGTGAACTTAACTCATTACTCGATCTTTGCATCAACCCTAAGGCTTGTTTATGCTCCTCTTTAAATTTGGTGTTGTATACATAGTTCTACTCTGTCTCATCATGTCATTGTTTTCAATGTTCTATGATATTTTAATCAATCATGTAGTACCACATACTCATACTCAAGGTTACAAAGGAAACCACTTTTCTCATCCTTCTTTCTAGTGTTCATCCTTATTCTACCACTGATATATTTTCCAATGTTGTCTTCACTATTAAATTTGATCTTATATAAGGTGAAGGATTTAGTAATAACCCTGATACTCACTCTCATCATCTCCCGGAAGATGAGGCACAACCATTTTACACACTTCTTATAAAATAGTCATGCTTATTGAAAGTATTCTATATACCACAAGAGATCAAATTAAGTGTGCTTTATTATCTCATATAGATAAAATTTTTATCCCTACATCTATGGTGTATATATCCTTGAGGGAACCTAATCTATTAATGAAAAACATCCTTATGCCTCTTCCTACAACCATTATTGTTACTACACATCGTATGTCGATTCTTAGTGGTTCACACACTTCTTCATCTAGCATATAAGCTCTTGAAACATTTTTCATACATTACAAGCTCAAATTTTACAATTATAGCAAATTACATCCACTTCTTCTCATGATATGGATTATACATAGTTTTTTCACAATCTAATTGCACCTAAAATAGTTTCTTACCCTTTTCCTATTATTTTTGTTTCTCCTAAACTCCCTATCTATGATGGAAAAGGGGATCATGCCGAACACCTTTGATAATTTCATATGCCTTGTTTTGATTAACCTTAGCACAACATCTTACTCACCAATCTCTTTCCTAGAAGCCTTAAGGACTTTACACTACAATGGTTCTATGATCTTCCCACACATTTTATATGCTCATTTATTGGCATGTGTGTGCTATTGTTGTCATTGATGTAAAAGGTGCAAGGAAATTAATGACAAAGGATGATGACAAGGAGTGTACGAGGAAGTTTGTAGTCATGATGACATGGGAAGACAAGTAGTGACATGGTTGCAAGAGTGGAAATGGTGAGAGTTACTTGGTAAAGAAGGCCTAATAAGGAGTTCTAGTCAGCATGGGTGATGGCACAAGAAGAAAAAAGATGCATTATGTCTTGTGAAATATTGTAGAGGCATGGATATCATGTTAGTAGTGTGATGAGACACTCATACAAGTCTCAGAAGGTGATTGTTAGGTTTAATCATGGATGTAGGTATTCATCTAGACCTAGTCTAAATGCTCGGTGACCTAATGGAGCATGAAGGTCAGTTGCAGAGGTGTGTGGGACCATGAGGACATGTAAGAGGAGTCAGACATGTTTTCTCAAATAATTTGGTACCTTTTGAAGGGATTTGAAGCATAGGTATTTTTTTCATCTACACTTTTTAGGTCTAAACTAGACCTAATTCCATGACCTAGCTAGGCAATTCATGTTGGTTGAGATGATGTAGAGCCAAGTATGATCAGATGAACATTTGGTAAGATAAAATAGGTTGTCCTAGATCTATGGGAAAAGTTTCAGGTTTTTATGTTGAATATTTTGCATGATACCATGTTTTTATCTCTACTGGCCCAAAAAGGTGAGTTTTCCAGCTCAATATGAGATATTTTGTGTTGATTGGAACATGCAAAGTTTCCACGGGGACCTAATCCATTCAATAATTTTGAAGCATATATCTAAGAATGTCTTAGAGTTAGAATGATATCAAATGATGTCATGTGCTTTATGAATGATATCTAAGAAGCCATGGTGGTTAAAAACCCTAGAAATATCTTAGTTCATGAGTGATGGAGGAAAAATTTTAGGTGTGAGTTAAAAATGCATTAGATCATCAAATTTAATTATTGGAGGATGGGAAGGACTCTTCCAAATTTTTGATGGTGGTGATTTAAAGTCATGATAGTAGGTGGAGCCCACTCATATTTGCATGTTTTTAGGAAATGTTAGTTTTCTCTCAAGTTTTCCATTAGACCTATTTTATAATTTGATGTTCTGAGTATAAGGGAACCTAGGATACATTTTTGAGGTGATTTAGGACCATGGTAGAGCCATTTGGAGGTCTGCATGGGTCCAAAATTGAAGACTGAGTTTTAGACCTAATAGGTAATTTTTGACAGTCACGATGAAAGGAGGTTCTTAGGCATTTGTGCCCTGAGTATAAGTGTATAATGCATATGAGGGTGTTGTTGACATATAATATGATATGTTACATGATTTGGTTGAGTCGTACATGTCATTTGATTAGAAAGGATGAGGTCACAAGTTGACCTACTTGACAAGGTTTAGGATTGAAGATTCTTTAGAGTAATTAGTATGAAAGACAAATATCTTTAATTCAACAAAAATAAACTTTTGTAAATCCTAATTACATAGTAACTGATTGTAAATAATAATATACAGGTGCTAAATACAATATGACACAAATAAGCAAGTAAATGTGAAACCCTAAGCAAGAGATGTAAAAATAATTACTTAATTGATTAAAGCTTGATCATGGAGTGCTCTGGAATGGGAAAACTACTAAACAAGAGGTGAACTATGTCATAAATTCTCAAGATAAATTCTGGAGCCCACAGATGATGTCATACATGGGCGCCCATGGCTGGACAGGGGCGTGTGGGTGTTGGAGACCTCTACTAGGTGCATGTGACTATGTAAATGGTCAGAATCTGATTTTTACGATGTCACACAAGTGTCACAAATATTCCTTTTTGATCACCTATGTGTCATTATTTTATCACCAAGGTACCTGTAACCTACAAGACAAAGATTCACCTGTAAAAACCCCAAAACCACATCAAATCCAAAAAATAAAGATGCAATATGGGGAGTCAGACTGAACCCAGCGGTCACCCCGAGAGTGAACTTACAACTGATTGTTTTACTAAATATTAGAATCCATGTAGTTCTAGTGAGTGTGTGTAGTAGTTGTGCCCTAGGACACCCTTATGCAAGTGCACTTAATAGCGGGCCATAAGTAGATGTAGCAATGTAAATAGTATGTGTGGATGGAAAAATGAAATTCCCCTTCCTATGCAATGTATGTAGAAAATTCATTCCCTTATCCCTTGATTGAATTTCAAATGGATGTTTTGAAGTTCTTTAGGTGCCTTTTGAGTGCAAGCTTAGGTGATAGTAATAATGCTTAGATATTGGTCCTTGATTTTGGTCACATAACTATGTATTTATATGATTCCCTTATTTGAATTTTGTAATTGACATCTGGGAGGCCAGCCCATAAGTGAAAATGAGGCCCAAAAGATAAAATATACCCAAAATAACTGAGTAATTAAGGTGGAAAAGGGTCAGGGGTGCCCAAAGGAGACACAGGCACCCGGGCACTCCTGTCCTGGTAGGGCGTTGGTGTCTGAAGCCATAAAATATAAATAAGTAATATTAAGACTAGGTTGTAGGGTGTGCAGGACCAAATAGATAACAAGAAACAAAGAAAAGAGACCAAATATAATCGTCAATTACTAGTTTTCTTGCTTAGGAATCATATGAATGCTAGTATCTGTTTATAGACCTAGAAATGTACCCAAGTGCATAATTTTGTGTCTACAATCTTGTATTAATTTGTGTTAATAAGCTATTGGAGAGTGATAAGTGGTTAAATTTAATCCTCTTTCATGCATTGAGAGGTTCTGAAAGTGTCAATACAGGTATGAGAAGAGCAAGTTTCCAAGACTAGTTTTTGGGCAATATAAGTATCCTAGAGGATAGAGATGTTTTGATGACTCTATGGGCCGAGTCATGAAGTCTAACATAGTTTTTGATGTTCCTTAGGTCAATGTATTTCCAATGAGTGGTTGAATTCCATGGTTGAGGTGGTATGGTGAAGCTTGGTCTTCATCTTTGAAGACTGGTCTGTTGAAGGTGCTCAGAATGAGTCAGAAATAGTCTTATTTGATGGTGGCAAGAGGAAGATGGATTATGTAGATGTTCCTGATATTTTAGAAGGTATTGAGAGGATGTGGATGAGATGTGTGGAGCCTATGGAGTCATGATGTTTCTTCCTTGTACCCTTAGAGTCCAAGAATCATTTGGTGGAGATGAAACTAGCCTTTTTAGGCCTAGTTGTGTTTGTTGTGTGTCTAGGTCTAATGCTGACCTACTTGGTATTTCTAAGTGATTTTATATGATGATGTAGATGTTTTTTCATGTTTTTATGACTGACCTTCATGTTCATGTCATACCTGAGGTTTTTTTAGTCATTATTTGTGTATATAAGTGTGTTATATTTGTTCATTATGACTAGTGACGAAGAGAGAGTTGTGTGTGATAGAAGAGGTGAAAGAGAGTGTTAGAGGTGGTTAGAGGGATCTAACAAAAATTTAATAATAAGCATGATAAGGTGATGAAGGCATAGTAGAAGGTCTTTAAGGTCATTAGACCTAATCAGCTTATGAATGAGAAAAATTGAGCGAAGAAGGAAAGAGAGTTGTTTGAGAGGATTTTTAGGTGTATGAGCTAATCTTGTGGTCAAAATTAGTTGTTTGAGAAACAAGACATAGGTTATCTTCATCTTCAAGTGGTTAATTTGGTGTTTGGTCATATTATGGGGTTATATCCTCCTTTTATGGTTGATGCCTTAATAAATAGGGGTTGGTGCTCTTTATGGGGTTGGTGTTTCACTGAAGAAATATTGTGTGACGTGTAATATTCATGCAAGTCCTTTTAATTGAGTAATATATTTAGAAGTTTCAGTGTGTTTTCTTCCCCTTGAGGTTTTCCCACTTTATATATGGTGTCTTGTGTACTCTCTCATTCATGTGTATGGTTTTCAATCTTAATATTGTTTCATTCGTTAATGTATGATAATTTTATGCCTTGAATGGTGTATACAACTTACAAAAACTAAGTAAAAGTTTTTTAAGGATTGATTCACCCCCCTCTCATTCCATTGTGCTTCTAACAATTGGCATTATAGATAGGTAATTTTTAATAACTCTAATCACTGGAAGGATATCCTTTATAAGCACTAAAATGGTGATTCGGCAGAGTGGCACTTCAACTAGCAAAGCACCTTTGTTTGATGGGTCGAACTATACATTTTGGGGCATCAGGATGAGGACTCACATCATGTTCTTGGGATGTTACATTTGGAAATCTATGATACAAGGGTATATTGTTCCACAAACTCCTCCAACTAGTGTTACAAATAAGAAGGCTAGCAATGACAACTCCAAAGCAATGAATGCTATTTTTTTGATTTGGCTAAATTAGAACTTGTCAAGTTATGCATTGTACATATGTTAAAGCCATGTGGGAGAAGCTTCAGGTCGTTTATGAAGTAGATTCCAAAGTAAAGATAACAAAGCTTTAGACATGCATTAATCATTTTGAAATCCTAAGAATTATGGAAGAAGAATATATTGTTTCTTATCTACTTAGAGTTGAGCGAGTTATCAACATCATCATAGGTTTAGGTGAAGAGGTAAAGGAAGACATAGTAATGCAAAAGGTGTTGAGGTATCTTACTCCCAATTTTGATCCTAAAGTGTCTTCCATTGAAGAAACTAATGATTTTAAAGTCATGTTAATGGATGAGCTTGAAGGAGTGAGGAAGCACGAGGATCTAGAAGGAATCTGTGCACATCAAGGAGTTGCACTCAAATTGATAAATGAAGTAGCTCTAAGATTAAAGTAAGAACTCAACCATAAGAAAATTGTGCATGCATTAAGGAAAATAGGCCTCTATACTCATAGATCAAGAAAAAATTACCTATAAATGAGTGTTTTGTAACTCCCATGCATAACTCATCATACCTCGATGATGGAGAAGAGGATTTAATTTACGGAAATGGAATGTAAATATTTTATGGCACACACTTACACATATGACAGATTCAATGATAGAATTTTTCATAACTCCTATGACACCTATAACCTATAATTTCACCTAAGTGAGATGACTCACCTAGTGAGGTGGTAATACACCTAATAAATAAATAAAAGATGTAAAATACCACTCACACTAACACCCCCCCTTCATTGTAACTTTTGATGACCCAAGACAAGTCAGGAAAACACAAAGAAATGGATCCTAGCTGCTACGCCTGATTAGGTACCCATGTATGATAAATATCTCAAGTAGTGAAGAAAAACCTAATGGGAAAACATCCACTTACAAGAGATAGAAAATCTCCCCTAAACAACCAAGAAGAAGGAGAGAAGAAATTTTTTTATCTAGCCTCCCAAGAATATGAACCTGCCACAAGCTACCCTATACCAAGTGAAGAAGAGGATCATTGAAGTGATAAGGTGTTGTTCAAATCCAAGGAACAATGCTTGATATGTGAGGTAGAAGTGCTAGCTACCCCATGAAGGAATGATAAATCCAAAGAAATAGTGAATAAGGAAGGTGGAATGTCCTGAAATTATGAATGAGAGTGTTTGATGTCTGATGAGTCCTGAATCATAGTGTCTGCTCCCTGAAAAGTATGTTGTGGGTCAAAATTAGTTGGATCAATAGATAACTTCTCGATATGTTGTAGGTGATAATTGAATGGTGGAGGAGGATCCCCATCACCATGAAAATCAACTATGATAGAAGATAATTCATCAATATCAGAAGTGGGCTTAGAAATATCATCAAGTCCAAGTGAGTTAGATGAATAATCTGAAGGAGGAACAAAGTGAGAGGAGTAAAGCTGAGTGTGATGATCAGCTATACCAACTATAATGATATTATTATTGTGCATCTCTTTGACATAAAAATAATTTGGAGTGAACTCAACATACAAGCCTTGACCAACGTGAGTGATCTATTAAACTAAAAGGAAATTGGTTGTAAGTGAAGGGATACTAAACACATTGTTAAAAGTACCACCGCTCACTTCAAAAGACCCTCTCTCAAAAACTTGTGTATAAGTGTTGTCACCAAGTTGTATAGTTGTATAGAGGACATGTCACGTGGATCTCATGAAGAAAACTCAATTTCTGATGAGGCCATATGATGAGATGCACCTGAATCAATAACCCATGTAGGAGTAGGTGACACAACTGCAACTAAAGCTCTTCCCTTTAGTTTCTCCTTGGTTGATTCTTTTTCTTTTCATTTCTCTTTCACTTGCCTCTTTCCATTGTATTTTTCCTTAGAACATTCATGAGTTGATGAATATGATTTGAGATACTCAGGACCTCCTATGTTGTTCTTCTCAAGAAGACTCGTGAGGATGTCAATATTTTTCTTCAAACATTTTTCTTCATCATGCCTATCATTGCAATACCCATATTTGATCCGTTCTTTAGGAGTTTTAGAACTAGAAGAGGAAGTTGAAGAGTTGGATTTGGTCATGGATTAGTAATTTTTTTTCTCGTGATCCTTGTTTTTTTGTTTATTCTTTTTTGAAGCATGGGGTTTTTCATGTCCAACAATAAGAGCATGGAATTTTTTGTATTTTAGAGTACCCATATGAATCAACTTATCATGTTCCCTAATCAAATCCATAATAAACTCATCAAAATAGGGCATAGTCCATCTTGCACCAAGTTCCCTTTTTGTTGCATGGAAGGTAGAGATAAAAACAAAATAGTTGGGACCAAGTTTTGCAAGGATGAAAACTATTAGTTGTGGGTCTTTTTGTCTATTCCAAAATATTCCAATTACAATCTAAGAGATTTGAATTTGGTGAAGAAGTCCTGAAGGGTGTCAAAACTGCTAGGGTTGATACTAATCAACTCATTTTCTAGTTCATGCCCTCTCATTTCATCCTGGTTTCCAAAAAAAATATCTAAGGCATCCAAAACTTCCTAGGGTGATTTGGTTGTTTTAATATGGAAGCATGGTTCTGGAGACACAGAAAGAGACAAAAAATCAATGGCTTCATCACATTTTTTAAACCATTTTTATTTTTCTGCAAATGATTAACTAACAATGGGGAATGATGGTAGTTAATTTAATCTCGAACAACATGAAAATATAGTAAATAAATATGGAAATCACCCAAAAAACTAAGTTAATGTAAATAGAAACCCTACTATGAAAGAAGAGTGAGGAAGTGACTTAGTTAATAAAAGGATCCCATTAGACTTTGTCGCATAATAAAAATAATAATCTAGAAGCAGGAACGTATGTGTAGAGGTACTAAAAAGGACATATGTGGACTAATTCTCTAGAATGGGGCGCCTATGGGCACCTTGGTTTGCAACATTGGCACTCTGGTCTATGTGAAAGGTTCAGGACTAAGTTTCACAGGTTTGGTGGGTGGTCTGAAACCCTCGATGTGTGTCACATCAGATTTTTTGCACTGTGCCAAGTGTCGTTGATAATCCAAGATGAAAGAAATACCTGCAAGATACCACGATAAGTATCAAAACCATAAAAAATAAGAATGCAAATGAATAGGTCATATTGACCTCAATTACCACAACAGTTGGCTTATTAAGTGAGTGTTGTACTACATTTCAGACCCAAATGTAGTTCTATTGTGTGTGTGTGTGTGTGTGTGTGTGTGTGTGTGTTCATCATGTTCCCTAGGTGCTCTTGTGTTTCTCACACTTTGTGAAGTAGTGATCAATATCTAGATGTAAAAATGTAGTAGAATGGTGGATGGAATATAATAGACTCCACTCCTATGCTTGTGTGATGCAAATTAACCAGCCTTATCCTTTGTGGTGGAGCTAAATGAATGTAAATGATCTCCAAATTCTTTTGATAGATACAACCCTAGGTGGATGATAGTAGTGATTAGTGCCTAGTCCCTCATTATGGTCTCATAACTTTATATTTATAGGGTTATCTTAATCTAATTTTGTAATTAACCCTGACATGGACCACCACCAAAAAGATAAGAAGCTAAAATGGCTAGAAAGTGTCCAAAAAGTGGCAGGAAAGTTCAAAAAGGATTGGGGCGCCCCTGTTGGAGCCAGGATGCCCATGGGCACCACAGTCAAAGCTAAAATAATGTGAAACGACAAAATTTGACTAGACATGTGTGTGAAAAAGGTCGGGAATTACGAAAGAAAATATATAAGATGGCTAAAAAATGGGGATTAATTAGTACTTTCTTCACTCAAAAACCTTCTAAATATTAGTATGAGACCAGGACTAAATAGTGTCTAAAGGGCATGATTTTGTGACTACATTTTCCCCCACTTTATGTTAGTGAGTAGAAATCTCGGTAACATAAAGTAGATAGAGATGTGTACCTGATGTCCATGAAGATTATAGTGGAAAACGTGTCGAAGGACTAGAGAAAGCATGGAATGACAAAATTATGATGGAGAGTGGAAACTAAAGATGAAAAAATGCAAAAAAGTGATGAGAGTGAACCTAGGGCAGAAACGTGTGTGTATTTTTTGATGTGTGTAATGTACCAGCATGGTTAGTATGGTGTGTGTTACTATGAAATGTTTTTTCTGATGTTGTTGTTGTTGTTTTTGCCCCCATTTGACTTCTTGTTTCTCATACGGCCAGAATTGCAAGGAGAAAATGATCAAGTAATCAAATATATATGTATGTATGTGTAAAAATGCAATTTAAAAGATGCATGTATATAAATGTATAAAGAATGTGAATGTAAAATATGTAAATGGAACATATACACCCAATCGATGTCGAGAAAGAGAGTGTAGAAGGATATCATGTACCTGTCGGAGTTTTTTGGATGATTCGATGCCATAGGCTGAATAATTATAGGGAGGAATTCCACAGTATCCTCCAAACATTAACTACTTCCCTGAACATGTGTGGTGAGATCTTTGTACATTCTAGTTTTTTGGGCTATCTGACGCCACTAGTCGAAGAAGTATAGGGAGGAATTCTTCTATATCCTCTAACCTTTAACTACTTCCCAGAATGTTAAGGACTACCATCTCCTATAAAATTCACTGTGTACGGGGTTCTTAGACTGGTCTGAACCCACTCAATGTATGTAACCCACAATGTCAAGGGTTGAAAGTGTGCTAAACTAAACCAGTGTAAATGTGTTGTGTAGTATATAAAACCCCAAATTATGCCCCGCTCTTTAGGGGTGCATGGGACGTCGTTGATAGGAGAATGCGGCCTCAAAAGAAGACAAACAACATGTACTTTGAAACTTTGTGTTGTAGGGGGAAGGGAATACACTTAGTAGAAACTAAGGGGTGTACAAACAAGAAGGCTAGCCAAAAATAAGTGTTAGTACAAACAAGCATGCATGTAGAAAGCAATGTGTAATCTATGAAAACATTGTATAAGCTACCAAGAAATTTAGTAATGTAAACACGAAAGAAGAAAAAGTAAGACACACAAAGTGGTCTGAAAACATGGGACATCACCCATGATGTCGCAAGACACACAAGGACATCATGGCCACATACATATAAACAAGTGTGCACATCAAACAAAACTCAAGGCCCGTATACAAAAATAAGCAATAGAAGACAATATAACAAACAAGTATGGAATAAAATATCCGTACATAAAAAATGTTGCACATGAAGCACCCATTAGCATGTTAGAAAGATAACTAGTATGTCCAAATCATTTACAACCAAATAATGTAAAGTGATAAGTACAAAATGAAACAATAGCACTTGGAAGAGACGAATGTCGATGCCCCCGACGACTAGTGTAGGAAGGGTAGAAGACAAGAATCTGTGTTACATGTAAGATACCTGTATTTGTGATCAGAAATAGAAAAATACATGAACTCGCATGTGTGGATGATATAGATAAATGACATACAAGTACTCTAACTAGCATGTGTAATAAAGCAACCGTGAACAAGAAAAATTAATAAATAGTAAAAGTAACCATAATACATAGTATGTTGTGGATGGATGAAATGGAATGCAATATGGATGGTAGGAGTTGCATGCTCCCAAGTGAATAGAAATGTATACAATGAGGTTCATTTGGTTTTCCCCCTCAGTAGTCAAGAATGAATCGTAAACGAGAGTGCATCATCAATAAATGGTCGAATAGTGTGTGTTATGTCTAGCGCACTGTGATGAATGTGTATGCATAATGATGAGGATATATAACATATAAAAGAGATTTTCATGAACCTTATAGCAGAAGCATATATCATGACAAAATGAATGTATGAGTGATGATTTATCCCTAAATCATGTATCACTACAAGATGATAGAGGAAGTAGCAATGTAGCCTATAGTGTGTGTCACTACAAGATGAATAGTAGGGAGTGGTGATGTAGCATAAAGCGTATACCACTACAATATGATAGAGTAAGTGACAATTTATCCTAGAGCATGTGTCATTATCCTATAAATTTTTCATGATGAAAGGTCGAATGATAAACACATGATGAATGTAAGGTCCATTTGATTTGTAAAACCTCGACAGTCCAGTATAGCCCGAGGAACTAAACTGCATCATAAGGTAGTGAGTGCAGTGCATAGAAGATGATGTAGTATATGTGATGAAGATGATTTACGACCATGTGATGTGTATGTAGTGTATAGTATGGAATGAAATATGTGTAGAGTTCCTACGAGTGTATAGTATGTAGGATGCAATACTAGATGAGTATGATGAAGACTAGTATGATGTATGATGTATGGATATGCAAATATTGAAATGATATGGAATAAATGTAGAATGTGTGAAACATGATGTGTGGTGTCTATAATTCAGTGTGTTCGGCTCATGTGTAGTAAGCCCTCAATAGTCAAGTGTGAACCAAAGCACAAGAGTGTGTCATCGGGTAATGTCGATGCCAAAGTATGAATGAGTATACATATGCTAGGATATTGATGTATGAAAATGTCCAAGGCTTACCTAATAAGAGATTAAATTAAAAGGAGACATCGATAACATAGAATTGAGTGAGAACAGTCTTAGGCCCAACCTGAATATGTAATGAGATAGTCCCTAGACATGAGTGAGTGGTAGAATCATAACAACAAATGAGGGTAGAATTCTTAGAACTTAAATTATCATTAATATCTAGTTTCTTTAAAAGAAAATGAGTGCATAAATTGATAGTTGATCCATTATCAATGAGGACTCATTTAATGCAAGTAGTGCTAATAACAACAATAATGATCAAAGGATCACAAGGATTTCTTTTAGCAAAAGGTGACAAATCCTCATCAATGAAAGATATAGCATATGGTAAATTATGAAGAACGTATATGAGATGTGCAAAGGCCACCGTGGAATCATCAATTTCAATATGAATGACATGAAGAGAAGATTCTAGTGTGTTATGATAATCTGGTTCATTACACAACAAGTCATAAAGAGAGATCTTACCAGGTGTATTTTTAAGTTGTTCAATGATGTCATAGCCCTTAGAATTACTAAGAGGAGGTGTTGGAGTAATGGGTGGAGGAATAGACATGGGTGTGGCCGGAGGAAAATTAGGATGAGTACAACGAGTATTAACTATATTAATGGATGGATCAGCTGTAGGAGTGACGAAGTGAGGAGGATGTTGGGTGTGCACATGCATGAAATCAGTAGCAGTAGTAAATATGCCAAAAACCTTAGTTGACCTACAAAGGTAGGATAAGAATATTGAGCCATAATTTGATAAAGAGATGACATGGTCAAAAAGAAGTGTTGAAATGTGTGGTTCACTAAATGATTAACTAACAATGGGGAATGATAGTAGTTAATCTGATCTAGAATGACATGCAAATACAGTAAATAAATATGGAAATGACCCAAACAACTAAGCTAATGTAAATAGAAACCCTATTATGCAAGAAGAATGAGGAAGTGACTCAGCGGATAAAAGGAGCTCATTAGACTATGTCGTAGAATAAATAGAATAATATGGAAGCAAGAACAATTGTGTAGAGAAGGACTGGGGTGCTTTTGAGCACCTTGGTCTGCAGTATGGGTGCTCTGGTCTATGTGAAAGGTTTGGGAATGATTTTCATAGGTTTAGTGGGTGATCCAAAACCCTCATTGTGTATCACATCATATTCTCTACACTGCGCCAGGTGTCATTGATAATTCAAGATGAAAGAAAGACCTGTAAAAGACCACAAGAAGTATCGAAACCCTATAAAAGAAAAATGCAAATGAATAGGTTAGAATGACCTTGGATGCCACAAAAATGGGCTTACTAACTAAGTGTTGCATTACATTCTAGACCCAAATGTAGTTCTAGTGTGTGTGTGTGTGTGTGTGTGTGTGTGTGTGTGTGTGTGTGTGTGTGCATCATGTGCCCTAGGTGCTCTTGTGCCAGTCACACTTTGTGAAGTAGAAAACAATAACTAGATGTAAAAATGTAGTATAATGGTGGATAAAATATAATAGAATCCCCTCTTATGCTTGTGTGATGAAGATTAAAAAGCCTTGTCCTTTGTGATGGAGCTAAATGAATGCAAATGATCTCTAAATGTCTTTGATATATGCAACCCTAGGTAGATGATAGTAGTGACTAGTTCATGGTCCCTCATTATGGTCTCATAAATTTGTATTTATAGGGTTCTCTTGATCTAATTTCGTAATTAACTCCAAAATGGCCGACCACCAAAAAGAAAAGAAGTTGAAATGGCTAGAAAGTGCCCAAAAAAGTGGGGGGAAAAGTTTAAAAAGGAATGGGGTGCCTCTTGTGGGACCAGAGCACCCATGGGCACCCCATTACTACCCTGGGTAGAGTTGTTTCTTTTTCAATGGGAAATACATCTTTCCATCTGTGATATTTAAATGTGGTGAGCAAAGGAATCGTATTAGGATCCATGGCAGATAAAAGTGAGCAAAAAAGATAGCGGAATGCCCTAATTGTGGAATGTGGCTCTCTTTCTACAAGGTTGTGGCAGACGCGCTCACTAACTCATAAAAGCAGAAGAGCGTGTATAATGAGATGTATAGGGGAAAAAAAAGGCCCAATAAGCCTATATTCAAGACCAAAATAGATATATTTTCCCCTTTAAAATTTTATTTCCCTTAATTAATGATGAGATTATTTAAAAATAATTAATCTAAAATTAAAGGCAGTAAGAAAGGACAAGGGAAAAAATTCCTTTGAGAAGCATGAAAGGTCCAACTCATCTCGGTAATCTGGCTGGCGAGTTAGCTCTTAGGTGAGCTAGGTGGCTACAGACCGAGTTGCTTAGACTGGCTCACCAGGTTGAAAAGTAAGTTGATGTTGTTGTAGGGTCACTGAGCTAAGGTCATACACTGCCAAATTGAGGTGTTTGGGTTTCAAGCAAGTTGAGTCAGTCAAGGCTTGTCAAAGAGTTGTCCGCATCAAGTTCAAGTGCCAAAGAGCTGATGGTAACCAACTATGCGTTATATGTCAAGTTGTTGTAGGAAAATGAATGAATAAATAGTTAGTCAAGTGAGTCGATAGTGAGTCAGGAACATAGCTCCATGTGTCAAGGGTCGAGTTGGTCCTAAGGGTTGAGTAATCATCACGTGCACTGAGTTAAGCGGGTTTAAGACAAAAAGAACCATAAAGAGCGGAGAGAACAAATCTTGAACATGACGCTAGAGCGGGAACAACAATAAAAAGGTCGATGCAACAGACCAACCGGTGTGCTAAGCAAGGAACCAAGCAACGATGTAAACAAATAAGCAAATACACACGAGAGTAAGGAGAGAAGAATGGCAGGAAAAACACGAGTGGCAGAGTTAAACGCATGAAAGGAAAAAAACATGAATTGGAATTCCAATGCACAAGATGTGGAAGCTAGGTGGTTGTTGGAAAGGTGAGTCAACAATACAAATGTGTAAACAACCAATGCAAAGTGAGGCGAGTGACGATGTAGCTAATATAGTGTGATGAGCTGTCAAATGAGCTGGGATATCTCGGTTCCCATCTCAGCGAGCTAGGGCCAAGTCGGACCCTCAAAATAACCCTTCAACCTCTTTCAAACCCAAAACTTACACCTTTTAACCGTGTATTTTTTTTTCTAAAACAACATAAAGCACACCTAGAAAAGGCACAACCTGGTACACTATCCAAGCACAAGGGCTCTTAAAAAATGAAAGCAAAGCACAAAGGAATGATTGAGGAAATTACACATGAAACTACAAAATAGAGAGTAGTAAGGAACAACTGTAGTGATAGATGTGATTTTGATGCACAAGATTTGATAACATGATGGAGTGATGAAGCATAAGGATCTAGAAGGAATCCATGCACATCAATGAGTTGCACTCAAACTAAGAAATGAAGTAGCTCCAATATCAAATCAATAACTCAACCACAAGAAAATTGTGCATGCATTAAGTAAAATAGGACTCCTTACTCATAGATCAAGAAAAGGGTACATATAAAGGAGTGTTTTGTAACTCTGATGAGTAAGTCATCATACGTCCATGATGGAAAACAAGAGTTACTTTTTGGAAATGGAATGTAACTCCTAAATGACACACAACTACACATATGACAAATTCCGTGACGGAATTTTTCATAATTTCTATGACAACTATAACTTATGATCTCACCTAAGTGAGATGAATCACCTAGTGAGGTAATAATACAACTAATAAATAAATAAAAGATGGAAGATAAACCTCACACTAACAGAGCTCCATGGGATTTTGACAACATGTGAAATGAGGATTTTTTATTCAAAGCCTATCAAGAAGTATCTTCCAAGGTTGAGAAGAAGACAAAATAAAAGAAGACAACTACTGTTGATGAGGACCTGATTGCAATGTTTGCTAGAAGGTGATTAAACTAAAATGTAAATATTCTATCATAATCTACTACAAGTTTTCATTAAATAATGAATAAATAAATGAAATAAATAAATAAAGAAAAATAAGCAATAAAAATATAAAACCCTAATGTGAAATGAGAGTTAGAAGAGCCTTAGCTGATTCGAAGATGCCACAGGACTATGTCATAGTGAAGATTGGTTGAACATGAATGGGATACTATCACACATGAGCTTGATAAAATGTAAATCTGATTAATTTGGCTGGACATGGATGTTAGGGGTGCCATGGTCTACAATTTGGACATCTTGGTCTGTGCAAGAAGTCCAGAAGCCAAATTCACAGATTTTCTAGATGATGTAAATCCTTCTCTATTTGTCATGTGTATGTCACACTTATCTCACTATTGTCATTGTAAACCTATAATAAAGGAATCACCTACAAAACCCCAGCCAAAATACTAAAAAAGAAAGATGCATATAAAGGGGTCAGACTGTCATCGATTGCCAAATTGATGGACTTATCACTGAATGATGCACTACATCTCATACCTAATGTAGTCCTAGGTGTGTGAGAGGAAATTTTGCCCTAGGTTGCTCTGGTGCCAGTCACACTTTGTGAGGTAGCGAGCAAGTTACTAGATGTAGAATGTAATAAATGTGTGCATGGAAACAATAGAATCCCCTCCTATGAAGTGTGATGTAGATGAACCAGCCTTTGTGCCTTGTTATGGAGCTAGATAAATGGAAATGTAGCTATAGATTCCTTTGATGGATGAAACCTTATTTAGTGATAACTAGTTCTTAGTGTTTGGTCCCTTGTTATAATCACATAACTTTATATTTATATGATTCCTTAACTTGAATTTTGTAATTAACCCTAAAAATGCCAACTACCAAAAAGATAATATGATCAAATGGCTAGTAAGGACCCAAAAAGTGAGAGTAAAGTGTAAAGAGGATGGGGACACGAAGAGGGGATGAGGGCGCATGTTGTTAGCATCCTAGCTGGGCGCTCCAGTCCAAAAATGGTGAAATTGGAGTATGAAATGACAAAATGGGCTAATAAAGGTGCAAGACCAAAAGTAGAAAATGGAAAGTAAAAAAATATGGCCAAAGACATGGGTTAATCAATACTATTCTTCCTTAGGAACCATATGAATAGTAGTATGTAATCAAGACTAGATAATGATTCAAAGTGTTTGATTTTGTGTCTACATTTTCCCCCACTTTATGTTGCTGAGAAGAATGTTTGGTAACATAAAGTAGATAGAGATGCACAGCTGATATCCATGTAGATAAATGTAGAGAGTGTGTTGATGGACTAGACAAGGCATGGAGTGATAAAAAATATGGGGCATGGAGACTAAAGATGCCAAAATGTAAAAAAGGTGATGAGAGTGAACCTAGGGAGGAAGTGCAAGTGCAAATGCCAATTTGTGTGATGTACTTGCATGTTAGTGTGACGTTGTTGTTGATGTTGATTTTTTGCTTCCCATATGTACATATCTGTAAAAGAGAAGATGATGAAGTAGTCAAATACGCATGTATATGTGTAAAAAATGTGTGTAAAGATGCATGCATGTATGTAAAAATCATGTAATGAAAGTACGAAAATGAAAAAATAACATGTGCACCTGATCTGTGATGAGAAAAAAGGTGTAGAAAGGATCCTGTCGATGAAGTGTGAGTATTTTGGGTGATCTTACGCCACTGGCCGAGGAAGTGTAGGGAGGAAAGTCTAATTTATCCTCCAACCTATAACTGCTTCCCGAAACTGAAGAGATCTCATTACTACCTCATTTTTTGGACGATGTGATGCCAATGTAATGGAGGAAGTGTAGGGAGAAACTTCCCAGTGTTGTCCTCCAACCTTTAACTGCGTCCTATTGTATAAAACACCACTATAGCTGGTTTGTACCCATGCATGTGCTAAGGACAATCTGCCCTATAGAATCCATTCTGTATGGAGTTCTATAGATTGTCATGAACTCACTCATTGTATAACCCATTTTTTCATGGAAAAAACTGAAAACTAAACTGTACCAATATTGTGTTGTGTATTGTGTGTAAACCCAAATAATGCCCCCCTCTTTGGGGGCGCATGCGACCCCAAAAGAGGACCAATTGTTGTAACTAAAATTATGCCCTGCATGAGGGGAGGGGATGTTCTTGGTAGAAACCAAGGCACATGTAAACAAAGTGGTTAGGGAACAAGTTTTAGTACAAACAAACATGCATGTAGAAGACAAGTGTAAACTACGCAGACAATGTGTAAGTAGATAATGAAACACCCAAGAAGGAAATATAGACTGTGAAGAGCGGGTTGCAAACATGAAACATCACTCATTATGTCATAAGAAAATCAAGGCCGATGAAGCCAAAATCATATAAGTGTGCACACAAGACAAAGAGAAAATCCCACAAATAAGAACAAGCAATAGTACATAATATATCAAACAAGTATGGAAGCAAATATCCCTGCATAGACAATGTTTCACATGAAACACCTATTAGCATGTTAGAAATATAAAATGTATTTCAAAGCATTTTTAAACCAATAAAGTAGTGTGTTATGAACAAAAATGAAATAATAGCACCTGTAGTGTACGAATGTGGATGCCCCAGGAGTCGTTGTGGGACTATTACTAGGTACTACGCTAAGCATCCATGTTGCGTGTAATGGATCTGTAGATCCTGTGATCACAACTAGAAAGCAAGTGAATGTTCATGTGTGTATATTAAAGGTAATGAAATACAATATATCTATCTAACATGTGTAATAAAGTCAACAATTACAATTAAATGCAATCAAGAGTAAATGCAACCAAAATATGTAGCATGATGTGGATGGATGGAATGGAATGAAAAGTGAATTATAGGACATACCCCTTGAGTGAATAGAATTATATGTAATGAGGTTCATTTTTTAATGCCCCTCAGCAGTCAACAATGAACCATAAATGAGAGTGCATCATCGAGAAATGGTCGAATTATGTGTTATATGTAGCGTGATGTGATGCGTATATAGTGGTGATGTGAGACATGATGAAGTGTGAGAATGTGATAGGATTTAGCCTATGAATGTCACATGAGAATAAGGTTGGATGGTTTAATGTGCGAGTGTGATGAGGTCCATTTGATTTGTATACCCTCAACAGTCCAATATGGACCATGTGAGTAGAGTGCGTCATCGAGTAATGAGGGTTACTTTTAGGTGTAGTATTTCTTAAGATGTATGACATTAATTGGGTTTTTTAGTGGCTTTCCCAAAAGGGTGGTGAGGTGATAAAATCCACCACTGAGTTTTTCAGTGATGATGTAAGGACCAAGCCAATTTGGCTTAAAGTTACCTTTAAGAGTAGCTTCTGCATTTGTATTTTTCTTATTTTCTTTTAAGACAAGGTCGTCAATGTTGAATGAATTTTACAATTGTATGCATGCCTAATGTGAGATTGATATGTGTGAAGGTGTTCAAGTTCTTACATGTGACGTGAATATAAAATTTCTAACTCATGTAGGTGGTTTTCTCAATATTCATTATCTTTAAGAATGCCTTTGAGTGAAACCTGCAATAAAGGTATCTCAAGTTCAAGGGGGATGACGGCCTTGACACCGTAAACCAAGGGAAATGGAGTAGCATTAGTATGTGTGTGAACACTAGTATGATAGGCCCAAAGAGTGTAGAATAACTGATTATGCATGTTATTTCCACTAGAAGCAACAATTTTGCGTAGTATTTTGATAATGTTTTTGTTGGTGGCTTCACCTTGGCCATTGCTTTCTAGCTCATAAGGTGTAGAAAATGATTTTTTGATTTTGAATTTGGAACAGATATTTTTAATGTCCTTATTTTTGAAGGAAGATCCATTATTAGTGCTTATGAAGGAAGGCACACCAAAGTGTGTGATGATATGGGTGGTGAGTAAACCAAACATGTCAATACTAGTAATATTGTGTAGAGGAGCTGCCTCAACCCATTTAGTAAAGTACTCATCAGTGATAATAATGTATTTGTGTCCTTTGGCAAATTTGGGATTGATCATGTCAATGAGGTTGAACCCCCACATAGAAAAGGGATATGTTGGCGCAATTGGTCAAACGTCATATGCAGGTGTGTGATGGAGGTTGCCATGATTTTTACATTGCTCACAATGAGTAGCATATTCATGTCAATATTTTTCCATTGTGGGCAAATATTATCCTTGGTGCAAAATATTTTGTGATATAACTTTTCCAGAAAAATTCCCATTGTGTATGATATCATGTATTTGCGAAATATCAATGGGAATGTTTGTGATTCCTAAGCAACATAAGAGTCAACCATCAATTGAATGTTTAAACAGTTTAGTTCCAATGATGACATATAGAGTAACCTCACGTTGCAAGTGATGAGATTCATGAGGTTGGAGATTATCAAGGATGGTTTGGTTATATAAGTAATTGTTAATGGGTGTAAACCATTCATAATTGTCATGACTGTGTGCTATGGTGCAAGCTATAAGAGGCGATGTGGAGATAGAAGGATGTCATAAGTGTGTAATGATGAATGTGGCTTATTCATCAGTAATATCTTGTGGGATGAGTGACGCCACACTATCCATGGCATCTGTATGATGATTATCCTTATGAGGAATGGTTGTGATAGTGTAAGACTCAAATGTAGCCAAGAGATCTTTGACAAGTGTGTTGTATGGGATTAAGTGTTCCTCTTTTGTGTTATATGTATCATTTACCCTATTTATGACAAGTTGAGAATCACCATGAATGCATAAGTTGTGAATGAGTAATTTCTAAGAGGTGAAAAGTCTGAGAACGAGGACTTCATACTCAGCGATGTTGTTTGTATTTGAAAATCCCAATCGATATGCAAAGGGGAGTGGATCACCTTGTGGGGTGATGAAGACTATGCCATCCCCTGTGCTAGATAGGTAACAAAACCCATCAAATTATATTGTCCATGTGTCAGAAATAATAGCATAGGCAGTGAAATCATCACGGAAAGAGTCAGAAATAGGAGATGTATAAAGAAGGGGGCTACCACTAATTGATCAACGATGATTTGGACTTTAATTTATTTTTACGGTATGAACTTGAAATAAAATTTGATAAGAAGCATAACCCAACATGTGAGATGTCCCAATATATGTGTATGTGACAAGACGTATCGTAGGGGGTCTATTTTGGTGATGATACGTACCTCATTGTTAAGAAGATAATGACGTAATTTATCTGCAAAAAGAGCAATTCGAGGCATAGTTTTTCGATGTAACTATAGTTGCATTCATAAGAGAGAAATGTTCAAATAATTTAGTAAACTACTCTTTCACGTTGAGAATCATTGTGTTGATCCAGTAGAGCCCCTAAGGCTAGAAATGTGGCGTAAATGTATAACAAGAAATATCAGTCGACTAACATAGGCATTAAGACAAATGGTTGTAGAATATATGCCTTTATGTCCTCAAATTATTGTTGGCAATGCTCGTCCCATACAAATTTAGTATCCTTCTTCATGAGTCGTGTCAATGGCTAATTTTATTAGCAAGTTATGTAATGAATCTCCGAATGGCCTGAATTTTTCCTTGTAGTGATCGTAGATGATATAAATTTTTAGGTGGAGGAATTTCGACAGTGGCTTTGATCTTGTTTGGATTGATTTCAATACCACGTTGTGAGATGATATATCTAAGAAGTTTACTAGTTATGACTCTGAAAAACACATTATTTGGGATTCAAGCGGATGTGGTATTAACGTAAACATTCAAAAAACATTTGTAAGTCTCTTGCATGGGTGGAACGATGTCTAGACTTAGCTAAGATGTCATCAATGTATGCTTTGATTGAATATAATCATGGAATATATGCATCATTTCCCATTGATAACTGGCCATGGTGTTCTTAAGGCCAATGGGCATGATAGTGTAATAAAACATTCCTAAGGGTATGGTGAAATAATTCTTCTCTTGATCAGCAGGGTTGATATTGATTTGATTGTATCCTACAAAACCGTCCATGAAAGAGAGGATATCGTATCTGGTGGTAGAGTCAACAATAACGTCAATATGAGGTAAGAGAAAATTATCCTTGGGACAAGCTTTATTTAAATCATGAAATTTGGTACAACAAAAGACGTGGCCATCTGGTTTCATTATTGGTACAATTTTAGATACCCATTAGGGATAATTGAAATCCTGAATAAAACCAATGTCGAGTAGATTTTGGATTTCTTCCTTGACTAAGAGTGTCAATGTTGGGTGTATTTTCCATATTTTCTGTTGGATTGGTTTTGCACTGAGGTTAAGGATAAGATTATGCATCACAACAAATGGATCAATACCTAGCATATCACTATAGTCCCATGCGACAATGTCAGAGAAGTCATGAAATACTACTTGTTTGATGTCTTTTGTTCATTAGGCGTGAGAGAGAAAGCTAGAAAAACTATGTGTGGGTTCTCAGATGTTCCAAGGTTATATTATATGGTTTCTTCATTAAGAATGGTGGACCAATCTTTGATGTATGGATATGTAATAATAGTTTCACAAGAATCAGTGTCATTAGTAGGGGCGTCAGGCTCTCCAAAGTAGGCAGTAGTTTGAAGCTACGGTGGATAACACATTTTATGGTGAAAGGAAGGAAAGTGATCATAAACCTCCATGTGTTCTAAGAGAGCATAATCGTAGCAAAAGTGTCTAAAGTATCCCAAAAGGTAGAGGCATTATCATTGATGAATTATGGATGGATGATCAGAAGTGGAGAGGTGTGTAAGGTGGTATGAACTTCTGAGGGAGGGATGGGTGGGGGATGATACCCTAATCCAAATTTATGAGATTGTGTGAGGAGATCCCAAAGTGTTGTGATTCCAAATTCATTTTGATCTGATTTGGTATCATAGAATCCATAACAGTGTAAGTATTCATATCCTAACCCATATTTCGAAAAGTCTTGAGTGACATCGAAATAACTAGGGGTATCAATAGATTGTTCAACAAAATTACAATACGTGAAAGGTGATGGATCAGCCATAACATCATAAACAACTCCATCATAACGGAATTTATGTCATGTATGTAAGGTAGAGGGGGCCACATACATGGCATGGATCCATGGTCTCCCAAGAAGAATATTATAATTAAGGTTATTGGGCATGACATAGCATGGAATAGTGATTGTACATGTACTGACAGTAATAGGGAGGATAACAATGCCTAAGACATGCTTGGGAATGTTGTCAAAGCCACGAGTGGAGAATGATGAAGGAGGTAAAGAAATTTTTGAAATACCTAAGTGATGAAGAAAGGTAACATTACAGATGTTAAGGCCAAATCAATTGTCAACTAAGGCACATTTGACCCCGACATTACAACAAACCTAAATATATAATGGGGGGTCATGCACTAACATTGCTTGAGAAGGCGGTTCATCTGATGTGAAATTGATTTGATCCTCATTAAGAGATAAGGCCGAAGTAAACTTGTGGTATACATATTTGAGTGATGTGTGAGGAGGAATATAAGTAGAAGCCAAATATGACTTGATTCTAATAATACAATCAGGATGGTTTTGTAGATAAGCATGGATAGACATATTCATGATGACAAGATTGTGGATCGAAAAATCAAATCAAATTA
Source organism: Taxus chinensis (assembly GCA_019776745.2). Taxonomy (NCBI): domain Eukaryota; kingdom Viridiplantae; phylum Streptophyta; class Pinopsida; order Cupressales; family Taxaceae; genus Taxus; species Taxus chinensis. Next base: position 208,872,623 of record CM034148.1, on the reverse strand, counting down.
AGCAATGGGGATCCTAAGAGCATGAAGATCGATTTCAGGTTCACTAAAATTATTAAACTAAGATATGATATCCTATCCTAATCTAATGTAAGTTTACAGTAAATAAAATGAATAATGAAATACTGAAATAATACCCAAACAAACTAAGATAGAAAATATGAAACCCTAATGTGTAAAGAAGGTTATAAGGGCCTTATCTGATTCGCAGAGGTTTTCTGGACTATTTTCCAATGGAGAATGACTGAACAAAGATAGGAGATCATCACACATGAGCTCTAAAAATTACATATCTGGCAGATTTGACTGGCCTGGGGTGCCTCTAAAAGGGATAGGGGCACCCTAGTCTATAATCTAGATGCCTTGGTTTGTGCAGGAAGTTTGGAAGCCAAATTCATAGAGCCGCCAGATGATGTGAAACCTTCACTACTTGCCACGTGCATTTCACACTTAGCTTGATGATGTCGTTGTAAACCTACAATAAAGTAATCACCCGTAAAACCCTAGATAAAACATCAAAACCCTGAAAAAATAAGATGCATATGAAGTGTTCAGACTATCCTTAGCTACCAAATTGATGGACTTATCATTGATCATTACACTACATCTCAGACCCAATGTAGTTCTAGGTGTCTATGTGGAAATTGTGCCCTAGGTTGCTCTTGTGCCAGTCACACTTTGTGAAGTAGCGAGCAAATAACTAGATGTAGAATGTAATAAATTTGTACATGGAAACAATAGACTCCCCTCCTATGAAGTATGATGCAGATGAACCGGACTTTTTGCCTTGTGATAGAGCTAGATAGATGTAGATGTAGCTTTAGATTCCTTTGATAGATGCAACCTTATGTGGTGATAGCTAGTGCTTAGTGCTTGGTCCCTTATTATGATCACATAACTTTATATTTATATGATTCCTTCACTTGAATTTCGTAATTAACCCTGAAAAGGCCAACTACCAAATATATAAGATTCACAAATGGCTAGAAAGGACCCAAAAACTGAGAGTAAAGTGTAAAGAGGATAGGGGCACTCATAGGGGATGAGGGCACCTGATGATGGCATCTTGGTTGGGCGCTTCAGTCCAGAAAAGGTGAAATTGAAGTATGAAATGACATATTAGGCCAATAAATTTGTAAGATAGAAAGGAGAAAATAGAAAGCACCAAAAGATGGCCAAAGACATGGGTTAATCAGTACTCTTCTTACTTATGAACCATATGAATAGTAGTGTTCAATTGAGATTAATTAATGACTCAAAGTGTGTGATTTTGTCTCTACAAAATCTTGAAACCTGGTTCAGGTAATTACAAGGGTAAATTTCCTTTTAAATGCTTTAACTGTGGTGAAATAGGTCACTTTTCCAACAATTTGCCTCATAAGTAAAAGGATGAAGATGATGAAGAGCACGATGAATATCATGGCAAGAAGACTCGTAGGTTTGAAAAATGCAAGAAGAAGTTCAAGAGATTTGAGAATAATAAGAAGTCCAAGAAACATTTCTACACCAAAGAAGATAGTTTTTAATCTAATGAAAGTAGTAATGATGGTGTTTCTAACTCTGATTCTGAGTCTAAGCATGAAGATGTAGGTGATGAATTCCTATTTATGGTAAAGGGTTTTAAGATTTCTAAAACTGAAGACTCCATACTGTTTGAAGAGACATGCATGCAATCTGAGGAAGAAGAAGAAGGAGATGACCTAAAAACTAAGCTAATGTGTGTTCATATAGAGCTAAAGCATGTTGAGAATAATATCAATAAGTTGAGGGCACATGTCAAAGAATACAAAGGAAAGATTCATGCTCTTGAAGAAAATCATTGGTCTGAAACAAGTAAGCTTGATGAGACAATCAAATAATTAGAGATGCATATGAGTTCTATGACTATAAGCCTATAGTCCAAAGAGGATGAATGCATTAAGTTTGAAGAATAAATGATTTTTTTGAGGGCATATTTTTTTGATGAAGCTAACAAGCCTAAGGCATTTCAAAATTTTGAAAAGAGCTCTAAAGATCTTGATGATCTTTTGGACAGTCAAAGATCTATAAGAGACATGAAAGATTTTGGGTTCAAGGAAGACCTCAAGGGAAAATAAATGATGCAATAATACATTGTTATAAGTAAATAAATTTAAGGTACAAGAACCAAAGAAGTGTAGAAGGAGATAAACTTCAAAGACAATGTGAAGACAAAATCAAAAAGGCAGCCCAATGCATCAAGTTATGAGAAATTTTTCAATGGCTATTGTTATACGTGTAATGGTTTTTGGCATAGAGAAAAGGAGTGTAGGAGGATATTCAAATATGATCATCCATGGAGAGATAGTAGGGATGATCATTCAAGGAACATTATTTTCTACAACTATCATGAAAGAGGGCACACTGTTAGATACTGCTTTTATGAATCATTCAGTCAAAATTGGAGAAATGAATGTCCTAGAGGTAAGTTTTAAATTGTATGTTTTAAATGCAATGATGTTGCACATGTTGCTAGAGATTGCCTTTATGGTACTTCAAGGTAAACCAAGAGGTTTCAGAATCCTATAGTGCAGGAGAAGAGACAAGGCATGATGTGGGAGCCAAGACTAAACAATGACATTCCACCTAAAGCAGATGTTAAAGCAAAGCAATAAGGTCCACATGTTATTGATCAAAAATAAGAAGTAAAAGGTGAGTCACCAGTGTTTAAGAGGTCATGGAACCTCTTCATCTTATTTTTCTATAATCCTCATGTAGTATGGTGTCTCTACTAGGATTCTTATGTTGAATCTTTGTCATTATCATGTGTTGTCATTGATGGAAAAATAATTTGATGTCAAGTGACATTGATGGCAAAAGGATCAATTGGTAAAGTGAGCAAGCGTGAAAGATGAAGGTTGATTGGTAGTGTCAGCTCATAGAGGCTTCAAGATGTTCAAGGATAAGTTCTAAGGGACTTAATCAACTTTTGTGAAAGCCACAGATATACGGAGACTGGAGTGAGCTGCCAAAGTTTGCATGAATCCATGGAGCACTAGAAGAAGCCACGGAAGTCTAGTAAAAGTCGTGGGTAAAGGAATGAAGTCACCCAAGTAAAAGGAGACAAAGGACAAGGTGTGAGTGAGGATGGTAAAGCTGCAGATGTGAAGGAAGAACCACACAAGCAAGGATGAATTGAAGGAAAAACTATGAAATGAAGGGAAGTCTAGAGAAAGCCGCGCATAAAGGGAAAAGCCTTGAAGGACTGGAGAGAGCCACGGAAAACTATGAAAGCCACAAGGTAAAGGAATAGAGTCGCAAACATGGACCAAAGCTGCATGAAGGTAGCAAACAAGGAGGAAAGTTGTGAAGCATTGAAAAATCTGCTGGAAGAAGAACAAAGCCACAGATAACTAAAAAGACGTAAAACAAAGGATAGAGCCGTGATACAAAGGAAAATGTCAAAATAGCTAAGGGAAACCACGGATTAAAAAAATAAGAACTAGAAAGGGCTTGAGGACAATAAATTGAGATGGACATGGTTAAGAAAGATGTTGTTCTCCAAAATCGATGGTGATTCTGATTGTCAGATGATTGCGGCTAAGTATACGACTTGAACTCCACAAGGATCGATGAAATCTACTATTCCAACTACCAATATTTAATTTTAATTGACCCAATTACATTCTCTATGTGTTTCCTAATTTCAAGGAAAAATTAATGCCAGAGGATAAAGTAGCTCGATCATGGAAATTCTATAAGTGTGAGAAATTTATTTTTAAAGATGTCGGCTCACAAGATTTTTGAATTGATACATAGAAAAATGTGAAATCAAGTCGTTAATGAAAAGAACAAATCTAGACTTAGCCGACTGTATTTAATGAACCAGATCCTCAGGGAAAAAAGAAGGAGAGAATACATGACACATTAATCGAAGTAGTGGAGTGGGTTGATTGTGTATATAGAGAAAAACTTGAAGTCATTTCATTTTTGTTGTTGTTATTTCTTAGAAATGAAATGATGGTATTGATTTGAGGTAGAGGGACAGAAGTGAAATTGCTCAAGTAAGAAGACTATGCAATCAAGCTAAGCAAGAGTGGAAAGAGAAGAGTGGATAGATGAAGTATTGAAGAATCAAATGAGAAGAGCATCACTGTGTAAGAATTGATTGAGCAAGAGGGGTTTATTCAAATGTGCAAAAGAGAGTGACAAAAAGAGCACATACAGATATAGAATGGTGATCATAATCTATTGTGTAAGCAATTTTTGTAACTAGATGATGAAATATTTGTATGTAAATCAATCCTAAGTTGTAGCTTAGCACTGTTAGGGGGTTGTAGCCTCCTTGTGGGTGGGTGCCTACAAAATAGAATTTGTATCTGATCAAATTAGGGGTTGGTGCTCCTTGCAAGTTGGTGCTTGCTAAATTTACTAAGTGGGTGCTCAGAAAAATATACGAGTAGGTGCTTGAAGTTATGAAGTGGGCGCTTCATAGGTTAAGTGGGTGCTCAACCAAAACTAGTGTAATATTTAGGATTGGTGTTCCTAATAAATCCATGGTTTCAAGTGGGTTTTTCTCCTGAAAGGGTTTCCCGCTATAATTTTTTTGTTCAGTGTTCTTCTATTTTGCATGTGCTTGTTTTAATGCTTATGACCTATTGGTGCACTTATTAATAAATTTTGAATAAACATTATTTAAAAGAAAATTTTAATCTGCACTAATTCACCCCCCCTCTCATTATTTTCTAAATTTCTGGCATATCAAAGTCATTTACCATTTGTATGGAGCATGGTGTTAAGGGGGATATTGAATAGTTTGAAATATGGAACTATAGGAGTGTAATCATGGTGGAAAGATGTTATCATTAGGTTATTAAAGGTATCCAATTTGGGTATTCTTATGTGGTAAGGTTGTTGGATTCATGAAGAAGAAAGGCATTCATTTTGTATGATGACTTGACCAGACCATCAAATGCAGGATGTAATGTTGCATATCAGGTATGGTTAGGTCTTGATTGATTCTATATGTTGTGTATTAGTCCTTGATTCATGTGTTGAGATGTATCAAGTGTGTTCATGCATCATGGAGGCCATATGGAGAGTGTTAAGCATTGTCATGATTGTGAAAGTCAAAAGGTGAGTGATTCAGTTAATGTACATTTTCTCAAATTTGTATGTAGATGTTTGGGTAAGTAGTGTTTTCTTAAATAGGAGTATGGTACGACAAGATGGTTTACAAGGCTATACATGTTTAGAATGAAGGTTTGAACCTTAATGAAGGTATATGGATATTGTACAGATGCTTCAAGGTATGTTTCTAAGTTCATCCTTGAATTGGTAGTTTTGTATTAAGGGGAAGCATGTCTTGTTACTGATTGTGTATGAAGCTTCACGGTGTTGTGTGTGATTACTCGTTATCCTTGAGATGTGAAGTTAGGAGTGTTGCAGGATAAGTATGTTTTAATAATGCATCATGACATGGTACAATATGCTATGGTGTACTGTAATGATGATTAATAGGTGTATGAAGACTTCATAAAACAACGAGAGTTGATAATGAACTTCAAACAGGTGTCTAAGGTGTTAAGAAGGGTTGTTAGGAAAATTTATTGATTGTTGCATGAATTTTGAAAGAGAGAACTAGTCATATGGTCAAATAAGTTGTAATGGCATGGAAAGAAGACAAAGAACACTGAAACATCACTTCAAGATTGTGTTATCTAATATGACCTATCTCTATGGCCTTTGATCAAGGTATGTGCTCTTTTGTTTGCATACATTGTTAGATAACGATGGTATGTTTCCATGGGAAGCTATAACGTGGTGTTTCATGTGCTTAGTATGATCATGTAGCAAGTAGAAAGTTGAAAATTTTGGTCTGAAGAGGATTTTTAGGACTCTTGGTCCTAAATATGTTTACAGTCTGTGTAGCAGGATCAAGTCAGTTTTTGGGTGTCTCTAACAGTGCTAGGACTGAGTAAAAGTATATCAGGATGTTTATTGACAATTTTTTCCCCCCATGGGCAAAATTTCCCAACAGGGTCCTAGAGTAATCCCAAGCTCCCAAGTGTGCCCCACATGTTGTAAACAAGTCACATGTGGTATCTAGGGTCTCAGGGAACATTTCTAGGAATTTATGAAGTATTCAAGCTAAATCAAGCCATTCAAGGTCATACCAAGCTCATGGTCCCATTGCAGTGCAAAAATGTCCTCTGATCCCAAAAAATGAGAAAAAATGGCATATGAGGGAAAATTTTAACATTTTGAGGTTCTAGGAACTCATTCCCCCCTCCCTTAGTAAAAAAATTCCAAAATTTCCCTAATGGAAGGCTTCAAGTTAAAAAATTACAAATTGGGCCTTTGAGTGGCCACTGAGCTAGAAATAGCTCACCGAGCTACTTGGTGAACCGGGTTAGATGGGTGATTGGCGACATCTCTATGAACTCGTTGATCTTGTGAAGGGACTCACTCAGATGACTTAGGGATGTGCCGATCCTGATGGCAGGAAACCACGAAGCAGTGCATCAGGGGTGGCTAGGGAGTTGAGGGCCAACTCGGCCATCGAGCTAGCATTAGGGCCAACATTCTTCAATGGCAAACAAGGCTGAGCTCAGCCAGATATAGAGCATCACAGAAGGTGATGCAAGCTCGTCTGGGGGTAACTCGTCATGGAAATTGTGAAGCTAACTCAGAAATGGGAGAGCATAGATCGGCGAGCTAGAGAGATGGAACGGAGGGGCTCATCACGAGAGATTGACATGGGCAAACCGAACTGCACAAATAAGCTTGTCGGGAAAAGCATGTGGAGATTGAGTTGAGCTTGATGACAAGAAAGCATGAATCGATCAAACAAAAGAATTATTTTTCACAAACTGAGTTGTGTCAGGGGAAATATCATTCATATCAAAAGGACAGGGAGAGATCGTAAAAAAATATTGGGTGGACCAAATGGTGACCACCAATGAGCTCATAGGGTGTTGCAGAAAATCTAGCATGGCTGAGATAATGGAAGGCTCACATATTAAATAGAGCACAAAGACCACACAGAGCTCGCAAGTGAGAAAAAATATGGCTCGTAAGGTACGATAAAGTCAGGAAAGCATGCTCGTGAAGGATCCACACATGGAACGAACGAACTAGGTACTCGAGGTCTAACTACATCAAAGCCACTGACGAAAATATTAAGGCCAAGTCGACTTGTGGGTAGAGTTTGGAAGCTCGCATTGGAGAGTCGATGCCAACTCAGCCATAACATTAGGGATTAGCGGGAGACTAGTTGAAATGAGTTCAAGAGGAGGAGTGAGGTCGTGATCTGAGCGGAAGTGGCCAAGCACACAGAGAAGCACTGGAAACTTAGCACAAAACAATAAAGTGGGTAGAAGCAAGCCTCTTTTCGGAGTTTTAGAGGAATTATATTCAGAGAATGGTGAACCCCTTTCACGTGAGAAAATGATTTGAAGACCCGAAGCCCAAAGTCTGAAATTCATACTTTGAGACTTCGGGATTTCAGATGAAGTGGCTCAGTAGAAGGATGACCAATGTCGGGTGAAGGTGCGAGAAGGTCTAAAACCTGAAGTCTGAATTTCAGACTTTAGGGTTTCACGATTTTGATATTTGGGCATTCGGGAACTTGGTGGGGAGAAAACAAGCAAGCCGGACTCAAAGTCTGATGTGCGAAGTGCCAAAAAATGGAAATCGGTTGGGCAACGTGGCAAGCTGGATGTATTTTGAGGTCAGCAAGAGTTTCACGGTTAACTTTTCATGAGGTTTCAGAGTTTTATTTTGGTTCTTTTGGCGTGCAATGTTTGAAATGGTGAAGCCTAAAATTTTGGGATTCAATGCGTGTGGAGTGAGCCTCTTTTTGGGGTTTTGGAAAGTGGATTTTCGGAAGTTGGAGGATGGCGTGAGTTTTGGAACTCACCAGGTTCAAATTTCTAAAATGGTCAGACGTTGAGCGCATGGGGCGGAGCTCGTCGGGGTTCTTTCAGAGCTTAACGAGCTGAAATCAAAGGAGGGATTATAGGATCCAATGCGAAAACAAACCACCTAGCTCACCAAGTAGCTTGGCATGCTACTCAGCGAGCTAGCTTGCCCATAAGGAGTTGTAGAGCCCAAATAGGCCATTCAAGCCCGAGTTTTCAAATGCTCATATTTGGAGCTAGGAGTGTCGAAATGCCACAAATTTATAGTCTTTGGAAATCTTAAAGAGAGATCCTCATAGTAGCAACATGATGAAATCATAAAAATGGGACATTCGGATGTTTTTTAAACCCCAAAACTACAGGGTCCCTCAACTTTGAAATTAAATATATTGAGCTCCTAACATCCATTTCTCACAAACAAATAGTCGTTGGAATTGTGGGAGTGATCTTTGTAGTATGGGATCATCAATTTTGGATTTTAAGGTTTTTGAACCTCCAAAAATGGAAAGCATTACAGCAGTAGGTGAGAACCATTAACGAGGTGGGTGAAAAGTAGAGTCATCATGAGTCTACAGTGGCTAGACTAGACCCAGTTGCAATCACAACAGGTTCCTTCAAGCGCAAGGTAAGGCCATTAATGGACCAGAGATTTTGTAAATCTCAAAAACACTCATTGCAAGATTAAATAAGGATTTTTTATGGGTTTTGGAGCAAATTCGGGATTCTTTTTCTCTCTCTCTCTCTTGTCCTCAAATTTTTGTTATAAATATTGTAAGGGTCACACAAACAAAGGTTGTTTATCACCTTCTTCTCCCATACACCCCATTCCTTCTTAGGGCCTCAAGCATTCCTTTCAAGATTTGTAACGGCTTCATGCCTCTTTTGCTAATACAATGTACTATGTATATTTACATAGAGCAATAAAATTATGTCTATGTTGATCTTTTTAACCTATGGTGGTTTGTTTTTTTCAGTTTACCTCTCATTGCGCTTACAAATCTATGTATTTTTCTTGTCTCATTACAAGGTTTGTTTGGTTGTGCTCTTTTAGGAATGAAGATTGTATTTATTTTGGGTTTGTATTATAGTTTTCCAACCTCCCCTTAATGCATCAGTGGAACTTAGGTTTGTGTTGCATTTGGCCAACCTCCCTAGGATTCACCCTTTCTCCATTTTTCAGGGCTAGGAAGCGTGATTGGCACTCCTTTCTTGGTGTATCACCGTTGTTAGTGTATGTTTCTTTCTATGCAATCCTTCTTTCTATGTCCTCTCGGAAGTTATATTTTAGGGTAGTAGTAGTTTGGCCTACACTTGGAGTAGTTAGTGACAGGTATGTTAGGAGCAGGAACTAGCCTTCTCCTTTGAGTTGTCTGCTTCGCAAGGTCCTACACTTCATGACAACGCCATGTTTTGATATCATGCTAAATGCCCCATCTCAAACTGGGAAATTTGGGGGATGATGTGATTAAGCATCAACAAATTTTTTTCTCAAGGATCAAGTATGTAGTTATGTATGATATGATGTTCATTTTCCTAAGGGGAGCTATAGTGCTCTCATGATAATAATGAATCCAAAACAATGATAAGATAAGATTGACCAGACCTTCAACTTTCTTGATTTTTTCAACTAAGAGGCAATCCTAACGTGGTGTTGAATATGGAGAATAAGTTTTATACGTATGTGCCTTTTTCATTAATGTAAAAAGGGGGAGAAGTATCATGTTGTTTTCCATCAATGACAAAAGGGGAGATTGTTGGCATGTGTGTGCTAGTGTTTTCATTGATGTAAAAGGTTTAAGGACATTAATGACAAATGATAATGATAAGGAGTGTAAGAGGAAGTTTTTAGTGATGATGATATGGTCAGACAACTAGTTACATGGTTGTAAGAGTGGAATTGGTGAGAAGCACTTGGTCAAGAAGGCCTAATCATGAGGTTTAGTCAGCATGGGTGATGGAACATGAAGAACATAGATACAAGAAGGCTTGTGAATCATGGTAGATGCATGGAGAGAATGATATTAATGCATGGAGAAACTCTTAGAAGTCTCAGAAGGTGATTGTTGGGTTTGAGCATGGTTGTAGGTCTTCATCTAGACCTAGTCTAGGTGTTTGGTGGTCTAATGGAGCATGAAGGTCAATTATAGAGGTGTGTGGACCCTTGAGGTCATGCAAGAGGAGTGAAAAAAAATTTCCACAATATTTTGGGACCTTTTGAAGGGGAATCACATGTATGATGTTCACCTACTTTTTTTATGTATAAACTAGATCTAATTACATGACCTAGCTAGGAAAGTCATGGTGGTTGATATGATGCAGAGACAAGTATGATTAGATGATAATTTGGGAAGTTGAAAGAGGTTGTCCTAGATTTATGGGAAAATTTTCAATTTTGTATGTTGAAGATTTGTATTATATGATAATTTTAGCTTTACCAAGCCCAAGAAGGTGAGTTTTCCAACTCGAACTGAGATATTTTATGTTGGTTGGCATGTGAAAAGTTTTCATGGGGAACTGATCCATTCAATTATGTTGAAGCATGGAACTAAGAAGGTTTTAGAGTTTGAATGAGATTAAATGATGTCATGTGCTTTATGAACGATTGTTAAGAAGCCAAGATGGTCAAAAAACCCTACCAAAACCCTATTTCATGAGCAATGGAGGAAAAATTGTAGGTGTGAGATCAAAATATATTGGATGATCAAATTTGATGATTGGATAATGGAAAGTACTCTCCCATCTTTCTAATGGTGGTGATTTAGAGTCTTGAGAATAGGTGGAGCCCTCTCAGATTTGCATGTTTTTTAGGAAAGTTTGGTTTTCTCTCAAGTTTTCCATTAGAACTATTGTCTAAATTTATGTTATGAGTAGAATGGAAGCTAGGATACATGTTTAAGGTGATTTCATACCATGGTATATCCATTTGGATGTCATCACTGGTCCAAAATTAAAGACTAATTTTTTGGTCTAATACGTTGTTTTTGTCTATCCTGGTGAAAGGAGGCTCTTGGGCATGTGTGGCCTAAGTAGAAGTGTCTAATACATATGAGGGTGTTTTATAAATCTAATATGAATTGTTACATGATTTTTTTGAGTCCCTATAGGTTATTTTTATTAAAAAGGATGAGATCACAAGTTGACCTACTTGACTGGGTTTAGGAAAGTGAAGTTTCTTTGGGGAAATCGGTCTAAAAGACCAATATCTTATCTTGATTTTTATTACTTATTTATTAAAGAGTGATGAGGGGTAAAATTTTATCCTTTATAATTAATTTAGAGGATCTGAAATTATCTTTATAGGTATGAGAAGAGCAAGTTTCCAAGATTGGTTCCTAGGAAGTATAAGTGTCTTAGAGGATAGAGATGTTTTGATGACTTTATGGGCCGAGTCATGAATTCTAACATAGTTTGTAATGTTCCTTGGGTCAGTGGATTTATAATTAATTGTTGAATTCCATGGTTTTGGTGGTATGGTAAAGTTTAATTTTCATCTTTGAAGACTGGTTTGTTGAAGGTGCTCAGAATGAGTCAGAAATAGTCCTATTTGATGGTGGCATGAGGAAGATGGATTATGCAAATGTTCCTGAGATTTTAGAAGGTTTTGAGAGAATGTTGATGAGATGTTTGGATCCTATGGAGTCATGATGGTGTTTCCTTGTTCCCTTATATTCCAAGAAGCATTTGGTGGATATGAAACTAGCCTTTTTAGGCCTAGTTGTACTTGTTGTGTGTCTAGGTTTAATGCTAATCTACTTGGTCTTTCTAAGTGATTTTATATGATGTTGTAGATGTTTTTTCATGTTTTTTATGACCGACCTTAATGTTCATGGCCTACCTAAGATGTTTTTAAGCATCAATCATGTATATAATTGTGTGATATTTGCTCATTATGACTAGTGATGAAGAGAGTGTTGTGTACGATCTAGAAGAGGTGAAAGAGAGTGTTAGAGGACTCCAAGGTAGAGTTAAGAATAACCATGAGAAGTTTATAAGCGTAGAGTATAATGTCTTCAAGGTAATTATAACTAATCATCTTATGATGGAGAAAATTTGAGAGAATAAGGAAAGAGAGTTCTTTGAGAGGATTTTGAGGTGTATGGGCTAATATTTTGATCAAAATAAGTTGTTTGAGTAAAATGAAACATGTGATCTTCATCTTCAGGTAGTTGAGTTGATGCTTGGTGATATTAGGTGTTTTTATCCTCCTTGTAGAGTTAGTTCCTTACTAAATAGGGGTTGGTGCTCCTTATTAGGTTGGTGTCTCACTAAAGAAATCTTGTGTGATGTGTAATATTCATGCAAGTATTTTGAATTGAGTAATATATTCAAAAAAAATATTGGATTTTCTTCCCCTTGAGGGTTTCCTACTTTATATCTTGTGACTTGTATGATTTCTCATTCATATTTATGGTTTTTAAAGCTTAATATGGTTTCATTGGTTAATGTATGATGATTTGATGCCTTAAATGGTGTATGCAACTTTAAAAAACTAAGTAAAAGTTTTAAAAGGACTGATTCACCACCCCTTTTAGTCCATTGTGCTTCTAACATCATTTATTGTATTGGAGATTCAATTTTTAGCATAATTAGCTATCAACATTGAGGATAAATTTTATTATGTATGATTGTCTAAATTGTGACAAAAATCCAATGAAGCTATCAACAATTTTTTCTTATGCTACAAGACTATGCTTACTAAGATAAGAAATATATTGGCTTAAATTGAACTACAAGACCTCTTTACACAAATCTTACTTTATCCCTTTCAAGAATTGTTCATATTTAAAATTGTGTGATATTTTTACCATCTATGTCACACCCTCAAAGAGTGCAAATATAAGTTGTTACATATAAAAATACTCAAGTATGTTTCTAGCACCCCACCCAATACATATACTTTCAAGTTTCCAATAAAACCAACATTCAAAGGTAAGACTAAGGATACCAAGGTTACTTCTGAAGAAACTATCAATGTTATTACTCAGCCAACTAAACTCCAACTTTAGTCTGCATGATGATAGTTTACTCACTTACCATGTGCCTTACACATTGTATTGAAAAAATTACTTTAATGTAATCTCATGTCTCTCCCTCAATCATTTGAGGTTAATGCAAGTAAACCTAAAAGTAAGAGTTTTTATGCTAATTCTTACTGTGATTATCATATATGAATTGGTCACCGCATTTATTAGTGTATCAAGCTTCATAACATCATTCAATATATTATCAGTTCAAATGTAATTAAATGGGATGAGACCACTGAATCTTCAAATCTAACTAATGATAATGCCAAACTGAAAATCTCCAATGATCTATTTCCTAAGCATGACATTGAAAAATCTAATTTATAAGTTCACAACACTTATCCTGTAGTGCCACCACTACCCTCTTATGATCACCATTTGAATTCAATGATTGGCACTATCACTCATGCATCATCTCCTACACCACTTATCACTTTCAATGAGTCTGATATAGATGACACACTTGTTTTATATACTCTATTGATATTTATCTCTACTAATAAATTACCTATATGTGGTGTTTTGGTTGATCCATATAACAAGGATAATATTTTCTCTCACGTTGCTTCAATCTCTTTGCATTTCTACAAAAAATATGGCAATCGATACTAATCCTCATTATCGACACATTACTTTACCTATCATTATTGGTTTTATCACTACACCACTTTAATTATTGGTTACTACTACTCTTAGCTCTGGTACATTATGTTTAGGTATCTCTTGGCTATGTTTTCTTAGGGCTATTCTATTGATCATTCACCAATGTTTCAATTTCATTCATAATCAACAAATTGTCACAATTAGAGGTGTTCTCTTTGAGGACCTCTCTCCTAGTTTTCCTATTCATTTGTATATAGTTTTTATTCCTACCCAGAGTGCATCTACAGAGAGGTATTTGGTTTCACACAATGTCCTTTACATATCTAACACTCTTAGGTTATTTCCAAGGCCCATGGTTATACACTTTATCTCTATTCAATTTGCTCCACCTATGTATCTTGATAGGCCTTTGGTTGAACACATTGCCTCTTACAAATCTACTCTCTTATGCATCATACTAGGACTTCAATTTCACACACAATTTATCGTAGTTCTCACTTCCATAGGATCCTACACCGGTCTCTAGTGCACATGATCCTTCCAATGAAAATGATAGAAGAAATATCTTAGAGGCACATAGAGAAAGATAAGCTAGCAATGCATAAAACACATGTGTCAGCATGTTAGTCCAAAAAATTGATATGCAAAATATAAATAATTTATAATAATGAGGAAGTGAAATTTACTGTACATAAACAAAAGTAATTAAATAGTGTGGGAAATGCCCCTAAAATATCAACAAAAATTGTTAAGAGACTAGGACGACACCTCTCATCATGCATCAATCTATGTATGTCCTTCATCAAGTTCAACATACCTCGTGGATGTATGTGTGTAAAGAGTATATAGAAAAATATAGTATCTATAAAATCCTATGAAAAACATGTTATCTATCAAATCCTATGAAAAAAAACATAAGTAAAAAGCTAATAAATCAAGTCACATGTAGGTCCTAATTTTGTGTTTTTGCAAATATTCAAAAAAAATTGTGTTTTTTATTAGCTAAATGTTTTATTATTATTTACACACACACACACGCACACCGCCACACGCACACGCACACGCACGCACACACGCGCACACGCGCACACACACACACACACACACACACACACACACACACACACACACACACACACACACACACACACACACACACACACACACACACACACACACACACACACACCACACACACACACACACACACACACACACACACACACACACACACACACACACACACACACACACACAGGGAAAGGGAATAACAAGAACTACACCGTGATAGCCTCATTAGGAGGTAGGACTGACCCATCAATAAAGGAAAGATCAAACCTCAAATAAATTATATGTGTAGTATTTTAGCTGGTACCTAAAGGGAATGGGTGGACTCATTAAAAAATAGAATCAAACTTCAAATGTGTCACGTGTAGTAGGATAAGGATATAACTTAATATGTCCATTTTGGTAACCTTGTAAGGCCTAGGTGGAATCCTATGAGGGATAGACCCACTAAAGGTAGTATGTGTAATAGGAGACTTGGAAGGGGTCTCGTAAGGAATAGACCCACTAGATAACATGTGTAATAAGATACCTAGGAGGATTTATACAAGGGATAGACCCACTAGTGTGAGCACATATAATAGTATACCTAGGAGTCCTAAAAGGAATAGACCCACTAGGGATGACATGTTTAGGTTTAATAGGCTTAGGAGTGGCAACCATTGCTTTCTTAATAAGGATATAAGGTATTGGGGCCTTATATAGGATACCATTGATAACAACTTGTATGGTAATTAAACTTGACATATTAGTGCAAGATATATTTTCTAGCATTAAAAACATGCAACCAAGGGAGACATAGACACATATCACATGAACCAAAGGAAGTGATAATGAAAAAGGAAAATACATAGTTGTGAATCCAATCATAAAAGGTACAACACCATGCCCAATAGAGGTATTAATATTAAATGTCACATGTTTCTTAATATACCAAGAGAAGCAAGTAACTTGAATGTGCACATATTACGTCTATAATCATTTTCAATCAAAACATTATGGATAGCGTGTTGGCCAACAAACAAACAAACATATGCTCTATCCAAAACAAGATAATGAGTCATAGAAATATCATTGAATGAAATAGTGTGCCAAATAGGTTTTATAGCTGTAATAGTACCAAGGAGGCTGATGGTGTGCTTTCAAAATTAATTTGTCATTATTGTGACCAGGAATTGGTTCATTAAAAATATTAAACTTGGAATTTCCATTAGTAGGCTTAGATTTATAAGGGGTGACTACCTCTCGATAGGATTTAAATTGATAAGATCTTATATAACATTATGAATTTTGACACATTGATTAGTAGAATGTTAAACTCATCTATGATAATTGCAAAAAATAATAGCGTTAAAATGTTTACCATACGGTTTTCTTGGATTTGCCTTTAGAATGGGAGGGACAGATACAAGGTTGCACTCTAGTAACTATTTATTAACTAGTTATGGGGAGTAAGTAAATCATGTGAATGTTTTTTAGATTGAGATACAACATTAAAATTAAATTTAGCATTAGTTTAGTTGTCATTAGATTTTCCTTTGAAATTATCTTCTTCAAAACTTAGGATTAGATTTTTTTGGTGTATTGGAAATGTACTTGAGCTTGTCAATGGTAAGGAGATTAGCCTCACACTCTTTTAATGTGTGACATAAATAATAAAATCACCAAACCTTTTCAAGGAAAATCAACTCTTACAAAGGGGAAAAATGGATTTGAGTGAAAAGATATTTGAGCTCAATGTCAACTAGGATATTGTTCATTTAGTAAGTTGTAGTCTTGCAGAGTATAATATAGTCATTAATGAGATTGTTGGAGCATTTTCCCATTTGAGACATTTGTGATAATATATTTGCATTTAATAAATTAACAAGTTGAATAATATGCAGAAGATAATACAACATGATATATTTTTGCGCCGAGATTCCCAAATATTCAATATATACATAATAATACCTTTAATATAGGGCAACACCATACAATTCTCTTTAAGGACTAACCCCAAAATCTCCCAAGGTGGGAATCTACTTTGAGGGGAAAACCTACAATATACCTATACCAAGTAGAAGATTCAACTCATACATGACATGACATGTAACTAATGATGCTCATTTACTTTATACAGGCATACATTACTCTTAAAGGATGCGTAACACCTAATCCCAATGTAGGTCAACTCATTACCAAATATAACTAATTCTATGTGACCCCATATATTATAAACATATAACTAACTAAGGGGATGTGTGCCACATGTTGGTATCTCCATCAACCCATATACATTATAATATCATAACCCAAGGTACATAACATTCCCTCCCTCATTGATGTATTTCATCCACTAAATATGAGAAGAATACATATAGTGAGTCTGCTTCAAATTATTCCACACTTTTCATCATGCTCAGTCATCCAAGAACCTCTATGATATCTTAATGGGTGATACATCTCTAAACCTAGTTCCATATTATGTTTCTCTACTCTAATTCCATCCATGTTCATACTTGTTCTTCCTTTACATCCATGCATAGTCATGATAGTTATTCCTTTGATTCCATGTCATATATGATTACTCCATTGATTCCATGTATATCCATAGTGATTATTCCTCTGATTCCCTATATATTCATAAACCTTTTTTCCCTCATGTGGCCTATCATTATTCCATGATGGTTTCCTCTCATGATTATGTGGGTGTATATATGTTGCAACCTTAGTACCTCAACTTGATCAACCTTTTCCTCAATTGTCTTTTCCTCTTCTAGCTTATTGTTTATTATTTATTTTTTCTCATGAGTAGATGAATACTTATTTTATTCTTGTTCATCATATTCTTCATTTTCTCCTTATAAATCATCCTTATTCCCTTCTTCACCATCTTAAAAATCATTCTGATGTTCCATCTTGACTTAACTTTTTTCATCACTAAGCGTGATATCCTACAAGGTAACCTTTTTTCTCTTGTACCATATCTTCATGAATCTATTTTTAACATTAATATTAATTGTTTCCAAAGTCTCCAACAAAGGATATCCAAGAAAATTATCCATACCATCAATATATAAAGAAAAAAAATGAATGCAAAACATATTTATCCATAAATTGCTTTAAATCTTCAAAGACTAGAATTTTCTTACCATCCATTTGAGCTTCCTTGATATTCTTTTCATGAACATGTAGATGTTGAGCTACATTAATGTTGATGATTTTATACTTGTTGTTAGGTTTTATGGAAACAATTACCTTTTTCCTTTGAATATACCCTTCAAATTGAAATATTGAATTTTCCTTCTTTGGAGATGCACTATATGAACTCTTATCTTGATATGTTATCTCTCATTCTAAATCATGTGTAGCATCTTCATCATAAAAATTATCTGTTTCTTTTTCTTCTTATTTTTCCATTTTTTCCTCTTCCTCACTATTATCCTCACATTCTTTCTCCTCATCCTCATCCTCTTCTTCATTTATATCCCATTTATCTAAGAAAACTAGTTTCTTTTCCTCCCATGAACAATCTAGCATCTCTCATTTCATTTGATACCACCAAAGTTGTGTTATACCACCAAGCCTAACTTTAAAATAAATCTCTAGAAATATATCACAATAACATTTCCCTTTAAAATGTATCCACCATTTTCTAGCATCAACCACACCATCTCCACAAAAAGTTTTAATTGTCATGATCTGCAAAAACTAGGGTTTCAAGAATAAGAACCTTTTGACCAATATGTGTTTCACCATTTTTTAATATATTTTGGCATCAAATTAAAAAATACATGAAAAAACCCTAATTATATTTTTTAGGGATTTCTGAAAATGAAAAAAATCAGAAACATTCCAAATATTTTAGTTTGTGGAGAATATTTATGAAAGACCATAAAACTACAATAACTATCTCAAACTAGATCCAAATTTTCTGAATTTTTGAGGGATTTTTCTTGAATATTATTAACCACTTCACAAAAAAATCACTAAAAAATATTCACCATTCAGAAGATATGGGTGAAGCATTAAAATTAGGGTTTTAACCCTAAAATTGAAATATCTTTATAAAAAAAACTCTAAATATTCTGAAATTTTAAGGGTAGATTCCTTGAATGATTTCTCCACATTATACACAATTACTGGAAAAAAATCAAATTATGTATCAATATATAGGAGAATCATTAAAATTATGGTATCAGCCCACAAATTTCCCAAATTGATGCTCTGATACCGCTTGATAAGATATTTGCATATAATAAATGAAGTTGAATACTATGCAGAAGATAACACAACACAAAATATATTTGTGGGACAAGATGCCATAATATTCAATATATGCAGAATAATTCCTTTAAGGTAGGGAAACACCATACGCTTCTCCTCAAGGAAGGACTAACTCCATAATCTCCCAAGAAAGGAATCCACTTAGAGGGGGACACCTATAATAGACATCTACCAAGTAGAATACTCAACTCATATATGACATGACATATCTCAAAATGATACTCACCTCCATAATATATGCATTCATTATTCTTAATGCATGGGTAACACCTAATCCCAATGTAGGCCAACTCATTACCCAATATAACTAATTCATATGTGATCCCATATATTATAAACATATAACTAAGGGTGTGTGTTATATGTAGGAATTTTCATCAAACCATATACATTATAATGTCACAACCCAAGGCACATAAAAATTTGACTATGTGACACCTTGTATGCAATATTAATGGAAAATGAACTAATTATCTAAAGGGCTAAAGGCCCATACCGAATGAATAAGAAGATAATAACACCATTTTAAAGCAAAATCCTTTTAGGCTTCCAGGAAAGGGATTCATGAGTAATATAATGTTATAAGAATAATCTAAGAAAGTGAAATGGAAATAACAGAGGTGTTATTCAGGATCACCTTTCTCATCATAAATAGGAAGCATAAGTGTAACAAAACAAATAGGTAAAGGATAGGAAGCCTCTTCCAGTGTAATCGGGTTGTAAAGTAATTGAGTAGAGCCCATAATACTAGAAGAGATACATGCATCATTTGTAATTGTAATATTTGAGATCGTAAAATTTGAACAAGAGTTTTAAGATATTGTGTATTATAAAATAAGAATTGGAGCCCACATGGGTGTTTATATTAGATGTAGGAATAGTAGTAGACATGCTAATATTATGGGGGTTATTGGTTTCCCCAAATGATATAGGAACCATAAAGGTAGCAATAATATAAGTGGTCATAGTGGAAGATGTAGGGTGATTCTCTCCAAAAATATACCTCTCATTAGACTGTCGATCAATAAAAAAAATTAGAAGCAATGGGGATCTTAAAATGTGATCAATGTAGTTGAGTTATCATAAAGTTGTGAAAAAAATTCAAATAAAATCTTAACTTGATCAATATCCACACCATTAGTTTCATCATCATAAAAATTATGATGGGGCTCATCTTGTATTTTAAGGGGATCGAAATACACATCATGGTCATCATTATCAGAAATAGAATGGATACCCTATACATGAAGCAAGGAATAATCCATAGGTATTTGGGAATTATGAGTGGTATGAGAAAAATCAATATGCTCAATGGGCTTATGATTACGTTGATTATTATATTAAAAGGGGATAGAAGAAAAGCATGCATGCAACCAACATGAAAACCTAGGGAAGCTAGGGTTTGAGCAAGGTGAGATATTTGAGCAATGATTTGATATGAATTTGTTTCCTTATTTATTAGAAAGCATAGATTCTTATAAATAGAATATTTTAAATTTATTAATATATACTAACATACAAAATATAATATATTTATTAATACATTGTGTGATGATAAGATGATATATTGATTTCTTAAAACAAGAGGAGAAAATAGTAATCTACTGAACAAAGGGCCATATAGGTGATTTGGGTGTACAAACTAATAAGAATAATAAATTCCTTCGTCTCTGGAACTATGTATGTAAAATTAATCAGTACATCATCATATAATATTTGTTGGGGAATGGTATTGTTTGGTCCTAATTTGTATGTTATCAAACATATTTATCTTAGGTTTTTTATAAATTTTGGTGGTGGTTGATGGCTTGGAAAAATGCTTTGATGTATGGTGCTAGAGTTCACCATTATGCGATACCCCATTATAGCAACTTACAATAGATGAAACTATAGAATACATACACTAGAATTTCATAAACATGATTAGATAAAAAAAATTATGTGTTGGTGATGTTAGACTGACCCTGGCAGTCAAATCCTACTAAATCAATCCATGCATTGTACTACACCCCCTCGTAATAAGGATAAAAATCAATGTAGTTATCCTAGTGTATGTGTAATTATGTATACAAATTTCATCCAACCGCCTATTGTGCCCTAGAGTGTCTTGAAAAAAGAAATGAGTGTAACTATAGATAAATTAAAACGCACCTTGTGCAGTAATGATATAGTGTGATGTGATTCAGATGCTAAACCAATTCCCTATGTCCCTTAAAACTTTATCAGTGCTTCATACAACTTGCTCTTGTTATGACTTGGCTCTAAGACCTTTGGAGGCCTGTAGATTAGGAAGTTACAATCTTAAACATATTAGGGTGAGCACAAGGTTGTACAGATAATATATCATATCTAAGCATACATGTAATAAAATTGGATATTCTACCAAAAGAAATATATAAAACAAGAGATATAAATCAACACCAAATTTAACGTGGTTCACCCAGTGTGGGATAAATCCACAAAGAAACAAGCCAATCTATTATCTAGAGCTTTCAAAAGATATACAATTGAATATCTACAATCTTCCACACCTCTCAGATGTATAGTACTTTCTTTCTCTTAAGTTTTTCCTTCTTCTCCAAGAATTTTCTCTCTCCTAATTGTTTCACAATAATCATCAATACTTATAATCCTTACTTCTAAACCCTAGATTTCATGCTTATATAGGAATATACAAACTTAGGGAACTTAGCCATGCAATTACAATCAATATATTTGCTTTAATACTAAAAATAGATCTAATTCCCGTGAGTTAAATGAAAAACTCACACACAAGTAACTGACGTCAGTTAGCCCTAACCGATGTCAATTCCTACTTTCCTGAACGATGTCATTCATGGGTGATTGATGTCATTCCCTTCATAACCAATGTTGGTTACTATTTTTTCCAGTAAGTTTAATATAGCATGCTAAAATGAAGTAATTGAGCTCCACAACTCAATAATCTCCCACTTGGAGATAATTATTACACTATACCTATATAGCGTCATTCTTGGATCCTTTCCTTATCTTTGTTTCTTCCTCTTCAATTCTCAAACTCGAAGACCAACTGAAGTGGAGTATAGCTCCAACTTCTCTTTTCTTAATGGCTTCATTAGCATATCCATAGGGTTTTCACTCGTATGAATCTTCTCTAGTTTCAATTGCCCATCCTCCAATACATGCCATATGAAGTGATACCTCAACTGAATGTATTTCGTTCTAGAATGAAATGCTAAGTTCTTTGCCAAATAAATTTCACTCTGACTATCACTGAATAATTTACAATCATCTTTCTTCTTTCCCAACTCTTCTATGAACCTGCTCATCCATATCATCTCTTTGCTAGCCTCTATAGCTTCAACATACTCTACCTTTGTAGTAGACAAAGCCAAAACATTCTGCAATCTCAATATTCAGCTAACTGTCATCCCACCTACTGTGAAAATATATCCAATAGTGCTCCTCCTACCATCCAGATCTCCATCCACACCTGAATCAACATAACCACATAAATAAATATCCAAACCTCTATATAATAAATGCATGTTAGATTTCCCTCTCAAATACCTAAGTATCCATTGGACTACTTTCCAATGCTCTTTACCTGGATTGGCCATACATCTACTCAAAAATCCCAATGCCTGTGTAATTTCTGGTTTGGTACAAACCATAGCATACATGAGACTCCCAACTACTGAAGCATATGGTACTCGTATCATGTATTTGACTTCCTCATGTGATGAAAGACATTGATCTTTGTTCAATTTGAAGTGTCTAGCCATATGTGTACTTACAGATTTTGAATTCTACATTTTAAACCTTTTTAACACCTTGTAGATATAATCCTCCTGAGGCAAATAAAATTTTTTGTTCTTCTTGTCTCTTTGTATTTACATGCCAAGGATTCTTTTTATAGATCCTAAATGCTTCATAGAAAATGTGTGAGCTAGCTTTTCCTTAAGCTCACCAATGTCCTACATACTAGATCCTATAATAAGCATATCATCCACATACACTAAATAAATAATATAGCTTCCATTTTCAAGCTTCTTGAAATAAACACAATGATCAGATTCACATCTTAAGTAACCATGTTCATGCATGAAACTATCAAACCTCATCTACCAAATGGCCTTGGAGCTTTCTTGAGCCCATATAGACTCTTTTTCAACTTGCACACTAATTTCTCCTTACCCTTGAATTAATACCCAAACAGGTGCTACATATAAATCTCTTCATCCAAATCACCATGAAGGAAAGTCATCTTCACATCTAGTTGCTCTAAATTAAAATCATCTACTACAACTATACTCAATACAGTACCTATAGAATTCATTTTAACAATAGGACAAAATATTTCACCAAAATCAATACCTACTTTATGTACAAATCCTTTTGTTATAAGCCTTGCCTTGTACCTTTTATGTTCACCCTCTTCTTCCTTAATCATGTAAACCCATTTGTTCTGCAAGGTCCTCTTACCTATTGGCAACTTAACCAAATCCCAAGTCTGGTTTTGTTCCAAGGAGTTCATCTCCTCATCCATGCCATGTTCCCATTGAATGTGGGTCTCATCCTGCATTGCTTCTTCAAAATTTTATGGTTCACCATTATTAGTCAATAATAAATAAGATAGAGAAGGTTTAAATATTTTTAGAGCTTTACTTACCCTTTATGACCTTCTCACAGAATTTTGGGGTACCAGAGGCTCATTCTGGACCTCCTAGACATTTGTTTCCAATTCTGACAGTGACCGACGTCGGTCACCTATAACCAAATTCAGAACCTACTAACTAATGTCAGTTTAGATATCCTATAACCAATACTAGTTTAGCTAATCAGTGTTGGTCAAAGGTCAACCGACACCAGTTACTATGTAACCTTGTAGGTATGAATTTTAAATCTGAGAGTTTGTTTTCATTCACAAAATTCTTAGCCAGTTGGTCCTTGGGTACCAAAATTTGATCCCTGTACATTCTCTTTTCATTTCATTTAATGTCACGACTCCTAATAATTTTAGAATTCTCTAAATCCCAAAAATGAAATCCGAAATCATAAGATCCATAACCAATGAAAGTGCATCTCTTGGATTTTTCATTCAATTTTTTTTATTTTACTTATCAATATGCACAAAAGATTCTAAAATAAAAACTTTAAGAAATTAAAGATCTACCTCTTTTTCAGTCCAAGCTTCCTCTGGTATTCCTCCATCTAATGAACTTGAAGGCCCACAGTTAATCAAATAAACCGTTGTATTAACTGCTTCTACCCAAAACTGTAAGGGCAATCCAACATGTATCCTCATACTTCTAGCATGTTCCATGATCATCTTGTTCATTCTTTCTGCAACACCATTCTCGTGTGGTGTTCTTGGAACCGTCCATTCTCTATGTATTTCATTCACTGAACAACAATCATTGAAAGCCTTACTACAATATTCACCACCCTTGTTAGATCTAAGACACTTTAACTTTGAATTTGATTCATTCTCAACAAGGGTTTTCCATCTTTTAGAAGTATCAAAAACATAAGATTTATGTTTAATACAATAAACCCATACCTTTCTTGTAGCATCATCAATGAAAGTAACATAATATCATGATCCTCCATGAGAAGCTACCTGGGCTGGTCCCCACACATCTAAGTGTGCAAGCTCCAATTTCTTCTCCTTCTTAGTTTCCCCAACTTTGAGAAATTTCACTCTCTTTTTCTTTCCAAAGACACAATGCTCACAGAAATAAAGATCTAAATATTTCAAATTTGATAACTTACCCTTAGCCTTTAAGATCTGCATTCCTTTTTTACTCATATGGCCCAAGTGATTATGCCACATGCATGCATTTGAATCTAAAGCAGATAACATAGAAAAGGAATCATTAACATAGGTAGATAGATATAATTTTCCTACCTTATTGCCTCTTCCCAAAACAAAGGCACCCTTGGTGATTTTCCAAGAGTTTGTTGTGAATGTAACCATTCAACCAAATTCACCTAGTTATCCTGCAGAAATAAGATTCCTCTTGAGGCTTAACACATGCCTCACATCTTTCAATACCCATGTATTTCCATTCTGTAATTTTAGATGAACTTCCCCTTTACCAGTAATACTGCAAGGTTCATTATCACCCAAATAAACATGCCCAAAATTACCCTGGGCATAATTTCTAAAATAACCCTTATTAGAGGTTGCATGGAAAGAAGCTCCTAAATCTAAAACCCATGATTCTATTTTATTATCCTAAGAAATAATAAGAGCATCTTGCATTTCCTTTACTGTATAATTTTCCTCTTTATTTACCTATTTTCCTTTCTTTGGGTGTTGGTTCTCTTTATCTTTTGACTAACAATCTTTTGTTTACATGTCCTTTCTTTCCACGATTCTAACAGGAAATTCCCTTACCTCTGGATTTAGATCTGCCATTCCTTGACTTCAAAATGATTTCCCATTGTTTTTACTCTTGGATCTCTCCTTTTTCATGCCTCTTCTTTCTACATTCAAAGCATTCCCAGATGACGATTCCTCTGTACTTTTCTTGTGAATTTCTTCATTCAAGATTATACTAACCATGTCATCAAACTTTAAAATATTATTAGCATATGTTGTATTACTAACAACCATTACCAAGTTATCCCAACTATCAGGCAAAGAACATAAGAATAAGAGTGCTTTCACTTCATCATCAAACATAATATCACCTGATTTTAATTGATTTACAATAGATCCGAAATCATTCAAATAATTGGATGTAGATCCACCTTCATGCATCTTAGAGCTAAATAGATTCTTCATTAAATAAACTTTATTTGAAGCACTAGGTTTTTCATATAAATTAGCAAGAGATTTCATTAACTCTACCGCAGATGTCGCTTCTGTAATATTGGAAGCCACATATGCTTCTAGGCTCAATCTTATAGATCCCAAAGCCTATCTGTCAAGAATCTTCCATTCTTCATCAGCCATCTTCGTAGGTCTAGATTTTTCATCCAACAGTAAGTATAAGTCTCTTTGAAATAGATAATCCTCAATCTGCATTTTTCATAATTGATACTTTTGGTCGTCAAACTTCTCTCCCTTGTATTTATTTTCTTCTACCATTGTTGTACCTCCCACTCTATCAAAAAACCCTCTAGCTGTAAATTTTTCAACACATAAAACCCTCAAAAAAAGCTCTGATACCAGTTGTTGGGGTTAACACATGGTTGTACAGATAATATATCATATCTAAGCATACATGCAATAAAAGCATATATTATACCAAAAGAAATATACAAAACAAGAGATATAAATCAACACCATATTTAACATGGTTCACCCATTGTGGGCTACATACACAAAGAAACAAGTCAATCTATTATCTAGAGCTTTTAAAAGATATACAATTGAAGATCTATAATCTTCCACACCTCTCAGATGTACAATACTTTCTTTCTCTCAAGTTTTTCCTTCTTCTCCAAGAATTCTCTCTCTCACAATCATTTCACAATAATCATCAATACTTACAATCCTTACTTCTAAACCCTAGATTTCGTGTTTATATAGGCATATACAAACTTAGGGCACTTATTCATGCAATTACAATCAATAGATCTGCTTTAATACTAAAAATAGATCTAATTCTTGTGAATTAAATAAAATGCTCACACACATGTAAATGACGTCAGTCAGCCCTAACCAATGATGCTTCCTACTTATTTGACTAATGTCGGTCATATGTGACCAATGTCATTCCCTTCATAACCGATGTCGGTTACTATGTTTTCCAGCAAGTTTAATATAGCATGCTAAACTGAAGTAATTAAGCTCCACAACTCAACAAAAGCTGATTTTAGTGCTTCAAAACTATGTGATGGTTGATCTCAAGGATGTGTTGCTACTTTAGGAAGATTCGAGAGAGTCTTGAGTACTTTAGGAATGTAATTTTTAATAGAGACTCTTAAGAATGTTAGGTGAGTTATTAAGTGTATTAGAATTACTTATGTAAGATTTCATAGGTTAGATATTGAATTAAGGTTTACCTAAAGGATAAGAAATGACCCATAAAATATATTCAAATTGAGAAAATAGTCATTGAAGAGTGGGAAAATTGACCATTTAGGTCATCCCATACCATACGATTTTGGATATTTAGTTCATGATGTTCAAGAAACATTCCTAGATAGATGCTTGCAAGCGATATACTACTTTAGATAAATTTAACTAAATATATTAAAATTAGAGTAGTGTGCATAGTTAAGAAAGTCATGTAGGAGAGAGAAGGATATATTAGTTAGGTTTAAGATGTGTGTGTAAGTCATAGTATAGAAACAAATTTAAACTTGTTAATGTAAAATGATGAGTTTCCAATTTTAGGTGTCTACAAGCATAAGTTGGCATAAATACATGAGTAAATTTACATGATTTTTTAAAAACTTATTATACTTGGGTGTAAGATGACACAAAACATAATAGTACACCAGTGTGTTGTATGTCATAGACCAACTTTGTTTAATGCTTTTTAGACTACAAGGGATTACATTCTTGAGGAATATGTCAATAAATATGGTATCAGAATTAATTAAGATACATAATTATATGATTTTAATAATTATGAAAGGTAACAAACTAAGTACAAATTTGTAAATATCAATGTGCAAAATATGAAAAGTAAATGCCAAAAAAATTGAACGTAAGACACAATAATTTATGTGGAAAACCTTACAATAAAAAACCCACAAATAATGCATATCCAAATTTTATAGAACTTACAATTGTTGTCTAACAATTTTAGAATTGTCTTATATTAACAAGCCAAAAACTCAGTACAATAATCTTCCTCCTCACTTCTTACATATATATGAGATTAACTCTCAATGTCAAAATATTAATATTCAATTATCTCAATTTCTATATGGGAAATCACATTTATATAAGGTGGGTGATAGTTACAACTAAAAAAGCGTACCAAAGCACTCTTCTACACTAATTTAATTATTTGGTCAACTTTATATATATATATATATATATATATATATATAATTTTATTATTGGCAAATAGTTTTTTGAAAGGGACTATACCCTTGAGAACAAAAGAGGGCCTAGAAGCCAAAATAGGAAAGAGAACCATAACTAAAAGGATCAAAATCCAGATTGGACAATGAAGCCCAAAGTAGCCAAAGTGCAGCTACCACTACAAAATCAAAACAGAGTGAGAATTGCATAAAAGCAGCAAAACGAAGGCAAAAAAAAGCAATAATTACACATAAGTGCAGCAAAAGCACCCCCAATTACTTCTTGGCGGCTTTGTCGATGCTGGATTTGATAGTCTACCAAGATTTTAACATCCCCAAGGTCGTCATGTGGGCAGAGTCAGTAACATCCAGCTGAGCAATGGTCTTTTTGCTTTCCTTATCAGTGCCCCAAAGGGTAGCCAGAACCCCGCTGAGATTGGAGACACTTCGGACATGCTGCTCAATGAGCTCCTCAATAGCAGTAAAAATGGCCATGTTATGATCATGGAAAGTCTTGGCCTTCCCTAAACGGGAGTCTAAGGAGTTCATCTTCTTGTAAATATCTTCAAGCTGGCTATTATCCATAGCCACCTCCTCCTCCTTCCTCTTACCTTTTTGTTTTGCCATGTTTTTAATCTCTTCCCTCAACAGCTTCATGTCAGCTTCTAAGGCCTCTAGCATTTTTGTGGAGCTCTCCATATGTGCTTCCTGAGAACTAGCACTACTAATATGAAGGAGGTTATGGGTAGTTTCAATCTCCTGAGGACCCTACCCCACAGCAGGGGTATCAAGATTCAGTCTTCTAGAGGACCTGGTAACCAGTTTGGCCGAAGTGGAAGTGGGGGAAGAGGTGGGGGGAATGGGAGATGGAGCCGAGAAGGCCGGGAGAGGGGTGACAACAGCAAACATTAATCTATTATATTTATATTATAAATGTCAAACATTAATCTATTTAATAAAATTAATGTGGAGATGTGTTTATGATGGTGGGCCACAATAGGTGTGTTCCCAAAAAATTTACATGCTCCAACATTCCCCCTTAATATTTAGTAGTGATACATGTCAAAATTATATTTTTATACAAAATAATTTACAATCATTAACTCATATAGGATTATTTTATCCTGGCATGTTTAATGGTGTTATATAACAAATAACACCCCTAAATTCCTCTTAGATAAGTGTATACACGAAGCCTTATATGAATTTATAGAGCCCTTTATAAAACAAGGAATCTACATAACACAATACTTCTTTGGTTTTTTTTGTAAACTCACATAAGGTGATTTTTACACAAAATTACATAGGGTGATATTTTGCAACGATTTTTACTATAGAAATCACATATTGTGATTTTTTAGAATTATTTTATTACAATATAGAAGAAGTATAAATTATAAAGATATAACACAACCTTTAGGAGGTGAAATTGTTATGTCCATTCTCTCTTAATCTCAATTCTAAAAGTCTTGGTATTGCTCTATAGTTACAAAACACATTTGAATACACTTCAATATTAGATGTCTCCAATACTTGGCAAGATGGGCATCCCCAATTGCCATACAAAAAAGTATCCAATAATATTGCTCTCTCTCTCTCTCTCTCTCTCTCTCTCTCTCTCTCTCTCTCTCTCTCTCTCTCTCTCTCTCTCTCTCTCTCTCTCTCTCTCTCTCTCTCTCTCTTACACACTTTAGTGGGAATACATATCCATTTGATTTTTCTTACTAACACATTATGGTATGGTTGCATATCCATTTTATATTGATTACCCACACACTATAGTGTGGTTGCATATCCAAAACTATTTTGTATAGTTTTTAGTTCTTTGATGTTTAACCCAATTGTTTGTTTGAGCTATATAACCCTAATTACATAAAAGTGTAATGATCCCTTTGACATCCAAATAGAGTTATTCTAATAATCATTTTAAACATGAATTTTTTTTTATTTTCTTCCATAGCACTTCTAGACTTAGCTTTTGTATATGAGATGAACATTGTTGGTTGCATTATACTACTCTAAATGATGGAATTTGTACCAAACTTAGAAACATATTTAGAAATAGATGTTTTATTTATAATATTGCTATCATATTCAAAATAATTATCCATATTTTGTGCATGAATACTAATGACCATAATTAACTATACCTTTTAATATATATTTTCCCATATTCCAATGAACCAAATATGAAGCTTTCACTCCTAATAAGGGGAGCAAGGATAAGAGGTTGACACATTGGAGTCCTCCTTCAGTAGGTTGGGTCAAACTAAATTTTGATGGGGCCTCTAAATGCAACCCCAGAGCCGCTGGTTACAGGTGTTTGTTTCGTAATGTTGATTTTCAGCCTGTCATTGCTATGGATTTTGATTGTTGTGTAGCTTCCAATAATTTTGCAAAAGGCATGGCCTTGTGGTGGGGTCTGGCTGAAGCTAAATGCAGGAAATGGTCTAGAATTTGGGTTAAAGGTGACTCTCTGGCTATCATTATGATAGTGCAAGGAAACTCTTCTCATGCATGGCAATTACAATCCATTTGTGATAACATTCAGGTAATTTTGCCTAATTTTGAGGAGGTGAATTTTTCTCATATTTGTCGAGGAGGCAATAAGGTGGTAGATGGTTTAGCTAATATTGGTGTCATGATTTGGAATAAGGTTCAGGTGAAGGCTCAATCATGGGATATGCTTTTCCCCAACAAAATTGAATCCCTTTTAGTTAATGATGTGCGTTTGGCTCATACAGAGGGGACTTGCTTTCCCACCTCCTGACAATGATGGTTTTTAAAGGAAGGATTTGGTTTTGGATTTGAAGTGTGTCACATACCTAGCATTCATTATATTTGGAGAATGTGTTTGGCATTTAAGCCACATTTTGGTTGCCTTTGGGTTATATTTTCAGCTCCTTCTTCCATAGTTTAGTTGGTTTGCCTTCAGGGTGGGTCTGGTATGTTAAATTTCATCGGTATGTTTTTCCTTCTTCTATCATGGAATCCAGTGGAGACTCTCAAGGGGGCTCTAGGAGGAAACAGCGTTCTTCTCAGACTGGGCCTGATTTGGATGATTCCTTTCTGGAGTGGCTCAATGGGAGAAGGAAAAATGTGGCCATGAGGGGGTGGTTGGAGCAGGTTTGGTCAGTGTTTGAGAGCTTTGAAGATGACGAAGAAGAAGTGGTTGTCTACGATGAATGAAGGAGGTTAATATTGGAACCTGGTTAATCTGTGGGTCAAAGGAATGTGTTTGATGTGGCACAGGGGTTGATCGTGGCCAACATTATCTCTAATTCAGCAGGTCAGTTTCTCCCCCACAAGGAGATGAAGGAATTAGAAGTGAGGGTGTTCAATTTACAATTACATATGCATGCCCTGATTCATGCAGTGAAAGCTCTCTATCATGACTTGGTGGCAGTGGTGGAAAACCAGGGACTCTACCTCCCAGAGAAGGCCAAAGTTGATTTGTCAGATTGTTATGCTAACTCTTCTTTGTCTCCTTCATCTTCAAGTGACTCAGAGGTGGAGATTCTAGCAGAAAAGCCTCTGGGCTCTGCCATGAAAGATTGAATTTACGGTTCTCTGATTTGAAATCATTCGGTATGGAGTGGGTATCACTCTTTTTATTTACAGTCTACGAATGTATAGTTTGGTGATATGTATATTAGTGTATAAGAACTGGTTTTGTGGTTTTTGTAGCACGATAAAGTGCATTTTACTCTCCCTGTTAAGTCCAATGATTTGTAGATTAATCATGGAATGTAATAGGAACTTTTTTTTAGGCTAGGGCCTTCTCCCTAGGAATATGTAGCAAAAACAAAATATGAAGCTTTCATAAATCTAGAAGTAATACTTACAACATAAGAAATGTTTGGCCTAGGAATCGTTAGATATATTAAATTTTCAACAATTTTCCTATAAGGTAGAGTTTGTTTTATCACATGCATATTTTTTATCAAGTTTTTGGCCAACTTTAATAGGTTTGGAAATAACTTTACAGTTAATCATGTTGATTTGATGAGCATATTGTGAGAGATATTATAAGTGAGTTTTGATCCTAGTATATATCCATGCTTAGGAAATGATGAAGCATACCTAGATCATCTATTACAAAATATTGTTTTGATTCAGTTTTGATTTTAGAAAATTATAATACTATTGTTACTTATGAAACAAACATTAACATAAAGTCCAATAAAAATTTGATTTTTTTCTACTGTTACAAATAAATCATTTCTTCTTCCTTGTTTTTTTCACAGTTTTTGTTATTTAGCTCTTTCTTATTATGGTAACAAACCTCCTCTTTATGACCAAATTTTTCACATTTATGGAAATTTCCATTAAATTTAACTTTGTATTTTTTTTTTAAATTCTTAATGTTATTGTTGTTATTGTAGCCAAAAGAGGGTTTATAGTTTGATTTGAAATTTCGTTTGAAATCTTTAGTACCACTATTTTTAGGAGTAATTTTTTCTAATTTTGCAAGAGAAGAGCTTGAGTGGCATTCTCTTTTGAATCAAAATTTATTATCACATGTTCATCTTGGATAATAATATCATAAAGTGTTAAGAAATCAAGAATGACAGCTTCATTTTTGTTAGCAAGATTTTATGTCGCTTTGGTTTATTCGATCTCTTCATGGGATCGCCTACATTGTTCGACATATAACTTACAACCTTAGAGATATCATCTAGATGATCTAATCTATGAGTTTGATAGGATAAGCTCCCTCGTATGATGGGTTTGTGGGGTTTTGAGTACTTTTAACCCAGAAAGCACCTGAAAGGGGAAAGAAAGGAAAGTGAGAGAGATAAAAGAGGGAAAATATAGTGGAAAAGAATGGAGAGAGTGAGCATGTAAGAACAAGAAAATGCATATCTCATTGCTACATGCTAGAAAGTATACCGTAAAATTAAAGAGAGTGAATGTTAATACTTTGCATGAAAAGGAAAGAAATAAAAGATTAAACTTGACATAAGAACAAACGTAATCATCAAGAATCCCAAGACACAAAGTTCTACAAGCATCCATGTATTTCTTCTTGAAAAGGAACACAAATTTTCTTTATTGTCTTCTCTTCAACAAAGTCTTCACATTGATAAATATCCATGGAAAGTATCAAACACATAGTTTTATTAACTTCCTTTCCTTGATACCATATGACAAAAAGTTCCTCCGACCTCTAAGACCCTTTACAAATGAGCTCTAACTTCCTTTTATAACCCAAAAGTTGGTTTTAAGGTAGTTAGGGTTTATATTACATCACTTTAGTGTATAATTAGGTCACGTTATAAATTTATAACTTTATTTTAATAAAGTAAATTCACTTTATTAAAATAACACAATTTTAACACATAAGTGAGCTAATTAAAACTATTTATTACAATAATAAAGTGGGTACATGTTGACCCCACTAGAATTCCTTAGATGTACACCTAAGTAATGACATATAGATCAACAAAATGACACCTAGGATTAGTGTCATATCCATTGGACCAAGATGTTGCCTATCTCGATCATATTAGAAATGACTCATTAACCACAAAGACAACCAAGTAATAATATTAATTTCATGATCTTCTAGTTGATGAAGAAACTGAGTTAGCAGTTTGGTTGTTTTCTTTGGATGCAAATTTGCTACATATATGAGTCTGAATTCAAAATTTCACTCATTTGTGTCATCAGTTGTCTAGTTTTTCTATAGGTCATGCCCATTTGAGAATATTGATCATTGAAGTCCACTAACAGAAAATTAAAGCATAGTGAGCCTCACAGTGTAACACAAGGAAGAGTTCCCATAGTTCCTAGAATTTTGAGATCCAGCACCACCATGGGAAAAGGACTAGTGCAATGAAAAATCATTATACCCAAGCAACTACAAATGGTCAATGTTTCATTGCCTAAGTTTCATTTAATTATTTAGCTACAGTCTCTCCTCATCGCCATCATAAGTGTTGGATGCAGTGGTTTCTGTTTTGGGTGCCTCAACATTCCATGGTTATTATCCTACTTAGTGTTGTCAAAATCCTACATGTATTCCCACAACATTCACCATAGGATTTCAACAAGCCTCCCTCAAAGGTTTGTGTATCCTTTACTATAGCCACCATTGCCTCGTACTCTAGCCATGTAGCCTCCAAAATGAGAAGACAACTACCTTTAATTTTCCAACAACCTCTTTGTAGACGTGTTCTTGTTTGAGGAACTTGATTGGATCAACATAATGAATATATTTCGCTTCTTTATTGTGATATGGATACAAGTTTTTTTGACACACGAGAGATGAAAGAAGAAATAAGAGAAGAAACATATTAATTATTTTCTCCATAAATCGTTACCTTCATTTACGAGAAGTGGGAATTTAATGAGAGAGAGAGAGAGAGAAGGGGGGAAATTGGGGAAGAGGGTTGTATTTTTCCAAATTCTGAATTATACATTTGGCAAACTTCTATGCGAACTTCCCAAAGAAATATCTCAATAGTATGTTTTGTGAAAAGTCATTTAATTTTATCTAATGGTGGGGTGTTCCAAATGGAAAAGTCGGAGTAAAATCCCACTTTACCATCTCTTCAACTTCCAAGTCGATAATAAATTAATTTTTTTATGAAATTTATATCATTAATTTAATAATTAAATTTGAAATTTAATTAATAAAATCAATAACATCAATTTAGTAAATAAATAAATAAAAACGTTATTTAATTAAATTTTAATTTAATTTAATTTTAATTTAATAAAATTACTGACATTAATTTAATTATTTAACGTTAGTCAATTAATAACTTGAATTAAATCAATATTACTAATTAATTAAATTAAAATCACTATTTAAGCGTTATAAACCATTTTGCAAGGTCAACAGATGTGTAAAGCGCGGTGGGACAGTAACAAAGATAGAAGTGTGGTAACGCAACATTACAATAATTTGACAAACAGGTTATGAAAATGATGACAAAAAAATGACCTCTCGAAATGGTGTAGAAAGACAATCTAGCAAAGCATTTTAACCCAAAAAAATTGAAATTTTCAAAAATTTAGTGTGTAAAAAATATGGGACAACAATCCTAATATTTAGAGTTCATAATGAAGATGAAAGTTCCTAAAATTTAAATGAATGTCCATCTGAACTTTAAAATATAGGAGCTTATCTTGGATTAAGTTACAACTACAACCATCCAACTGACATTTTTATATTTTTAACCTTTACAAGATAGTTTACGACCTTTTCATCTCCCTTCATAGGTGTGATTAGATCAAAAATGAGTTTAGAAAGTCTAGTGCCTTTATGCATTGTTCCTAAAAGTTTTCACTCGAAGATTCTTGATTTCTAATGTGAAGAAGGATTTTTTCCTTCACATTGAGCAAAATGATGGACATAGCCTTTTGGGTTTCTGTTGGAAGGTAATTAGTTTTTTTCGCTTGTTTGCCTACAAGCAGGTCATTTTTCAATTCTATTTACAAGAAGTCATAGTTTTTGGGCTATAAATTTAGCATTTAATATAGCTTTTGAGATGATGTATTTAGAACCACTATGCATCTAAGTTTGATCAATACTAAAATTGCTTGACAGCCCATTTTTGAATTTACATATACTTTTTTAGAAATTGTTTTTAAAATAATCATAAATTTACAAATGATTTTTGTAGCTCTTTAAGGATTAAAAAAGTACAACTTGGAAATATTTTTTCCGTAACTAAAAACAATTAGAAACTAAAATTTTAAAAATAGAACAATTTTGGGGCATGGAATATTTTTTTGGAGTTAAAATGATTTTTTCAAAAAATCAAGAATTAGAATTAATTTTAAAAAAAACGAATTTTAAATTATGAATATAAATTTTTTTTTTTGAATTAAAAATTAAAAAACTATGGTAAACAAAAATATATGACCTAAAAATAATAACATTTTATGTTTGAACAACAATTTTTAATTATTCAAAATAATTTTCTAATTGTTTAAAAATTAATATTATTTTTCTAAACAAAAATAATAATATTTTAAAAATTGAAAAATTGTTTTGAATAACTAAAAAATTGTTCAAACATTTAAAAAATATTTGTTTGGCCATATAAGTTTGTTTATCCAAAAAAATAAACAATATGTAATAAAGTAAATTCATAACTTTATTTTAATAAAGTAAAGTCACTTTATTAAAATAACACAATCTTAACATGTAAGTGACCTAATTAAAACTATTTATTACAATAATGAAGTGGGTACATATGGACCCCACTAGAGTGATTTAGATGTACACCTAGGTAATGACACATAGATCAGCAAAAGGACACCTAGGATTACTTTCATATCCATTGGGCCAAGAGTGTGCCTATCTCAATCATATTAGAAATGAACTCATTGACCACAAGGACAACCAAGTAATAATCTTAATTCTATTATCATCTAGTTGATGAAGAAATTGAGTTAGCAATTTCGTTGTTTACTTGGGATGTAAGTTTGCTACATATATAATTTTGAATTCAAAACTTCACTCATTTGTGTCATCAGTTGTCTAGTTTGTTTATAGGTCATGCCCATTTGAGAATATTGATCATTGAATCCCACTAACTGAAAATTAGAGCACAGTGACCCTCACAATGTAATACAAGGAAGAGTTCCAATAGTGCCTGGAATTTTGAGATCCAACACCACCTTGGGAAAAGGACTACTGCAATGAAAAATCATTATATCCAAGAAAATCGTCTCTAACTCTTTCAAGAGTGCATTCAAAACGAAAAGTACCCCTTGGATGCAACTCCAAACGGTCAATGTTTCGGTGCCTGAGTTTCATTTAATTATTTATCTCTAATCTCTCCTCATCACCATCATTGGTGTTGGATGCGGTGGTTTCTATTTTGGGCACCTCAACATTCCATGGTTACTATCCTACTTAGTGGTGTCAAAATCTTATGCGTATTCCCGCAACATTCACCATAGGATTTCAATGAGACTCTCTCAAAGGTTTGTGTATTCTTTACTATAGCCACCATTGCCTCGTACTCTGGCCATATAGCCTCCAAAATGAGAAGATGACTGCCTCTAATTTTCCAACGACCCCTTCGTAGACGTGTTCTTGTTCGCATAACTTGATTGGATCAACATAATGAATATATTTTGCTTCTTTGTTGTCATATGGATGAGAGATTTTTCAACACACGAGAGATGAAAGAATAAATAAGAGAAGAAATGGATTAATCATTTTCCTCCATAAATTGTTACTTTCATTTATGGGAAGTGGGAATTTAATGCGGGAATGAGAGAGAGAGAAAGAGAAGTGGGAAAGAGGATTGTATTTTTTCAAATTATGAATTATACATTTGGAAAACTTCTTTATGAACTTCCCGAAGAAATATGTCAATAGTATGTTTTGTGAAAAGTCATTTAATTTTATCCTTGCGAGGTGTTCCACATGGCGAAGTGGGAGTAAAATCCCACTTTACCATATGTTCAACTTCCAGTTAGATAATTAGTTAAAGCTTTTATGAAATTGATATCATTAATTTAATGATTAAATTTGGAATTTACTTAATAAAATTAATAACACCAATTTATTATAAAAATAAATAAAAACATTAATTAATTAAATTTTTAATTTAATAAATTAATGACATTAATTTAATTATTTAATGTTAATTAATTAATAACTTGAATTCAATCAATATTACTAATTAATTAAATTAAAATAATTAAACTAAAATCACTCATTAAGTAATATAAACCATTTTGTGAGGTCAATAGATGTGTAAAGCGTGATGGGACAGTAAAAAAGATGGAAGTGTGACAAAAAAAAGTATTACGATAATTTGACAAGTGAGTTATGAAAATGATGACAAACAAATGACCTCTCAAAATAATTCAGAAAGACGATCTAGTAAAACAATTTTAACCCAATAAATATTGAAATTTTCAAAACTTTAGTGTGCAAAAAAATTGGGACAACAATCTTAATATTTAGAGTTCATAATGAAGATGAAGTTCCTAAAATTTAAATGAATGTCCAACTAAAATTTAAAATATATGAGCTTATCTTGGTTTAATTTGCAACTACAACTGTAATTGTACTCAGATTAGGAATCAACAAAGGAAACAAGATTATCTTTTTCCGGCCCGACTATGCAGAGTCCTAATTGCATTTCCCGGAACCCTAGCTCACCTCCTACTAATGGCGACATGTGTGGTGGTGCCACTTTTTCTGCGCAGAATATTTTCTGTGAAGGCAGCGTTAGGGTTTTTGGTGGCAGTCCTCTGTGCGTGGGAGGCAGGAAAGGTGGGGGGAAGCCCTCTTTCCTTTAGGCCACGTCTGTTGCGCCGACTTTTGCTCCTCTCTCTGTTGCCTCGTGTATTCTTACTGTCTCTTTTGGCGATTGTGTTCTGGAGACTGAAGATCTCTACTCTAATAATGGTTTGATTTTCTGTTTCAACGGCCTTTGGCTTGGCTTTCCGCTCCTCTATTCGTGGATCTCTTCAGCCTGGCGCCCCCTCTTGTCAGGTAAGCTGGACATTTACCCCTATGCTAGGGGTTTTTTTTATTGTGATATTCAATTCGACTGAAGACAGAGACTGTATCTTTTCCAATTTGGGGGAGCTACAACATCATTATTTTTTGATGAAACTGTGGTTTCTGACCTTCAACCCCCTCACGGAGACTTTCAATGTCAAACCAGTTTGGGTGTGCTTACCTCATTTCCCGTTGAAGTTCTGGGAGACATAATGTCTGATGGAAATTGGCAATGCTTTGCGCAAATGTTTATCCATTGATTCCAAAATAGAATCCTTCTCTCACACTACTTAGCGCGAGAATTCTTGTGGATCTGGATACATCTTTGGATGTTCCAACTTCCATTAATCTAAAAAAATTTAATAGGGTTTGGTCTCAGCCTCTTGATTACAAAGGTCTGACCTTTCGATGTATGAAGTGTTTTTCCCTGGGGCATCTTGCTTCATATTGTCAAAAAGTAAAGTAGCACTTTAAGGAGAAAATCTCCTAGTGGAAGGATTCAAATCCAAGTCTGCTAGTGGTTGAGGGTGAATCAACTTCTTTTTGGATAATCCAGTGGAGGTTAGTGAAGAGCATAAAAACATCCTACAGTGTGTTACTCGTCTTTCCCCTCCTGCGAGGCGGGATGGAAAGACAAAATTGGTTGATGATATGGCTTCCTCTTCAAGTTTTTCTTCAGTGGGTAATGCAAAAGTAGCTGTGATGGATCAGGGGCTAACGTCGATTCTTGTTGCTACTGTTGTCAGCGCTAATACCAATTTCACTACTATGAAGCCAAATGTTGGAATTTTGGCTTTCTCTAAGGTTTGACTTCCATCTCACTCAAACAAAAAAATACAAATCCTAATAGGAATGATGATTGGACAGTCGTTAAAAGCAAAAATAATACTTACTTTATGCTTCTAAGATCCTAGGTACGGGATTTATCTAGGTAATATGGTCTCAGCAATAGCAATGGTTGTTGCAGTTTTTTAGTTTTCTTCCCATCGTTCTCTCTTTTGGCTCCCATATTTATTGTTGGGGGTTGTTTCTTTGTACTGCTATAACATTTTATCTTGCCTCAAAGGCTGGTTGTACAAGGATGAGGGTCATTTTAAACCCCAAACTTTTACCAATTTCCAAAAAACATTGCAACTACAACCATCCAACTGACATTCTATATTTTTAACCTTTACAAGATAGTTTACGACCTTTTCATCTCCCTTCACATGTGTGATCATTAGATCAAAAATGAGTTTAGAAAGTCTAGTGCCTTTGTGCATTGCTCCTAAAAGTTTTCACATGAAGATTCTTGATTTCTAATGTGAAGAAGGAATTCGTCCTTCACATTGCACAAAATGATGGACATAGCCTTTTGGGTTTCTACTAGAAGGTAATTATATTTTTTGCGCTTGTTTTCCTACAGGTAGGTCATTTCTCAATTCTATTTACAAGAAGTTGTAGTTTTTGGGCTATAAATTTAACATTTAATCTAGTTTTCGAGATGATGTATTTAGAACCACTAAGCATCTAAGTTTTATCGATACTAAAATTGCTTGACAACCCATTTTTAAATTTAAGATATTTTTTTAGGAAATTTTTTTAAAATAATCATAAATTTACAAATAATTTTTTAGGTCTTTAAGGATTTAAAAAAATTACAACTTGGAAATATTCTTTCCTT
The DNA here is from genome assembly GCA_019776745.2 of Taxus chinensis. NCBI lineage: Eukaryota > Viridiplantae > Streptophyta > Pinopsida > Cupressales > Taxaceae > Taxus > Taxus chinensis. The sequence goes on along the minus strand of CM034148.1, from coordinate 208,832,669 downwards.
GACCAAAAACAATAAGAAACTAAAATTTAAAAAATAGAACAATTTTGGGGCATTGAATATTTTTTTGGAATTAAAATTATTTTTTCAAAAAAATCAAGAACTATAATTAATTTTTCCAAAAAATTCAAAAATTAAATTATGAATATAAAATATATTTTTGAATTAAAAATTTAAAAACTATTATAAACAAAAGTATTTTCCCTGAAAATAATAACATTTTATGTTCGAACAACAATTTTTAATTATTCAAAATAATTTTCTAATTGTTTAAAAATTAATATTATTTTTTTAAACAAAAATAATAATATTTTCAAAAAATTAAAAAATTATTTTCAATAACTAAAAATTGTTGTTCAAACATTTAGAAAATATTTTTTGGCCATATAAATTTGTTTATCACAAAAATAAACTAGCAATCGCATGTGTACAATGCAATGTGAACGCGGAACGGTATATGTTATGTGATTTAGAGTGATAGTTATTAGTTTTGTAGTTGATGTTGATAAGGGATGTGACTGACAATTATGATTTTCTATTAAAGCCAAAAAAATATTGCAAAGTACATCAGAAGGGATATTAAATAATAGTTAGTGGTGTAATAATCGAATATAAATGCACAACAAAAACAAGAGCACAACAAAGACAATTCGATGCATCTGGATTGAAATCCTTAAAAGAGAAATAAATATGCCCCAGTTTCAATTCCCACCGGCATAATGGAAACTACATGCAATCTTTTCCATTACAAAAAATAAGGTAGTTGTAAACAAATCAGAAATTCCCATATTTTGCAACTTGAAATATTTGATTAATATCTGCGGCTTGAAATTTCTTGTTGCCAATTAAGAGATGCAAAACCAAATTATGGCAAAGTAAGAATACATACGTTAGAAGCAAAAACACGGATTTGAGGAATTAGATAACATATTTAACAAAATTTATGATGAAATCAACTTATTTTTCTAGAAAGTCACCAAAATGGAATCTCGACAGATATTACAGGACCTAGAATAGAGAAGAAATTTTTTGAATATAAGCAGACAAAAATCGTCATAATAAAAAATAAATCCTTAGCAATAGGCACAATCTTTGATCTCTTTAGCTATAAAGTAATTCTACACAATTCAATTTGTTTACAATCTACAAATGACAAGCCAAAATATATTGTAGATGAGAAAAGAATTAGACATAGCACATTACAAATATCATGGAGAAAATAGTTGTGTATAACTAATTAAGTTTTCACTGAATCAATCATCTATGCAGTGGATAACTCTATGCAGTATTTTCAATGGATCGTCTTTCAAATTCATGATGATGGATCATAAAAGATGATTCATGAGTTGAAAAATCTACAATCCAAAAATTTAACTACTATTTTCAAGTACCAAAAGCATTAAATCTATGGTTTAAATTTTTTGTGTGCAGACTATTGAGAAATTGGGGGAAGGGCTATTGGATGGTCCAGAGGATTCAACTGTAGACAACAATGGAATGAATTGTACTACCACAAAAGATGGTATTGTAGATGAGAAAAGAATTAGACATGGCACATTATAAATATCATGGAGAAAATAATTGTGTATAACTAATTAAGTTTTCACTGAATCAATCGTCTATGCAGTGGATAACTCTGTGCAGTATTTTCAATGGATCATCGTTCAAATTCATGATGATGGATCATAAGAGATGATTCGTGAGTTTAAAATTAATCAACAATGTCTCAGTTGTGGGCCACTAATGAACAGATAATGGAAATCATAAATTGCATTGGCTATGGTACCATATGCACTCCTTCAATGGGATAAAGGGCATCATGTAAAAAATGAAATGCCAGTGTGTATATTGATTTTGGTGATGAACAGAAGCAGTTCATGGAGAGGGAAGTAGAAATTAAAAAGGTTGGTGAAGACACTCGAATTAGAATGGAGACTACACATTATGATCACAAGTGAAACCCACGTGCAGGAAACCTCAATAAGAGGGGGTCAATACTAGTAGTCAAAGCAAGAAAGAGAACCAAATAAGGAACTGCATAAATCAAGGCTAAGATTATCATTCCTAAGTTTTATGGTTGTGGTGCAGTTATTCAACCAAACGAAAAGTGATCCCCTTTTTATGGCTAAACTAAATGAATAATTGGCCAAAAAAATCATTTTCCACTTTGCATCTACAAGAATAAGCATTTGACCTGTGGCAAATGAATGAATGAGGATGAGAAGAGGGTGACAAGCCAGAAATCACTACTTGGGACCAATTTTTTATTGTGATAGACAACTTGGCCCTCCAGCGCATGAAACAGCTAAGCACCAAGCTAAGGGGCTGCTAGATAAAATTGATGACTAAGGTACAACCTGAATACCCCATTCAATGGAACAGTTAGGTTTCAGATGATGATTACCAGGAAGGCCTTGAGATATTGCAATATCCATTACTACAAACGTTTTAAATCAAATCCATTCAAGGCGCAAGCACAATTACAATGTCAAAAGATAAACACACATAATTTTCTCTGAGAAACTCTTTGAGATTGTCATTTGCAATCATATAAATAGTGAGATAAAAATGCTTCCTATAAGTGACAAACAGGATCAATTATGAAAGGACCATGCCCTTGCTATTATGATTTATGTTTATAATAGAAAAGATCTACCAGGGTTTTGCTTTGTCACTGTATTTTTGCATGTCTCTGTGACTTGGGAAACAATGGTTTTTCTTGATGTAGTTAATAAGAGATGGCCATATTTTACTATCATCTATTTTATTAGAAAAGGGAATTCATATCAGCATTCGCTAACTGAATGACACTGAATAATTATTTAAAAGGAAGTTAAGCAAATCAAACTTACACACACACGCGCGGACGGAACTTCAAAATTGGCTTTCATTTATGGACTCACAAGAAAAAAATATCAACATGAAGGATCTCTCTCTCAGAATAAAAAGATTGTCAACAAAGAGCTTATCAATTGAATTTTACTTGGGCCTCAAAGAGAAACCCCTGGTAAAGCAGGCAATGGAGAACTAACAAAAAGGGGATCATTATTTAATTTCCAAAACATCAGGTATGCGTTGGTCCTTTGGGTATGAACATCCTAAATAAAAAAAATTCAGAAGGTAAATCCAAATAACATTCCAGACTGAGTCAAGATGCAAGTGCTATCAATTTTAGTATCAAAGTAGGAAGAAGAAGAATAAAAAAATGGGTCATGTTTCTAGTATCTTTGTGTGTATTGTGTCGTTGCAAGTGGTGTTGGGTGAGTGCTACATTCTGTATGGAAGGGCTTGTATTTGCATATTGGACCGAGCTCAAATCATTTACATGCTTGTAGAATAAATTCAGGAAAAAGTGGTATGCAAGTTAAAACTACACAATAAATTCATCCACAAAGTGGCATACGTGTGAAACTCGAAGAGTTTCTAACTTGCTTACATTAGCCCTCATTGTCCAATTACAATTTTGCACGCGCCTATGCACCCACCATAATGTGATGAAATTATTCTCAGTTGTTTCAATATAATTTCATCCATCCACAGTCTCACAGTTCAAGCTACAAACAATGTTCAGTCAACATATATAACATTTGATGTCTTGCCTTGGTGAGATCTTGATCTGTCTTACCTCGACTGCTTTGGCCGATCCCATTCCTATGGGGTATTGATGAATCCCCTGCTTGTAACCGACTCTTGTGGTAGTGGTACCTCATATATGATGCAGTTATTGAAGGCTCGGCTCGGCACGGCATAGGGGAAACACTTTGTAACGACCCAAAATTTCACACACAAACAACACAGTAAAATACAGGATAACTTTTTTTTTTAATGACACATAACATGACACAACATGCCACCACCAAGGTCACAACTAACTCCACGGATAACTCAATACAAGGACGACCACAAAGGTAGTACGGAAATGTTCACACCCACCAAGGATGGTTCACTTTTCTATTTGACAAGACAACATAAGAAACCACCACATAACACACCTACAGATAGGGCAAGCCACAATGAGAAAATTATTGAAGGTTATTTATTTTTATGAAACCTCTTTCGATCCTTAACTTCAGTTTTCTAAGACTCTAGATATGATTCGTACAATACTTCTTACAACGCTAAGTTCTTACTTTTACTCTGAAGAGAAATTTGCTCTAAGTCTCCTCTATTATGGCCTTTATTTGCTTAATTCGTTCATTTAGAAGAAAGGTGTGATTTAAATTCCACAAGGCCATTTATTCACACTAACGCTACTAGAACTTGTTCATACCCATATGACAACATGGGTTTGCGTTCAACACACTTAAGAGAAGAAAAACAAAGTGCCTTGGAAAAAAGGTTAGAGGGAGAAGGTCGAGTTGAAATCATCTATAGGATCTCAATAGTTAATACTAGGCTTTAATTGAGGCTTGAGAATTTAACCAAAAATTATCAAATATTTTACAAAGGCTTCACTGAATGAGTATTACCAAAGAGAAAAATTTACTTTCCAAATGGCGGTGAGATAGATTGTGTGATCTCCAAATTGTTTTCTCCGGCTTATTAAATCTTGTCATCTTCTGACAATTAACCATTCATTTCACCCTAGGATCGTTTTACAAATTTCCCCATAAAGGGATAATGTTCACTAGAGGAGCTAGGGTTATCATGTTATATAATTTTACTTGCAATGATAGTCTCGCCTTTGATAACTTAAAGAATTACTTGCTCTCAAGTTGGTGACCTCTACGTTAATTTATTTGAATATAACTTTTAGTTTAAATTTTATAAGTATTAAACAACCCACGTTATTTTACTTATGTCGCATTATTACTAAGTCACAGCAAGGTTTAACTCAACATTTATTCTCAAGAGCAAAGTTGTAGCAACACTCCTTTACAAGAACAAAACAAGATTATTCAACTCTTAAAATATTGATACTCCAACAAAGTCACTCAACAACAATAACCAAATTTTCTTATAATTTCAATGATAGTCAACCAATACAAGGTTTCCAAAGTTCAAATGACAAAGTCCACAATACATTATACTAAGACATTAATCCTCTTCTAAACTTTCCACTAGACGCTATCAATAGTTGAACAACGTAAAAAGGGTTTTGAGCAAAAGAACTTCTCAACTAAGGTTGATGAAAAAAACATCTACAAGTTTATCCCTCATTTACTTGCAAAATTCATCTGCAACAAAATTTCTACAAGAGTCAGTTCACGAGAACTGAGCAAGATAAGGCTACACAAACCCACCAAAACTGTTATCTATCAATACCATGAAAGGAAGCACTTTATTGCAAGAATTTGGGTCAAACCTCTAAACATTATCAACACTTCAAGTTATAATAAGTTTCCACCATGCCAATCAAGGAAGAAGACCATGTACTTCCGTTAGGAGTAAAAACAACGTAAGTATAACAACCGAAAGATAATGGCCCTTGGCCCTATAAGGAGAAATAACCAATCTAACAAAACAGGATTCCTATCAAGTAAATACTTAAATAACAATCACAAGATTGTGATTTGATATATAGACCAACCATCTAGAATTTTATCAAAGTTACCAAATGCATAGGCTATAATATTATATTTCTGGAAGAACAATAGTTGTTCGGCCCAAGAAAGGGAAACCATGGGTTTCAGGAATTAACACAAAAAGCCATGTATAAATGAGTTTCAAACCTGAAATCACATAGAGTATCCACACAACATAAGTTTCGAAGCAAAGGCAAAGTAAACTAGTTTGGCCACTAACTCCAAGAGATTTCCCAATCATTCAAGAAGGCCAATGCCTTGTAGGCTAGTAGCAAACACGCGAGAGAAGAAGGGAGTTCTGTCAAACAAGCGTATACGAAAATGTCATCAACAAATTTTATAACCCTAAAGATTTACAAACCTCCACATCAATTTTAAAGTTCGGTTAATTTAAGATAATTTTCCTATTTCCCAAAACAACAATATTTTAAAGGCAACCCTTGGTAACACAGTCAATCGTCACACATAGATACAACATAAATATCTAAGTGACATTAATAAAACAAAACCTTCCGCTATGAATCCATAAGACTATCAATGCACGATGAGTTTTCCCGAAGATTAATAACGTTTAAGGCAATTTTCCATCGCAAAATATTAAGGTAAATTACGTGCATGGAAAACGACCAATATTAATTAATAGCATTAAAATTATAAAAGAGAAAGAATGTAAGTTAGGAAAAATAGAAAGAAACGCCATTAACTATAATTCTGAGAGAGGGATTAGACCCTAACTATCCTAGTGTGAACGAGGTATTGGATTCACACGATAGAAACCTCGAGCTTAGCAGATCCGAAAAGCTAATAATGGTTCAAGTGGATAGGGGTGGTTAAGGTACTTTCTAAGGATGGCCTTAAATGCCTAGGAACAAGTTGAAAGATAATACGGGAGTCTAAGCACGCGAGATTTGATGCATAATTGCATGCAAACCTTTCGTTTTAAAAGTTTTAATACCGATGACCCAACCCGGATAGCCCAAGCGGTGATCACTCCAATTCTACAACCTGTCTTTCTGATGTCAAGAAGATTATCGAAGGCAACAACATAATAATATAAAACTCAATCGTAGAGAAGAAGATATACGTAAAACGAAAGGATGAAGATCGAACAATCAAGCAAGAAAACATAACACCCAGAGACGACGGTACATACGTGTTTCTCACTAACACACTGATAGCGATAAAAGCGAAAACAAGAATGGGACAAGCAGAAAGGAGAGGTCTCCTAGTAAAACGTCCAACTGACAAATTTATACAAGGAAAAAAAGTGGTTCGGTTTCACGATAAAATAAATATAGCAATAGTAGAAAAGTGTAGAGTTATCTTGCCTGCTCCTCCAGCTACAACGAGGCATCCAAACTCCCCAAGATTCGGCAACAGCAACCCTCTAGTTGAATCTCCATCTATAGCATGCAAGGCACCAACATTCCTCTCAAACCCGAACTCCACTGGACACCTCTTACAATCCTTTCATTATTGTGAGTTGTCTCCCTGACAGCAAAACATTATTTGGCGGAGTTCTCTTTCTGTTTCTTGACTCTGCTTTCCAGCAGGCTTTAGCAAGAGGCTTGCTAAGCAGATCTGTAATATCTCTGACCATGTTCTCAGCGTTCTCCTTGAATGGAAATGTCTCCTCCCTGGTATTTTATCCAGCATGTGTGCCGCCCTTTTAACATGATCAAGTTTACAAGGAAAATAAGATCCACTCAACTGACAACGCTTAGCAAATCTTATTTTATTTTATTTTATTTTTTCTAGCAGCTGAGCAAAAGTAGTGTTTGGAAGCTGCCCAGCAAATAACTTAATTTGTTTAAAGAAAGGACAGAGGCTAGCATTATAAACAGCCCAAACAACCCTAAGCGACCAACACGCCTCCACCAAATTCGCGCAGCTACAGCATGGGTATTCCCACTGCACCAAACAAAGCTCCTTACCCAAAGCTCTCCACGCGGCCAGCAGGGAAGGGTTTCAGAAGTTTGGCGCACTCAGAAGTCTTCCCACCGCATTTTCCAAACGTCCATCTAGCATTAGGCGTGGGCATGCTTCATCGGTGGTCAGGAGAAGTGAATAAAACAAAAGAATAAAGGAACCTGTGAAGAGGGGCAAGCGCGCAGCAAAAGAAGCAAGCTTTTCTAACACCTTTCCACCACTCCACACGCAGACTACCCCCAGAAGGCATGGCCAGAATACAGGCGGCTGTCCCAAAACACTAGGGACTGCGCCCAACCCGAGCTTACACACCAATCAGAAACAAAACTCAACAAAAACCTCCCCCCTCCAATCTCACGCGGCTAGCAACAATGCAGTGCAGGTAAAAGACAAAATAAAAACATGGAAGATATAATAATAAATTACATTTACAGGGTAAGCGGCCAGCATGGAGGAAAAAGGCGCTCCAATCCAGCAAAGGTCAACTCATCATTTAATTACAGCCGACTAGGGAAGAAAACAGGCGGCCCAATAATAATCTCCCACTTTCTCCACCAACTTGTTAGGCATTAACAGCAAGGAGGGAAACAAAAGAAAGGACAAGGACAAGGAATTCCTCCACGCCAAGCATGGCATAAAAATTTTAAAACATGGAACAAAACATCTTTTAAAGCAATCCATGTCTCCATGCCAAGTGTTGATGATAGCAATTTACCAGCTGGTGGACGAGAAACATCAAATAAACAATAACTCGCAATAAGGCGTGCGTACGGCCTGAAAAGGCTTAATTAATTCAAAAAAAAAATGAAATTTTATTATCTATATACACATAAGAATGTAACTGATATCCATTCCTTTATTATTTATTTATTTTTATTATGTTTTTAAAAATGTCGCGACACCTAATGGGGTTCGAAAAAATCGTTTAGGACTTAACACAATAGTGACAACAAATAAAAATAATACTAATAATAATTTAGTCAAGGGGTCAAGCACGAGAGTGATCAATACTACGGCAAAATATCTTGCAGGCAATAAACAATAATCAACAGGAGGTTCGATATAGCAAGAACAAGGTTTTCCTTTAATAGGATAAACGCGAGGGACGAAGCGGGGCCAGCAACCAAAACATCGACACCGACGCAAGCAGGTAAGCTCAACAAGATGAAGACACCAACGTTTCAAAGGAAACACAACGTCGTTCAGCCCTTAGAAGCACGGTGGTCATAGAATAACAGTGCAATGATGAATGGGGCATTACACACTTCCCTGTGAGCTTTTGTACCTCTCCAAACTGCGATGAACTTTCCTCGACACATCTCTATAACCAATCTCCCCTTTGGCACTTTGACAGCTTCAGCATCTTCATCTCGCACCTGATCAACATGGCGGAAAATTACTCAGCCCAACACACAGTCAGACATTCTCATGTTCTACACAACTCGTGGAATCCCTAAACCAAATCCAATATACATCCTCCTGCAATACCCACAACAAAAACATCCTAAATACCAAAAGCCCGAAACATGCCGATCAAAACAGCTAAAAACAACTTTAAAACGTGAAAACGTCTAAACAACCGTCAAATTTAACATAGTCCCGTGAATGTCTGCAAAGGCCTTTCCCATAGGGGAAACGCCTTCAGCTTAAAAATATGTAATGGTCCTAAACAATTTAAAGGAAAAATTTGGAAAAATATTATTTAATATACAAAAATTATTTTAAAAAGAGGAAGAAAATATCCTTTTTCAAGAAATGAACTACTAAAAACAATCTTTTTCCAAAAATATTCTAAAATTTTGAGAAGGGAATTACGAGGGGAAAAAAATCTAACAAAAAAAAAGGTCAGTACTATTTGAACCCTTGACCTTCTCTCTATGAGACGATTACACTAGTTTTAAACAAATCTATATATATGACAAAGAAGTTATTTAAAGATTTATCAGGCCAATTTTAGGGAGTTGTGTGTGTGTGTGTCATTGAGCTGGCAAAATTGTATTATTGAGGCACTGAAATAATGGATTTTGCAATAAAACATGGGAGTCACATGCAGTGCTATTATTGAGTTCAATGTGAGGTTGAGCTGAGCTTAACATCACCAAAGCAAATGAAGAACACGAGCTTCCATGTGAGACAAAAGGGACCGTGTTGATTAAGCCAAACCAAGCTAGAACAAAAGGGACCGAGTTGTTTTTAATTAGTGAGAACCGAGCTATCTTGAGCTCAATAAAGAATTAACCGCCTTACACCCGAGAGCAGCTCGGAGTAAGGCAAAGACAAGTTTGCGAGGAATAATTTTCCAGCTTCCCTAGGAACAAGGTCACCTCGAGTAGGAACAAAGAAGTAAGCTAGCTCGTCTGGGAATCCGGAGTCGGTGAAAGTTTGTCTCAAAAAAATATCATAATATTTTTTGAATCTATTAAAATTTTGCAAACTTTCTGAAATTACAAAAATTATATATACACATACACACATATACATATATACACCTACATGTACATATATATATATATATATATATATATATATATATATTATATATATATATTAGAAAATGCACCTTGGCATACGGTTTCCTTATCCAAAACTACCACCCAAAAAATCAAATAATCGCACAAAAGAAAATAAAAATATGAAACCCCACAAAAAGGTGATAAGAGACACCTCATTACTCATTTACTAGCCCTCGCCCAGACACATTTTTATTTCTTCCATCCCACGTACCCATTTACATGCCCAATGCACTACGGGCCCTTATCGTCTCACTCATCTATGCACATTGCACCCATATGGTCATAATCTTCCATGCACTCAAAAACTATAAAACACCACTCACCCTCATCATTCATGCCCCTTTACTCTTAGTACACTTGAGACTATACTTGAGGGTTTTACTTCTTTTCTCGCATATTTTGGTATTGTGGGTTTTGGAAAGGTAAAGGCAGAACACAAAGGACTAGTACAACTTGCAACATCACCGTTTTGGCTATATTTCAATGTAGGTCTCAACCACGCTCGTGACTGGCCAGCAACCTCCCTACGATTTTTTAGTGAATCATAGAAGCGACTGGTTGGCGACTGAGTCAGGTATATTATTCATTTTTATGCATTATTTTGTCATTTTTACATGCAATAAAATATTTTCTGTCTCCTTCAATAGTTAGGGACCTGAGCAAGAAAGGTCCCCTAACCACCAAAACTAACTGATCTTTTTTAAGTGTTTGAATGCAGGTTTTAGATTTAGATCCGGAAGTTTACCCACTTTATTTGTTGAAAAGAACATGTGATTGTCCTTCTCATTTTCAATAACAACACAAACTCATTTGTTTGAGTAACATTGGTTTTTAAAAAAATTATATCGACTAATAAATCTTGCATGTGATCCAAATCTAGGCATACATATACATATCTACACATATGCATGTATGTATGTATATATCTATATACAATAATTTTTGTTTTAGTTTGGTTCATAGTGGGGCCCACTTGACATGTTGAAGAAAAACTATCTTTGCTTCAAGATTTTGTGTAGTACCTACAACTTTTTTATGAATTGCACACAACACAAAATTAACCTAGATAACTTAGAGAACAAGTAGTCATGATAGTGTGTAAGAATTAATCAGGGGACAGGGATATATGATTTCTAGTCATTGGGACAAGTTACAAACTAGGTACATATTTGTAAATGTAAAGGTGCAAAATATGAAAAGTAAACAAGAAATTAAATTGGATATGAGACGTAAATTTACTATAAAAAAAAATCTTATAGTAAAAAACATGCAAATAATGCATTATCCAAAATTTTATGAAACTTACGATTATTTTCTAACAAATTCATATCTTTCTGATCAGGAATCAAATTTGAAGTTTTCAATGACCTTAAAATGTATTTCAACTTGTCATAGAAGGGTGTTTAAAAATTTACACTTTAAATGAAATTTAAAATTTAAAATTACATGTCAATACTGAAATGAGGTCACTTATGTTTATTTTTCATTATAAGGGCCAACTAAAAAATCACTTGTCATACAAATATTAAATGCTATGTTAATTTTTATAAATATTGGATTATTTTAAATAAATTAACTATTAAATGAATAATTTTAGCATTGCATAACTCATACTTAATTTCTATTTTCTGTGTTAAAAAAAAATCTTTCACTTTACACAAATCATGCACAAAATCTAGGAAGAAGATGAATCACCACTATATAAAAAATTAGTTGAGTGTTTCTATTTTCATAATAGCAATATTATTATTTTTAGCTTTTTCTAGCCACTAAATCAATTTGGAGATTTTATTCTCAATGGCCTTATTTTATTTTGGAAATTGGGTTCTTAAATATTAGTTGTTTCTCTGAATTTTCGTATTCAAATTGTTGTTAAGATAATAATCTTAATTGTTATGCCTCTAAGTTAACAACTTCAATATTGTGTAATCAATGGATAGATGGACTATTTAAGGACTCCTCCATGCTCTAAATCGCTCTTATATTTGAGAGAGATTAAAGTACATAATATTAAACCACATTTAGTTTTTTGAGGTCTAAAAAATTCATATGTTTTACGTTTGTTTTGTATGTAATAAATATCTTGTGATTATTATTGCAGCCTTATTAGGATTTAGAAAATTACATTTTTTGTATTTCTTTAAATTGTCTAACAAATCTTATTCGTGAATAACAAAGAGTTTGTTTCTTTTCGGAAACTTGTATTTGTTATACCAACAATGTGAACTGAATTTCAAAGCACATTGTATTTATAGCCCTTGAAAAAGTTTAAGACTAGAAAATATATGAGAAGTAAAATATAAGTTTTGTTATGAATCTACATAAAGCACATCCGAAGAAGACAATGTTCAAGGCATGATATTAATGTGGTGAAGATGAAATATGGAAATATTTATTTCCTAATTTAATGAAGCTATAGAAAATAGTTCTCACACTTCGAACAAGTACATTAGTGTGTGAAAGAGAATTTTCTAAGTTAAATCACATTCAAACTATTGAGACGTCTAGACTTTGCTTGGATACATTAGACACATTAATGTTTTAATCTTTTTCTGCACCTCAAAAGTTGGATATAGTAGATTAGAATGAGGTATATGAGGAATAAAAAATAATGAAATCTCACAAACCTCTTCCTTTGAGTGATGCAAGTTGAACATGTAATTACTTTTTTTATTCTTGATTATTTAATTTAACTACCTTTCAAGATATTTAGTTGATTTTTCAACATTTAATAATTTTAACTTTTTTAATATTTATTTTATGTAAAATAATTAAATATATATTGAAGATAATCAAGATTTTATTTTTTAATTGAAGGGCAATGTATTGTTTAATCTATCAGTTACGAAGGGTCAAGCTTAATCTAGCTCTTCAAATTAAAATATAGGGAGCCTTTCAAATTTGACCACACATTTATACGTCAAGAACCAAATACAACAATCTTCCTCCTCACTTCTTACATACATTCGAGAATAACTCTCAATGTCAAAATGTCATATTCAATTGTCCCAATTTTTATGTTGAAGGTGTTCCAAATTCGACTGAAGCTTGCTAAATATGACAACCACCATATAGATGACAATGTCGACAACAAAATCACAAATTTATTGGTAAATTTTTAGAACCACAAGAAAAACCAAGGATGATTATTCTAAGTGTGGCAGGGATCAAATCGAGCATCAATGATTACAAAGAAGTTGGGATTGGCTTTTGAAGATTATTTTGTACGACAGGGGAGCGACTATCAAGTTGGATAAAGAATGCACATAATGTGCAATCTACATTTTTGACATTGGTTGATATGCAAGTAGAACAGGACATCTATGTTGAGGAGAATGACTGTCATAACTCTTTTTTGTACAAAGACACCCTTCTTGACAAGGAAAAGCAATCTCGATTTTAAAATAACGATAATGATATTTTGTTATTTTATTTTTATATAAGATTGCACTAGCACTGAAACAACCCAAGATTAGGTGTGAGAGAAAACTTGATGGTAGAGGGCCATGTCACCCACTGTGATAAAATGACCTTTATGATAATGGCATCGGGCATGCCACCATTTTTATTTTTTGTGTGCATAAGCTAGGAAAAGCAACTACCAAAAATGGTGCGTCGAAATAGGGTCGCACGCTAATTGTTTGCACATCTCATATTTTCCTTGCAATTAGTCAAGCTTAAAATTGAAAAGGGGGCTACTAAGTGTAGTAAAAACTGACATTGTGTTTGGGTTTCTAACATGGAACCTATAGGATTTTCCTTACTTTTTATGTTGACCCCTTTAAGTGTAAATTGCACTCACGTAAATAATTTGTGCAAGATCAAGACCATAAATTGGAGCACAAATAGCATTTATATGGCTAGGAATGATCTTTGCATTCATGTCTTTATCTTATCTAACAAATTAAACGTATCAAATCAAAAACCTTGACATCATAAGAAAAGAAAAGAAAAAGGAAAGCCCATTTTTCTCATGTTTTCTCAAAAAGATTGTTTCTTTCAATTGTGTAAGGCCCAATTATCGGTGCCCTAGAACTGATGGACAAGTTAATAGCATTGAGTGAGACACCCCTCCATATGGCTAAAAATACGCAATACATTGTTATTCTCAAGCTCGATACTATTTTTTTTTAAGTTGACTCACATTACTCAATACTTATTTAATCATATCCACCCTCTAGGATTCTCTCCTTATTTTCTCCTCGGTATGGAAAATATTTTAATCAGAGCTAGATATATGTCAAAATATATTTCTCAATTTATCGCCTCTCAAAAATTAAAAACAATATACATCTAGACCAATCTATAAAAGTTAGTATGTGAAAAGGTGTCACAGTTCTACCTATGTTGGAAATAATTAACCCTCTGTAAACCATGGTAAGGTCATCCTATTCATTCTTCTTTTGGAGAAGAATGGATACCGTGAAAAAGGAAATGACCAACATTAATATATTTCCCACATTTAGCTTTTTTATCTTGGGCATCTCATACTTCAAATGAGTGGAAATTGTTTCATATTTGGTGTTACATGGATATCTCATGAACCACTTCGTTATTAACTTTCTAAAATAACACCAATGTTGTATCGTGCAAGTTCAAACATTATCTCGCATCCCCAAAATATTGCAATTAATGGACCCACTATAGTGTATTATTGTTGATGTCGACCTACACAACCGAAATCCTTTAAAAAACTAGAAATTGGGAATTATTTTCCTATTAAGAAAATGAAGGTTTATGATGTCCTAAACTTTCTCAACGAAGGATTTCATGCCAAGCAAACATGTTCTTCTTCAATGCACCATGGTGAAAAAGGTAAGTCTAATTATTTATGGTGACTATCAATTACACCCAAAGCGGTACAATACTAAAGATGCCAATAGGGAGTCATTGAAGAAATTAAATTTGAAGGATTGAAGGTGAAACATTGGATGGGGGAAGAGTCGTGATGAAGAAGGGGATTGAGGGAGGAAAAAATTTGGGTTGGGAAATCTATTGGAGGGAACATATGTAAACCCCTTTTTTTCTTCCCACAAGTCACATATAGACCACGTGTCACCTTTCCTTATCATCGCCACATCATCTATTTAATGCAATGTTTATTGAACATTAAATTTGTCTTGAAACCCCTACTTTTTATAGGATTTGTAACTTACAAGGATTAATGCAATCACATTGTTATGTGTTTTAACAACATAAGCGTAAAAAGAAAGCAAAAATGGTAAACACAAGTGAAAACATGGTTAGTCATACACACTGACTCAAGGACCTGAACATCCACAACTCTGATGACAACACTAACTGGTTTTGTTGACGCTATGTTGTCTCTTGATAAAGAGAATAAGTTGGATGACAAGGACGAGCTAGAGGGAATGACAGGAAAGGGAAGAAGCATGTCAAACTCAAAAACATACAAGATTCATTCCTGCAAATGGTGGTGTAAGAGACTCTGCAAAGCTAATGTCAAAAATCCCAACACTCGCAAATCCTTAAAGTGAACAAATAGGTAAAGAATTTAATCCTATCATTTCTCTAAAATTGTAATCATGTAACTTAACGACAATAGCACAACTTCAGACCACTTATACTACCAAATCTAGACCATCCATATTGAGAGCTCCAAGCCAAATATATTACCAGCTCTGAACCAAATATATTGCCAGCTCTGGACAAAATATACTAATAACTCCAGACCAAATATACTGATAACTCTGGACCAAATGTATTGCTAGCTTCAGACCATTTATAAGTGCAGCTCTTTAATTGGTTAATGTTCTTGCAAAATACCTTTATACAAAATATCAAGCAACATATGATGCTTGAACCTTTACACTGATATGTACATCATCTTATAATAATGTTCTTTGTACAATTGTTGATCTATAATTCTTTATACTTCACCCTATGACTTGTCTTCTCCTAATACAGTTATAACATAGTTTGAAATGTCAAGATCCATTCATCACTGAATCCAAACTCTCCTTCATTGAAAATTTGACTGTTAAAAGACTGTGTTACTAGACCTTCGTATAAGGATTCACCTTTTTCATTGGATACTCTTGATATCAAGATAACTTCACAAACTTTAAACACATGCATTTGTATCCAATTATATAGCATTGAGACCTCAACCTCATTGTTTCAGGATAGAACATGAAAACCTTATGATTCGGCAACAGATATCAAGGAAGGCTAACTTATTATAATTATATCATCATGCATATTCATGTAGAAAACAATTTGAATACCATTGGCCAAGATCTTCGTTTTGTTTGGATAATGATTTGTTTTCTTCTTTAACCTACCAACATTGGTTTAGAGCAAATTTAGGTCTATTTTCCATATAACTCAGTTTCCCTCTATATTGTTAACTTTTCTAGATACTCTTTATCATATTTAAGATTGTCATAAAATTCTAGAGCTCAACTCTATATACTTTCTTCCCAGTTCACACTTGTGTAGTTCTAGTTAGGTTTCACGCGGAATAACAACTTGCTCCTTCAAGAATGTCGTAGAAATCTTTCACCAATGGCTTCGAAACTTCATGAAACCTTTTCCATCTTTGACATATCTCATACAGATTATTTCGTCCAAGTTTTAGATCCTTAAACTCTATATTGGTGGAGATGACAATTTTAATAGGAAGAGATTTGCTTTAACTTTCTTTGGTGACCTTGCCAAGACCTACAAGCTATGGAATAAGCTTTGTAGCACTCTTCTAACACTTTCTTCCTTAAGATCTTAGGTTTAAGGATGCTTGGGTTTGGCTATACAATAAGCTTTTGCTAAATAAGATGATTTCTAAAAGCATGTCCCTCACAGTTTATAGTCATACACTCATTACAAGATTGATATTTTATCTTATATAACTTACAAGTGTTTATTGGCTTGATCCATTCATGAGAAACTTGCATGCATTTGTCCTAAATCCCCAATTGTGACTTCATGCTTCATATGTGCTCCTAACCCTGTCAACCACCATTATCTATTTCAAGTTATAATCACATACTTATAGGACTTCATAAGACCGACCCAATAAACTCACATAGGAACTTTTATGCAAAGTTGATCCAACATTAACACAAAGAAACCTTTAGAATTCAAGAACAAAACTTACTTTTATTCATCAAAACAGCTAAAGGTTTGTTCCTTCATAAACCTCTTATGCAATGGTTACCAACCTTATTCAAATGAATCTCTCAGCTTCAATTATATTGATTTCACTCTCATAGTCAAATGAGTCGAGCTACTTCATGATGGGAACAACTTGGCCAAGTTTAGAAGTTGTTGAAACAATCTCCCAAGTCTTCTCAATAGCTCTTACTTTGTCAAATTGCTTATCTTACTTTTTCCATCATAGCTTTTTCTTTACTTGAGGTTGTTGAGATGTTTTTGACAATTATAAATGTTTGGACTAATGTTTACAAACTTCTAGGACCCTACATGACTATATCCCTCATAAGGTTCAACATTCAAATTTTCAAACTTCATTATTTGGAGGGAAGGGAAAGTTCACACTAAGCTTATTAAACCTGATCTAGGACAAATGAAGCATTTCATGGCTTCTTATTGACTCTGAAAGACCTCTGAAGATACCCATACATCATGAATGAATGCGAACTATGATATTCACATCACTGGAATGAAGCATTGTCTTGATGCTCCTACATCAAAAGCCTATGAGGCTAGGGAGAATTTGGATGTTAGGGTCAATTTACATATGCTTTCCCCCTTAGGTTCGGGTCATCATTGTCCCTTGGTGGCTTGCATAGAGCTTAGATGTGGAATTGGGTTAGACATTTCAACACTGTGTTGCCTCCTCTACTAGGCATGTGCATTGTGTGAATAATTAGACATTTAGGGGGAATGTTTGAAAGCTCATTCGCAACATCATATGGATCTATTTGAGATCCTCCAACTATCTTGTGAGATAGTATTTCCGCTTCATGTTATGTTACATGATTCCATCTGGCCCTTTTTAGACATACATCACCATCCTCTCAGCTGGGCCAAAATGGTAGTTTAGAGTAGGGCATAGAGAACCATCAAAGCTTAATGGAAGGTGAATTTTGTAGATGTTATCACCACTGAGGTGGAAGGACCCCTAATGCCAATATTTTTTTCCGCAACCTATCGCTCGCCGCAGACTAATAAAAATAAACTCACAATTCACAAATCCTCCATTGTGTCTACAAAATGCAAATTGCAAAAGTAGACACCATCTATTTTATATACACAAAAAAGATAGGCCAACAACGAATTATCCACAAAAGATATTGCATGATACCAATTGTTAAATTTGTAATGCAAATAAGTAATTACATTGATAGTTCTACAAAACTAGACCAACATGAGAAAATTCTAAGAAGGCTCATATGTCAGAAAGTTGTCTTGTTTGGTAGTTGTCGTATGTTTGTATCAATGCCATCCACATGAATTTGGCTCCGATGGGCCTCACCAAATTTTCTAATAGTAATGTACCCTGACCATCTATTACAACGATAGGCTTCCATCCAATGTTATGAAAGAAAAACAAGTCATGTGCCGCAAGACATGTCACTACACCAACTTACGTCTTCTTAGTCTGGATATTATCTATTCATTCTTTGCTAAATGCTCGAATTAAGGCAAACGATAAATGCACCCCTTTATGGAGTCATTAAGCTTTGCAATTTACAATGAGCATGGCATATGGAAGGTATAGAAGAGTGTAGAAGTGTGTACCTTGTCAAAACCATGTCACAAAAGGGAAGAGCCTTTCTTATTTAAATGTTCATCACTGATACATGCCAATCTTCCAACAGATTAGGTGATCATTGTCAAGGCTCTCTCATAAATGATTTTGGAGAGCTTATCGTTTAGGATAGGAGATCACACAAAGAGTCGTGCATTCTTCCATCCACATTGGAATACAATTTTTGTTATCTTTCCCAGCGCATTCTCCTCCTCAAATCCTTGTAAATTGAATGCCTCATCGTCGCCTTTCCTTTCTTTTGCTTGGCTTTATGCTCGCATCAAAGAATGTAGTTTCAAAGACTTGATCCCTTCCCTTCAATCTATGTTCAATTTGCATTTGATTTTGGGATCGACAAAAATCCACATTTGCATTGAGGGTCTTGCAACCTTGACATCATATTGCATCATGGATCCCTTTTTGAGTAATGCAATTCAAACTTACTACATCTCGCAGATCCTTGCACCACTGATGGGATCACCAAAGTTTGCATCTTCCCATGAGTCTACCACTATTTCACTTTGCATGTGGTGGTTAAACATTGTATTGGTCGTCTCTCCAAGTGGCAAGATGATGCACGTGCATGTGTCCTCATACCTCAACATACAAGGTGGCATCTCTTCCAATTGACCTTGACCAACATCCATGCATTCAAATTTGTTGGCTCGTCAATAGATTATAATCATCAAACAGGTCAACTAAATTATAATCTTCAAAGCAATCGACTAAATTATAATCTTCAAACCAATCGACAGAATTATGATGTTCAAACTAAAATGTTCCCTAATTAAAATCTTAAATGAGCTAGTGGATTGAAGGAGTACCTAGATGTGCATGAAAAATTATTCTTTTGTCAATACCTCGAACATTAATTATGTGTATAAGCATATTTCAAAGTGAGTGTCTCAATGGTTGTGCATAACACACATTTAGGAAATGGAAGTTTGTGGTTGTGTCAATGGTCATTGACAAATGACATCATCAAGAATGTTGATGATGAAAACCCTAATTGCTAAAGAGAAACCCTAATCACAAATGTCTATGAAATCAACAACATAAAAAATATTAAATGCAAAATTTTAGTATCTAACATGTATAGAGATCAAGATTCATACATATGCAAGTTTCTATTGGAAGTCATCAACCACGACTTGCTTTTAAAATATCTTCAAAATACATTACCTCAACGACCTGCATACTATGCCCCCTTTCTCATTCAAATGTTTCATAAAAATAGTACATGGTTCATATATGCTTCGTAGTAAGAAAGAAGAGCTTCACATAGGTCCCCCCAACACTTTCCCCACCCTTAGACTTTTCCTCCCTAAAACCCCTTTCTCCATCAGCCCTCTTCCTCAGATGTAGTACTCCCTCAAATTTAACTTTTTTAGCGCATTCTGACATTTCTATCGCAATTACTAACTATTTGAAAAATTATCTTTACATAAAGTGAGTGATTGATTACAACCACCGAATCACTCTTTTCAGCTAATTTAATTGGTTAGTCAACTTTATATTAATATATATGTTTATAAATTTTAGTTATAAATTTATTTAATAAACTTTTAATATGGAGATGTGTTTGTGATGGTTGATCACAATAGGCGTGTCCCCCAAAACATTACATGCTCCAACACATGGCAAGAATCAACATTTACATCAGAATCTCAATTGTGATATTTACTTCAATAAATTTAACTATGTGCACTTTTTTAACAGTCAAAAATAGTTTCAGATTGGAGATGGGTCTTGTTCAATGTTTAATAAACCACAGTACCAAACTTTAGAGAAATTGGTACAAATTCCAATTGTTCAAATAGAGTTGAGGATTCAGCAAAAAAACTCATACACAAATAATAAGAGCATAAATAAATTCATTTCTCCAAAGTTATTCATCTAAACAAAGTTCAGACCGAAGTGTAAGAAATAACATGCCTGCAACTACCGCAGTTTTGGTACATATTAACGTGCACTTCAATTTTATTTTCATTTAATATATTCATTTCTCCGAAGTTATTTATCTAATACCAAGATCCATGGCACTCGAAGATTTTAAACAGAAGTGTAGGAAATAACATGCTTGCTCCTTCAGCAGGTTCAATACATATTAACGTGCACTACGATTTTCTTTTCATTTAGTAGACCAATTATGAAAAACTCCTTATCCATGAGCATAAAAAATAATCATCTCTCCGAATTTGTATTAGCTCATTCATCTAAACCAAGCTCCATGGCACTCTTAAGATTCAAATTGCTCATCCGACAGTTTCAGTACATATGTTAATGTGCATCCCACTTATGTTCATTTAATAGACCAAACACCATCGTCTTTGGCGTCTCATTCTTCTCGTACCCTTCCAAAATCTTTTACATTTTCACGTACTTGTGGTTCAGCCCAGATTAGCAACATATGTTACATAAGGTGAATCGAGTAACATAAGGTCTTGATAGTCCATTATAATCCTCTTTATGGCTCACGGTTGTTTCAATGGTGCCCCACTCATTTTATAGAAATACTCATCTTTTAGTTCCAAAAATATCCATATTCCCAATTAATACCGATATAAATATTTGTAAATCTTGACCTCCACGTCCTCTTTGTATCCACGCAAAAAACAAAAACAATAATAAAAACAAAAAACATTTTTTTTGAAAAAAAATATTTCTATCCTGTATATGGTCTTGGTCTTGATAATGAAAGCATCTGCCAAATGTATCACTCATATAGACAATTTGCTTAAGATGGCATTACAAAAACTCATCCAAACAAGAGGCTGAATTTAATCGCCCTCTTAATACAGCCCTTCTTGGATCTCAGATACCACTCGTATAGACAATTTGCTTAAGATGGCATTACCAAACTATCCAAACAAGACACTGAATTTAATTGTTCTCTTAATACAGCTCTTCTCCGCAAATCTTGATAGAGATAGCCAGCAAAGTCCAATTAAATTAGTGAAATAATATTCAGCTTACATTTGCATTCAGCAGTTGAAAGGAATTCTTCCAAAACCAATTTGAATTAAATACACGAATATCAAAACTATATTGCTACACCAAACATCGAGCCTTCAAGGCACCCATCTCCAAGCAAAACTAAACAATGCCACCTGTTTTCAATTAGCAATGGTACCATCGAGGACAAACATGGACAAATGTGGGATACCTAAGACACTGGAAAACTCTGGACGTGTACAATGGATGCTGCTTCCGTCACAATAGACTAACTTGCCTTGGAACATTTATTCTAAAACCCACCAATAAAATTTGATGAATAATAAATGGATCAAGAAAAAACAGGGTAAAACAAAAATTTGGAATTTTACAGAACTATTACTATGCCATTACACCACTCACACTTTTCTCTGCTTTTTCCTTTTCAATTTCTGCCCTCCTCTCTTCAGCATGATTAACCATTGCATTTGCAACCGCTTGGTAGTGAAAGTCCAATGATTGATTCAGATTCTGAAACCTCCTTAAATCTGAATGTCTCATCGCTGATAGCAGAACAGACCAAAAGAATTTAGTCCTAATAAATGTCAAAACTCGGCCAGTAATAGATAGCCTTTCGTTACATTATAGTGAAATACATACATACATCCATACGTAAATATATATATATATATATATATATATTGGAAAACAATCAAGAGCAACCATACCAATGTCAATTTGTTCATACCAAATATATATATATATATATATATATATATATATATTGAAAAACAATCAAGAGCAACCATTGTTAATTTGTCCATACCATAAAATAAAATTAAAATAATGTCAAACCTTTCATGATATCAGCAAAGAACACAAAAGCATCCACATTGTCAATTGGAGATTGAAACTCTTCATCGTCACTGAAATCATCATCAGACACATCATCTTCATCATCTGTGTGTGACTGGAAAGCTTTAGCCTGAAAATTCAACAATAGCCTTAACCTTAATAAGCATTTGGACTGCATTTAATAACTCATAATCTGGAATAATTTACATGCCCACAGGAAAACATGGTTGAACAAAATTGTCTCCAAAGACAGAAAACTCAGAATCATCAAGCACCTGGGCTGCCAGTTTCTGAAGCCTCTGACTATTAGCTTCATCACCGTCCTCAGTTTCAACTCCCATTTCCTTGTCTGAATCATCCTCTTCTTCATCATCATCATCTGTCTTCCAGCCATCCATGTCGTCATCTTCATCCTCAGTGTTTTTTGCTGCTTCTGTTAATGTTAAAGATCCAGACATATACCCGTTATAGTTCCCGTTATAGTGTTTTTTGCTTTCCATAAAGCACTCCAGACATTTATGACTATTAACTAAGAAAAGTATGTAGCCGGAAGATAACTAATAATTAGCATTTGCTCAACATCAACCATGCATATAAGCATAGTGGATTCTAATATGTAAGCACTTCTCACTCAAAATATTTTGTGCCTCAAACAAGCTGGTTACTCACCAGCAACTTGCTCCTTGTATGCAACAAGCAGGTCAAGTATTGCAGTGAATATTCGACCAAGGGATTCTTCAGGTACTATTCCAGATGGAAGTGATAAGAGGGAAGTCAGGCCCAAAATGCAAACTTTCTTATCATGTTCCCTACATCAGAACATAAATATTGCAAATGAGTTAAAAATATCTACTAAATTAAATATAAAAGTAAAACATATCAATTTATACCTTCTGAAATTTGCTTTCTGGCCACTTTTCTTTGCTTCTAGGAGCATTTGAAACCACAAATTGAAAACTTGTGTAGTTACTCCAAATTTTTGCATTATGTCTAGAGTCAGAACTGGGTTGTAGTAGAGAGCATTTGCAACCTGTTACACACAATACGCAAGCAGAATGCATTAAGGTTTTGCAGTGCCTTTGAATTAGACAATAACAAAGCAAACATTCATTCTGTGCTTTACAATTGCAAATTTCCTTTTGGACCAATATATAAACAAACGTCTTAGCTAAACAGCATGGTAGCATTGTTTAGCAAAATGAAAAAAGCTACAACTAGAAATTTGGAAAACCCCTTTGTTCCCAGAAACTGACACAGGATATTTCAAAATAAAACCAAACCCGTTTTAAAAAATTAAAATCTGCAGATACCCATTGGATGAACGATTTGTGTCCCCTGGGATACATCAGTAAGAGTTATAAGTTATAACCATAGGTTACAGATATGGGGAAGATCAACTAGTCATCCAAATTATGTTAAATCTCTTAAGTTATTGAACATTCTCAACAAGCAAAATGAGAAACTACTCTGTGGCAACTAGTGTAACTATCAGATTTCAGTTAGTTTTTATTTCTCATCCAATAGATTGAAAAGATATGCATCAATTTGCCGATTGACAGCAAGAATGTCCTCATCAAAATAACTTGATCAATTCCATCAAAATCTCTTAAGTTATTGAACATTCTCAACAAGCAAAATGAGAAACTGCTCTGTGGCAACTAGTGTAACTATCAGATTTCAGTTAGTTTTTATTTCTCATCCAATAGATTGAAAAGATATGCATCAATTTGCCGATTGACAGCAAGAATGCCCTCATCAAAATAACTTGATCAATTCCATCAATGAAAAAATCAGCATAAATCATTCCTGTTTTGGCCTAATTTGCCAAACATCTAAAAAAATTGACATGAAACCAAAAAAGCCAATCATTCCTGCTAAAAAACGGACTCGAACATGATGTTTCGACTACATCAAGGTTTGATCAGCAGATGATTCTCACCACTTCCATCAGCAAATCCTTCAAATATTTCTTTTCAGTTCGCCATAGCCTTTCAATTGTAATTTTAAGATATGGCTCTACCCATTCATCAACTCGACCTTTACAATTTTGTAATACTGCCTCAATAAGCTTCGGGGCAGGCTCAATATCATGATCTTCTATATTTTTATCTGACATTATCTGCAAAAGTAGGTACCATACTTATATACATGAATATTGAAAAAGAATCTTTTGCAAAAATCATAAGTAAATATTTAAATCTCTCCTTTCCAGAATTTGACGTGTGATGAAATTCTATGGGAAATGCAGCATAAGATTTTACAAGAAACAAGGCAAATTTTGAATTATCACTTACAGATGAAAGCATTTTAAAAAGACTTTGCTGATAGTCTGGATCCTTGCATGTAAGAAAAATTTCAGTGCTCCTAGATATGTAGTTATCCAAGGGAACAAGAATATCTGCAATAAAAGGCCTTAGTAAAATTGCTCGGATAAATGCATTACAAAAGGTAATAGTTATTGATATTATTTTACGCTGCCAAACACGATGAAAATAACATGAATATTGAAGAGATATTGAAGACATTGTTGCATTGTTGGCCAGAAGTTCCAGCCAAGTCAAGCAGTTAAACTCTGCTTTAGCAAAGATTGTTTCATCCTCTAACATCAATAGGAAACAAAATAGGTACCAGTAGATTCTGTATTCTTAAAAGCAATATACTCAAATTGAAAATAGATAGCTGTATAAGATCCTGTCAAGACATCATGTTCTTTTCAAGACTTGGACAGAAAATGGAGAGTGCTTATTTGATATTGTATTTCTTATTAATGATTTATGTGGCGTATCTGCATAGGTGTTCGGAGACATTCAAGGCATTTTCAGGAGTACATAAGACCTATTTCCAAGATTAGACCTAAGCATCAGAAGATGCATCTCATAATTACACATGTTTGTTGGTGTGGATAGGAGGCCATAGGAAGCCTTGTAATTGAAGTTGGTTTGTGAGGCAAATGTCCAAACATAGCATAACTCGTTATGAAAGCCGTTATGGAGAAGGATTGTAATTTTTTATTCAAAGCAAAAGAAAAGACACAATCTAAGGCATAATTTTACGCTTGCTACCATTTTGGAACTGGTACAACAGAGCATTTAATTGGTTTACACAAATGCCTATGGGATCAAACTTGGTGTTTCAACTTTCAAATGCCATGGTCGTTTGGAGACATTCAAGTCATCATGAGAATGTAAGACCTGTCTCCAAGATGAGTCCTAAGGGTCAGGCAATGCATCTCATAATTACACTTGTTTGCTGGTGCGGATGAAGGCCAAAGGAAGCCTTGTGTTTGAAGCTGGTTTGAGGTGCAAATGTCCAGACATGAACTCCTTGTGAAGCTGTTACAGAGAATGATTTTAATTTTAAACTCAACGCAAACAAGAAGACAGAATCTGAGGCATAAGTTTACGCTTCCTAACATGTTTGGAGCTCATATAACAGAGTATTTAGTTAGTTTTGCACAAATGCCTTTGAGGTGAAACATAGTGTGTCAACTTTCAAAGTCAAATGGGATTGAACTTAAGAGGTAAAAAGTTAGTGTGTCAACGATAAACTATTAAAATTGGACAAAAGAATACATCCAACTAATGAGGCCGGGTGCATAGTCATGGACAAATTAGACGGAACAGATACTACTCAGTATTGGCATCCAACCCAAAGGTCACCCCATAAGGGAAATTTACCAAATCAAAAAGAAACTAGGGATTTGAAGGAAAGTTTTTGCAGATTCTGAGGCAAATTTTTATGTTTGAGATGATGCATAGATGAAATTTGCCTCCTCTGGATTAATCAATGAAAGTTGAAATTAATTGATCGCGTGCAAAGTTTGGAGAAAAGTTGAAACACTTGATATGTTCTGATGACTAGATCTGGCTAGGCTGAAGTCAATGTGAGGAAGTTAATAGTTAATTCTTTGCTTTCTTTGCAGTGCTCATCATTTGTGCCTGCTACTGGTGTTCCTTTTTTTTATTGAAACTGTTGACCTTAACTCTTTATTTAAGCACCTGCACTGATTTTTGGTGTGCCGGTTTTTTGGTATGTTTGGGTCTGCAAAGCCCTAGAATACCATTGCACCCCCCTGCAGGCCCTAATATGAATACAATCCATTCCCAATATGATCCTTCTGCAGATAGGTCCAGGACAGTCTGGATACAATCAGATTTGCCTGTGGAATAGTCCAGGCGTATCCAGACTGTACATGATGTATCCAGGTAAAAACCAGCAATTTTCGCTTTTTTAATTTTTTCAACATCAAAAAATAAAGACAAAAAAAAATTAAAAACACTATGTAAACCATAAATACTCAAAAACATAATATAAGGCTGTAATTTAGAAACATGGACGGAAGCCTGACAATATTATTGATATTCAGGAAAAGTCAGATACAATTGATATGGCTGCAATATTTATAGATATTGTACAGCCAAATACAAACAAATGAGGATGTTGCACAAGTGCAACAAAATATACACAATTACATAAGCTTCCAAAATACATCCAGGAAGCATGAAATACAAACAGATATATTTGTTACAACTATGTAACAAACCAACCTACATGAACAATAAAACAATATGAATGGTTATGTGCACATAACTAATGTAGCCAAAATCTGAACACACTCAATATACTACAAATAATTTGAACTCCAAAAGAAAATAGATCTCCTTCTTCATTATTGAATCATGAATTACAATGTTTTCTAAATAGGAAAACAATTCCCAACTCGAGTTGCCAAGCAAACTCTAAATAACTTTGACTAAATCTACTCTAGGTAGTGGAAATTACTATTTTCAGCAGTTTACTAGAACCTGCTATTCTTAGTAAGTTCACATGCTTATTCGTACGGGCACAAAAATTGCCATGCATCTTCTACATGCCTAAATTAGAGGAATTGCCAACTTCCCAACTCATAATGCATCTAAGAGACTAACATTAACTAATGCCCTAAAATAGGAAAAAACCAAATTACAAATTAAATCCTAATTTTTGACCCTCAAATGGTGGAATTTGGGCCCAAAAAATGTGCTGAAATGTGTTCCAACTGGCAGGGCTGGTTGACCGGTGCGTTCGTCTCGTCGAAACAGGTGGTTTAAAATAAACGGACCAAATCAGACACCCGGAGCACATGTTATGATTTTTTCAAGTTTCTGCTAATTTTAGCGCATCAATAACCATATAATAATATCAAACTACCTAGTAAAAGCAAAATTAACCTAGGTAACCTAAGTTTACCTAACATTCCCCCACTTAATTTTGCATTGCCTCAAGGGATGAGGAGAGGAACTCTCTGAACAACTCGAACTTGTCACATGCAAAGTGACTTTGTGAAGATATCAGCTCATTGTTCACCTATTGGGGAAAACGGAAGCTAAATGTTGTGTTTCAAGACATGCTCGCATATGAAATGAAGTTGTACCTCGACGTGCTTTGTTCTCTCATGAAACACTAGATTGCGAACAAGTTTGAGAACACCTTCATTGTCAACATACATGGTGGTAGGTTTGTCCCGTGGTATTCCAAGTCCTTCCAGTATGCGACGTAGCCATATCACTTCGTAGACAGCTTCACCTGCACAGCATGATATTCGGCCTCTGTAGAAGAGCAAGAAACAAAGTGTTGTTTCTTGTTTCCCCATGATATCGGTCCAGATCCCAAAAAGAATACAAATCCAGAAGTGGATTTCCTGTCATCAATGTTACCTGCATGATCTGAATCCGAATATCCAGTCAAGAAGAATTGATCATTCTTCTTGTATTCTAGACCAAGATCCACTGTACCCTTGAGATATCTCAAGATCCGCCTTGCTGCCTTCCAATGACAAACTATGGGTTCCTGCATGAACCTGGAAAGATAGCTCACTGCAAAGCTGATATCTGGTCTAGTGTATGTTAGGTAAATGAGACTCCCAATCAACTATCGATAGAGAGTTGCATCTACCACAGGAGATGGATCTGAACAAGATAACTGCAGTCTCGTCTCCATAGGTGTAGCAATAGGTGTGCAATCCATCATCCTAAATTTCTCGAGCGTTGTCTTGGTATACTTCAACTGAGAAACAAATATGTGATTCTCTTTTTGCCATACTTCCAATCCAAGACAGTAGTGCATGAGCCCGAGATCTGTCATGTCGAACGATCGGTTAAGATCTTTCTTCGTTGCATCAATCATCTTCACTGAACTGCCAGTGATGACTAGATCGTCGACATAGACAACAACAATCACAATCTCCCCCCTTGCTTTTTGAGGTAGAGATTGGGATCATATGGATTTTTGACAAATCCATGTTGAACGAGATGCTCATCAATTTTGATGTACCAAGCCCGGGGTGCCTGTTTAAGGCCATACAGAGATTTCCCGAGTCTGCATACCTTTGTTTCTTCTCTAGGTACAACATATCCCTCAGGTTGAGTCATGTAGACTTCTTGTAGATCTCCGTTTAGAAAGGCACTTTTTACGTCCATCTGATGGACTTTCCAACCAAACTGTGCAGCTAGAGCAAAGATCATCCTGATCATTTTGATCTTAGTTGTGGGAGCAAATGTCTCCTCATAATCAATGCCTTCTTTTTGTGCGTACCCCTTTGCTACCAATCTTGCTTTGTACTTGTCTATGGTCCCATTTGCTTTGTACTTTGTTTTGAATATCCATCTGCAACCAATGGGTTTCTTCCCTGGTGGAAGATCGACAAGTTGCCAAGTGTTGTTTTTCATCACTGACTGATATTCAACATCCATGGCATCTTTCCAAGCTTTCGACTGTAGGGCTTCCTGGACAGTAGAGGGCTTATCAGATTCAACAACTCTACTCATCAAAGCAAAGTTTACTTCTTCTCATGCTTTACTGCGAGTCCGTGGTCCAGTGGTGGATGTATTTGGTGGAGCATCCAATTTTGCATCTCGTATCATGTTAGTATACCACTTGGGCATACGTTGTACTACTCCCATGGGTCGTGGTCCTGTCTGATCATCACCATCATCAGTGTCATCATCTGCGGGAACATCAACTTCTGTTTTTACAACAGTTGGAATATCTACATCAGGTGAGTCTGGAGGAGTCTCAGCTTCCTTCTTCTCAAAGAACTCAACATCTCTGCTGGTGTAGACTTTCCTGGTCTTTGGATCCATCAATTTGTACCCAAGAGTCTCTTCACTGTAGCCAATGAAGATGAGTTTTTGTGACTTCATATCCAACTTCTTTCTGTTCTGCTTGGGTATGTGCATGCTTGCTTTGCACCCGAATACTCTGAGGTGTGCAATAGATGGCTTCCTCTTTGACCATGCTTCATATGATGTTACTCCATCAAGAGCAACTCTGGGCACTCTGTTCAACAAATATACAACTGTCTTTGTTGCTTCTGCCCAAAATGTCCTCGCTAGTCCAAAATCATCGATCATGCAACGCACCATTTCCATGATAGTACGGTTTCTTCTCTCAACAACACCATTCTTCTGCGGTGTGTGTGGAGGAGGCATTTGTCGACGAATCCCATGAGCTTGTAGGTAGGCTTTGAACTCATTACTGGTGAATTCCCCCCTCGATCTGAGCGGAGAGATCTGATATGACGACCAGTCTCGTTCTCTACAGCCACTTTGAACTTTTTGAAGTTCTCAAAAGCATCACTTTTCTTACGAAGACAAAATATCCACATTTTTCTTGAACAAGTCATCAACACAAAGCATGAAGTACTGAAATCTAGAATGACTTGGTTGCATCAGACCGCAAAGATCAACATGAACCAGATCAAGCTTACCATGAGCTCAATAAGTACTCTTCTGGAATGAAGCTTTGTGTTGTTTTCCTGCTAGGCAGTGAGGACACTTATCTGTATCCTTCTGGAGAGATGGCAAACCTCTCACCATGTTGTACCGGCGAAGTGTTTTGAGATACTTGAAACTGATGTGACCAAGACTTCGATGCCACCACTGTGTTGATGAAGAATTCTTAGCCACAAGTGTCTGATCATCTCTGTGGACAAAGTCAAGCTGGAACATACGTCCCACATTGGAGGCTTTTGCAACAATTTTCGAGCCTCTTGATTTGTCTCGAATCAAACACACTTTCTTACCGGAATGACTATCAAAGTCAATCTTCAGATTGTGATCTAGAAGCTGACTAACTGATAGTAGATTTTTTGTTAACCCAGGGACATATATACATCTGATAATCTACAATTGCATGAACCAAGAGGTAGAGAAATGTTCCCAATCCCCTGTACTGTGTACGAAGAATCATCACCTAACGAAACATGGTTTTTCGAAGGTGTGTCCCTCATTGTGGTAAACCAGTCTCTGTGCCAGGTCATGTGTCGAGTGGCTCCCGAATCAACATACCAAATAACACTAGATGACGTGGATGGTTCACTGGAACGAGCAATGTACAAGAAGTCCCATGTTCCGAATGTTCTTCTTGCTCAACTATATTTCCTTGCTGATGGGGTTTTCTTCGCCAGTTCCCCTTCTTCTGCCCTTGATTGTAGTGTGACTATCCCTTATGAGATTGCTGATTTTGAGGTCCATAATTACTTGATGAACCTTTCTTATATGTATTGTACCAATAATCTTTTATATCATGTCCTCTGTTGCAGATAGGACATTTATTCTTATTCTTGTCCCCATGCTGATGCTGGTTTTGGGACTTTTGAGAGGAATGAGATTTTCCTTTTCCTTTTCCTTTTCCTTTCTGATGAGAAGATAGTGCCTGCTCCTCTTCATCATCTTTGTTATAAATAGCTTCTTCTTATTGCAGTAGATTCACCAGCTTGTCAAAAGAAACTGTCTGATCCAACAAGTTGAGTGTCGTCACAAAAATGCGATATGAAGGAGGGAGTGCTCTCAGAACAATGGGAACGAGAGCTGTATTAGTGACCTCCTCTCCCAGGGCTAGAAGTGAAGCCCTCAATTCTGCAACTCTTCTTAAGAAAGCTTCCACTTTCTCATTTTGTTTGAATTTCAGTGTGTGTAACTGAGTCTGCAAATTCAGAATTGTGTTCTTGTTTTTGGCCTCATACACGGTGCTCAACTTATCCCACGCTTCTTTGGCTGATGTGGCATCTCAAATGTGGGGTTACACTTCATCAAGCATTGCAAACAATATTATGACTTTGGCCTTTTGATTGGCCTTGTCAAATTGTCTTTGTTGAGTAGCATCATCTTGTGATCTGGTTGCTTAACCATTCACAACAGGCCATATCTCCTCAAACTCAAGTTGTGTTTTGATCTTAGTCTTCCATGCAACATAGTTATCTCCTCTTAGGAGCTATGAGTTTGGAAGAAAGAACTTAGGGGCATTGGTGCCCATTTTCTGAATTCACTGACAAAGGGTAAGGCTCTTATCACTCCAGGTATATGGTCTCCCAATCTATATACCGTCAGTCCGATATACCAAACCTTTCTATATACACGCCCTTCCGATATACCCGTCGGTACATGGAAGAAGCTCGCCCTTTCGATATACTCGACAGTACGTGAAAGAGGCGTTAACGTACGTGAAAGAATCCGATACGTGGTACCAAGACAATACTGAAAGGGGTATGTGCGATTATTGACACCGGCTCAAAGAAATATCCTCATACGCGCGTGTAACTTCGCTATATACTCGGATAATTTCAGTGTCCGGATTTATGTCGTGCAATCGTTCACATACAAATGGGATGGCTCAAAGTGTGTGCACTTGTGTCCTTATTACTCCCGTCGATTTATAGGGACGATGCCCAGACGACGTTGTTGCAGCTATAATAGGCATTAAGTGCAGCAGTAGTCGTAACGGCTTTACCCGTAAGCGCTTCCCAAAGGCACTGTTTATACCGAACTCTGCGAAAGAGATCCAAAGATCTAGTGAGTGTTACAGAACCAAATTTTCACTTATTTTGTTTACAAATCTTTACCAATGTTTAGTTACAATGTTTGTGGTTGAATATGACAACCTGCAAATTAGTACAATCCACTGAAAAATACAATTACATCCAATATGCTGAAAAAATTGAATGGCAGGCAAAAACAAATTGTTTTGCAAGGCCCTGGTGGCCTCTAGAGCTCAATACGGCTCTCAAAAAAAACCGCAAAAAACAACTAAAATTGCAGTTTTAGGTATCCCCCCTTTGAAAAATATGCTCAGAATGAAAAATTTTAAGCAGAATGGGAGAAATTGTTTTTTTCCCCTAAAACTAGGGTTTTCTCCGCTAAATTTAGAAGTTTTAGCTGATAACTAGGGGTTTAGGTGGGTTTTCTGCCGCTAATATGTTTGCTTTTCCTGCTAAATCTGCCGCCAAATTCAAAATAGTTTAAAAAAAAACAAAGTGCAGTGGGGGGGGGTCGAACCCCTGCCACCTCCCCCTCCCAAGAGCTTTTCAATCTAGCCAACACAGCGCTTATAAGCGCATGGCATATAAACTGAAGCAAATTGTATTTAATTATTGAAAAAAAAAAATGCCTAACCTTTTGAGTGAAACGTGGCATGTGGACTGGAGAGTTCACGTGGCTACGTTGGGTTGAGGCGGATTAGGGTTTTGTAGTAAAGATCAGATCTGTTGTTTTTGCTTTGTTTATTGTTTGATTTGATCACCGCTTTTTTGCATTTGTTCTGCCTTTTGATTTGTTTTGCAAGGTCTAGCGGAGTTTCCAAACACCTTTGGATTTTCTGCCGCTGTTAAACGTGAAGGAGCTCACGTTGTTGCAGGATTTGCGTTTTTGGTGCACAGTGGTGGGGGGTTTGTTGTTTATTGTTCTTGAACAATCCGCTTGCTTGGCAGGGTCGGTCCCTACATTGTTGCTCAGGGACGTTCTCAGCTGGATGCAGGATACTCGGCCTTCTTGAAATATAGACTCGATGTTCAAAGGACTCGACCGATTAAAATCCAATGCATGAAACCACTCGTCCACTCGCTCGACTTAAAATATGGGCTCAGGTGTTGAATGGCCAGGGCGGGAGCTCGCCTTACTTGACAATGATGAACTTGCACGGCGAATCCCAGCCGGCCAATGTAATGGGTGTAACTGGGCATGTTGTCGGGATGTTGCTATTCCGGTCCTCCCCACACTGCTTGGGCTTGCTTCGTTTTGGTTCAGGGGCCTCAATGCAGTCCTCCTAACTCCTCCATTGATTTCAGGTCGACCCGTTTGGGTCCTCTATGCCATTGTTTGCTTTGAACTCTGCAGTCCCATTGACCTACTCAAGGTCATGTGTTGGAATAACTCGCCTTACAAATGCAATCAGCTTAAAAGCCAAATGCAACTCGGCTAAGAGCTCGTCGGTGGGAGTGAGCCAACTCATTTTCAACTCTTCAGGAGTCAACTCGCTTGCCCAGTGTAGGAGCTCGGTGCAGAACTCCGGTAAGGAAGCTTGGGCAGGGGATCACCTGAAATTTGATGCTGTTGCTAGTGTTAGTTGTGGCTAACATTGTCACTAAATTTTAGTGACAAAACCCCTAATGGGGAAAAAATGATTTTTTAAAATTCTTTTTCTGCAACAAATTTTGCTTGGTGCAGGGGGCACCAGTGCAAAAAAAATTTGCTTTCCAAACACCTGGAACTGAACAGGAGGTTGTGGGGATGCAGGGATGGGGCTGGGAAGTTGCAGGAGGCTGCACAGGCTCTCCAAATGCTGCAAATGCTTCTCCAAGCTCCTCTATCTCTTCTGCACTCTCTCCTGCACACCTTCTCTGTTCACATGGGCTCCAACCTGCTCTGGTACCAAATGTAATTTTGGAACAGGGAAGGAAGCCTGACAATATTATTGATATGTAAATAAAACTGGATACAATATGATATGGATGCAATAGTTATAGGATATTGGACAGTCAATACAAACAGAGAATGTTGCATAGGTGCAACAATAAATACACTGATTACCATAAGCTTCCAAAAGTACATCCAGGAAGCATAACAATATTAAATACAAACAAACATTTAGAGTTGATACTTCATCAAGCAACATGGTTATCATCTTCTTACCTAGCATAAGTGTTGATTCCTATAAGCGCAAGAAGTTGGGGCCCAAAAAGACGGGAGATGGTGTATGTACAGTCCTACTTGTGCATCCTTTCCCACAAGCAACTGAAGTACAAGGACGGGGCGATGAAGCATTGGGATGTAATGATGACTTGGATGCTTGCATTTCCCAATTGTTATTGCTCGACTTGGAGACTTCTTTATGCCCTCATGAGAGTGCTCGAGGAAGTGGGAATGCTACTCCATGTGGAACCTAATGAACCACATCGTGATGTTGACATTGATGCTAGGCCTCTTCATGAAGAGCAATATATTGAATACCAATTTCGATGTAATAATTAATATTTATCATGACATTTAGCATTCAATTGGAATTATGTAAATTATATTCCCCGTAGGCTAGAATTTATATATGTTTTGTTTAAAAATTGTATGGCAATATCTAGGGCCCAAAAAATTGTCGTACCGGCAAATCCAATTCTTAGATATGTGCCCATATCCAAAATGTATCAGCAACTTAGGCAAAATCTTAAATATTGATATTCATTTAGCTTTTCGTCTGAATCAGGTTTATAAAATTTGAGAGGTTATTGGAAAAAAATGTTATTAGGTAACCCCCTGTTAATCACATTTAACATCAAAGTGTGTACGAATATAACATACCTCAAGGCTACATCAATAAAATTGCTTTGTGTCTCATTTTAATTGATATCTCCTCTATTTGAATATGCATAAATTCGATATGAGATCAAATCTTATGGTCAGCCTTTAAGACATTATAGAGTTTCAAGTTTTAGGTCAAGGCAATATAATGATTTGTTGTAGCGCTAAACCAGCATTTGTGGACTGGACGCCCTTCAACAGAAAGGTCAAATTACAAACACATTTAAAGATGAATTTCATTTTTTTAATGAATAAAGACAAGCTTATTCTCTAATTGGTATATTAAAGGTTTACTTCCAAAGTTTATAAAGTCGATTGATAAAGGATGTTATTAGTTAAGTGAAATTCAAATTAGGTGCAGCCACCTGTTGATTACAGCTAGCATCAAAGCGTGTATGAATAACATACCTACAGGCTACATCAATAAGATTGACATTCATTTATGCCATGTTTTAATTGATGTCTCCTCTGTTTGAACATGCATAAATTCGATATGGGATCAAATCCTATGGTGGTCCTTGAAGACATTATAGAGTTTAAAGTTTGAGGTCAAGGCAGTATAATGATTTGTTGTACCCCCAAACCAGCAATTGTGAAGAGCGGGCCCTTCAAGAGAAAGGTACAATCACAAACACATTCAATGATGAGTCTGATTTTTTTAATGAATAACGAGCTTATTTTTTAATCGGTATATTATAGTTATATTTCAAAGCTTATATAGTCAAGAATCAGAGCCATATCACTTAATTTAGTGAAAAGAAGGCCACGTTTTATCAATTTTATGGGTTTATGAAAAGCAACATATAATTTTGAATATCAAACATTATTTGGAAGACATTACAAAATACTTTACAGGCAAAATCTAGAAAGGAAAAAACAGATGATGGTGTGAATAACAAACAAATCTGTAACCATTATACTGACTTTAAGGAAAAATTCTGTGTACTCATGAGGTAAACCGCAGGAAGCTAAGACCCATCAAATAAATAGAACATATTAATTTTTACCGCTAAGTAGCCGATATGTTTCGGATACAGGAATGGATATGAAGAATCCGATAAGCGGATACAAAAAAAAAATTCCCCTCCGTGCATACAGCTTCGGATTCGGCAGTACTAAAATTTTATATAAACCCTACCTTGATAAAAAGGAATTAACCACATAGTATGCATATAAAAAACAAAATAACCAGAAAACACTGATAATTAATATAACACAACCAAATGTCAAATGAAAATTCACAAATGTTATGATAAATATTAATTTTTATTGTTACATCAAAATAAGGGTTTAGTTTGCTTATTGAAGAATGCAACATGGTATGAATCTTCATGTGATCATTAAAACGGAAGATGCATGTACATCGAGAGCTATTGATCTTATTTTCTGGTTTTATAGCTGCAAAAAACCGAAAATCAGATTTGTGGTGGGATTTAGATTTACTCCAATGTTACGCGGGGACGCATCCCGGAGGTTTACACCACGTCCCGAACGTCCGGGACATTTCGGGGACTTGGGGTCGGGGACGGATCGTTTCCCTGCCGTCCCCATTTTCCAAAAAAAAAGGGGGACGTCCCGGAGACGTCCCCTAAAAACAAGGAACGCACCCGGGACGTCCCAGGTGCAAACAGAGTTTAGGGACTTCGTTGGGGACGTCGTGACGTCCCCGGGACGTAGGGGACGTCACGACGTCCCCAACGACTTTCACGCCATGCTAAAGCAAAAACAGCTCGTAGTTTATTATTTTTATGTTTTTTTTAATATTTTTTTTAACTTTTAATGCTTTCTAATTAAAAGCAACATGACCTAACCCTAAAAGCAACAAAAAAACTTATAAAAAGAGCATTTCACACTCATTCTAATCACACCAAGCAAGAGCAAAAAAAAGAGAAGGAAAGAGCAAGAGTAAAAAAAAGAGAAGGAAAGAGCAAGGAGCAAAGTGCAAAGAGCAAGAGCAAGAGGAAGAGCAAGAGCAAGAGGTATGTACATACATTACTAATTTACTACCATTCTTTGTTTTTTTTTTAAATTTCCAAATCGCCAAAACTTGCTTTTTCCCTCGCCAAAACTTGCTTTTTCCAAACCTATTATGCCTGTGCTCGAACTAACCGTCCCACCTGCCAGCTTGGTTGCAACCTGCTTATTCAAATGTTGACTTCACATATTAACAAATGCGTAGATTTTTTTTTTTTTAAATGTATTCATCGCTGTTTTTTTTTAATGTATTCATCGCTGTTTTTTTTTAAATGTATTCATCGTTGTTTTCTTAAATGTATTCATTGTTTTATTGTATTGTATAGTTATATTGTTTTGTATTTTAATTATTGCATTGTTCCGATAGTGATTATCAGCTGAATATGAGGTTGAAATGGTTGTGCAAAGAGAAGGAGAACAATCAGAAACACCTAATACCATAGTTAACTAAGTCTAAGGGCGCGGGGACGGGGAGACGGGGGGGGCGGGGTTTCCGGGACAGGAAAAAAATCCCAAATTTTGGGGACGGCAAGGGGACGGCTATTAAAATAATATAGAAAATATTAATATTTGAATATTTTAACTTTATTCAATGAAATTTAGGGCTTTAAACTCTATTCAGGTACTGATTATAATTTAATGTTCTTCATAAAAATAATAGCTTTTTAAAAGTAAAAACATCAAAAGTTTTTTGAATTCTTTTAAAAAAATATGTGACGTCCCCTCCAAGTCCCAAAGTCCCCGAAACGTTCGGGTCGTTCGGGACGTCACCAAAATCTAGGGCATGCATCCCTGCGTAACACTGCCTAATACTGCTACTAGTTCACAAGGGCGAATGGACAAGTTCAGTTGCCCCTTCGAAATGTTGAAAAAGTATGCTAGGGGGGCTTTTGATAAGAAAGAACCTTTGAAACAATTTGGTCAAATTATGCAGGGTCTTAGATCAAACATTTCAGGGAGCACTAAAATATGGAAATGCAACATTTGCTCATTATCTTGGTCAGGCAGCATTACTAGGTTGAATACATATTTATTGCACATTGCGGGGAAAGGTGTAGGCATGTGTGGACAACTATCACTTGAAGAGAGGGCAGAAATGGTGAGGATGTATAATGGAGATATGGTGGAAAAGGTTCCAGAAGTTCGTGGCCATCATGTTAGTGGCATTGGCACCCCTTCTAGTTCTGTGAGAATTAATACTAGTAGTGTTACATGTGCATCTTATGAGGTGTCTGAATTGGATGCTTTTGGTAGTAGTAGGGGGAAGAGGAAGGTTGTGGCCTCCAATCCAGTTATTGAAATGTATGATACAAAGGCTAGAGAAGAGGCTGATGATGCCATTGGAAAATTCTTTTTTGCTACTGGCATTCCATTTCATGTTGCTCGCTCTCCTTATTTCAAGGAGGTTGTGGCTAAGATAGCCAAAGCAGGTGTGAGTTATGTGCCCCCAGGAGACACGAAGTTGACAACCACAATCTTGGATAGGAACTATTCCAAGGTTAATTTATTGGAGAAAATGAGGTGCACATGGGTCTCTCACGGTTGCAGCATCATCATGGATGGGTGGAAAGATATCAGACACCACCCACTCATAAATATCATTGTTTCATGCAGAAAGGGTCCTTACTTTTTGAGGGCAGTTGATTGTTCAGGGAAGAAGAAGATGCAAAGTTCCAATTCACCATTTTGCGAGATGCTATTGAGGAGGTTGGCCCTGCCAACGTTGTGCAGGTTATTACAGATGCAGCATATGTGTGCAGAGCAGCAGGTAAGCTTGTCGAGGCTCATTACCGACATATATATTGGACCCCATGTTGTGTGCATGCCATGAAAAATGCACTAAACGATATTGGAAAAATTGATTGGGTCAAAAATGTAGTGGCTGATGCTAGAGATGTGCAGATGTTCATCTGCAACCACCATACGTCATTGGCACTCTTCCGTAGCTTTTCGAGGAAGGAATTCCTCAAGCCAATGGACACACGTTTTGCATCATATTTTATTTTGCTGGATAGGATGGTTGAGTTGCAGGAATCATTACAGTGTATGGTCATGACATCAGAGTGGTCTAAGTGGGATGGGTCGAAGACAAAGCAGGGGAAGAAGGTGAAAGCAATTGTGGTAAATGAAACATTTTGAATAGATGTGAGATATATCACATCCATAATATCTCCAGTTTTCAGTGTGATAAAATATGGGGATTCTGAGAGCCCTAGCCTTGGTGAGATATACGAATGTATTGATAGTATGCTTGGTCAGATGAAGGTTGTTGTTCAAGCAAGGGACCCCACCTTGGAGTTCTACCATCACCATATTCAGCCTATCATTGAGCGGAGATGGAAGAAGTTGAACACTCCTTTACACATAGTTGCATATGCACTAAATCCGAAGTGGTATGTTGAGAGGCCTGGCAGAGTTCTC
Source organism: Taxus chinensis (assembly GCA_019776745.2). Classification (NCBI taxonomy): domain Eukaryota; kingdom Viridiplantae; phylum Streptophyta; class Pinopsida; order Cupressales; family Taxaceae; genus Taxus; species Taxus chinensis. The sequence continues at coordinate 208,793,182 of CM034148.1, read as the reverse complement.
CCAGTAGATGATGAGGAGGTGAGGAAGGGTTTCTTGAAAGCCCTAAAAAAATGTATAATGCAGAGGATGCTTCACGAGTCAGAACTGATTGGCTCAAGTTCGCTTATCTAGATGGCTACAAAAAATCATCAAAGATAGACAGGACCACATTGGCACAGGAGAGTCCAGTTAGTTGGTGGCGATTGTATGGACATGCAGGATTACTACGTACACTTGTTATTCGTCTTCTTTCTCAAGTTTCGAGTTCTTTTGCTTCTAAGAGGAATTGGTCAACATATGGGTGGATCCACTCTCTTAAGAGGAACAGACTTACCTCTAAGAGAGCAGAGAAACTTGTTGTACATAGTGCCTCGTGTCTCATGGATCGCAAGACACCTACGTACAAGGAGAGCCCAGCATTACGGTGGGATGTGGATCCTGAGGATGCAAGGCAGGTTGATGAAGATCAAGAGCAGCGAGGACTGGTTGATATCTCCTTTGCAGATGCGCATGACGTTGATACAGATACTCCTAGTGAGGAGGAGCGGTTCACAACTGTTCCTTCGGAGGGCTCTAATAGTGATTTTTGAGTTGTACTTGTCACTTGTCATTTTGGTTATGTAATGTCATTTTGGTTATGAGACATGACATAATATTTCATAGCATATGTAATGTGGGTGTAGTTTTACTCTTCTCATGTTGATTATTGAAGAGTAAGACTAAGACTTGTTTTTAATTTTCAGCTTTACTATTTACTATTTAGTCTTTCATTGTCATGTTGAAGTTTTGAACATTGAATATAATATATATAGCTGTAGCATTTTGGGCCTTGGCTTATGTGATGAATAATTGGATTAATCATTAATGGTTTCAATCTTCAAACTTTCAATTTTAAGTCTTAGGTTATTGAATTATTCATGTTATATTTGTAAAATTATTAAATTATATATAATTTTATATATTTTTTATTAGCCGTCCCCCTGCTGTCCCGAAATTTTCAAAAAAAATTGTCATCCCAGAAACCCCGTCCCGACGTCCCAGAGTCTTAGGTAACTATGATTTACTCTCACAATTGTTCCTTGTCCAGAATTAAATATTTGCCTACAAGTAATCAGATAAAGAATATTTGGGTCAATTGTGCTTGTTCTATAACTTGGATCATTTTTAGTACCGCGTGTCTAGTGCGTTTTTAAGTTGCCGCCTATATGACACAATTCTGACACTTCTTTAAAAGTGTGTTTTTCATGTTTGTTTTGAAACGGAAATTTCTTAATTGCAACATAGACAAAGACTTGCAAAGAACATATTTGGTCAAAAGAAAGACCAAATTTTGCAATTTGAAGACCACAAACAAAGGTCAAAGGATCATGTTGTGCACTTGAAATGCTGCCGGTACTTGATTTCTCCCTCTTTATATTACTGCCACAATTGGTCTTTGATAATCAAATATTTCACATCATTGGATATCTTGTTGAAAGAGCTTTCCAACACTTCAAACAGGAGCCAAAACAGAGTCTAAATGCAAAAGATATGACAAAGTGCGTATTTGAGGTACTACAAAAACCATAAGCACATTTTTCTAGCACATTTATGTGGCACTTCCTCCACTGCTTCAAAAGTGTGGTTTGGTTTTACACAAAATTTGTTCAATTTGGGGTCGTAAAACATGGAGAAGTTGATCCTTGAGATAAGGTCTACATGTGAGAGCCAAAAAATATTAAAATATCAAGAGTTAAAATTTTGGGTACACGTTGACTATAAGGGACATCGGTGAGCTTCATAATTTAAAATCTCTTGGTTTAGATCATGCCTTATCCATTGGGCTATGGAGTGTGACATTGACTTGGAAGCCCATCAAGAAAGACTTCTTTGCATATTGTTGCATTTGTTGAAAACACACAAAAGTGGAAAATAGTAAAGGAAAAGGAAACAAAATAAAACACAATGTATTGGGGAGAACACAACCAAACCCATTAACCGGTTCAGAAAAATAGGAGGCTTTTCTCAACAACAAGCAAGCCAAGGTCAAGCCAATGGAAACCAATGCATCGGGGAACATGAGGAACACAAGGTCTAGCTTGAGTTGAAACATATGAGCCATTGTGAAGAAATTTCGGTTGCCTGCAGTTGGTACCTTGGTCTGGATACTCAACAAGAGTGATATATTTACATAATGTCCATCACTATTGCAGTGATATACTCCTCCCTTTACATTGTTTGCATCCAAACTTGACTCGTCAACATCCCCCACATGTTTGTGATCAACTTTGTTACAAACATTCCACCTTTCAATCCATAGTCTATTCCACTCATGCTTTTGGAGAGAAGTTGAATCCAGACCTCAAATAAATTCTCCATAGACTATATCTTCGTACAAGTTGAGTGTTGAGAAACATTCCTCTTGCTTAGTCTTCATGTCTTCTATTACTTGGAGGATTTCAAAACTTTTGACTATTTAGTCTTCCTCCACAACAGAACAGGGATTCTCTTCTCTACAAATGGGAAATCTGGATTATTCACTTTGACAGGAAAATGCAAAAGTAAAATTCTCTTCTTTGCATACAGAAAAGCAGAATTTTTCATTTTTGTGATATATTTCTTCATTTTCACTAGTTTGATGTTTTTTTCTTATCAACAACACCATCATACTTATGCACAACATTGAGCACCTCTTTCTCTTGAGTCTTATCAATTTGGAGATCCTGAAGTAGGGATGATTCTTCAACAGATATAGTGGGTTTGGAGCTAAACTTGTTGGCAACTTCTCCGTCATTGTGTAACTTATGAGGTCATTTGTGTTCTTTGCCAAAAACATATTCCACAAAGATTGACTCCTTTTGAGCTGAGCCATCAGAATTTCCTCTATGATAGAGAGACAACGTCATCAAGCACAAAACATAGGACCTCTTCCTCTTGTATCTTATCATATTTATGTAGGTCTTAAGGTAGACACACCTCTCCTTGCTTTGTACTTTCTTTGGACAACTCCAAATGCTGGCAAGAAGATGAGGAAAATGGCACATCCACTTTCTTGAATTCATCACCAAAGATACCTCTTCAAAACTAAGCACAGGAAAAGAAACATCTTCCTCCTCACATAGAAAATCTTCATCAAAGGTTTCAAGGAACTGACTTGGAAAAACACTTCATGTATTGACAGTCTTCAGGAACCTCTTGTTGCTGATTGATGTTGGCTTGTTGTCTTCTTCGCTCTTTGACCTTTTCATACTTCTTCTGCATGGCTACAACAAGATGTCCTACTTCACAGTTGAAATTAGGACTTTCTTGTCCCACAAATTACTACGTAAGTTTCAAAACATAGTTCAACCATAGAGCTCCAATCTCTTCATCTCCATATGTCATGAACATGTCTATAGGGAGACAAAGAAAAGGAAAAGCCTTGATTTTCTCATTGAACCAAGTGTCATCTGCAACCTCCTCAATTTTTTCACAAAGAAAGTCTTCATCAGAGGCTTCCAATGGCTCGGGATGAAAACTTCAGGGTGCTGAAGCTTTTTAGAGGTTCTATTTTTCTGATTGGCGTCCAGCTGGCGGCATTTTTGTGCTTCCAGCTCTTCGTATTTCTTTTGCATGGCTTCTGCAATCTGCAAGACTTCATGGTTGTGGCTGGGATTTGACTGTCCCCTGATCAATTTTTCGATTCTCAAAACACTTTTTCTTTAGTGAAACCATCTCTGTATGCAAGAAACACATCAATAGAAGGCAAAGGAGAGATAAGGTCTTGAACCTTTCATCAAGCTATGAATCATCTGCCAAATCTTCTTCAACATGTGTCTCATTGATCAGCTCGGAGTCAAAGGAAGTGAAGACACCATTAGTTTCTGTCCATGCCAATTCTTCTTCAAGCTGAAACTGTTTCTTTCATGTTTGTATGAGGTGTAATCTCCTTTGAAGATCTTCCTTAAGAAGCTTAGAATGGTGATCTACAAGAAGGTCTATCTCATCTTTTCAGCTGTTGCAATGCTCTGTTTCTATTATTTTTATTTTCTCATGACAGGTTCCATTATGTGCCTATCATTTGAAACATCTGAACTTAGGCTTCTCAGGATTTTTCTTCTTCAACACTCCTGACAAGATCATGTCATCTTCAACGTCAATGGCCTGTTGTTGCCCATCTTCTACATCACCCACTTACCTTCTTTTCAAGATGAAATTGATATTTGGATGTAAAGCATCAATGAAGAGGCAAAGTTGATTGTTGACACTTGGTTGATCAGCATGAGGAATCAATCTTAGCAGTTTATTGAAGCGTGACAAAAGTTCTCTCGTGTTCTCTTCCTCGTTCTTCTCAACTTGAAGAAACTGGGACAGCATTGCACATACATCCACAATCGGTTTGAGCCTGTCCAAATCTTGTCCTTCAAGCTACTCTAATCTACGATGTATCCATCTTTCAGGGGTTGGAAGCAATTAGCAACAAATCCAATGAAGGTTTCAACAAAAAGTCTCACAGAGACATATTTCCCAACTCCAAGAATGCTAGAAAACTTCGGAAAGTTCTTCAAACCCGAAGGCAGATTGATGCATCGGTCTAGAACGCCTGCCCCATGGGGTGGCTTTGGTAGAATCGCCAACCTTCATTCCAAAAGAGGTTGCTCGAAATTTTTGGAAATCAAATGCACAAGGCACTTTGATCCCCAACAAAGTTGCCAATAACTATTGGCAAGATTTTTTGTCATTGTAGTTTCTTCAAATATTTCATGGACTTGCCTAACAGGTAGTGGAAAAATCTTGCAACATAGGAGAAATCACCATGGGACAGAAAGTACAAAGGGAACAGAAGGGAAAAAGAATGACAGGAAGAAAAAAGAGAAAATAGAGAAGGGGGGGAAACCCACAACAGATTAAACATATAAGACCACTTGGATAACTAAGAGTTGATTTTAATAAAAGGGAAATTCTTCCTCCCACCTGGAAATGGAAAAATGCACAGCAAATGCAATGAAGGAAAATGGTTTCTTGGAAGCACAAAGCCTCCTCTCGAACAAGATTGTGTTATGGCACAAAGTGCATCCACAAGGGTTTTCAACACAAAGTTTACCAAAGATAAAGGTTAACACATAATCAAGAAACTATAGGAATTTAACACAACTCCATTAATGAACAACAAAGCATGTTTCATTAATGAAAGAAATCAAATACCTATAAAGCAATACATCTAAAACATTTACTTTCCATTAAAAAAATCTGGGAAAGTACATACAACACACAAAGTTGCAGCAAGGCCTCTCTTTGTGCTGGGAGAATAACAAAAACCTCTTTAAAATGGTTACCTTTGCTATTTATATCTTCCGGGAGAATGCAACAAATTCTCGGAATGACCTTTCAGATTTCCTCTTCTAATTTTACATTCACTTCTTACTTTTTACAATAAGTGGCATTTCATATTCCTTCTAATTTTACATTCACAACTCTCTCCTGATGGGAGAGTCTCTTAGGATCGAACATTCCACATCATCGGATAGCCTGTCAAAAGAGCTTTTCATTTGTTCGAACGGGAGCCAAAACAAAGTGCAGACATGAAAGTTATGACCAAAACATAAAACCACATTCCTTGGTAGTATGGTGCATTTTGAGCCTAGCATATTTTGGTGGCACTTCCCACACTGCTTTCAAAAGTACACTTTCCATGCCATCTCCAAATTGGAAGATTTGTAAGTGCAAAGAACAAATTTTATAAATGGAATACCAACTTTTGCAATTTGGATGACCACAAAAAAGCAAAGCTGAAGAATAGGGCTTGTCACACACTTGAGTGCCATGGGAACCTAATTTCTCCCTCTTTATAATCCTACCAAAATTGATCTCTGATGATCAAATATTTCGCATCATTAGACAGCTTGTTAAAAGAGTTTTCCAACGCCTTGAACGAGAGCAAAAATGGAGTTCAGATGTGAAAGATATGGCACAATGGGTATTTGAGATTTGCCAAAACCATGAGATAGTTTTTGTGACAAGTTGTTGTGGCATTACCAGCATTGCTTCAACAGTGCACTTCTGTTTTACACAAAATCTTTTCAGTTTGAAACTATAAAACTTTGGACAAAGTTGATCCTTGTTACGACGTCTACATGTAGGAGCCAAAATTTTCATAAGTCAAATTTTGTGTACAAAAAAAGGCACAAGAACAGTTGATATTGCTTTTCTGTGGTGCTTACAACCAAATTTTTGTGACGTTTTTGATATTAAAAAAAGTTCGTAAACAATTTGGGGAAGTTTTTGCCGATTTCTATGAAGATTTGGGTGAAGATTTTTTTGTGTGAAGAATGCGCTAGCCAGACAATTTATTTTGTTTAAGTTTTTTTCGTGAATACAGAAAAAAAGTTGTGAAATTTGTGTGATACGAATTCAATCTGAAAGAACCATATTTATTTGTTGTAGGTTTTATGCTGTGTAAAATTCTGACCATTTGACTTACAAAATTGGTCGTGCTGAAGCAATTCTTTTAAGTGAAACATTTAATTGTATCCTCAAATCTACAAGATGGAAGCTACTATTCCTATCATGAATGTCAAAAGCTAACTAAAGATAAACATGCCATTTGGAGTCATAGAATGAAGGTATCTTAACTTATTTGGGATGAAAGGTCTGTGAGACATCATTATCGAAACAAGACAGAGACCAGAACAGGATGCAAGGCAGCCCAAGTTTAATACATATAACCTAGAAATACTCTGGTGTACTGTGAAGTCTGTCGCTGGTGATGTTGTACCCCCTATTGCCAACATACACAATAATATACCTGCATGGAAGTTGTTAGCTTCTTTTTACATTGATTCGAATGATACCAGAATTCTTGATTTGGAGAACCAACTTTATTGTTAGAAGTTGCAAGGAGGTAAATGAACGAGTGATCACCTACAAAAATTGGATGACTTCAGAAGTAATTTTGCTAGGATGGGAAAACTATCATAGTAGCATAATCGTGAAAAACCTGCAGTTAAACACAACCTGGTTCGAATGGCACGGAGGTCAAAACCAGGGCTTGACTGAAAAATGCCTGTTTTCTTTTTCCATGATGCATTCTGTTTGATTTTACCATTTTTACAGTAGCTGGACACAATAAGAGCAGAAGGAGACTACAAAGTTTTTTGCTGCTTTAACAAATATTATATGATTTTTTTTTGTCATTTTTGTCTTGTTTTAAACAGAGGCAATTGACAAACACTGACATTTGCCACTGTGCCAATGGCAAACTATGTCAATGCCATGTAAATGGAATGCTACTGTGGAAACTACAAATGATAAACAACTGGAAACAATGGCATTTAACAGATTTCCTGAAGCTTGTTAAGGAACAGTTAAATTTTGTCAATTGCAAGTGCAATGACAACCTGGGACTCGCAGAAGATTGTGGGTTATCTATTGCAGAAAGGACAGTGGATGTAGAACAGAGAAGAAGCTAAGGTTGAAAAGAAGGCGCTTGTAGCGCAAATGAAGACTAAAGGCAACAGGAATCCAGAAGTAAAACCAAATGAAGATGGAGACAATGCTGTCAAACCACATATAACATGTTATAATTGTGGTAAGCCAGGTCATATTGGAAGGCTTTGCAGTGCTCCATACCCCAAAAGCTTTAAAGGCAGGAATCAACCTCTGGAAGAGGAATGAGACAGAGGACGAAGAGGACATGTATGCTCTTTGACGACATGACAGACAATTCCATTGTTACTAGCTCAAAATGTTTCTGTTGTTGGGCTATGTAAATGGACAATATGGGAAGGGTCCATTTAGCTTTTTGGTCTATAGAAAGTTTATAATGGTGATATGGTCTAAGATAAGTGAGGTTATTAAAAAGGATGTTATTTGTTAAGTGAAATGCATATTAGGTTGCACCATATGTTGTTCACATACATAAAAAAAAGCGTGTACAAATATACCATACGTATTTCAATAAAATTACCTCTCGTCCATGCATATTTTAATCATCGTCTCTTTGTCTAGTTAAAGATGCATGAATCCGATAAAGTCTAGCTTTTGTATCTTGGGCTATATGGCATTCTTTCAGTAGAATATTTGTTGTAATTTTGTTTTCTAATATACTTGTATAGCTGATTGTGTATGTTGTTTGTTGGAGGTTTTTAAGCACTATCGTAACACTGCAATCACAGTAAATATTTGGTTTAGCCCCATCTTGAAAATACAGTGACATATTGATGTTTCCAATGTTTGATACAAAGGTATGCTTTTTTATTTTCGCCAGTTGGCTTGTTTTTGACAGTTTTTGAAAGTTAGGTTCACCGATTAACAAATTTTCCAAACAACAAATTCTAATCAGAACCTTGAAAAGAATTAAACTCAAGCATATTAGTTCCAACTTCCTCCATTAGACGGAAAAATAAGAATTACATTACCACAAAGTCCCTCCATGACTATAAGCCAATCTCACATTCAATGATTGTGTGGGCACCTCAATAATTTAACAATTCACTTGCCTAAAAGAATGTATAATTATGTACATCATATCACGAAAACGAAAAACAAAGAGCAAAAATAAACAATCGCAATAATTTAATTATATACAAAAGCCTTGTTAAATATTTTTCAAGAGATAGTAAAAAATATCAGTAGTCTATACTTTAAATATCAGAGAGAAAACTAAACAGTTGAGAAAACCACTTCTACTTACTTTCAAAGAAATCAATAGCCCAGTCATCCAAAGCAGTTATCATAAGAGGCCAAAGGCTCCACATTTCCAATGAGATTTTCTCAGAAAAATATGTCATGTAAGATACAATCTCCAAGACCTCCTCAAAAACCTCTGCATAGAAAACAAAGTGAAAAACTTAAACTTAGTATCCAGCACATTGATTAATATATATGCTTTGAAACTGCCATTTAACAAAATGTTAGCTCACAGCCAACACGGCACTCCAAAAATAGTAATCAGCTTATTTATTGACATTAAAAAGTATATGTGATAAGTGATAACCTTCAGAAAAAGAGACACGAACTTAAACAGCCTAGCTTACTAAAAAATATACTTTATCGCAAGGAACTGTAATCCAAGATACAAATTTTACAAAAATCACAACAAATAAGGACATGAAAATAAAGGGACTCGAGCTAGAGAACAAATGATTTATCGCAAAGAAATATATTTGTTCGTAGCCACTAGGAAACTCGGGTACAGGGAGGAAGACCCCACACATGTACCCACATCTCCTGGTAACCATGTTTAAATGTAATCTAGCAGTTACCTTGGTCATATGATCTCATACTCTATTTCAAAAGAACTTAACAAAAATCACAACAAATAAGCACAAGAAAATAAAGGCACCCCAGCTAGAGACGAAATGTTTTATTACAAAAGGTTTGACAAATATAGCTTCATTCATAACCACTGGGAAACTCGGGTTCAAGGAGACAGACCCCACGTGTGTACCCACATTTCCTAGTGACTATATTTAAATGTAATCTAGCAGTAAGCTTGGTCATATAATTTCATACTCTATTTCAAAAGAATATCCCTGTACCCATAATCCTACAAATCCCAGCTGACTATGCTTCAATCCAAGTTTATCACAAAATGTTTAATGCAAGTTCATACCTCGATGTGAATGCAAATTCATATATATTATATATAGCTTCCAAAATCAATGCCCGTCATACTTTAAGAGTGACTTAGGTTTTATCAAGATACCACTATTAAAATTAAAGAAAATTATATCAACAATATTGATAGAAATCCAACAACAAGTCACAGCCACAAATTCACTCTCCAACTAATAAAACAAGTTCTGTCATGATCTTTTATCTTCTAATAATAATATGAGCATTACTTGCAAAAAGAAAATCTCTCACAATCAATCTCAATTCTGTCAACTTTGGCATAGAATGCATACTCCAGTGAGTTATCAGCATCCAAGCTTATTCAACACAAGAGAAGGATCGTTCTAAGTAGCATATTGATTTCATAGTTGCATCTCATACAGGATCAAGAGTGAAGGACCACACACTTCACTCAAATTGGGAGAACTACAACAACCTTGATTCAACCCAAATTAATTTTATCCACTACATAGTGCAATGCTCTCGTGCAGTGGGTGTGTGAGAGGTCAGTTCAGCCCTAGCCTAAGGAACTTTTTATCGAGTAATGTTGTTGAATTTTCTAGGGTTTCAAGCTAAGAAGAGATCAATTATATACCGTCACATATTATCGCACAATTTCAAAGCCAAACTCTAGAAGCACATATAGAGGCAAACCAGCACAAGAAATTGCAGATGGATCATAACAGCAAAGGATAGGTTAGTAGCTCTCAAACAGGTTCAGCCATGAACCTAATGCCCAAACGCTTATGGATCCGAACCAGACGGTTGACTCTTTGCTGCAGGAGCGTCACAAGAGAATTGACACTGCATGATTTCAATTTTGCCTTAGTGTTAGAATGCGCACAAGGTTTACAAGGGCTAGCAAGTTAGGAGGCACAACAGAATGTGTGTGCAGAAGTTTTTGTGCAATGTTGTGAATTGCAAAGTGCACGGCAAAAATAGTGCATGACAGGATTGTGAGAAGGGACACGCGCAATAGTGTGCAGTGTTTCGTCGGAAGTATGGGAGCGTAGGAGTTTCAGTAAGACGCAAAGGTCATGCACAAAGATTGCGCAATGAGAAAAAGGAGTGCGGAGATCTTTCAAGATCAGTGTGTAAAACTATGCAAAGGAAAGATGACGCAGAAGAATGAAGGCAATAGAGGACAAAGCCAGAAAACGACTAAGAAGGAAGATGGGGACTGACAGACGGTACATGGCAAACAGAAAGGACAAACTGCTGAACATTTAACTGACATGGATGCCTCAAAAGATTTTCTGAACTATCAGATCAAGGTAGTTCAACGCCATTAATGCACAGTCTGAGTAAAACAGGTGGGGAAGGTTCTAAAGGAGATTTCGAAACGCCTATAAAAGGTGAGGTCCACACCACATTTTAGAGCTGCTGAGGGCTGAGAAAATAGTGGCTAAGAGCAGAGAGAACCGAGTACTAAGGTTTAAACTAAGGCACAAAACAAGCTAGAGTCAGTGTGAGCCAGGGAGTCCTTGAGTGCAAATACCACCCTGATGATAGTTTCAGAGGTTGTTTAAGCATTGTAATATCCCCATTTGTGCGAAGATTATTGTAGATGTTAAGGCTTTCGAAGTTAATAGAACTTGGTGTTTTGTGATTATCTGTTATGTGACTTTGTAGCAGGGTCTAACAAGCACTAGTCTTGTGCAACTCTTTCGGCCACGAAAGAGACGATCACATTTACAAAACCTATTGATGACTACGCCCTGAGCCCATTCCTGACTTCATAGTCTAATCATAATGTACATTCACTCTATTGGCATAATTGCATCATGTTGTTCCTTTAACTAGACACTTATCCCTAATTACTATTTTTGATTGATTCAATGGTCCGCATTTCATACATTTAGCATAATTCAGGTTTGATTAAGACAACCATTTATTAATGTTTGAATTATCCTTTTATCTTAATTATGTTACGCCCTTAGATGTAAACTACTTGAAATCGAAACAATGATTCGAAAACACTAAAGCTTCTTCCAACTAAACTTTTGAATTAATCCTTGTGTCAAGGTTCTAGAAGTAATAATAAATATCATGCAATCAACACCTTGGATGTTAAAATTTTCAAATACCATTAAAATCTTGTCACTTCCAAAGAAACCCATGCATACACCTAATCGTTAAAGACCATTCAACATATGACCCAATAGGCACTCCACTACCACGTAAAAAGCCCACGCGTATCGATGAGACTTTACACCATTGCACCTTAGAGTTTCCATCAAACCTTCAAACATAAAGTAAAAGTTTCTAACTTGTCCACGTGTTTTTGGTCTTTTACCATTAAAATCACGCATTTTTCTTCAAACTTTACATCGAATCAAGTATAACCTTTGATCTACTTTATGATGCCCGCTACTATGTTTGATACGACATTAAATCCCAAATTTGTTCCAGGGACAGAAATTTGGAAAGAACAAATTTGACATATTAAACACATTCATTCTTTATCTAAGTACACACTTCTTAAACCACCTTGAACCATCACCAAGCTCTAGCATACAGCTGAAACGTATTTATTCATCTAAAACTTTGCCTAATGTATTCTAAACTATCCAAGAAGTGGGACTTCAATTATTCATCTTGATACTACTACGCCCTTGGCCAATATCGTGTATTGGGATATGTGTCGCCAACTTGGAACTAACATAACCTTTATATAATTCTTAATCATTTATAATGCTTCATATTGGTAGTAGGGTCATCCTAGATGATATCTATAGCATATGGGTATATATAGTTGGTAGGGTTAGAAGCATATCATCATATTGAGTATTTTGTTCTTATTTTAAGGTTGTGGAGTTTGCCCCCTCAAAGTGGCTTGGTCATATGATGCTTGTGTTTCATCGTGCTATGTTATATTGTTGTGATTCTACTTCAATGATATAGCAAGTTCATTGCAAGTGGTATCTAAGCCTTGGTTTGGGAAAAAATTGGGTTGAAACCTTTATTTTGAAGAATCGCGTATATCTCACAAACTAACATAACCTTTATATAATTCTTAATCATTTATAATGCTTCATATTGGTAGTAGGGTCATCCTAGATGATATCTATAGCATATGGGTATATATAGTTGGTAGGGTTAGAAGCATATCATCATATTGAGTATTTTGTTCTTATTTTAAGGTTGTGGAGTTTGCCCCCTTAAAGTGGCTTGGTCATATGATGCTTGTGTTTCATCGTGCTATGTTATATTGTTGTGATTCTACTTCAATGATATAGCAAGTTCATTGCAAGTGGTATCTAAGCCTTGGTTTGGGAAAAAATTGGGTTGAAACCTTTATTTTGAAGAATCGCGTATATCTCACAAACCATTGCGAATTTATGTACGATTTTTTTAGGGGAGGTGGACCATTATTCAAGAAAGCTACAATAAAAGCATTCAACCTTTTGTGATCTTTTTTGATGAGATATTGCAATTTTAGGGTTTTTCATAAATACTCTACATGGCACAATTTTTGTAATCATTATTATTTCTTTACATCTTAAGCACGCAAAAATCAGCAGGGACTTGTTCTTTGTGTTTGGATTTGAGGCCAACCTCATTCCAAACTCGTCCAATCAAAAATGAAAAACAAATTATGCATGGCAGGTCTACAAACTAGGGGACAAGGCAAAGAATCGCTCACTCCGGGCAAAAGGTGCCCAACTAGACAAAGTAACCTATGCTTAATAAAGAAGGAAGAATCATCTTGGAACCAAACTCAATTCAAGAGGATGCAGACAAGGGCAATCGCCGAGGATCTTATCAAGAGGCAGAACCTTCCAAGAGAGGATGCAACATGGGAGGACGAAGATTTCATACAAAAGCATCCACATATGATCAATGTTGAGGACAAAGCTTGTTAGAAGGGATGGGCGTGCTACATCCATAGCCTATAGCATGTAATGGGATATGTGTGACCGATTTGTGGCTACCTTAACCTTTAACTAAGTCATACACTCATTTCTAACGTTATATATCGGTAGTAGGGTCGGCCTAGATGGTCACATAGCATAACTAGGATATATGTAAAGGAGGTAGTGTTTGTATTATATCATCATAACGAGTTTTACATTCTTATTGTAAGGTTGTGGAGGTTGCACCCTCAAAGTGGCTTGGTCATATGATTTTTGTGTTTCCATCATAGTGCATTCTATTGTTTGATTCTACTTCAATGATATAGTTATTTCATTACATATACATTGGAGTATAACATTGGTCCAAGTTGTGAATGAAAAAAAGAATGCCCCACCTAATGTTAAGCATGCTCTAGAGAAAACTTTAAAGAAAAATCAACCTTTGAATTTATGGCTTTCCAAAACTAAACCTCCCCTTGGATTCTTTGCATATATCCATCCATCATACCTGAAATCACTTATTATAGACCCTTCGAGCAAAATGGAAGCTTCTCTTACTCCCAAAGAAGATCTACTTAATCCTACATCATCACCTTTGCATCATGGCTTTCTATCTGTAAGGGATGTTATTGTTGGATGCAATTTAGTTTTTATGAGTTTTGTTGCTTGCCTTGCTTGTGGTCTAACTCACTTTTTACCAGGAACTAATCACTAGTTGATCTTGAGTTCTACAATAATGACTTCTATAAGGCTGTTCCAAGCCGTACAGCTGATAATATCAGGATTAGTTACCGAACTATTAGTATCAACTACTTGCAAGTAATAATAATTAAAATATCAATGTACGGCATTCACTAAACTAGCTCTCTGATATCAACAGTTGTTGATTAAGAACCCAAGTAGCAACAAAATTTGACATTTACCTTACTTTTGAAACAGATCAAGTTTGACTTACAAGTATTCGCTACTAAAACCCAAGTCATGTAAGTATGAGACATTTAAGGTGCTTTGAGACGGAACACCAAGAGTGCCACAGCTACTTAACAACTTATCCATAGTAATTGCATGCAAATAACTTAGGTTGCTCAGAAATGGAAACGGAAACATAAATGGGTCTGAAACACAGAAACACTGTTTTTCAAAAATAAAAATCCTTGGGTATGAAATGGCACAAGAGACATATGTACAGAATATCATAAACAAATTAAAAAAAAATCATAAACACATTTTTAGTCCATAAAAGTGAAAACACTTAAAATATATATCATTCATGAAAGTTTAAAACATTCACATGCTTAAATATATTATTTTATAATATTGCTAAAAACTTGTGAGAACTGAAAATCAGCAATGGAATGGGTGTGTTTTGTAATGTGTATAGCTTTTAGGAAGTGTGTTTACCAAGTTTAGGGTATTCAAATAAGGGTTTTGACATTTTTTGGACTTTTCCAGCAACCTGTGCCACCAGAAACAGCATGGAAATGGAAGAGCTGTTTCCATACCGTTTACAGTATGAACACAGAGCAGAGGGCCATTTCAGGAGCATTTCCGGTTCAGTTTCCGTGACGGAAATGGCTCTACGTGGGTACAGGGGGGTTAGAAGTTTCCTTGCAACATAACAAGTAACAATAGCCCATAGTAACTATGACATTTCTCAAAAACAATTCTCTCTAATAGCAGTGTTTACCGCTCATGAACAAATATTGGGAGCTGTTCAATCGAAACACTTTAATTTTGCCTTCTGTTATTACAGTGATTACAATCAGTGTTGAAAGTAACATTCATGTCTCTTTTGTATTTGAATTAATAGAAATGTAGGATTTTAAGCAGAAAGCAAAAAAGGTGACTATTTTGGTAACAGAAATTTAGATGTGCAAAACAACTGGATTTAGTTGATCAGAAAAAGAAAATTCAGCACTATCTCGAATTTCTCAAAAACCATTGACAATTCCACCTGAACATTCTTAAGGAGTTTTCAAGCATTAGGGCAGAGATAGGAATGTCTATGTCAAGAAAATGAACTTTGAATCCGTGCAGAGTGGACTAGGCTCTGCAAAGCCATGCAATAATTTTGATAAAATGAATTTAAGTTTCATCTTCAAAAGATCAAAACAGATAATCTAAATCAACAAACTAGAAATTAAACACTATAAAAGAAAAATACTGCGAAGCAATTATTTCCTTTCTCCCGGGCAAAGTAAAAACAAAAACAAACAGATTTATGAATGTCAATGAAATTGATTTTAGAACATAATGCAAAGTCAAAATTATTAAGAAAATATAAGGAAAAAGTACACCAAGCATAGATATTAGAAAGGACTCTCAATGGTAATCTAGATAAGTTTTTTTTCCCAGCAGAAAACTGGACTGCATACAACCAAGAAAAAATGGGGATGATGAGAGATACCTTGACCGTCAGTTGTCAGCATTCTTTGCATAATAGGCAATAGTATAGGTTCCACCTGAGGGAAAAGGTGAGGAAGCCTGCTAACAGATTCCAGAATTGTGCTTATGGCACGCAAGCATCCTATGGCAGCCAATGCACCTGATTCATCTAGCTCTTCATCAGCTTCAGCAGATTGCATGCACTTCCAGAATGCAGCAGCCTAATAAAAGAGGAATATAAATTATTAGATGAATAACATGTGCTGAAAAAAGGCATAACCACAAAAACAGATATCAAAACATATTTATATATAAAAAAACAAATAACATAATAAGCTAGACAGATTACAGCACCAGGTTCTGGCACAATCCAAGGGCATAAGGCGCCATCTCTTCCCCAAATTTATCCACAATAGTTTCAAGAGTGAACACAAGATCTTCATTCTCAACTTCATTCATAAGCTTGAAAAATTCTGATTAAATAAAACAAGACCAACTATTGTCAATTAATTTGCTTTGATGACGCTAGCTTAAGCACTAATCTAAACTATTACTCACCATCAAGCAGTTGTGGTAGGATTGGTCGAATTTCATTCAAATCTGTCAAAATAGGTTGACAACTTTAGATCGAACTTAGTCATATCATAATATTTGAAAGGCCCGTATTACAATTAATAACCAAAGAGAATATTTATTAATTAGGAAAGGCAAGTATCATGGATATGATCACAAAGCATACCTTTGCAAGCCTCCACGAAAGACCTCAACGCAAAGACTGAATCTACACGCACTGGAAGCTCGGGATCTCGCAATCCTGCTACAACACTATGTAATGCTGCGCTGAAATTTCTCTGGTCTGCAAAAGTGATACTTGCATACTGTCCTGCTACCCATGCAGCCTGCAAATATGAAACAAAGAATAAATGTCAAACTTCACTCTCGAATATCTCTTGTTAAATATGTCAGCTAAACATTGTCATTGTTCTTTTAAAAAGAGGTTCCAAAGCTCTTTCCAAATAAATATCATGAGCAACCCTGAATCATAGACAAGTGTAGATGACCCAGTTTGCAAATGAAATATTATTTCACAGTTATATTGTTAGATAACTCGACTGCATCATACACATGGAACTTGGACCATTATAGTATCTGTCATTTTGCCAAACGCATAAAGAAATTTTCTAAATTTGCTTACAGTTGATGTAGCAGCATGGTTATGAAAGAATCCTGAACTGTATCATCCAAATTCTTGACAATCCAACTGAATTTCACAATATCACAATTAAAGCAAAAGGCTGATCTTGTTCACAAAAGATCAAAAGAAACTACGCAAATGAAATCAACGGTAGCATTCATTATCTTGAGAAACATTAAAATGGTAGCATGCAAAGGCTATAAAATGTAATAAGAAGCTATAGGAAACGTATAAGGCAAAGAATTTACCAGCCTGCTCTTGGGTTAAATTTCGACACAAATGAAATCAACGGTAGCATTCATTATCTTGAGAAACATTAAAATGGTAGTATGCAAAGGCTATAAAATGTAATAAGAAGCTATAAGAAACGCAGAGGCAAAGAATTTACCAGTCTGCTCTTGGGTTAATTTCTGATCCTGTGGAAAAAAGTACCATCTAGCAGTGCAAAGAATTCTCCCCTTTATTGTTCAGGCTGCAGAAAAAGAAGTCCTCAAAAGTTCACCCATATCGTGAACCCTTCCCAACCTCTATATTCAAGTGACCCCATGCAAACTTAATACCTAACACTCTAGGGCAAAGGCTAGCATAGACAATGGTAACCGTAGAAAGAATGCCCTCCGGTACTCTCTCTTTGAATAACAAATATAAGACATCTAACCCAAGTAGAACGAGTGTAGATTCCTCTCTTGAATATCATTATCAATTTAAAAAAGTTGCACATGCTATTATTAGCACATTTTTCTTGTATAAGTGCCAACAGAATATAAGTTAGTTAGAGAATTCAAATATTGAGAAGTTGAATGCCTGTAGTATCTCCCTCTAAACCTCATTTTTTCTTATTCAGACTTGTACGATGCATAATATGTACATGGGTGGATGTACTGCCTTCAATACTAAGTTGTCAATACGTTTTGGATATGGATACAAATACGAAAAATAGGATTTGCCACTACGGCAATATCTGTTTTTGCAATGGACACGGCTTGGATACAGCCGCACAAAATACATATCAATTCTAACCTAATAAATAGGAATTAACCGCATAGTATGCATATAAGAAACAAAATAACCACAAAACATGAATATAAATTATATAATGTCAGCCTAATACCAAATTTCATGATATTTATTAATTATTACATCAAAATTAGTATTCATCATAATGCTCTTCATTGAGAGGCAGAGCATCAATATCAACATCACGATGTGGTTCATTACAACCACATGGAGGAACACTCCCAATTCCACTAGCACACCCATGAGGCTCTAAAGAAGTATCCATGTCAAGTAATGACATGAGGGAAATGGAATCATGCAAGTCAACATTCTTTGGGTCTTCATCCCATGCTTCGACGCCCTTGTTGGTGCAAAATATTATATGCACCTTATTTCAGCTTAGGATAGTTTCTATACTAAATTTACATTCAGTACAATTAGAATAAAGATAAGGATTAGCCTTTATGCTAAGCCAAAATGGTATCACATTTTCATAGGCCAATTAGAATTGCCTGAATTCTGACCAATGAGATAATGGGATTTAGCTCTTGTTTAGCTTCAGGTACTCTCTCCATCTATCTATTTTTCAGGTTCATGAAAACAGTATTTCCTTTTTTATGCTCTCATTTTGTCTTCGAAGAAGCTCCATGAGCACTAGTCTTTGAGAAGCATTACTGAGAGATGATCTCTGCTAGAGAGGTGATCTTTGGTGTGAATAGCTTCAATCTTTATTTTCCAAATTCTACACGGTACCAAAGCATTCCACTTCCTAGCCAGTTGTGAATATCTGGAGTTATCTAAAAACTTCTCTCCTTCCAGTTTTTCAGCCTATTTCTGACCTCTACAGTTTTTGATAATCCATTGTGAGTTTTTGATAATCTGGACATTGTAGTGTAAAACTGCATTGTTATAAACAATTTCTGGGCAAAAATTGTAATATCATAGTGTTAAATTGTACATTATTTTGTGTCACTCTTGAGGACATATTGTCGGCACACATGTTTTGGGCCACTCTTGAGCATACTATGTAAGCAATATTGTGTTTTGTCCCTTGTATTCTGACACTCATGGGGGTTGCTTTGACACTCTTGAGGTTTTGTTGTGTGCTCTTTTTGAGCCACCTTTGTAAGGTCTTATAGTGCCTTCACTATCTTACGTGTACATTGTGGCATAGATGGAGATGATATTTATCGCTAAACAAGAACTCAATCCCCTTCTCTCATTGGCCAGAATTTAGTAAATTCCAATTGACCTACGAAAAGAGTCACATAACACTAGGACACATGCATATGAGAGTCGCATAACAAAAGGACACGTGGATATGAGTATCCAGCACGGTACATGTCGACCCCCAAAACAGGACATGGGAGACATGTTATATATATATATATATAAAAGATGGACATAGAGATCCATTTTTTTAGAAATTAAAACATTTACAAATATTGAAAACTAGTTACCACATCAATGAGCATTGATGAATGATGATCAAACACACAAGGAATTCAAATTAGAATATTCAATACACTTAAAATACAAGTTAGAACCATAAACCGCATTTTTCTCATGAAATCATTTGGTGTCATCAAAATCAAAATGTATTACATAAATATTGAATTCCTAATACTATAGGTGCCACGTGGGAATGCCAATGGCAAATAGAAAATAGGGTAGATATTAGATACTAGAACCGTAGATGGAAGAATCTCATACCTCGTAGTAGTCAGTCATCTTCCTCCATGTTAAAATCATCAAAATCACCACCAATGCCACATCTCTCTCCTCCATCCTACTCAAAATCACCACCAATGCCACATCTCTTTCCTCCATCCTCCTCTATAAAATCTTAGGTCTTGCATCTGTTGATGTGTAGGATGATCCCTCAAGAGGATCACCATCATCAAAACTGATCGGCTCTAGCACTAGTTCATTACGATCCAAGTTGGCTAATGCCAACTCAACGATGTTGTTCAAACCCTTGTCATCAAGAAATACATCCCACATCTTTGTTCTTCCCTACAACCACCCATCCCTTGTCCTATAAATAAGACGGAGATTGGAGTGCATGTACACCATTGTCTCTACTCTACAATGCTCAAGCCTTCCCTTTTTCAAACAGTGCAAATTCCCATTTGTGCTCCAATTCCTCTGACAACATAAGGATGAAGTAACCTAAGCAAGGACCCTCATGGCTAATTGTTGTAGAATAGGGCACGCTGCCCCATGAGTTCCCCACCAAGTATAGGGCTTCTTAACCCTGTGTCTTCAATCACATCATAACCTCCAAATCTCCCAATGCTAGCGGAAAACTCTACAAAACCCTCGACCTCATCAAAGGATGTTGTCCTAATATATCCTTCTAAATGCAACCTTCCTCCCTTGTGAAATCTCTATTCATGTTTAGAGGGAATTTGCGTGAAGGCCCACCATTGAACCAACCATCATTGTAGTACTTGGGATTCAATGAGTGAGCCACGCAATGCAAAGGTGTGTGATTCTTCTCCCACTTGGTGATAAGAATATCCCCATATGGTGGTAAACAAGATCTTTGTTGACATCCCATACTCAGGGCACTCATTCTCTACAACAACAGTCTTCTCTACCTCAATCATGGAGTCCACACGTCATAAACTTCTCCTAAGATGGGTTGGTCTGTGTCTGCAAACCACAACAAAGAAATGATGGTGTCCATGATCTTAATGGTAAGATCTACCATCTCCCACCAGTCATTGTCTAACACTATCTCCTTGACCTTTTCTTAAGCAATTTGATTTGCCTTTCTACAAAAAGACCAAAACTCTAAAATAACCATGGCCCCAAGAGCAATCTTGACCTCCCTCAGCCTCCTAAGCATGATGAATGAGGAGGCTAACTAAGTATATGTAATCTTCAACAATGATAGATTTGTGTACTCTTTATAGATTGTGAAGGCATTGGTATGGTTTTATACAAAGTTGCGGATATGGCACGCATCATCAATGAGAGTTCCCATCCATGCCACATATGAAGCATAAGTGCTAAATTCAAAGAATGAGTAATGCAAGGTGTCCAAAATGTCTTGGTTACTTAGTTTCCACAATCATGCCCACGACCTTGTAAACAGGTGCATTATCTATGATAATTTGCACACAAGAATCAACACCTACATCTTCAATGACTTTAATAAACAACTCACCCATATATCCCGCATCCTTGTATTTTCCAAAAGCAGCCACCACTTTCAAGAAGACTAGTCAAATTTAAGATGATGCCATGAAAGTGATAAGTGGATGGCATGTTGCATCCATCCATCGGATACAATACTAACACTAGATGAGGGCCATGATGATTTAATAGTTGCTAGAATTTAATCCACCTTCTTCTTTGCCTTAACCAACAATGTGGTTTTAAGCTTCTTTGAACTGGGGGGCATATATCCAATTGGAGCTCATTCAACTAGAGCTCGACACATCTCAAAAAACAAAGGAGACTGTGTAACATTAAATGAAATGAAGTCGAGATAGATGAAAAACCCAACGGTAAGATCAACCTCACCTCACCACTCTTGTTGAAAAACCTTATCCGTTGGACCACCACTAAGAGTTGCATTGTTTTTTGTTGGCTGAAATGCAATCCCACTCCCACTTCTATCGAATGGCTTCCTCAAGAATGGAAGAGGATCGTCATCTTTGTGTGTCCTACTTGTTGCCACCCTCCCCTAGACAATAGCATCCTCTCTTAACATATTTTTTCTTTGGGTAGCATTCACAAATTTACATGTTCCAAGTCCACACTTAAGGCCTAACAAATGACCCTTAACTGAGTCATAAGTGCTCTTGAATTCAAGATGGCAATAATTACATGTCCAAACAATATTTCCTCCCCCAACAAGCTTTGCCCCGGGCCCTTGTTTTTCTCATTACATACTTCCACAACGTCTTTTTTTTCTTGAGCTTGTTGTCTTGCTATAGCAAGGTTATATGCATCACCGGCAGCTCCACTTCCAACTAATGGAGCACTAACAAAGATAGGTGAACTTGGAGGAAGGGGGCAGCACCAAGACTCACATTCTTCCCTTTGCTTTGACCTTTAATAATTGCCCTTGATGGTTGAGCCATGATTTTTGTGGTGTGAAAGATGAATATCGTTGTTGTTGGAGAAATGTCAAACGTGTTTGGTAAAAAGCCTTCAAATCTGAATATTCTCCTTCACCTGCACAATGAAATAGAAGTTCAGCCTTTTCCCCATCTAATAATGTGCAAATGAAAAAAAATTAACCACTTTTTATACACGCGGGACATCGTTTTTGGAGTGTCAGACACGTATTGGGACGCGTGTTCTATTTTAGGACACTTGTCAAACTCATGTCGAACACATGTCAAATACGTTGGACACGGACACAGGGACCCTTGGGGACGTGTCTTGTTTTCTAGGTGATACCATATTAGTTAGCATAAAGGCTAGTTACATTGAGAGGCGTTCCTACAATGGCTGCCAAGGCTGTAATGGAGTGAGTTGTTCACTTTTGTTCTCAACGTTAAAATTGACAACCATTTGACCGTCACATTACAGTTCATCCATAAATTTGAATTCCATTATACTATCACTTGAATGTTTTTTTTTCCTTTTTTCTTAGAGAAGTCAATCAAAATAATAATAATAATAATATCTTGTCCATATACTAATGTTTGGACCCTTTTTTCTTGAATAGATTTTTCAATAATGATACAATGACGTGGCTAAATTGATTCCTTTGGCCAAAAATCAATGGGAAATGGATAGAGAATGTAATGAGGTTATTGAATGACGTGGTATGTGAAAAATATAAGCTAAGAATCAATGGTGTCTTGCTCTCTACCTTTAGGAGGCACTCAAGCTCCGGAATGAGACTCTTCAGCCTCCTCCCAATCAAGCTTCTACTCTACAAATCACTTCCTTCTTTCGGGTGCTCCCCTCAGTGAGGGGCACCAAGCGGCTCCTTGATACCAGTCCGGATTCTCAGACCAGATCTGTCCGGACCTAGGGGGCTGCCTCCTAGCCTAGAGATATTCATGATCGCACTCAGCTTGGTGCCCTCTCTCAGAGGTTGCGTCCGACCAGAAGAATGCAGAGGGCTCCTCTTGTTTGTACTTCTTCCGTATACCGACATTCCAGTCTCCTCACGGCTTCAGATACAAGACACGGGCATATTGTCAACTACTTCCAGTCGGTCTCAGAGGCTAGTTAATAGAACAAGTGGTGGGTTTCTCCCGCCGTCCTCCTCTCTGGCTCCATTCATCTACACTATTCTCATCACAACGGCCTTTGCTTCTCCTTCTTCTTTCCTCTTTTGTTTATCTTCTCTTCTTCTTTTGTTTGAGTGACCCTTTCGAGTCTTTATGTTGGCACCTCTTGCATTGTACTGTACAGTCCCATTGACCTACTTTTGTGGTCATTCGTTGGACATTAATAAAATTATCTTATCTTATAGATACATTTATTATATTATATTTGTATTTTTTATTTGTAAAATGGTATGCTTATATTACACTAGCATAGTTAGATAAGTTCTTGGAGATTGATATCTCTCGGTGTATTTTAGATAGATGTATCTAAGTTATAAGATATCTATACTAGTCCTCATCTCTATTCTAACCCTAGGAAATGGTGTCGAATATGACATTAGCATAAAAACTATCTTAAGTTAGTTTAAATTAGGCACATATATTGCACCAACATCCCCTTCTTAAGTGAGGTTCAAAATCTTCTAAAATCAATTCCAACAACTAGCCCTAACGATGTACCCATGTACAATGAAAGCACACAAAAGAAGGAGAACTTAAGATAGCCCCGTCCCCCAAGGACTACTTCGCCAAAGGCGATGAAAGGAAGTGAATCTTGAACTATAAACGTCAATGATGAGGGCTTTTGTCTAAATTCTAAAGGAGAAAAACACTTCTTCCCTTCAAAAGAGGGAGAATAAATATGAAAACTAAAAATTTGCCCACTCCATGAAAGAACACAAAGGCAACAACATGAAAATCTCTACAACTAGTCCAAAAGTACAACATTGCATTGGTCTAACAAGAAGAGAAATAGTAGTGTAGTTTTTTTATGCTCAATGGAATAGTTTATTTCTATTAATGAGATGGGCCTGACGTAAGTGAGACATGGGACATTCAGTGAAAGAATGATCAACCCTCAAAACAAGAACAAGTATCCACAAAAAGAGGTGGATCACCAAGGATATCAATGAAGGTGGAAGTGCCAAAAGATACAATAGGGGCACTCCCATCTATCAAGACAAAATAATCCAAAGAATAAGTGTATGTGATGGCTCTGTAAAATAAACAGCATCATCTTGTACAATCACAGAAGTGGAGTATGTGAAAAGACCCCTCATGTCTAACAAAAACTCATCTCAAAACGGTTGTTCTACAAGAAATTGGAGGATTGGAACCTACAATCTCAAAATTAGAGATGTGGACACAAAATTATACACTTAGTACTATTACAACATGCCTCTAGTATGTCATTATATGCATGATTCCTAAGCAAGAAAACTAGACATTAACAACACTTGGTTTGCTTCACATTTACATTGTTTTATATTTTTTATACTTATGTCCTTTGCTTTTTTGGAATTATACCTTTACTTTTGGACATTGCATAATATGTTAACCTGCTCAGTATTGTCTGTTTTATTCTCGGAGCCTTTCGAACACTAGCGCCCACTTGGGACAAGAGCACCCAGGCGCTACTATCCCCTTTGGCCGCTTTTTTCCTCTTCTACCATCATCTTTTCTAAAACTTCTATAATCACTTTGGCACTCTTGTTGCCGTTACCCGGCTGTATGCGGAGGTTTTGGGTCGCCTTCGCACTGCTGTTGGGCTTTCCAATTTCATTCGGAGCTCCATTGGGGTCAAACAAGGCTGCCCTCTCTCTCCTACTTAGTTTAGTATCTATATTGATGAGTTGGAGGATTTTCTTGGAGACCACATACAGGACAGGGACAGGTGTCTTCTCCACCACGTTTTGTTCTACATTCTTCTCTTTGCAGATGATGTGGTCCTTTTGGCTTCTTCGACGGAGGGGTTACAGAGACAGCTTGATGCTTTAGCCCTCTTCTGCGATCATAGGCAGCGTACAGTCAACATGGGTAAAACCAAGGTTATGGTCTTCAATGTGTTGAAGACCTCTGATTTCCATTTCTTCTACAGGGGGGAGGAGTTGGAGATCACCAAATCCTACACCTATCTGGGGGTTCTCTTCTTTGGACCTCGGTTCAGTTTACGTCCGGCAATTCAACCCCACATCAACAAGGGGTATGGTTCCCTCGCAATCTTGGAGAGACAGTGCTTCTACCATCACTTTCAGGACACGATGTCCAAGATGTCTCTCTCGGACTCTCTTGTGAAACCCACTGTTCTTTATGGTTCTGAGGTTTGGGGCCCCTCCCTGCTCGAGTCGGATTGGGCCTCTATTGAGCGGATTCAAATCCTTTTGCTCAAATGGATCATCAGATGTAAAGAGACTATTTCTCTGGGGCTCGCCCTTTCAAACTAGAGGTCATCTTTGGTCACATCTCACTCTTGCACCGCATCCAGTGACTTTCGGACTCCTCCACTGGCAGGGATAGATACATCTACCTTGCTTACTGTTCTTCTGAGGCCATTACTCTCTCCAATTGTAGTGTTCGTGTTCGTTGCTAGTATGCCGAGACCTCTCATCTTCTTGGATCTCTTCGGATCAACATGGACCGTCTCCCCCCTTTTAGGTACTCCATGGATGCTCTTGCTCACCTTCTTCCGAGCACGCAGGATTTACACAGAATTCTCAGAGACAACATATACAGACTATTCACCCAGGTTACGTGGACCAACTCCTGAGAGGAGCTACGCCTGAAAATGACCTTCTACGCCAATCACTTCCTGGAAGTCAGCAATGGACTCATCATTCGGCCCACCTATATCTCTCGTCATTGGATGCGTCCTTTTTGCATATCTTTGGGCCAGTTCAAAGTCGGACCCCACAGGCTTCGGGTTGAGAGTGATCACCATTTGGTTCGTTCTGAGAGGATCT
This sequence comes from Taxus chinensis, assembly GCA_019776745.2. Lineage (NCBI taxonomy): Eukaryota > Viridiplantae > Streptophyta > Pinopsida > Cupressales > Taxaceae > Taxus > Taxus chinensis. The sequence continues at coordinate 208,767,156 of CM034148.1, read as the reverse complement.
GCCAGTTTTGCTCCCTTCAAAAGGTTGAGACAGAGGAACATTTCATCTTCCGATGCTCCATCTATTATGAGATCAGAGGGAGGTTTCATTGTCTCTTTCGTTAACATCCTACGTTCACGACCTTCTTCAGGGATTATGATCAGAGGTGTCTCGCTCTCTATTTACAGGAAGCTATTAAGCTCAGTGACAGGGCCCTCCATCCTCCTTCCAAGGAGGCTACTACTCGGCAGATCACATCTTTCTTTGATTTGGTCCCAGGTGTGAGGGGCACTAAGCGGGGGCATGATCCTAGTGGAGATCTTCTGGCTAGATCTGTCACGATTAGAGGAGCTTTTTCCTTGACCAGAGATTTCCAGATTCGTGCACATCCAAGAGCCCCCTGTTTTAGACGACAAACCACTTGGTCCACCTAGAGAGCTCGACATTCCACGGAACATGGGCGTCTCCAACAGTTTTTCAGTCCCTAATACCAAACAACAGCACATCACCAATTTCTTTTCAACTGATATTGGGCGACAGTCGTGAGGGTTAGTGTCAAGGCCTTTCCCTACACCTCCCTCTCATCCCTTGTGCTCTCTTCTTCTTCTTCTTCTTCTTCTTTTGTTGTTTTCACAGACCCTCATGGGTATTCCCTGATGTTTTTGCTTTGCTTTGTATAGTGCAGTCCCATTGACCTATCTTTGTGGTCACTTGTTGGACATTTAATATAATTATCTTATCTTATCTTATCTATCTTGTCCCTACTGAGCGCTTGTGTCTTCTTTCCCTATTCTCTTATGTTTTAAAATGTCAAATCAGCCATTAGCTTTTCTAAAACATCTATTATCACTTTGGGTCGGCTTTTAGAGTTTTTAATGACGAAATTCATGTAAAGGAATCATATATATACAGGACTTACTTATTGTTCTAAGGGGTTGGGCAAATTAGGCTATTACTTCCTATCTACAACTTGGGCAAAGAGCAACACTTAAGGACTGCATTTGGACTGCATATGAAGGGAAAATTCTAAATTCCATCACACACATTGATCTTGGGGGCAAAGTAGTTGTAGCCTGACTATCTTGGTGTGATTGGCACAAGGACAACTTAGCTTCAAGGGACGCGATTCTATCACACACACACCAAAACTACATTGAGTCTGAAATGTATTGCAATGCTCAATGACAATCACATTGGGCTGACCATTGAGGTCATTCCAATTCAAGCATATGCATATTTTATTTCATCTAATTTGTGTTTGAGCCTTGTGCAGGTAGCTAGAGTTTGTTTTACAGGTACAAGTGCAATAGTGAAGGTGACATGATCAGACTCTAAAAAAATCAGATCTAGAACTACTGTCAGGACACTAGCGCCCAGTTTGGACACTAGCACCCGAGGCGGGTTATCCTCTCCTGGACATTTTTGTCCAATACACTTGCAGACCATTGTTTGTCAGCAAAGCACATACAATCTAGATCCAGCCTGTTTCATCAGTATTTCAGCCCAGATCCAACCCAAACAATTAGATACAAGCTAAGTCACTCTCATCCTCTTATTAATTACACTTGCTTGTCATTGGATGTTATATCTTGTATGTTTCTAATATTATCTGATTGATCTCAGTCCTCTAATAAAGATTTAGTTATGTTAAATCATTTGGTGAACCCTACCCTCTCATCGAACATCTTAGCCCTAACCCTAATGACCTTTGGGTTTTTTTCTTTGGTTGTGGATTTCAATATCTTTCATTCATCATCCCAACTCTCATGTATCATTATCAATATCTATCTAGCTTGTCCACATCTCCCAACTATCATAGCTCCCATGCATCTTCATCTAGCACACAAGCTCTTGAGTCTATTGTTCATTCCCAAAAAATAGTTGACAATGCTCACCCATTTTATAATCAAGTTCACATTCATAATATGCTTCTTAAGCATGCTTTGGTTGATCATGGATCTAGTCTTAATATATAAAATATCTCTTTTCTCCATCAAATAGGATTGTATGTTGTTGATTTAACTCCATTTACTCTATGTATTCGTGGTTTTGATAATACACCTAAGCGAGTGTTGGGAGAAATCACTACGCCCGTTATTGTAGGACCTTGCACTCCTAATGTTCTATGTCATGTTATACCTACTAATCTCAATTATAGTATCCTTCTAGGTTGTCCTTGGTTACATACTATGCATACAATCCCTTCTACCCATGCCATAACATACAATGCCCTTACGACACCTTCCACAAATCATGCTACAATAGATTCCACACCTCATAGTGCTAATCTTTGTGATATCCCACCTTCATAATGTCACCACGACCATGGCTTTAAAATTTGTTGCTTGGAACAACTCTCTTTGGAATTCTAATGATCATATGCTTGCTGATTCCAATGTTAAATCACTTGCCGCAACCTCCTCACCACAAGTTAGAACAAAATGTGATGATTTGATAATGATTCTTGATGTTCTTCCCTTATTTTCCAAACTTCTCTACATGACTCATATACTATGGCTACACCTCATCTTGTTGCATCCAAGGCGACAATCAATCCCCCTCTTTCCACATTTATGTCTATGGTTTCTTTTATAATCATAGGGGCTAGTAAATACATCTTTATTGCTTCCTATTTTTCCAAATTGCACCTATTGCTTACCAATGTTCCATCTATTCTAGTTTTTCCTAATGGTCACACTCTTATTGATTATGTCATTACACTTACTAGTCGTGCAGTTGGAAACTTAGACTCTATAGGGGTTTCCCCTCACTATGTTGACATTGTTCTATAGTAGCTCTTGTGTTACCCTTGCTACCCAACGACACACTCTTGTTTTAAGTTCAAACACAACTGTTGAGGGTGCACTTACCTACATGAACCTCACTTTGCACATACACACTGAGGGGCAACATTGCTCCCTTTCCTAGTCATAGTATCTAACATCCTAACAATACAAAAGCTTTCAAATATTTGCAAAAATTCAAAAACAATAGCTTAGATCTTGATTGGATACATTTGTGCATGCTTCTACTAATCTATTTTGCACTTCGCTTATCATGTAACTTTGATTCATAGTATGTTCTATCCTTTTCCATATACACATGCACGTTTACATGGTACTATGACATGAATGCAGGCTATCTACAGGTTATCACACGATGCATGATGCTTGACACTATTCTCTACCAATCCCACTGGGGCTCCTTGGGGCATATACACTTCCACATTTTTCCATATTTTGGGTGTTATCATTGTAAAATCTACTACTTTCACTTCTATTCAAACTCTATGCATTATGACAAACTATCAATTATCCTAACATGCTAATAGGTGCTTCATGTGTAGCATTTGCCTTGCAGGCTCACTTCCAACCATGGTTATTTGATTGGTTTGTGACTTGTTTTCCATGTGTGTATTTTGATTGTCATTGTTTGTTGGCTATGCCCTATGCTTGATTGTTTGTATGTTTATATGGCCTTGAAGGCTTTGAGTGTCTTGTGACATCCTGAGTGGTGTCCCATGTATTCAACCATCTACTTGTTTCTTTGCTATGTTAATGCATGTTTTGACTAGTTTTTATTACATCATGCCATGCTTGTTTGTCACTAACACTTTATGCTAGCTTTTCCCATTGTTTTGCATGTGCAATGGTTATTACCTTGCACATTCCCTATTCTCTCTGCACGAGTTCTATTTTAGATGTGCACATCAGCTTCAGATTTCCTCATTTGTGCCGCGTTCGCAATCATTTATCTCACGCACGACAAATGAGTGGGGGCAATCATCCGGTGATTATTTCACCCTCTGAGTAGTCTAGAAACCAAGACGCAAAATGGTACATAGCAAAATATGACTAAATAGGAGCGCTAATATAACAGTTCTGAATCAAACTTGGGACAAAAAGATCACAATGACAAAACACCCATTGCAGACAAGAACGATGGGCGATGGTGTCCCACCTGGGAGGTAATGTCTTGGGGGCAAAAAACAAGTACCTTACAGGTTGAACAAGTTCTCAGTGACAAGTTTTATCAAAAACCAATAGCAGATATTCAATTACAAGTTATTATTATGTACAACATGAACAAAATCAGTGGCAAATTTCATACTTCGAGCAAGGAACTAATTACTTTTCTTTCTTGGTTTACATCTTTTCTATCGATATCAAATAAGGAGTGGTACCTAGGGCAGATGTAGGACAGCAATATCCCTAGATCATGACATTCAAGTGTATTTCATCCTTGACTCACTTGTTTTTATACACACTTCTATGTTGATTTCTCTATGTTAAAGTTAAATTTCATATACCATAAGCATTGACTACAATTTTCTTCTTTTGCAAGTTCGTCTGTATCCTGACAAAGGCAACACAAATGGAACAAGGAGCAATCTCAAGCATAAGACGCTCAAGCAAATGCAATATCCAAATTACAAATGCAGGTATCATTTCCACTACACACAAAAGGTCACCCATAGAGTTCTCATCCCCTCTTAGATTCCACAGTACACATACTACGATCTCTATTCAGCATGCTATTAGTTACAATCTTCATTCGGCACACTATCGGTTACAACCTCCTTCGTCTCTCCACAAGGTATGCTCTTCCTATCTACTTAATGCTACTGAATATTCATTCACTAGCATAAAGTGCAGGCAAATGTAGACACGAAATTATGCACCTAGTACTATTACATCACGCCTCTAGTATGGCATTATATGCATGATTCCTAAGCAAGGAAACTAGACATTAACAACACTTGTTTTTCTTCACATTTACATTGTTTTATTTTTTTTATACTTTTGTCCTTAGCTTTTTTGGAACCATCCTTTTTTTGGACATTTCACAATATGTTATCCAGCTCAGTACTGCCTATTTTATTCTCGAAGCCTTTGTTGGAAGCACCAACCCCCACAAGGAGGCTACAACACCCAAAGATGACCACGCACCAACTCAGCCACCTGAAATGAAGATCACTTAAAGTACTCGTTGCTCCAACAACAAATTGTGATCACTATGTCAACTCTCTTCGCTCAAACCCCTCCTAAACAACTCTCTCTCCTTCTTTGCTCATACTTACACCTTCATTTGTTGATAAGGTCTAATGACCTTGAAGACCTGCTCCTTTATTCTTCTCAAACCCTCATACCTCTTTTCAACTCTGCTCTAGAGCCCTCTCACCTCTCCTTTCACTTCCTCTAGCTCACTCACATATCCATCCTCACAACTCAAATGAGCTAATACATCACACCTTTATGGATGACTCTTCTCATAAACAACCACAGATCGGCTAAGACCATTAAGGTCGGTCATGAGCAACACAAAAACACACCCTACACATTCATATAAATCACATCAAGAGACCATATAGGTCAACATAGGCCTAAACACACCAAAGCTTCTCAATTAGGCCTAAAACAAGGCATCTCCTCCAAAGGTCACATCTTTGAATATCAAGGCAAAAGGCAGCTTCCTCGTGACTCCACAAGCTCTGCACACATCAGCAACAACCTCTCAACACCATCAACAAGCTCAAGCAACTCTGTAACCTTCATCTTCATCATGACTCACTCTATCTAACAAGCAACACCTATTAGGTCTCGAACACCTAATTTACACTCCACAAGACCGAGCAACTTCACGCCTCAAATCACCTCACCAAGGCACAAACATCACATCAACAGAAAGGTATTGATGTCAGGCAACTGAAACAACTCACAACATTCACCAAGTCAAAGCACAAGACCCAAGGACACCTCCATCTCTGAAACAGCTCAAATTTGCTTGTAACACTCGAGAACCAATCTTCAACTCTTCAACCTCCAACACCCTTAGGGCACCTTCTAAGCACTACCAACACTTTGGTCATATCACCAGGGACTCCACCAACATGTTCAAGCACTCACAACCCTATGTCACATGGAGAAAACCAAACAAGCATACATGTTCCATCATACCTTCTTGGTAAGCCAAAGCGGGCTGATTAGGCCATCAGGGCTTATCATGAAAAACACCTTACCTGATCAAACCATGAGCTCACACGCTTTATATCAGAACTCTGCAAGCTTTTTATGTCCATAGTACATTGTTACACCATGCAAAACATCACTCACCATCTCAGACCTACAAGACTGGTTTTTAGCCCTTTAACCAAAAGCAATAGGCAACATTGTGAGACTTGTTTCGCCACTTTCTTGCATTAAACCTGCACAAATCTTTTCATGATCATTTAGCACACATCCCAAGCTTCCTGGAACAATTTGTTTCACTCCATGAAACCTGCAACTCAACTATGTACCTGCAAATCTCCACAAAACAAGTGTTTCTCTTCAACTTACCGAAGCACCTGGAACATGAAACCACCACCAACAGGAGCTCTGAAGAAAACCCACACAAGAAGCGGTCCTTCATTTCCCACCTTCCCCACTCTCAAGGCAACCTGCCGATGCCTTCTCTGCCGCAAGAAGCGGTCCTTCTGGTGTACTGTCTTTCCCCACCACTCCCATTCCTTCACGGTGATTGATTCTATCTCCATTTTTTCCCACACCTCTACCCTTTTTGATATTTCGGGGCAGCAATCTATCCAAATTGGCATTCCGCCTTGGTAATCCCTTCACTTACAGTAATATCAAAGAGGCAATAAGGCTCTTAAATAGTACCAAGGCAGCTGATGTGGATGGATTTCAGGTCGAGTTTTTCAAGCAGGGTTTTCAAGCCTTTGGTAACTTTTTGACAGATCTTTTCAATCAAGTGGTTTGCATGGGTTTTCCTCCTACTTAGTCTCATCATATCATTCACCCGATCCACAAAGTTGGGTTCATTTCTAATCCGAACAATTACAGGACTACCATAGTGGGTCACTTTTTATCCAAACTCTATGTTATTGTCCTCCACAGGTTATTGTCCGATGTTTTGGAGCAGCGGCAGCGCAGAGCCAGAGATCAGCCTAATTTTCACCCCAATTATCACACCATCGACCACATCTTCACCCTTCGAACCATTATTGAGGAGGCCCATCACCGCTCTTTGAAAGTTTATTGTTGTTTTGTAGACTTTTGAAAAGCTTCTAACTCCGTACCTCGCATGGCCCTCTTTCACAGACTCAGAGACATCAGTATTTTTTGAGGTACTTATTATTGCCATCGTGCGCCTCTATGAGTCCGTACTTGGTCGTCTTTGTATTGCACACGAAATGTTTGATTTCATCAGAAGCACCATTGGGGTCAAACAGGGCTGCCCCCTGTCTCCTACTCTCTTTGGCATTTACATTGATGAGTTGGAATCTTTTCTTCGGGATCACATTCAAGAAGGGGATGGGTGCCTTCTTCACCACGTTCTGATTTCTATTCTCCTATTTGCCGATGATATTGTTTTACTCGCCTCTTCTCTTGAGGGGCTTCAGATACAGCTTGATGCACTTGCTCTATTTTGTGATCTTCGGCATTTGACTATCAATCTGGGTAAGACCAAGGTCATGGTCTTCAACGGGTTGAAGACTTCACACCTCCATTTCTTTTTTGGGGGGCAAGAGGTTGAAATCACTAATACATACACTTATTTGGGAGTCCAGTTGTCAAGGCCTAGATTTAGTATGAAGCATGCTCTTCAACCGAGGGTGAATAAAGGATATTGATCTCTAGCCATTCTCGAGAGACAATGTTTTCGGCACCACTTTCAGGACATCTCTTCCAAGATGTTGCTTATGAACTCCCTCATCAAGCCCACTGTTCTCTATGGTTCAGTTGTTTGGGGGCCCTCCCTTTTAGACACGGGTTGGGCTTCTACCGAAAGGATTCAGACTCTCCTCCTTTGCCACTTCATCAGATGCAAGCAAACGCTTCTCAAGCATATCATCTTAGAAGAGTTCGGGGCTCGTCTTAGAAGAGTTCGGGGCTCGTCCTTTCCGCCTGGAGACCATATTTGACATATCAGCCTTTCTTCACCGTATCAAGAGGTTTGGTGATTTCTCTAATGGGCGTGACAGGTACCTGTATCTCACTTATTGTTCCTCTTTGAGTATTGCCCAAGATATGGGCCACTGCTAGTTTTCCAGGACTTTGGCTTTATTGGATTCGGTTGGTATCTAGATTGATCGTCTCCCCCCTTTTCAATATTCCCTGAATGCTCCCAGTCATCTTTTGCCCACTAAGCAAGTGTTGAACAGGTCCATCTAAGAGGATATCTACAGGTGCTATATTCATACTATTTGGGTGAATCCCCGTGGGGGTTTGCACCCTAAGATGTCCTTTCATGCAGAGCATTTTCTTGAGATCGGAGATGGGCTCATCATCCACCCTTGGTATACCTTTCACCACTGGATGCATGTCATCTGCATTCCTCTGGGTCAGTTTCGGGTTGGCTCCAATAGGCTTCCATGCGAGACTAATCACCACATAGACCAAGATGACAAGCTTCGTAGACTCTATAGCCTACAGAAGGTGGAGATCGAGACTCATTTCATCTTTTGCTGCCCCATATACTACGAGATTAGAGGACGATTTCACTGCCTCTTTAGAGGTGTTTAGACCCTCTCGGTTTTCTTCAGATATATATTGACCAGTAGTGTCTTGCCTTTACATCCGTGAGTCTTTGCTACTCCGAGACCAAATTCTTCATTCCCCTCCGAGAGTCATTCCTACGAGACAAATTACAGCGTTCTTTCTGACTTTTCCTGCAATTGGAGGGACTAAACGGCAGAGCCATTCTGATTCAGTTACAGGGCATAGATCAGTTCGTCCCCGGTTGGACCTTCACATCTCCCTCAGTTACCACCAGCAGGCTCAGCCGCACGCTCGTTCCAAAGGATAGCCAACTCCACCCGTCGTCTTGGCTGTCATTTTAGTCTCAGATCTCAGCAAGGAAGGGGGTCCTCGCTCCCCTCTTCGGATTGTCATTCCATCAAGAGCTTCTTCTCATTAGCCTTGAATGCTAAGAGTGTGGCTACCAAATCTGTGTAGATTTTTGGTCCTTGTTTGCCCCCTCCTTCACTCCCTTCTTTGTTTCTCCCTTCTTTCCCCCCCCATTTGCTTCATTGCCCTCGCCTGTGGGGGTTTGGCTTTGGGGGTTTTTGTTTGTCTGTTTTGGTTCTTTTCTTTTCTTCTGGGAACTCATTTTGAGTTTTCCCCACTCGCACTTTGTATATGGTTTGGGTTGCAGTCCCATTGACCTACTTTTGTCGTCATTCGTTGGACATTGATATATCTTATCTTATCTACAACCTTGAAGCTTCACTTTTGCTTGCCCAAGTCATTTGGAGACCATACGCTTCATATTTTGCCTATTGCTCTAGAACTAGGGTTTAGGGAGAGTTTTGACTTGTTTAGCTTGTTCACAATGGTTCATAAATGTTTGACATCTATTTGACCTCATTCTTCTTGCAAAACCTTCTTAGCTCCATGCCCTAACACCCACCAAAGGCTCAGACCCCCATGGAAAGCACATGTGTGGGTGAGCAATCAAACTTGCCTATCCAGCTGGGAATCACTATTTTGAGAGCTCGGTAGAGCTCAAAACCACTTTTCTTGCTTTCTTCTTTGACCTGTGACCTAAAACTTTGCTCACACCTCTACAATGACCTTCTCCATGCTTTCCAATACTCATTCATGGTTGTCCATCTCTGAAATTCATGGTTTGCCCATGCACTACTTGCCTTGTCTTCTTAGGACCTTGAACATGCATTAAACACCTGAAACATGGCCTTGTAGACCTTTTATACTTGTTATGCAACCTCAAAACACCTTACATATGGGACTTCCCTACTTCATATCTCATGCAACCATGTCATCTGCTATGTACTAGGTCTAGGATTAGGCTTAGTTAGGCTTGTACCATCACGTCTTCAAGAACCTGACCAGTTTGCACTCATACAGACTCATTAACACATTTGACACATCTCACTGACCATGTTAAACATCATGGAAACTTCACACAACCTCTGGAGTTCATACACAACACCTACTTTCTTGTATCATGCATCAAGAACATGTACTCTCACCTAGATACTATGACACTCCACCACACTACCAATCAACCTTCACTCTTCTTGATGGATGACACCTCATACTGACTAACCTATGCCACCAAGACACCTTGACATCAATGACAACAATGGCACATTGCCCAACACCTTTCGAACACTAATGCTTAGTAGGGACAGGAGCACCAAGGCACTATTGTCCCCTTTGGCGCTTTTGTCCTCTTTACCTCTTCTCTTATGTTTTAAAATTCCATATCGACCATTATCTTTTCTAAAACTTCTATTATCACTTTGGGTCAACTTTTAGGGTTGTTCATGACAAAATTCAAATAAAAGAATCATATATATACATGACTTACTATTATAAGGGGTTGGGCAAATTGGGCTATTACTTCCTATCGATTGGGTAAAGAGCAACACTTAAAGACTGCATTTGCGCTGCATCATTCACTGCATAAGAAGGGCAAATTCTGAATTCCATCACACACATTGATCGAGGGGGCAAAGTAGTTGTAGCACGCTATCTTGGTGCGACTAACACAGGGGAAACGTAACTTCAAGGGACACAATTCTATCACACACACCAGAACTACATTGAGTTTAAAATGTAGTTCAATGCTCGGTGACAATCACATTGGGGTGACCGTTGAGGTCAGTCTGACTCAAGCACATGCATATTTTATTCCATCTAATGTGTGTTTGAGCCTTGTGCAGGTAGCTAGGGTTTGTTTTGTAGGTACATGTGCGATAATGAAACCCTAAAACGAAGTCAGAGCGACAAAGAGCAAAGTGAAGACGACATGATCACACCCTAAAAAGATCACATACTGAACTACTGCTAGGACACTAGCGCCCAATTGGTCATGTCTAGTACACTTGCAGACCAATGTTTACCAAGTGAAGCACATACAGTCCAGATCCAGCTTGTTTCATTAGTATTTCAACCCAAATCCAGTCCAAACAATCATATACAAGCTAAGTCACTCTCATCGTCTTGTTGATTACACTTGCTTGCTATTGGATGTTAAATCTTGCATGTTTCTAATATTATAAGATGGATCTCAATCCTCTGATAAAGATTTAATTTTGTTAAATCAAGAGTCTTTGTACAAGCACAGAAGTGGAGTCTGTGAAAAGACCCCTCATGTCTGACAATAACTCGTCACAAAATGGTTGCTCTATAAAAAATTGGGAGATTGGAACCTACAATCTCAGAATTAGAGTCTCTAGTAAAAGAAAAGCTTTCGAATAGATTCTAAAGAATGCTCCAAACAGTGCAACGACACTTTTTGTGCTCCATATGGTGGAGGAGAGGTATGGACACATACATAAACAAGTGACCAAGTGCAATGTCACATTTATTGCACTAGTCATTGTACTGAATTGGGTCAGAAGGAACAAGAAACTCTCCATATAGAAATGGGTCAAGTCCATGTGCTGTGAATAAATGTTCGATATTATGACACCACGGTGCATAATTGGTCTTACCAATAAGTCTTGATGGAGGTGAATGTGTCATCTAGTCTTTGAAAATAGCTTTTAAATCAATAAGGAGTTGGTCACATGAGCATAAACATAGTGAGAACCTCAAAAAAGAAGAGCATATGAGAACCACGGTGTGCCACAGTGCAAATGTAAAACAATGAAAGCACCACAAAACCATACAAAAGTGTTCAAAACGAGCAAGTCATAAAAACATCAAGAGTGTCAAGGCAGCCCCGCAAGTGTCAGAATACTAGTACAAATATCTTAAATACATATATCTAGAAAAAGTCGATGGATATGAATTTCAAAGCGCTTATATTCGATTTTACGTATGCCATGTTGATTAGTAATTCCATTATCTTCTCCAAAAACATCCTAGTGAGTGGTGGAAGATGACATCAATCTCGTTGCACCAATGTGTCGAGCTTGAAAAAATCTTTACAGGGAAAAAAGGGCTCCAAACTCTACCATACAACCAAGATATTGAGAAGTAAAGAGAAAAATTCAAAAAACTCCTAAGTGACAACTAAATGGGCATTGAATTTAATGTTGTAATTGCCTACGATTGTCAAATGGGTGTCAAATTCAATGTCATCATCAATTGCTTATCCACAAAGATTACAGCCACCAACACCCCCTCAAAAAATATTTACAAGGAAAAAAGGGCTCCAAACTCTACCGTACAGCCAAGATATTGAGAAGTAAAGAGAAAAAACTTCTAAGTGACAACTAAATGGGCATCGAATTTAATGTTGTAATTGCTTGTGATGGTTAAATGGGTGTCAAATTCAATGTCGTCAGCAATTGCTCATCCACAAAGATCACAGCCACCAACACCCCCTCCCCTTTGTTGCCATTGTAGAACACCTATCACCATAACAAGGCGCAAAATACAATAGTTCCTACATAATATGCCCAAGATTACAAATGCAAGAAATTATACAAGGGGAGTACAAGCAAGAGTATAATGCTCCTCAAAGACTAGCACACATGGAGCTTATCCTCAAACAAAATGGGGACATGAAAATGAAATATTGTATTCATGAATCTAAAAATACATAGATGGAGGAGTATTTATAGCTAAACAAGAGCTAAAGCCAATTCTCTCATTAGTTGAAATTTAAGCAAATCAATTTGGCCCATGAAAAGGTGGATATCTTATTGGCTACCATAAAGGCTATTCCTAAACTCTATTCTAAGCCTAGAAAAATGTGCCAATTCTAGCCTTAATATAAAAACTATCTTGAGCTTAAATTAAGTGAATATAATATGTTGCACCAACATCCCCTTCTTTGAACTCTTGCCTGTGCGATAGAATGTAAAAGTTGGAATGTACATACACCAACTCTTTAGCCTTCTTTTTGCCCCCGACTTGTTGAAAACATATTATTACTAGTATAGATATCTTAAATACATATATGCCGATAGATATCAATTTCAAGGTTTTTATCTTAATTTTTTCTCATATCACATTAACTAACTAGTACAAATATCTTAAACACATCTATTTGAAAAATGTCGATAGATATCAATCTCGAGGTTTTATCTTGGATTTTAAGCATATACCACATTGATTAATCGCATTACATTCTCTTCATATTTCTTGTTGGTGATGAAAAATCATTTTTTTTAAAAAGACCCCAAACTATACCATATGGTCTACGTATTATTATTCTTTGATTGACTTCTCTAAGTAATTAAAAAAATTGACAGTCAAAAGGACATCAAATTTAACATACAGAATAAAAATGTCACAATCAAAACATTAAATCCCTCAAAAAATTAGACAGTAGTGAAAAGGTCAAATTTAATGTATAAAATAAAAATATCTCAATAACACCATCACATCCCACGCCGTTGTAGAATGCCTATTGGCATAATAACTTCATTACATTCTCTCCTAATTTTTCATTCTATAGTGACAAAAAAATTTAACGTACAGAATAAAAATGTCACAATCAATACATTAAATCCCTCAAAAAATTAGACAGTAGTGAAAAGGTCAAATTTAATGTATAAAATAAATATATCTCAGTAACACCATCACATCCCACACCATTGTAGAATGCCTATTGGCATGATAACTTCATTAAATTCTCTCCTAAATTTTCATTCAGTAGTGACAAATGCCATCAATCTATTGGTTCCAAAATATATATTTTTGAGAAAAAAATGGCCCCCAAACTCGACAGTGTGGCCAAAGATATTATTGTTTACCAATTGACTTCTCCAAACAAAAACAAAAAGAAATAAAGTGATAGTCAAATTTAAGTTCAAAATTTCTCCATGACAGTCAAATGAATGTCATATATAAAAATTTCACGATCACACCATCACATCCCAGCCCTCACTACCATTGTAGAACACTTATCGGCATTAATAAATCACCCAAATAAAATCCTTCTATGAGTATGTCGTGGCAAGTCCAGATTTGACCACAGATGAATCAAAACATATCTGAATCGTCCTCAATGTATCTACAAAAGGATTTTATCACTACCCATATCAGGTATGGGTTGTATCTGTATCAAGGCCTACAAGGGCATACCAGTATCCTAGCTTCAACCAATGTTTTCAAAACCGGTTGAACCAAAACCGATCAATTCGACAGGTCTAATGTTTTTTAAAGTGAACCAATTGAAAAACCGGATCTTTTAACCATTTTGGGGCCAAACCGGTCGGTTCCGTATGGAACCGGCTGGTTTGGTCCCAAACCGGTCAACCCTGTCCAATTTGAAAATAAACCAAGTTGAGAGCCCCTGGGCAGATATACGGCACACTTTTTAAAAAATACATTTTTTTAATTAAAATTTATACTTCTTGATCATCAAGAGATATCCTTCAAATCACATACCAAAGAACGTTCAACAAATCCAAATTCACATCTTAGTCTCTGTATAACTCATTAAATCCAGAATACATGAATTATGGCGATTCTTATCAACGAAGATATCTATATTCTGGCACCATGTTCCAGTCAAGAACTCAACATCGTATTATGGTAAAACAGTAATGTATTGCATTCAAAAATAGTATAATTCTGATCAGCAATATATAGATATATATATATATATATACATAAAGAAAAACTAACATTACAATTAGATTTCTTTTATTCAACAATAACAGCAGATGAAAGGATACTAATTACCTAAATGAGTCTCACTAGCATATATAAATTGCTCATTAACAGTATACAACAATATTAAACAAAGTTTTAGTCGTAATAAGTATCCAACAATTGTGTAATAAACAAAATCCGCATATCATCTTAATTGGAAAAAAGGGTATCTATTTTCCACTCTGCAACTTTTGAATTTCTACTGCTACTGGGTCATGCTTCGATGTCGGATCCGATTGGGCCGTCCCCTGACCCCCCTCTTGACCTCATTGATGTCTCTGTCGGCTCCTGGAAACTATGTCACAAGGTTCGCCAAACTTTCTGAAAAAAGTTCAAAATCCAGCGAATTTAATCTTGTCACCAAAAGTTCGTGGAAAATCGCGCCAATTCGGTACGGAGTTTGCCATGGATGCTAAAGAGAAAAAAACAGGAAAATAGGTAGAGCTTGGGTTTGTAAAATCGCACGGCAAACACATATTCAACACAAAACAACCAAGTCGCGTCGTCCATGGAGGAGTTGCACCAGTCGAGCCGAGAGAGTACCTGACGGAGGGTAGGAGTTGCGAGTCCATGGAGGAGTGGCGAGTCCATGGTCGAGTCATAGTCGAATCATTGGAGTGGATTCACCACAGCCGCCGTGCAGCGTAGGGTTTGCCCTGGAATACGTTTTTTGTTTAAGTGAGGTGTGCACTCAATGAATACGATTTGTTTGTTAATAGTTTCTTAAATTTGTTTGTTTCGGTTTTTATTTTGTTTGTTTTTATTTATGTTAGGTACTTTGTGTTTTATTTTTATTTAGCTGTGTTTTATTTTTATTTATTTTTAGTTAAACGTACTTCGAGCTATAGATTAAATCATTTTAAAGTTGTTTTATTTTTCAATTTGTATTTTAGATTTATTTTTATTTTTTATTTATTTTATAAGTTCTAAATTATATTTATTTTTTGAACTCTTTATATTATTTATTTTATATTTATATATATTCTATATTTTTATAATTTATCGTTCGAATTTAATGCCGAATTTTTTTCTGAACTTTATCGATTGGCGAACCTGAACCGAACTTTATCCTCGTCGAACTCGAACTCGAACCTTGTGACTTAGCCTGGAAAGATGTTGCTCATGGCTCTTCGAAATCTGCAATCCTTGGGAAACTTCAACCTCAGCGCATTGATGGGACTTTGTCCTTACAAATCCCGTCCTCGATCATTGAAGCTACGTAAGCCTCTAGGGAGTTGTCGCTGATCGGTAAACTTATGGGGCCCAGACTGCCCTTGGAAGAGATTCGCAAATGGGTACGTATTAAATGGGCTCCTTGTGGTCCGATTGATATTACTGCTCTTTCCAATGGTTTCATGCTTTTCACTTTTTCCCATAAAGAAGATTTTGCTCGTGCTTTGCTTGGTGACCCTTGGTTCTTTGATCAGAGAGGCTTTTATCTCTGTCGTTGGACACCCAGATTCAACGCTAAAACGGAAACCATGACCTAGGCGCCGATCTAGGTTCGTCTCCCTCAGCTCACCTTGGAGTTTTGGCACTTTGTTGTCTTTGAAGGCATCGCCCTCTCCATTGGTTTCATAAATAGCTATTGATCAAGCTACCAAAGCGGGCTTTAGATTTATCCATGTCAAATTTTGTGTCAATGCTGACATTAGTTCGCCACTCCCATCCTCCATTGATCTCCACCTTGAGCTGGGAACTTGGGTACAGTCCATTGAATATGAATACATCCCTCAGGCTTGCTCCACCTACAAAAGCATTGGACATCGTGCCCAAACTTGCCCGTCCAACGGCTTCTAAGCCTAAAGAGCAGGTATGCTCTCTGAAGAACAAAGGCAAGTTCATTCCCAAAGTTTCAAATGAAGCTAGCACTTCAAACCCCTTTGATGTCCTTTCTGAGGAGGGTGTTTTCTCGTCTTCCTGTGCTCCGCTTCTCCCTATTTTTGCCTCTCCTTTGTTGGACCCTTTATTGACTCCTTTGGTTTTTGTTCCTCTCTTGACGTCCCTTCCCTTCCACCCTCCTCTGCTTTCATCTCCTGCTCTGCCTTCGTCCTCCTCTCCTTCTTCGTACCTTCCTCTTACATTTCCTCTTTTTGGTTCTTCTCGGTTGTCTCCTCTTCTCCTTCTTCCCCTTCTCTTCGTGAGCTTCTATAACCGGTCCTTCGTCGTGTTCCGCTTTCTCTATCTCTTGCCCCTTCTGTTTCTCGCTCCCCCCTTTGGGAGAATGCCCTCAACTCTCCTTTTGTTTTATTTTCTGCAGATAACAGTCCTGCTAAGAATACCAGAAATACCACTAAGCTGAAACTAGATGTGGGCCTCAAGAAATCCAAGGGGAGACGCACAAATCAAGCAAAGCTTCAGGAGGAAGCATTTTTAAATATAGCTCAGGGCACACAGGGACTGCTTGCCATTTGTTATCCCGTGAAATTGACAAGGGCAATTTTACCGATAACCATACCAAAAATTTTGTTCCGATCCCTCGTTAGGGATCCCTTGCGTTCGAAACGTTGTAAAATCCCTTCCCGGGAAATCTAGTTTTCGAACTTAGTCTTTCTGAGCCTTTTTTGGCTGGGCGCATGAAATATCCTTGTAACACTAGCCTTTGATGCGCCCCCTTAAAAGCCTTTGGCGCATGGTTTTCCATGTTAACACATCTTTCAGTGCGCCAAAGGATGTTGAGTCTCTTTTGCGTGCGCCAAGGCGCATGCGCCTTATTGTTGACACAACTTTTGTTGCTCCACTTTTTGGTGCACCAAAGGCAAAGGGCGCACATAACTTCATGTCGACAATGCTTTTGGCGCGCCAAGGGCGCACTTCATCTCCTGTTGTCAAATACTCTCATGCGCCAAAGGGCGCACGCTTTCTCCTGTCGAAAAAAAATCTCATGCGCCTTTGAAAAAGTGGTTGGCGCATTTATGACCAGTTTTTCTATATATATATGTGAGTGCGCTCCCAAATGTCATTTTCACTTTTGTTGAGCACGTGATCATTCTAAACTTGTCAGCCTCTGCTCCATCATTTTCATCGTCCTGTGGACCCATTGCCAACTTTTGCTATATATCCAGGTAAGAGGTGTTATTTCTCTCTTGTGCGTTTTGTGCTTTCAGTTCCTGGTGTGTTCCTGGTTTGGTTCTTGCTTGTTGGGTGGTTGTTTATATATAAATGTGATCGGCCTAGCCTCCTCCGTTTGCTGTCTGCCCCCATGCTATCCTTCCTCTTTCCAGATCTACTGGAGAAGGTCATTTTCTTGAAACCATGGTTGTAATCCTCTTGGTTTTAACCGTTTTTGTTTGCCCACTGAGCATGTTAAAAAAAGAAAGAGGAGAAGAAATCTAAGAATCATGTATAACCCCCTTTAAGAGTTTAGTTTTCTGTTTTTCTCCTTGGTGCATCTGTCACCCCTACAACACTAAGAATAGTTGCGCCCCCATGGCGCATCTACCCACCCTGTTACAAAAGCAAAATCCGCGCCAATGGCGCACCCTTTCGGCCTGCTGCATCATGAGCTCATGCGCCCTCAAGGCGCGCCTTTTCCGCGTGCTACAAGTGCTGAAACTGTGCCCCAATGGCGCACCATCCATCCATGTTGCATCCTTTTTTCATGCGCCCATGGCGCACCCAGCTTCCATGCAACAAAAGTTTTTTCCTGCGCTAAGTATGAAGCTATAAAGGCGCAGGCGCATCCCCGATTGCAATAACACCATGTTGTGTGAGTTTTTCGTGCACCGCGCCATATTCCCTTGGGTGCATCCTGTCCCAATGTAACACGTGCTTCTCATGCGCCCTATATCAAATGCAATATGCAGTATCCATGTGCCATGCGCCTTTGGCGCCAATTTAACCTCTGTAGCACTCCTTTTCTGTGCGCCTTATCTATTTAGCCCTGTTAGCTGCAGTTTTCATGCGCCCCGCGCCCTGAGCCTTAAAATCTCTAACTCTTTCTTCTGCTAACATTCCGATGGAAGATCAAATGGCTAATTCAACCTTTTTGGATTGGGTCTCGCTTCTTCTTCATGCAGATCAGCAACTGAGTTCAAAAGAACATATGTCTACATCCAGCAAGAGACCCACCAAACCAAGAGGAAAGGCTAAGCTTACAGAGGAAGAGATGAAGTACAAATATCAAAGGGTCAGGATGCCCGAATCACAGGCTGAATGCAGTATGGATGTCAGGGACTCAGAGTTGGGTCACATTGACATGGAAGAATTCTGGGTTAGGACTCAGAAGGTTACAAGAAGTCCGTGGATGGACAAATTAATAGGCAGTGCCCTGCATTTCACCAGAGGAATCCCCGTCAGTGCCGTCAACAATGAATTCATGATGGTGATTGCACAATCTTACAACAAGGACACAAGATGTGTCGAAAATAGCAAGGGCGAGGTAGTCATAAACCTCACTGCCCGTCATTTTGAGATAATGCTCGGCATCCCTCACCACCGGCACTTTGTGGCCGTCAGCCAAGAAGAGTGCATCAAGGCCTGGGAAGACAATGAAGACCAATGCATGCAACTAATGAACGAAGTCTACTTGAAAAACAAGAAGGTGGTAACCCGGTGGCCCCAAATCATCCACCGCAGTGACTTCTCAGAAGAGCTCAGCGATACTATTACTTTCCTGAGCAGGGTCTTCGGGCTTTCTGACGCCCACTACTTCCATAAATGGATGCTGAGGTACTTGGAAACAATGAATAAGAATGTGCCTGAGAGCGCTTTTGCTGGGGAGAAATAATAAGCAGCACCATCTCCGAGCAGCTACAACAATTCGCCACAACGGGAGTGTTCCATATGAACTCCTACGTAGTCTACGCTGCAGCGTCGGAGAGGGATTATCCAGGGCTAAACCGAAGTGGAATTTGGCCTCAGGTCAAAATATATGAATATTATCCAGAACTGAGGCTGGAGAATAGCATCCCTCAATTCGCCAAAATTAATGATGCTTTCTTCTATCACATCATTTGCCTGTTAAGGCCAAATCTAACTCATGGTCGCACGACCAAAAACATTGTGTCAACCGTGGAGAAGTGGGGGGCCCTGTTCACCCAGTTTCCCACATTTACCTATCTGAGGGCGGTCAACTTCTTGGGCGAGCCAACCAGGCTACCGAGGTATGCTGGACCTAAGCTGATTCTACTAGAGTTATCAAGGCAGCTGGTCACATACCATGAGAAATGCCTCAAAAGAAAGAAGGGCGGAACTCCTTTCCCCCTCACAGTGGGCCGGTACACATGCTCCTCCCATCACAAGGCGAAGGAAATGTTCGCAGAGCTGGAGTTGCTCAATTTGAAACATGACTTCCCAGCCAGGCCTACCTTTGACCCAAGGAGCTGCCTGCCAAGGGCTAAGCTTGATCCGATCCATGTCCCTCAAATTGAGGATATTTACATTGACGTCATCCACGAGGTGGAACTCAGAAGAAAGGATCATTCTCGCTTAGCATTGGCGGAAATTATCCAATACGGAGTGGCCATTGTCCCCAAAGGCTTCCAAACTACGGAAGATGAAGTAGACAAGGTGTATAATGACATGGAAGGGGATGATTGGCCCTTCCCGGCCATTGACAGAAGCAAGGCTCCTCAAACAATTGAGGAGAGGGTCAAGGAGACTATGCGCAGAACAGAGCACTGGTGCCGCATGAACGGGTTGATCTACCTCGGGGTAGATTTCACAACCTCCCCATTGGGCAATGCACCTCCAAGGTCCAAGAAGCAGCTAAAAGGAAAAGGTGCAGAAGGTGAACCTAGCACCATTCAGGAAGAAGCCCCTGAGAGTCCTCTTTCCACAGCGCCAGAACAGGTAATAACTCTGGATTCGCCAGAGAAAGAAGCAGCAGAGGATAGTCCCATACGCCCATCCACTCAGGATGTCGGCATTGCTACAACCATAGAAGTCCCTTCTATCCCTTCTTCTTCTCTTCCTTCCCCTCCTCAAGTAACTCAGGCGACCATCCCTTTGGTCATGTCCTCCGCCTCTTCTTCTACTCTTTCCCCTGCCTCTTCGTCTATCTTCTCTTCCCTCACTGATTTATCTTCTTCCATTTCTTCCCTCATTTCCGGGCTCCCTTCCCTTCCTTTGTCTTCTACAGCTGCGGTTTCCCTTCCTCCCGTGGACACTTCTTCGGCTATGCTTTCAATGCCACCGCCGCGTGTCTCCACGTTTTTCCCCTCTTCTACTGTTGCTCCCTCCTCCTCTGTCTCTGGTCCTTCTTCTATGGGACCAGCCTGGATCTCTCAGCAGCTGAGCCAACAAAAGAGGAAAGTTCCCATCGCTCCGATGGACTTTTCAGTGATTCCAGCCAAAGGGGCAAAGAAGCAAAAGCCTGTAACACGCTTCTCTCAAAGTGCTGCGGGTGAGAGAGTTATGGAAATAGCATACCCTGATCCCCTCAAGGAGAAAAAAGATCTGTCTCCGACAGATTTTACTGTGACTCAAGTCACAATGGGGACGTCTTCTGAAAGTCTCCAGGGGGAAGCTCTTTCCGCAGTCGATGCCCTCTGCAAAAAGCTTCAAGGAATAAAAGAAGAGAAAAGGCTACTGAAGGAGCAGAACAAATATCTGCTTCAAGCCTTACAGAAGATGGGTAGTGCACCTCCCACGACTGCCGCCGAGACTTCTGAGCTTCTCAGCCAGGAGAAAATCAATGAATATTCAAAGATCGGCGAGCAGGGTATGGCCGTTTCTGCTTGGAGGAGCCAGATCCTCAAGGACAGTGAAAGAGTGATCGCCGAGTATGTCAATTCATATCTAAACATCAAAAAGGTGAACAAGGAACTCCAAGTATTAGCGGGTCCCATATCAGAAGAGCTAGATCATGCTAGACTCCAACATGAGACCTTTCAACAAATGTTCGACTGTTCAGTCGAGGATCTGGTCAAGTTCGGAGTTTTCAGCCATCCAAGGGCCCTCAACAAAACCATGTCCACTCTGGACTATCGGATAGATCAGCTGGAATTTGTTCTGGAAAAGATAGACAAGGTGAAGGAAGAGGCCCTGGATGCGATGCATCAAATGGAGCGAATTGTTCTTAACATGTCTCCAGGGCTGCTCACTCCTTCCTTTACCATGAGATCAGCTGATGAAACTATCCGGATCTTCAAGGAGATCGCTTCTCAAGGAACGGGGCCAGAGGTCACATTTGACACTGAATCTATCAACAACCTGCTGGCCTGTAGGGACTTCATCGGGTTCCTCATCGAGGCGGAGAAAGATTATTCTAAACTCCCAGAAAAGCTCATAAGCGAGCGGGAGACTTGCGAAGCAATCAGCGAACGGCACAAGGATCCATCACAGGATCAATTTGGGCCCATGATTAACAAGTTTTTGGAATACCGCGCTCAGTTCCACATATCATCTCCTGAGCAGCATCAGAAGCAGGCAACCCCCTTTCGGCCGCAGGATGACGATGACGAGTAGCTGCTTCTTCTTCTTCTTCCTCTTCTTCTTCTTCTCTCTATTCTCCGACTTTCTTGTTGAAATGTCTAAAGTGTGTTGGCACAAATGATGACATCATCCATGTTGCATCATGGGATGATGTCATCCATCAAGTTGTCAAAAGTCAACATGACTTTTAGATATTTTGTAAATATCTTTGTAAATAGGTGGTTGGCTCCTTTTTGCCTTTTTCTTCTCCTCTCTTCTATAAATACTGGAATACTTGTTGTATTCAAGGGTGAACATTTTTTAGATGAAAATAGAAGTGAGGAGAGAAAGACTTTGAGCTTTCTTGTAACAGAAGAAAACAGTAATACAAATATTAAGACTTTGTGCTCAATAGCTGTGTTATGCATTAGATCTTTCTTACGTTAGATCTGTGTGTGTTTAATCTGTTGGATTCATATCTACTTTTCTGTCATTTGCTCATCAGTATTGCTTTGTTTATTTATGCAAGTAGGATTGGTTCTGTTTACTACCAACCCAAAAACATAAATCTTCTGACCTTTCTGCTTTGGAATTCATTTCTTTTCTTCCTTCGGATCTGTTCTTTCTCTTTTCCCTCTTTCATTCCTTTCTTTTCGCAGCCTGAAACACTCTACTGGGATGAGATCCCAAACCCCCGAAGGCAGAATCTGTGAGACTTGCATAGATTCCTGTTGGTAGAATAGCAATAAACCAGTTTCGCTTTGCTGACTCAAAGAGGGGCTAAGCCCTGCACACTGTTGGCTCATCTATCCATAGATCTGTCCAGGCGACAGATTTTCGGAAAATCTTGAAAACGAGAGAGAAAAATTTGGAAGGAGTTGTTGGCATTTCGCTTTGCAAACCCAAAGCTTGAAACATCCTCCTTTTCGCTTTGAGCTTGCTTGGCTTCAAAATCATGATTTAGAAAAGCTTATCAAGTATTGGTGGATGACTAATATTCATGGATCGGCTATGTCCAGGTTTGCTCAGAAGTAAAATTATGTTAAAAAAAGACTCAAGAATTGAATAATTCAGGTTTTTGGGGATATCCGTAGAAGGAAGGATATGCTCACTTTAAAATTAGCCTCTATCTCGGCGGATATCGATTCGAACGGAAGATCTCCTCACCTCCATCAGCAAGAACTTTCCCTTGGTGATTATCACAATACACTTGCTAAGGAATAAGTCTATTGGCATTAGAGATCCAGGGCGATCTGGCTTCAATAGGGCGATCAAAATACGAAATTTTTTCATGACTGCTACGAAGCATAAGAGCAGTGATAAAATTAAAGAATTGGTCACAATGGAGGGCACTTATCTAAATAAAGATGATGAGATTACTGCTGAATTAGTCAATTACTATACTAGCCTCCTCCATGCGGGGCCCCCATGTGAAGAGGACTGTCAGAAAATGCTTCAACACATACCCAATTTAATCACCGACGGCATTAATGCAAAACTCACCCAGTCTTTCTCAATGGAGGAAGTTAGGAGAGCTGTTTTTGAAATGAAAGGAGATAAATCACCAGACCCTGATGGTTTCCCTATGGTGTTCTTTCAAACTTTTTGGCATATTGTGGAACCTAATCTGCATGCTACTATTTTGTAGTTTCAACAAAATGACCATCTTTTAAGGGAGTGTAATAATACCTTTGTAGCCCTTGCGCCTAAATCTATGGGATCAAAGTTGATTTCTAAATATAGGCCTATTAGTCTCTCTAACACTTCCTACAAGATTATAACCAAAATGTTGGCTTCCAGGCTTTAACCTTTTATGGCTAGCTTAATTTCGGAACAACAAAATGGGTTTATTGGTGGTAGATTGATCCAAAGTGGCATTATTAAAGTTCATGAAGCGCTGCATTCAGCTTCCCTAAAAAAATCAGCTAGTATGATTATCAAACTTGATATGCAAAAGGCATTTGATAGAGTTAGTTGGCCCTTCTTACTCAAGGTACATGAGAAATATGGTTTTGGAGAGAAATGGAGATCTTGGATTTTCAATTGCATCTCAACTCCCAAATTCTCCATCCTCATTAATGGTATCCAGGCTTTAACCTTTTATGACTAGCTTAATTTCGAAACAACAAAATGGGTTTATTGGTGGTAGATTGATCCAAAGTGGCATTATTAAAGTTCATGAAGCACTGCATTCAGCTTCTCTCAAAAAATCGGCTAGTATGATTATCAAACTTGATATGCAAAAGGCATTTGATAGAGTTCGTTGGCCCTTCTTACTCAGCGTACAAGAGAAATATGGTTTTGGAGAGAAACGGAAATCTTGGATTTTCAATTGCATCTCAACTCCCAAATTCTCCATCCTCATTAATGGTATCCTACAGGGTTATTTTCCCTCCAGTCGTGGAGTCAGGCAAGGGGATCCCCTTTCACCCTTCCTGTTTATTCTTGTGGCGAATACTCTCAACAGAGCTTAGAAGCCGCCAAAAGAGTTGGCATCATAACCGGCATTACTACTACCTCTAGGACACTTGCAACCTCTCACGATCAATTCGTTGATGACACTTTGCTGCTAGGTATCGCTTCAATTCTGGAAGCTAAAGTCTTTAAATGAATTTTGGATTGTTATCAATCAGATTCTAGGCAAAAGATAAATTTTAATAAGAGTAGTATCGCTTTTATTAATACCCCTACCAACATGCACCGGAAGATTGCTGACATCTTTGGCTGCATTATTATGGATCTCCCCTCCTCTTATTTGGGTCTTCCCCTCTTCCTGGGAAGACAACTCAAGAGTCTATGGAACCCAATTATTGATAGATTCAAAAGGAAACTTGCTAGCTGGAAAGGTTCCCTTCTCAGTTAGGATGGAAAGCTACAACTAGTTAAGGCCACATTGCAGAATTTGTTGATTTACTTTCATTCTTTGCTGAAAATGTTTGCCTCTGTTGCTTCAACTATTGAACAAATTAAAAAAAAGTTTCTTTGGTCAAGGTCAGAAGATCGAAAGACAATTCACTTAGTCTCCTAGAATGTGGTTTGTAAACCGATTGCTCTTACAGGGTTGGGCTTTCGCAGAATTGCTGATATGAATTCCTCCATGCTTACAAACTAGGCTGAGAAATTGCAACTAATGGAAAGGCTTCCTATACACAAATGATGATCTCAAAATATCTATCTTTGGTGGAAGACTTCTATGTTGAAGACATCCCAAATGGTTCAGCTATTTGGAACTCCATCAAAAGCACCAGAAAACTGATCAAGTCTAGGACTAAATGGAAAATTGGGAACGATAAGTTGATTGCTTTCTGGACTGGTAGATGGATTGGAGAAAATGCCTTATCTGCTAACGCATCCTAGGGTCCAATAAGATCTAGGCTTACTAGAATATGTGGGTCTTATGTTTTTAACTGCATTCACTCCTCTTACCCACGGTGATCCATTCCTGGTTGGGAAGGGGCGAGCTATATCCAGCTTCAACTGATTGAAAAATTGTAGCTCTTGTTATCGACACAATAATTTCTTGTTTCTTCTTTGGAGGACACAAGGATCTAGCCACTTTCCACTTCTAGTTCCTTTTCTGTCAAGGTTGTTTATCTTTCCCTGCCACACCGCTCGAAGGGCCTTCCTCTTTCTCAAATTTGGTTGCCACAAGTTATTCCAAAAGTGGGCTTTTATACTTGGCTTTCCTCCAGAGATGCCTTCCTTTCTGGTGAGAATCTCAAGTAGTGGGGTTACTCCCTTCCTAGCAGGTGCGTTCTCTATTTTGAGGCTCTTGAATCTTCTGCTCACTTGATCTTTCATTGTAACTTTTCCTTCTTTGTCTGGAGCCTCTTACTTAACCTTTTTGGAGTTTCTTGGGTCTTTCCTAAGTCCATTTCAGAAGCTCTCTATCAATGGGTGCCTCTTTTTAGACATCAAATTGTTAACCTTGCCTGGAAACTTCTTCTGCCTCACACATTATGGAACATTTAGAAAGAACGCAATAGGCAAATTTTTAAAGAACAGCATTGCAATCCCAAACAGGTCTTCACCTTGGTGGCAGCTAGCCTTCAAGAAAATTTGAATTTTTGTATCTAGAAACATCAAACATGTAAAATTTCTCTCGGCATGGATAGGCAGTGGTTGCAGCAACTTTAGATCCCCCTTCAACCCCCCAATTCGGTCGCTTTAAGGGCAAATACTGCATGGTCCCCTCCTCCTTTGGGTTGGCTTAAAGTCAACACGGATGGTGCTACTAAAGGTAACTCGGGCAACTCTGGTGGAGGTGCCTCTATTAGGGATGAACCAGGTCAACCGATGACTGCCTTTGCTTCCTATTTAGGTTAGCATTCTAACCATAGATCTAAAGCCTTGGCTATTTTAAGAGGTATGGAGTTTACTGCTTCTTTTGGCAAGATTAACATAATCGTTGAAAGTGACTCCCTAAATTTGATCAACCTTCTAAACAATAATGGAAATAGAGTAGGTGATTTGTTAGCTAATATTGGAGTTACTAATGAGAAACAACAAACCTGGGTCGGGGATTTCCCCGAATTACTTCGAAAAGAGTAAAATGATGATTTTCCTAAGAAGTGTTAATTTGAGCAAGTATTGCTTAGTCATTACTAATAATGATTACTTGGACTTCAGTATTACCCGCTCTAGTCCTTCCTCCAGTGTCGGCGACAATTTCATTTATTATGATTTGAAGGTTTTTCTTAATGATTTTATCTGTCGCACCTGGGAAGCCAAGATCTCAATTTTTAAATCTTTAGTGGTGATATTTAATCATAATTTGATGCAGCCCTTTTGCTGGTTGGCACGAGGCAAAAGGGTTCGCAGCTTTTTATTAAGGCCCATTTTATTATTCTTTTTCACATCATCTTTCTTCTCATCTATTCGACTCTGCAAAATATGGGGGGTGCTCTGGTGCAATTGGAGCCTGCAAACTGTGAAGAACTAAAGAAAGATGAAGTTGTTTGGAATCTACTTGAGGAGAAGGGGGTTACATCATTCATTCAAAGGCTTTCAGGGCACTTTGTCATGGTGTCAAGAAGCATTTTATCATCCTGGAAGTGGGGGTAATGTTAAAGTGGGAAAAACCAAATTTGAAATTAAAGTTAAGAGTATTGTTGTTGTGACGGCGCTCCCTAATGAAGGAGATATCTTTTTAAGAGGTCCTTGAAAGCAGAAATGGCGGTCTTTCTGCTTAAGGGGAAAGAAAAGGTTAACATGTACAAATCGGGCTATGAACGAGCTTCCCTGAAGGAACCCTGGGATCGTGTTGCCGAGCAAGATATGCGGTACTTTACACTAGAAGGTAGCAGCTTGTTTTTGGTCCCCAACTCTTCATTCTGGCTCATTTTCAAAATGGTATAAAGATGAATTTGGCCAATTTCCTATACCAATCCTTAGATTTATCCATGCAAAAGGCTCACGTTGGTGAAGGTCCTTTACTCCACCAAGGTTTACTTTATTTGCTCTTTAAATATGTTGTTGATGCTCGCTCCTTGTCCCGCTTTCCTCCTATTGCTGGTTCGGCTCGCCGTTGGGCCCCTCCTTCACCTCCACCCCGTCTTCCTCTATGTCGCCTTCGTCGTCGCCTTAATCCCTCGCCTTCCTCTAACCCAAAAGTCAAAATTAAGGGCCACCGTGACGCCGCTTCCTCCCCCCTACTCGCTCGCCACCCTCTTCTCCTCCCCGTCCAGTTGTCTCTTCCCTAGCGGTGGCTCCTGCTCCCACTCCCACTCCTATTTCCCCCTCACTTGGTGTTGCAAGCTTTGTTGCTAAAGGTTCAGTGGATGATGGTTCAATTTCTGAGATTTTTCTTGGTATTTCTAATGCCTGCCAGGATTCTCCGGTCCCTTCTGTGGTTGTTGAAAAAATGGAATGCTCTGATGATGATGTTGTCACAGAGGAGTCTAGCTTTGTTGCGGAGGCTGACATGATGAACACAGACAATGTCGAGGAGTCTGGCTATGTTGCGGAGGCTGCCACTGAGGACCACGTCGCCTTTGCCTCTATGAAGAATGTTGATTTGGACCATTGAACTGAGGCTGCCACCGAACTGATTCATGGGATCTTTGATAGCATCAAAAGTACTCTCAATGTTATTAAGAAATGGAGAGAATTTACTAATAAATCCTAGGTTCATCTTCAAAATGGTTGCATGGAACTGATCCATGTTGTGGAGGCTGCCATGATGAACACAGACAATGTCGAGAAGTCTGGCTATGTTGCAGAGACTGCCACCGAGGACCACGTCACCTCTGCCTCTGTGAAGAATGTTGATTTGGACCACCAAACTGAGGCTGCCATGGAGCTGATTCATGGGATTCTCAATAGCATCAAAAGTACTCTCAATGTTATTAAGAAATGGAAAGAATTTACTGATAAATCCTAGGTTCATCTTCAAAATGGTTGCATGGAACTGATACGTGTAGCTGAAACTCTTGCTGACAATTTTGTTGATACTGTTGTGATGGAGGCAGTGAATGATATTAAGAATATTATTCCTATATAGCCTGGGGTGTGGGCTTTTTTTGTTCTTTTTTTATTGTGGATCTTTTTTGACGTTTGTCTAGTTGTACTTATGTTTTATCATGCTTATCTGGCCGTTTGGGGCCTTTTGTAACAAGGATGTGGGTCTTATCAAAACTCTCACCATTTACCATAATCCAAAAATAAATAAACAAAATCAGCATATAAAAGTCAGAATAAATATGTATGTCTAAATGGTTTGAACCAAATAATACTATTCAAAAAGATGTGGAAAAGCTGCAATCTCCGCATTATTTATGCATTTTGTTTTGGAATCTCATATATGATAATATGTAGTGTATTGGACTTGGAGTTCATGTCATTTTGCTATAAACACCTTTCTTACATATATACATAAGCAAACTTTGCATATTTTGTGTGTAATTATTGGAATCATGGTTTCTAATCTTTCAAATATATCGTTTTCAATAAAAATATAAATTTTTATGTGTTTTTTAGTAAACAGGTTCGTAAAGTTTGAACCAGTCCGGTTCCGATTTTTAAAACATTGGCTTCAATATTAAAGTGTAGTTTACAAACCCAGAAGTAACAAATACTCCGTGTACCCCATTGGAATAGGAACTTCCTTTCACAAATCTAGCTGATTGCGACAACTGCACACTTAAAATCACTACCATATATTGCAGACTGTCAATATGCTGAATAAACATCTGCACAAAAAACTTTTTGAATCAACTCTCCTTGAAGCATGTGACTTCAATGCAGAGGAACGAATCCTTCAAACTAACATTCCCTGTGCTTCCGTCAGTCCTAGGAAGGTGGAGCACCATAATTGAAAAATATATGCAAATACATGAAATTAAGGGATACCCAACTACAGCTTTAGAATCTTTCTCACCTGGCTGACATCTTGATCTAATAAACATGATCATGGAGAATTAGATACAATCAAGTGACTTTGATTTGAGGCTTACGGCACATTAGAGCCTTGGATTCAATCCTCCCAAAGAGTTACCACAATAGCCTCAATAGAAAAAGATTTGACTTCCTTGAGTACTATTTTTCTAATGTGAAGTGCTTTTTTTCCAGACCTTCTGGTCTTCTATTTCATGTAATATATGTCTTCGTATTTCTAAGTGACAAAACATTCAACCACATGCTGGACTAAGACATATAGTTTATCCTTTTAAAATATAGTTTAATGAGAAGATGTTTTGAAGTGCAATCCTAGAAAGCATCATGGTTTATCCTTTCCAAAAAGATTATCTTCAAAACTTGTCAAATAAGCAGTATAAGTATATAATCAGCAAACCAACTTTTTCTTATCCAAAAACCATTCCAAGGAAAGAACAATAAAAATACATAAAGAATAACACAAACAGACGAGCATTGTCCCAAAACAGCCATGGTAAATGTAAGCACTAAAACACAAGTACACAGTTAATCATTCTTAGGTAGTCCAACCTCTCTAGGTTATGTTTTAAGTGGGGAACCAGGTTTTTGGAGCGCAAGATGCAAAAACCCTCAAAAAATCTAAAATTTGTTTGTAAATACAGAGAGCAGTGTTGTGAACCCTGCAAAGATATGATGCATTTCCACCCAGTATGCAGTGCAGTGATACTGCATGCTTATTCTCATCATACTAAGCAGATTTGAAGGTAAAATTTTACTTTGGGTCAAATTTCCATTTCTATTTCAGGGAATATGTGACAAACTTTTCATGTTTTCCATCTTTTCCCAAACCCAATGAAATGGAGAACGCTATATGGTGCCTTGTTCAAAACTCTAATGAATAAGAAAGGAATCATTAAAGCCTGAAGAGTTATCTAACCAAAAGATGTATTCAACTATTCAAGAAAGATGCCGAGTTAACAGAAGAATGAAAAATCATCAGTTCTACAGGTTGATAAAACTACAGACCAGCCAAAATATTTTGCTATATATTAGTTGCCCACAACCAATTGAGAAAGGAAAACAAACACACGAACCTTTGCTCTCAAATGACCAACTTGACTTCTAAACTCAGGAAAAACATGCTGCACTAGCATTTGCTCCAGCTGGGATTTATATGGTTCAGTCTGCTTCAGCTTATCACATAAGGCCCCAATGGCTAAAAGAGCGCCATCTTTCTGCCTGTATGGTTTGTAGCCTGCAGCTGCCTCGTCATAGCTAAAAAGAGGGATTAAAACAGTACACTTTCAGGAACCAGACAAATCTGCTCTAATCATTTCATTCAATAGCTGAAAGGCTACATTTTCAAAATGTCCAATGCAAACCACGGATTGCTCACCTGCCGAAAATTTTTCCCACGAAGGAAAGGAATCTCTGGAGGTTTTCTTTTCCACGTTTCCGCACTAGCTCTGCAATGAAATCAATGGACGCAGTGCGGGGACTGTACAGATCTTCAATAATATCTACAATAACCCATACATTGTAAAGAAGAAGGCTTGCCAAACAAACAAGAATACCAGATGAAATGAATTTGACAAAATGCTTAATTTTTTTTAAGTTTTTCTAAGCTCATTGAGATTTTCATGTTAGTTTTAAAATAACAATTGCATTTTCTGGACAACTGCAAAGAAAATATCATGAGCAACTCACCATAACCTTTCCTGACATATTCATGAGGATCTTCACGCCAGAGCTTCTCATCATTATCATTGAAGCACATAAGAGGGAATATAATTTCAAATAGCACTATATCAAGTTGTGGCTTTAAAAGTTGATATGTATTAGACTTGGAAATGCTGCAAACAAACAAGGATAATATTAAGTACCGATTTGTCATTGACATATACTGGAAGAAAGCAATGTCCATCAGCATAGGTTTCAAAAACCTCTGTTTACTGGATCGATGCATTGCCCATAGGCATACAATTTTAATGTCTAAATGTGGAATTTTTCAAGCTCTTTTTAAGATTTAAAATGTCAAGCTAATGACACTATTTCACTTTATTAAACAAGTACAAGGCTAGCGGATTCTCAATATAGCATTGCCACTTTTGAAATCAAATACACGCAAACCAAGGAAAAAATATCAATTCATAGCTCCATTGTGAGCAACATATTTGCATGGTACCATTTGCTGCATTTGCTAGAAATTATGAAAAGATTGTCCTTTGCTTAATTGCTTTAACGAAATCCAGTTAATTTAAGGAACAGGGTTTATGTCCACTTCACTTGAAGATTGTTACACTTTCTAAATGCACATTTTAATCACTTTCAGGTTGGTCACGTAGCTCAGGCATCCAGATCTTTAGCAGGACAACTGACTCCCAACCATCCCCAGTGGCATAACCCTGTCAAAAAGTGTTTTTTTTAAATTATTTTATTTTATCATTTTTGGCCCCCAACCTTAACCCCAATACTTAATGGGTCCCAGCCACCCCCTAAGCACTCCAAAAAAACAATAAATAAGCCTGAAACCCTCACTCCAAATCACCATCAAAAATTGAAAGCAAGAGTGAAAGCATTAGCAAGCAAGAG
Source organism: Taxus chinensis (assembly GCA_019776745.2). NCBI lineage: Eukaryota > Viridiplantae > Streptophyta > Pinopsida > Cupressales > Taxaceae > Taxus > Taxus chinensis. The sequence goes on along the minus strand of CM034148.1, from coordinate 208,735,273 downwards.
TGAAAGCAAGAGTGAGAGCAATAGCATTAGCAAGCAAGAGTGAGAGCATTAGCAACAAGTAACAAGTAACAACAAGAGTTAGAGCAAGTGTCAAGTCTTCATTGCCCAATCATTAGACTCATTACAGGAGTTTGGTGCAGACTTTGGGGATGATTAAACTCGTTAAAGGCATTGAGTCACTAGCAAATTGTATTTGAGTTTCGAATGTAAACATCATTTTGTAAATAAATATTAATATATTGATATTCGGCATTCTCATTGTTCAATGCAATGTGTTTAGTATTTCGAAGTTTCATTTGTTGTTCCTTACACATTTTTTTATAACTAAGTTTTCAAGTACAATATATTTGCACCGCCGTCCCCAAAACCCAAGCGCTTGGTCCTCCCCATCTCCCGTCTCCCCATTCCAAGACTACGTGGAACACCAGCTATAAATCACAATTCCAACCATGGTTACCAGAAATGAGAAACAAGAAATACCAACCACGGCAACAATGTGACCAGAAACAGTATCAACAAGGTTGTGCATAAGAAACAGATTTTCATAAATAGAGATAGATATATATGACTTAGTAATTTATTTCTGGACAGTCATTAAGTTTTTACCATGCAAACATAATAAAAGATATTGAATAAATATTAAATGATGATCAGACGTACTCCTTTGAAATGTGCATTGATGATTGTGAAACTGAGAGAAGCAGCCTCAAAAGTTATGTCCATAACTTCATTACAAACCTTGTCTAGAAGCATCCTTACAAGTATTTCAGAAAAATCTGCTCTCTAATATTTTTTCAATAGTAAATGACAACAATCCATACATCATCCAACAAATACCTTATGCGTTTACAATTTAAACAATATAAGTACAAAAGTCATCAGTCATGTTGCTTTGTGTAAGCGCTGACTTTACCTTGGTCAAAAACAAGTGCAACATATTAAAAATGCAATATAATCAGGAAAATGGCTTGGATTGGGTACTAATTTTATATGTTCTTTATGAAATGAGGTGGATTTGCATATAGTGATGACCAATTGGAGATAGGACAGCTGAAAATGTTAGAAAATTTAGTTAATTTTGGTGTTGCAGTAGCTAATTATTTTGAGACAAACAATCTATTTTGAGTATTAAACAATTTTGTGATGACTTTGACATTGATGTAAACAAATAGTTTATCGACCAACAAAAAATTACCAGATCCATCAATACTGAATATTTGATGCACTAACAATACAGCTCGCAGCGATTGACAAATCAACCAGAAGTAATAATAAGCAACAAATGACCAATCAATTGTATGAATTCACTTTTGATGGTATTTGGATTCTGGAAGTATAAACTTGTACAAATATCTTAAATACATCTATTTGAAAATGCCAATAGATATCAATCTCAAGACTCTTATCTTAGATTTTAGGCATACTACATTGACTAATAATTTCATTACATTTTATTCATATTTTTCACCAATGATTAAAAAAATCTAAACAAAGGGGCCCCAAACCCTACCGTATGGTCGACATTATACTATATTTTGATTGACTACTCAAACTAACTAAATAATAATAAAGATGACTATCAAAAAGAGGTCAAATTTAATGTACATAGTAAAAATATCACAGTCACACTATTAAATTCCACCAATGCTACCATTGTAGAATGCCTATCGGCATAAAAATAATAATAATTAGATGGCTGTCAAAATGATGTCATAGTAATGTACATAGTAAAAATATCACGGTCACACCATTAAATGCCACCCATGCTACCATTGCAGAATGTCTATCGGCATAACTAGTACAAACATCTTAAATACATATATTTGAAAATGCTGACAGATATCAATCCCAAGACTCTTATGTTAGATTTTAGGCATACCGCATTGATTAATAATTTCATTACATTTTATTCATATCCACCAATGATTAAAAAAAAACTAAACAAAAGAGCCTCAAACCCTACCGTATGGTCAACATAATATTATACATTGATTGACTTCTCAAACTAACTAAAAAATAATAATTAGATGGCACTCAAAAGGATGTCAAATTTAATGTATATGATAAAAATATCACCACCATCAAATCCCATCCCATGCTAGTGTTGTAGAATACCTATCGGCATAATTATGAAAACTAGACGAAACAAAAGATGATTAACCTAATGGAAAAATATATAGATGGTGATAATAATGGCATATTTAACTCCATATCTTCTAACACCCTTATTTAATCATAATATATCTCGGTCATGAACACACAATTTTTCTCAAACAATAACTAAAAGGATATTGGAAAATCATCATGAGTGATTCAGTTTTATAAACTTTAAGAAATTTTCAATAGGCCGCATACTATTTCTACCATCCGTCCTGCCTGTTTTTTTCCTGTACTGGTTCTGTACACGGGACCCGCCATACTGAGAAAATTTTACTGATATCATGACCTGATGGAATTGTGTATTTGAATATGCAGATTTGCATTATCGTATGACATTTCAACAAAATCTGCATCCCAAATTTTCCCCAAACATTGTGTGAACTGAGATAATTTCCAATACTAATATATACATAGAGACTTGAGTTAGTTTTGGATCTTTGTAGCTGAATCTACTTGCAATGATAATATGAGAAAATCCAGTGAATAAGCATCTTATTTAAATTTGCAGTGACCACTGTAAGACTGGAACTCAGAAAAAGATGATATATATTTGGTAAAACAGATATCCTGCTGAGGTCTCCATGAATCTCTTTTAGTTTTTTTTATTTGAGTTCTCTTGAAACAATAACTTCCAAACCCAAATCAAAATTGGCTATAAAATCCACCCAGCTTAGACTGGTGAAAAATGTTGGGTGGAAGACAAATCCGACAGCCCCACCAGCCGGTTAAAATTGCAAATGGATGAGGTATTCACTTTTACAGATATCTCAGCATATATCTATGAAAAACACCATTGATGTATCAATCTGAAGGAACCTATCTTGGATTTGTCACATCATTTCACCCATTGAAGGGGTTCAACATTGATTAAAGACTCCGTCACCTTCTCCACAAATCTAACACTGATCAGTAACAGGTTGCCTCACTCTAACTGCACCACTGTGTCAAGCTTGAAAAAATACTCCCAGTAAAACAAGCAGGCTCCAAACTTTACTGTATGCCTAAAATATCATAATTATCAAATCTCCTTCTCCAAGAAAGAAGGAAAACTGCCCTGTTATGGTCAAATTGGCATCAAATTTAAGGTCTGCCTTTTTTATTGGCATCTCACACTATTACATCCACTCATTCCACCCCCTTGTCTATCATTGTTGTTATGCCTCTCAGCATAATTATTTTGATTGATTCTTTGGACGGCATTGATACTAGACAATTTTTTATATATCAGTAATTATTATGAGCTCTTTGTGATGGTTCAGAATTGTTTTTGTTGTAAAAAAGGAATTACATATTCCCCAGTGCTAACTGCTAAATAGCACCATAGAAAGAAATGAGAGATGTTACCAGTCGCCCGCCCTTCTTATTGATATGTTCATAATACTTTTCATTTATTAGACTTGATTTTCCAATTGCAAAACATTTGTATGCAAGTTACCGTGCAAATACAACTCTCACAACATGCTCAAAGCACCAAATACCTGTTGAAGTTGATAACTATAAACCAAGAAAAAAATGTGCAAATTTCATAGACTCCTTGAATGTTTAATAAGCCTGTACATCAATCTTATTAAAAGTACTTGGTTCATGAAAAATGACTTTTTAGAAATAGATGCAGTGTATCAAGAATTTAAAATATCAAGTCATTAACCAGTTGCATTTGTCCAGGAAACCAAAATCACATTAAAATTTAGTACATAACATTACTGCCTAAACACTGTTTATAAAGAAATTTAGCAAAACCTACCTGCTGCTCAAATACTGAAGGATAAGATTGGTTACCCTGTCTGGAAGGTAACCACCCTGACGAATAACATTCAACAAGTTAAGATGGCACTCTAAAATTTTTCCTGCAAAATGTTTCTGAAACATTTGAGCAAAAGGTTTGTTCTCTGGCTTAAGAAGCTTTGGATCTCCAAATCTGCAAAGCATAATAAACCATTATAACCTAGTCATGATCTAACATGAAGAGACAAAAAACTAAATTTGCATGAACAGATGAATAACTAGAGTCTCATAAAAGAGCTACCAATTTTAACTATATCCAGTGATAAGATTATTTTTCAGACTATTCTATTTATGACATCATTCTCTAACAAAGAATTTCTATGATAAACATTGTGGAAGGCTTGACGGTGGACTTCAATGTTGCTGATCTTCAATTTCCCCTACTACATATATCTGATTAAATATTTGAACAAGGCCAGTTTTTTACACAGTCAAGAGATGTAAACTAACTTCCTTCAACTCACCGAGTGTATAGCCGATTCATAATATGTACTGTCCACTTCTTTACTTTCCACCATTCCCAGGACTTGCGTTGTTCTGGGTCAGTTGGCTGTCCCTCTGCAGGGACTGGTCTTTCCAGCATAGCTAAAAACAGGACCATCCAAGCATTAAAGACATTGGGATCAAAGAGTTGCTTGGGCACCTCTAACTGCATGGCCACATCATCACATAAAGTCAACATCTAAAATTGCAGAAAGACAAAAGGTGTTCAGTCACAAATAAGAAAAACAATTGGGTGTCAATTTTGAATGCAAAAGCATTACATACATATATCGATGACCAGAATATTTTGCAAATAAGCTTGATGAGCTCGGCTATCTCCAATGTAGGATTTACAACTTGAACAAGACGGTTGAAAATATTAAGCAAAGGGGGGAATGCCTCATCAATAATAAGATAAACAGGAGTTCGTTCGTCCTCAGACTTGAACCTTGATGTACACATAGCAAATAACTGACTCAAAATACATGGAAACAAATCATTTAAATAACCAGAAAATCCTTGAGCAAGATTGACATAAAAAAGAAGTCAGTCGTACACTAACAAGAATTTGTTCTACAAACAAATACTTACTCATACTTCCTTGAAAGAATTCTTAGTACATATAAAGCCGCATATACTTGCTGATCTTGCAAGTTATGTTTAACCCAGGTAAGAAGGCTAGGCCATTGCTCTGGATAATCTGCATTTATAATAGTTTTAAGGCATTCGGCAAACTGCACTCTGTATAAATAGGCAATATCAACTGTATTAGAGACCTTGAAAATAGCAAAAATAAGATACCTGTGCCTGCTTCTTTTCATGTTGATGGAAAAATGACCAACAAAGAAAATATCAAAAAGGCCAATCAGATCAGAAAACCCAAAAAACTGCACACGCTTTTGATACAAATTAGAAAAAAAAAACAAGTTTGGTATTATAAGAATATAAGTCATATTTATAAGGTGTCTCTTTACAAGTTGGTTGTAACCGGTTGTAACTACATCAACCGTTTTGTAACTTCTTCGTTTATAATAAATAGACGGGCACAATCTCAAATGTGTGCAATCCACCTTTTCTCTATTCTTTCTCTCTCTGCATATTTTAACATTGGTATCAGAGCGTGGGGCAAGCAAAGAGAGGGAAGAAGAAAGATATTTTCGTGAGTCCCATTAGGGCACGCTGTAGAAGGATCACATTTTCGTTTATGATTTTCGACAGAGATATAAGTCAATTCAAAGAAGAACACAGTCTCGGAGGGCAGTCACGTTTTTTCACAAGACACATTCATTTTTGTGAGGATAAGTCACGAAAGGGCAAGGAGAAGAGTCCAACTCAGAAACGCAGTTAGGGCACGAAAAATCACGCTGCCCAGTTATGAATCAGAAGAATACACTCACGTTTTTACAAAAAAAAATAAAAAAAGTTGCGACAGTCGCGTTAGGGCATCACGAATACAGTCACGTTAGGGCATTTTAATGCCTGCTCTTGAAAACACAGTCATTTCTGTTGAGAGACTGAATTTTTGAAAAAAAGTCGTGATTTTTGGGCACGAAAATAGCCATAAAAAAAAAGGTACACAAAACCAGTCAAAGAACAGTCGCAAATATAAGAAGAAAGACAGCGTTTCAGATATAAAGAAATCACAAGAGCCTAAAAAGAAATCGTAATGGCTGGAAAAGTCAGAAACTGAGGTCAAGGAAGCAAAAACGAGTCAGATTACGAATTATAGGGTTTCACTACATTTTCAAAACCTTCCTGGTACTCTACTATCTATTTTTTAAGCAGTCGCATTTTTTTTTTTTTATTAAAATGGAAATTTCCATAGAAAAATATTCTGGTCTAAATTTTCATACATGGAGAGTGAAAATACAAATGCAACTTATGAATAAAAATTTGTGGGGCATTGTAAACGGGAAAGAGATAGCACCTACCGATGCATCGAAATTGTTAGAATGACAAAGCAGAGATGATAGAGTGAAAGCTATTATTGGCCTTGCTCTCTCTAACTCTAAACTTCATCATGTAGACCTAGACAAATCATCTAAGGATATTTGGGATACTCTGAATAAATTATTTGGAGCGAAAGCAGTCAATGCCAAATTTTCCCTGAAACTTCAGTTATATAGGTTAAAAATGGATGACAAAATCTCTATGTCAAGCCACATCAATAATCTAAGGTCCTTGATCAGACAACTAGCAGAAGTGAAAGCTGCGATTGAGGATGAGGATGCCAAAGCAATCCTATTAAATAGTCTATCTTCAAAATATAGCAATGTAGTTTTTACCCTCAGTCAAATTCAATCTCAATCTCTAGATGATATGATAGCAGCTCTTCTAGCTGGGGAAAAACGAACCACAGAGGTTGCAGAAGGTCATTCCCAACAAGAAAGTGCATTCTATTCTAGAACCACACAATATTGTAGAAGATCAGATAAAGATAAATCGGAGATTGAATGTCATTATTGTAAGAAAAGAGGTCACACAACATGGGATTGTCGTGTTCGAGCCAATGATGTGCTCAAGGGTAAAGTCATATCAACTACAGCCAATATAGCCATGGTTGAAGACCCACCAGATGCAGAAGATAGTGAGGACAGTGACGAATACGCATTATAAAGATGCTCTAAACTTTGAAGGCAAGAAAGGATACAGGGTAGATGAAGCTCGGTATGGATGGTTGCTAAGATAGTTCAGGAGACTGTGGATCTTGGGAATTATACCCTCACGAGGGTCATGAGACAACTTGACGGAGCTTGTGGATGGCTCAGTATGGATGGTTGTCCAATAATTCGGGAGATCTATGATTCGGGAGTTCGGGGAGGTGGAATCCGGGAACTCGGGAATTCAGTTCGGGAGCTACACCTTTACGAAGGTCACGAAGCAGCTTGATGGAGCCCTACCTTATCATAGCATTGCTTTCAAAGTGAAAGTGTTTGAAGATTGCGTAGTTCTGTTTTTGTTCTAGTTTTGTTAGATTGTTTGTTTTTTTGCTTTATGTAGAATAAGCCTTAAGAGGGGGTATAAGAATATAAGGCATATTTATAAGGTGTCTCTTTACAAGTTGGTTGTAACCGGTTGTAACTACATCAACCATTTTGTAACTTCTTCGTTTATAATAAATAGACAGACACACAATCTCAAATGTGTGCAATCCACCTTTTCTCTATTCTTTCTCTCTCTGCATATTCTAACAGGTATCACTCGGACCAAGAGATAGTAAACCATGCACAAAATGAAGTGATATGTTCACAAAATCGGCATGTTTGCAACCACTATAATTTATTGAATTGTTGAATAAAGCCTTGCAAATTAAATTCCTTGATGCATGGACTACTAGTAGTCTGCCCAAAGGACATAAAGCAGCAATCTGCATTGAAAATGCTGAAAATTTCAGAAATTTTTCTTTAATTGTATAGAGAAGTACATGGATTAACTGCATTGCTGCAGCAATTAGATAGCCAAATTCTACAAAAAGAAGCATCAAAGTTAAACAAGTGGAAGAAGGATTGTAATACGGGTATAAATGTGTCCCCGTCTTCAGTTTTTGCATGAACATTCTATTACTATCGCTTACATTCCATGGCTTAACAGAGTGTGCATTCAACTATGTACCTTAGCAAAGGAGGAACGCGAGCTATGAATTGAAGCAAATTTTCTCTAACTGCTGCCTTATCTGCTGGTGATATCTTCTGCTGTTCCCCTGGCAGCATTTTGCTCACTTTCAGAAAAATGAAAGATGTAAACAAACTCAAATAAAATATAAATACGGGATTTGAACCCACCAGGTTCGTGAGGTGCCCAATTTTTTCCTATGAAGTTCTTGAAGTGGATGCTTGCAACTTGACGTACTGCCAAATCACAGTTTCCATCAACAATTATTTGTAGAAGCCTGACAAGATGCTGAGGCGTGAATTGATACTGTAACATAAACGTGGGCATCATGAAAGCTTTTCTTGAATGTCATGTGATGTATTAAGAGAAAGAAAGACCTCTGACAGCAAAGGTGTCTAGATATCTTGCAAGCACAAGAAGCATAATATCAACCCTAAAAATTATTTAGCTATTTAATTCCAGTATTGTTGCCGAAATAGATAAGGAACACCTAAAAATCTTCAAAGCCATAAAATTTAGTTATGTAACCTGCTTCGGATTCAAAAACACGTCATTAATAAAATCTTGATTAAGAAGTGACACTTAGTACAATATTCCTTACATCAAAACATTAACTTTCTGAACCAAATTGCTTTTTAATTCATATAGTGTAAGCTAGTTCTCCATTGTTCAATGTTAATCCATTGGAAAGGAAACCTCCTGCAATGTAGTGATCCATCAAATGTAGCAACACAAAGGGTAATACAGAAAAGATCATCTATATTAGAACAATCATTCTCTATTAAGCTTGTTTATGTCATGTTGAGTTCTTGCTTTATCGGAGACCCAGAGTTAATTTGTTGCAGCTTTGTGATACACATGTGCCTATAAGGAGACATACTGTTAGAGAAAACACAGTAAATTGGGAAGGCTTCAACAAGTTGTAAAGGCAAATATCCTAATATATATAAGTCATAACACTATCAAGGATACACATATTAGAAGATTGGACTGGTACTATAACACTCACTTACATGCTTTAACCTGTGTTTTGAACCCAAGAGTCGTGATAAGAGCTACTAGCATTTTCCGAAATTCCATTTAAAGGTCTTAGCATTTCCTAATAATTTTTCTATGGTCTCCAATTGTTGGGCACCTCAAAATGTAAAAGCCCTTGCTGATAAAGACTACATGGAATATTACCATATTATGGTTCAGATGCTCTAATACAACCATAGTGACTGATGTACTTCCTCAGTCACCAATTTTTTGACTGCTGAGATGAGGTGGAGCATCTATGTATCCATTCATCCTATGAAAAGAAACAGCTTAAGTCGGCAAATTCAAAGCATTGTACGCACTCAATCAAATCCTTACCTTGTCTCTCATACAAATGGGGATCCTTCAAAGATGTTGGCTATGCATCTCAGGAAAGGAGCCCGAGATACACCTGGCCTATTATGGCTAATTGTGGCTAGGTTCTTTATTTGAGGAAAATTTATGAAAGGTGAAGAGTTACTCATGGGAAGGGCTTCTACTCTTAAATGTGCTTCTATGAGCTCTTCTTGTCATCATATTAAGCCTATCTTACACAATGTTACATTTAACAACAGTAGTAAAAACCTCCAATTTGAAAACCATGTTTTCTCATTTTCTTGTCCATGCATATTAAAACCTTGTTTTTTAACTTTAATAAAATTATATCTACTTTTCTTTGCCCTGCTTTATGATTTCTACATGATAGAAATTATTTTAACTACATGTTTCAGGATATATGATTGAACAAAACTATGTGTCAAATTTTCTCATTTCCTTGCTGAAATTTTTTTACTAACACAAAAAAAAAATGGGATCTCTCGTATCTCGGTTTTTAACAAACAAGGCTGGTAAGCATTTTAGAATATGGCAAGGTGACTATGAAATCATGTGGACTATTGAAGTTAGGAGCTTTCAACGGCTCAAGTTTATTGAATAGTTTTTCTGGAAAACAACTACATAGGTTCTTTACAATGGACATTTCGAGTCACAATTACTGAACTCTTGCCAAGGGAATGAAGCTTAATTTTTGGAAAAAATCACATTGTAACTTTTAGAATTTTGATACCTTTCTAATTATATGGATAAGGCATATGAATGATGAATCAAAATTATATGAACCATGGGCTCGATGTCCATTCTTTATACACTTTGTAACTTTGCATCATAAATGCTGTTGAAATATATATTGTTTAAATTGACAATTTATTCTATGCATAGAAGTATAAAGATTAAAATAGCAAGAATACAAATAATACGTAAACACCCAGATAAACACCATCGAGTAGCTCCACTTTGTAGCAATTTTTCAAATCCAGCAGATTTGTTGGGACTTCAATACAATTAAATGTTTTCATTTTTGTTTGACAGAAAATTTGTTGCGGCTTCAATAAAATTCAATGTTTTAAAAACCATTCCGGTTCCGGTTCGGTCCGACCAGTTTGACCAGTTCATAATTTTTTTTGCAAACCGTTAGAAAAACCGAACCAATGACCTGTTCCATACGGAACTGACCAATTTGTACTGAACCGGTCAAACCGGGCGGTTCCGTACTAGACCGGGTTTGAACTAGTTGAGGGGCAGGTTTTGCCTTAAAACACTTTTTTCTCAATTTTAGCTTTTAAGTTACTTTTTTCCAACCCTAACCCTAAAATAATGTTATATAGACACCGTTTGGAACAACAGTTAAATGATCTCGTCTTCATGCAATTCAACCTCTGTCGTCCGGCTAAGGCGCGACCAATTACTAAATAGGATACCTAATACAGATCCCATTGTCTTGGTTGATATTGATCCAACCTCAAAATAGGTAGAGGAAGTCACCTGGCAAAGTTTGATCCCAATGACTTGGGGTGGATGGCTTTGGATAATGAACCACTAATAGCACCAGACATGGCAAACAGTAGCCGTGTAACTACAACTATTGGAAATGTTCCTGAGGAGTCCGATGTGTTTGAGCCAAAGGAACATGATGACACTGATGAGGATGAGGATCCCATTCTTAGCAGTGGTGTTGAGTTTGATGATTGATATCAAACATGTAGTAGCTTGTAGCATATTGTTTTTTGGACTCTATAGGCCATTTTGAGCCTCATTGTTTATGTATTTTGTTTCGGATATGTAGTGCACTCGGTACCCTTTTGCTATAGTTACCCTTACAACTTATATGCATGAAAAAACTTTGCATATTTTGTCTCTAATTGTTTGTAATCATGGTTTGGAATCTTTAAAATTTCTTGTTTTAATTAAAATTGTAATATTTTGTGTATTTTTTAGTAAACTGGTTCATAAGTTTCAAACCGGTCCAGTTCTGGTCCGATTCCAGTTTGGTTCCGGTCCGACACTCGGCTGGTTCCAAGTCCAGTTCTGATTTTAAAACATTGATAAAATTATATGATTTGTGCAACAGATTGCCATTTTTGTGAGAAACTTGAACATAAGTGAAGGGAGCGAACACTGGACAAGATTATAACTCCGACATGGTCATGATCAACATCAACAAGCAGATTAATAGGCAGCTAGTGATGCCTAAGAAAACAACATAGACAATTCGGTATATCTTAAAACATTTTTTAAGAGTGTAAAACCTATTATTTCTGAAATGGGAACATGTGTAAATCAGCCCACTAAGACTGATTCTCAACACACTTCAAGTTCAAGTTAAGATCCAAACCACATCATTGAAGTAATATGACACCATATGCTTGATACAGTGAACATCAACATTAGACTAGATACTTTAAGGCAGATTCCTGCAAACAATTTACAAAATATCACTATAATCACATCAAATAGAAGGAATTTAGCACAATTGGACAATTCAGATCCATTCCCACATTGTTGGAATAAAACTCTACAATATGCTTGTTACAGTGAGTAGTATGCTTGATACGGTGAGCAGTATAAACGTTACATCAGCATCAGAATGAGAACAAGCATTCTAAAGTTAGATTCATAAAGTCATATAACAAAATATCACTAAGGCAGCAACAAGTACGAGGACAAAAATGCACCCTATGGATAGTTCAGATCCACTCCCACATCTTAGAAGTTAGTTTACACCATCTGCTTGATACAACGAGCATTCGCATAAAAACAGTTAGTCTGAAAACAGAACTCTACGATCCACTAAAAACATCAGTAAGCCAGTATCAAATAGGCAAAAATAAATTGCACCACATGGATGATTTATCTTCATGCTCAAAGCTTTGGAGCAAGTCTATAGCATATTCTTGATATACTGAGCATCTGCATTAAATGGGTATTCTGTGGCCAAATTCCTACAATCTAATTACAAAATATCAGATTTATATCAACTCCTGCATATTTGAAATAAGTCTGAAGAGTCCTACAATTTAATAACAAAATGAAAATACCAGTAAGACAGCATCAAATAGGATAAAAATGCACCACACGGATGGTTTGGTTCCATTTCCACATCTTTAGAATCTAATTAGGTATGCACCATATGATTGATGCAGTGAATGGTTTACTTGTTACCCATTAGACTGGGTATTCTGAGAGCATATTCCTATGATTTAATAACAAATCTCAGGCTTTGATCCATTCCAGCATATGCACCTAAGACTCCGGGACAACGGGACAGGGTTTCCAAGACACAGTGGGGGTACAGCTGTTAAAATAATATATAAAATTATAAATATAAAAAATATACAAATAAATTTTTACAATTCTATAGTCTATGACAGTCCAGCATCTGCATTTGTGCTCGAATATCTGTATTCATATCTCACTCTTGATTCTTATTATGTCTTTGTAATACAATACAGTCGATTTATGGTTAACTGGTAAGCGCTTTGATCTATGCTTTACTGTTTTTATCATCTACACAAGATTTCTCTTCATATAGGCAGCTTTGTAAGTTTGTTAAGGGCTTCCAATCTGAATTTTAATTTTATACATACAGACGTTTTTTTCAAATAGATATGAGTGGCTTCCAAAAAAAATATTTTATTACAAGAGTACAATTGCGTTGACCCATGGAAGTTAGAGCTGCATAGATAATTTGCACTGCTCCTATTATTATCAACCATGGTGAAAACAGAGAATGAGCATTAGGTAGCAATTCCATATTGATTCGTATCAACCCATGTCCTCCCATTTTCAATAGAACTCCAGCCAAAATCATACATGTACTATAATCCTCATCCTTCAAAAATTTAATTCATTTTCAATTTTATTCGAGCCCAACACAATGGTGCTACTAGATTGAGGCCATCCATGACCAGCCATCGAGAACTTTGCGGAAAAGGTGATCAAGTTGTGTGAAACCTGTCAATACGAGAAATTCTGTGACAAAATCAAGATAAGCGCTTTGAAACAACCCAAAAAACAGATTCACCGTCTGAAATAACAATAGTAGCCTTAGTTAAAAAAAAAAATTCAAAATGTCTGTTTTTAAAGAGAGAGCAAAAAAAGAGATGTTGGGGACGGCCTGACATCCCCAAACATAGGAAAACATTTCCGAAACGTCCCCTGTTATTCAGGAATGTCCTGAAAATGTACCCCCTGAAATCCGCTGCACAGGAAACAAGAGGGGGGGCGGGGGGGCAGCCACATCTGGGACGTCCAAGATGTCTGATTTTTGGGGGGGACACATCCCCGCGTAACACTGATTTGCAGCATGGAGTGTTTAGTTTAATTCCCACATATTTGGAGTAAGTTTGTACCATTTGTTTGATAAAGCACACATATGTATACAAAAACATATTCTGAGCACAGATTCCTACAATCTAAAAACAAAACAGGGGGTTCAGATACATTTTAGCATTTTTGGAGTAGATCTTCGTGGATTCTTACAATCTAATGAATAAATGTCACTAAGACAGTCACATAGAGGTGAACTGCACCACATGAATGGTTCAGATCCATATTCCCCTAGGATATTGATATGCACCCCTGCAGGGCCTGATAAGGATTCGATTTGTACCCAACAAGTATGGATACAATCCTTCTGTAGATATGTCGTGGGCAATCTTGATGCTTTTGGAATCATCTTTGGACAAATCGGGGCATACCCAGAACATCAAGGATGTATCAAGGTAAAAACAACGGTTTTTGTTTTTTGTTATTTTTTCAGCATTAAAACATAAAGTGACCAAAAAAAATTAAAAAACATAGTGTAAAGTTCAAACACAAAAAGTAAATAACATAACATAAAACAATACAAAAGCAAAACACTTACCTCTCATTCATCTCATTGCGTACTTACCTCCCTTCGCTTATTTAGAATTGATACCTTGTCAAACAACATTGTCATCATGACATCATCTTCCTACAATAGTGTGAGTGCACATTTGCAAAAGTGCAACAACTTGGGGACAAAAAAGACCAACAAGTTGGTGTATCTACATACCAACTTGGGCCTTCTAACCCACATGTAGCCAGAATACAAGGAAGGGGCAACAAAGCATTGGAATATAGACCTAGAGAATGTCGATTTGGCTGCTTCCATTTACCACCTGTCGTTACTTGACATGGAGACTTCTTTGGACCTTCAATTGGAGTGCTAGTGGAAATGGGAGTGCTACTCCATGTGGTTTTAGTGAACCACATCATGATGTTGATGTTGCTGCTCTACCTCTCGATGAACAGCAATATGATGAATACTAATTTTAATGTAAATTAAAATTTATCATGATATTTGGCATTTGGTTGGCATTATGATTATATAAATTATCAGTTTTTTTTTGTGATCATTTTGTTTTTATATGCATATTACGTCATTAATTCCTATTTATTAGGCCAGAATTACTAATTTTTTCTTTAAAAATTTGTAGAGCCAGACCCAAGCTGTATCCAATGCAAAAAAAAGAGCTGCACTGGCAAATCTGATTCTTCATATCCATTCCCATATCCCCATCCATATCCAAACCGTATTGGTAACTTCAATATTCCCATAGTTACATAAGTCTCAGGGACAGGGAAAAAGAGGATGAAGAGGCGGGATTTCCGGGACAGCGAAACATTTCTCAGATTTTGGGGATAGCAGGGGGACGGCCATTAAAGTAATAAATAAAAAATTAATATCTAAATATTTTAACTTAGTAGGGGTTTAAATTGTATTTAATGTTTTAAAGGGTACTTTCAAGATTAGAATTCGAAGTTTTTGGTAAAAATAACTTCTTTTTTAAAAACAAAGTATGGGAAAAAATTAAAAAGTCGAAAAAATTGGGGACTTCCCCTCCATGACCCAAGACCCAGAAACATTTTGGATGTCCAGGAAGTCACCAAATCTAGGGGACGCGTCCCCGCATAACACTGGATATTCCCATATCTTTCAAAAAACTCTGTATCATATGCTTGATACAGTGAGCTGTATACTTGATACTACAATAGTACTATCTAATAGCAAAATGCCAAGTTTGGAATCTAGATCCATTACAGCATCTTTGGATTAGGTTTGTGCAGATTCTTGCAATCTAACAACAAACTATCACTGAGACATCATCAAATAGGTGGAAAATGCATCAAATGGGCAGTTCAAATTCGTTCTTTGGAGTATGTAACATACAATAGATTAGGTATTTCTAAGAAAAAAAATCCTGCCATCTAATAACAAAATATCAGGATTAAAACAATTCCAGCATCTTTGGAGCAAGTTTGCATGGATTTTACAATCTAATAATAAAAAACAACATTGATGATTTGAGAAAACATCAAATAAATGGGAAATGTGCCACATGGATGGTTCTGATCCAGTCACACATCTTTGGAGTAAGTGTTCACAGTGTGCTTTAAACAGTGAGCAGTACATGTGATACAATGTGTATCCGCATTAGAATAGGTATTCTGGGGGGCATAATCCTACAATCTAATAACAAAATGCCAAGTTTGGATCCATTATGGCATCTTTAGATTAGCCCAGTGGAAATCCTTACAATCTAAAAAAAACATCATTGAAACAGTGTTGCATAGAGGGAAATGTGCCACATGGATGGTTCAGATCTTTTCCCATATCATTGGAGTAAGTGTACACTGTATGCTTGATATAGTGAGCAGTGTATGTGATACAGCAGAACATCAGTACTAGATTGTGTATCCTGAAGGAAGAATCCTACAATCTAATAACAAGATAGCAGGTTTGCAACCATTACAGCATCTTTGGAGTAAGTCTGCAAAGACTCTTACAATATAGTTAAAAAATGTGTCACCGACACAACATCGAATAGAGGGAAAATGTGCCAGATGCTCTCTTAGATATTCAGTTCCACGACTTAAGAGTAAGCATCCACTGTATGCTTAATACAATTAGCAGTATGCATGATACAGATAGCATCCACATTATACTAGTCATTCTAAGGGCATGGTTCATAAAATCTAATAACAAAATATCAGGCTCGGAATCATTGCAGCATCTATAGAGTAAGACTCGACATGCCATTTGGAGAGTTCAGATCCATTCACACGTCTTTGGAGTGCATCTGTACCATATGCACCACGCAGTGAGCAGTGAACACAGCATTAGACTAGGTATACCTAGGGAGATTCCTCATCGGGTTCAGCTTCCAGCAGATTTGCAGTAAGTCTAGAGATTCTTGCAATCTAATCACAAAACATCAATACAAAGCAGCACCAGAGTGATTAAGATCCATTCCCACATCTTTGGGGTAAGTCTCCACCATACGCTCAATACAGTAAGCAGCAAGCTAGACATAAAGAAGCATCGGCATTAGACTATATATTTCTTGGTCAGATTCTAATAAAAAAATATCGAGTTCGAATTTATCACAGCATCTCTGGAATGAGTCTGAACAGATGTCTAAAGTCTAATAACAAAAAGACATTGAGACAGTATCAAATGGGGTTAAGCATGCTCATTCTGGATGGTTTCCCACATCGTTGGAGTATCATATGCTTGAAAAGTGCGCATCAGCATTAAACTAACTACTCTAAGGGCAGATTCCTACAATCTAGAATCAAAATATCAAGCTCAGAATTATTTCGTCATCTTCGGAGCAAGTCTGCTCGGATTTTGGCAATCTGATAGCAAAACATAGCTCAGAAAGCATCGAGTAAAGAGGCGATGAGCCGCGTGGATGGTTCAGATCCACTCCTACATCATTTGACCAAGTCTGCACAAATAGTGTGGCGCAATTCTACTGACATGAAAATCCATCCATTCCGGAATACATACTCTCAGGCACTTATTAGTCTGTATTTAAACTAATATGCAAAACAATCCCTTGCCCCACGATGCAAGCAAGTAAATAAAGTGTCAAAACTTCGAGTCCTAGTACTTTCCATGTGATAGAAGTCTTAAAAAGGGGGGCAGAGCGGGGCAGCATAAGCACGAAACAACCTTAAAATTTGTATGTACCTGATTGAGGCTCTCCTCCGCCGCCTTTCTCTCGTGCGGATCGGGACTAAGCGCCGCCTGAAGAATAACCGCCAGGCTCGGAAGATCCATCTCAGCAAATGCAAGGATTCGAACTCGCAACCTCCCACACCAGAGATCGGACTATCTGTCTTTTGTTTTCTTTTTTCTGCAAAAGCCCCAGGGTTTGGGGGATTCGAACACGCGACCTCGAGCCGATTAGTGTGGAGGTGTGAGTGAGCTTTAGAAAAACCCTTGCTTTTAACTCGATGCTGAAGAGAAGAATAAAAGTAAAGTGTAATAGACTTTTTAACTGGGTAGAAGAAGAAACATGGAAGATCTTGGAAAGAATAATATTAATGTCATGATGATATATTTTGTGTATATTGCCCGCCCGGCCGCCAGACAGCCAGCCATCTAACCCTAGGATGTCGCCTAGGGTTTAGCAACCCTCCTCACCTTAACCGTTGTTTGATAGCCTAGGAGTTATTATACGAGGGATTTCCTCCCCCACCAATTTCTTCCTTAATTTTCTGTTTTGTTGGTTTTAACTAGCATTATTACCACCACACCAAAAAAACAAAAAAAAATACAAATCAAAATATTTGTGGGGAAGTTGGGAAATTGAGTTTTTGTAGACACTTAATTTTGGTGCATGATTACTTATTAGTCGTAAAATTGTTTTGAGGTATTTATGTATTTGTCATTTATTGTTTCAAAGTAGATTTTTGTTGTTGTGTTTCCATATTTTGAAGGCATTTCTTTCAAGTTACCTTGTTTTCTTTTTTCTTTCTCCTCTTATAGTTTCTTGTTGCTATGGGTTTTCTACATAATTGTACAATTACGGTTATGTGTCCTCTAAAATTGTATAATTATGGTAATGTGTTTCTGATTTAACCTTAAAATAGATAAAAGGGTGAATGGGGTTATTTATTTGAGGGTTAAAGGGTTAGAAACATGTTGTATATTCGGAGTAATTAATAAACATTAATATATGTGTCAGAATATAGCTCTAAAGCAATTTGTAAGATATGATAATAGGTACAATTGCTCAAAACATAAGAGGAGTACACTTCGTTGATTACAGAGATAAGACGTTAAATGGCAGTTCAAAGTGACAATATAGACTGGAAATGACTTGGAAGTGCTTTGTTTGTAGAATTGGAGTGTTGATTTGGGTAGGTATGGAGCCATACGACCTGTGTCAGAGCATGGTATGGTTTGTTCCTATGTTGTACAATTTTGAACAAGAGTGCACTAACATTTTGTAACTTTTTGTGTGACTGCGACACTCTATGATGACCTTGGCAATGAAACCCTAAGTGTTGCACATTTCTAAAATCCTCTATATGATGTGAAATAACCTCAAATCCTAACCATGGGTAAGATACCCCTGTAAAAAGGTTAGTGTTTTGTTTGAAGTACATGTCAGAGTGGGCCACAATCGAGGATCGAGACTATATAGGATTAAATGCACAAAGCAAAACCCTATGTGTAGCAGCAAAATCCAAAAGACTCAAAAGGAAGATGCTTGTATTCAACAATCGAGAAATTGTTCATAAACACATTAGCCAAAAAATACATAAGAAGGTAGCTTAGTGAGGAATTAGGTTGCCCAAAAAGGCAATTAACTCAACTCACAGTTAGAAAATGACTTAAAGTACATTTCCTTTAATGACTTATTATTAACCTAAGCAAGCCAATTAGACTGTGTCGGTAAAACCACATAGCGGGAAAAAAGCCTACACTAACAATATGACTTGTACGCAATCTATGTCGACACTACTTAAAGAGGCCTCAAACAGCACAGACTTGTCTACCTAGCATATGATATCTATATGGATGTAAATACTTTGGCAACTTGATCATTTGACAATGGGGAACAATGATTTGGTGTGCTTAGGCTAAACTTGGCTTTAAAGGTCTCTAAAATGGGAAGCTTGACTCTTGAACATGGTTGGGAGTGTTTTAGACCTGTGTAGGGGTTGTTCTTAGATTGTGGCGTTACTTTGAAGGGATTTAGGAGAGCTTGGAGTGCTTTGGAATCTATTTTGCAATGAGTGCTCTTGAAAGTGTCAGGTGAGGCAAATAAGCGAGTTAGACTTGTTTTTGTAGGCATTTGTAGGTTTAATTTTGCATTAAGGTTGATCTATGGGATATGAACCAACTCATGAAAATATATCAATTTGAAAAGTGGTTATTGCGTTGTTAGGGATAAAACCGTTGGTTTTGGATGGAACCATTAAACTGTTTGGTCTCAAATAAACAATCCCATATAGTAAGTCTATGGGATTTTTGCATAATTTGGTAATGATGCGTAGGAAGTATATACTGTTATGGAATAATGCAAGTAGTTTTGTGAGTGACTAAGCAATGTGAATAGAGAAGCAAGTCATGCAAGAGAGGTAAGGATAGGTCACCTAATCTTGGAATGTATGTGCAAGTCATGTTTTAGGTGTAAATCCAAAGTTGTCATTGCCAAATGATATATTGTCAAATTTAGTTGTCTACATTTACCCCCCTTTAAGTGTGAAATGAAAACTACATGTTTAAAGGAAAATATAACTTAAGTGTGTACACACACTTTGTCTTTGCTTAAAGTTGTTGATTCTCTCGTGAATTTTAGCATGCTCCCTAATGAAACCTACAATATAGAGTGTCGTCAATGTCCATATAAAAATTGAATTGTAACTCAACTTTGAAAAAACATTTGCAACTTGAAAATTGAATTTACAACTAGTAAAGTGAAAAAGACAAAAACATGGAAGGAATACACATTTTTGCTTTGTCGAAGGAGAAAATTTTGAATCTGTTCATACTTGGAGATCTGGATTAGAGTTGAGTTTTTTAAGGATTGGGAGTTAACAATTCCCAATATTTGATGAAGGAGATGTCAGAGCAACAAAGGAATTGAATCTCATTTTACCTAACATTAAAAGGTGCCATAGGAATTTTGTCCTAAGAACCCTGAAAGAAGGGAGGTTGTCATAAGGTTTTATAGACACCCTAATATCTTCCAATAAAAATGAGAAGAAGTTTACCACGAGGATTTATAGTTATCTTGATATTCTTCTAATCCCATGGACCATATTGTTGCTAACAAATATAGGTCCAAGCAAAAAATAACAAAAAGCTAAAAGTGAATGACTGGTCTCATGCCCCATGGTGCGATGCCCCATGAGTATCAGATGTGAAATATTGAATATAGAAAAAAGGAGAATAAAGGAACGTGCCCTCGTACCTTGTAGTGTAATTGTGTTCGAGTTATGTAGAATCAGAAAGGAATGAAGTATTTGAACTTCACACGTTTTGTATCAAAATGCAGTAGACCCTACTCTAAACTATGTACTTTGTTCTTGAATCTGTATTAGAAATATGTAACCAGTCACATGAATATGATAAATCTATATCCTACTAAAAATCCACACCCATGACATAAACACCCATGCTTGACCATAACGCCTAGCAGTTTTGTCCCTATGAGTAATATGTTCATGTGTTGTATCTAATTACATTCTTGAGTATTTGTACCATGTGTCATTATGTTCCTAAATTATGAATTAAGTATGTACCATATATATCTATGTGATAAACCCCGCTTAACGCCCCCTCTTTTAAGGTGAGTGAGATATTCAAGGAGAACATTCGACTCAAAGAAGTGATGTGTCCATTTCATATATATATATGATAGTCATAGTTGGATCACGTGGAAAGCTATTATGGTTGTCACTATTGAGATCTTGTTGTTGCAAGAATGTGCAAAGTAGAAAACACGACACAAAGAGAAAACAAATAAGCAACAAGTACATGGGCAGACATGTATAAACACCAACAAGGATAAAGATAGTTAAGCATAAAAGTAATCTAGCATGTATAAGAACACAAATAGTCTCATGTATGTTAGTTATAGAAAAGGAAAGGAGTTACAACTAAGGGGCATCAAAGTTTCACAAAGACAAACATATCAAGGGCCATCGGCCACATACATGGAAGTAAGCATACAAGCAAACAATCAAGTAAATATGATAGAAGACAATAGCCTAGAGGAACACATAACAAGACAAGTGTTGTCCAATATTTTTGCAAGGGGGAAAATACATCCAAAGGTAGGACAACAATACCACAATGTTGAAAACTTTTAAAACCATACCAACCAAAAGCACCCCCCAGACCAATCCATCCCCAACACCGACCTTACTCAGTCTGTCTAATGGTCTTCGATTGGATGTCCATCCAATCCCCCTATGTGATTTAGGAAAGAAAAGTCAGTCCCCCTAGGTGATTTTAGGAGTTCTCGAAGAATGCCAATTTTGGGCAATTTTGGGAAGGGCTACCACTGGCCTTCCCGAGACTAATGCACCACCCTGAAGTGGAACAGAGGAGGAAAATTCAACATGGAGATGTAATAAATGTATAAGAAAATAAAGTAAAATATTTTGGAAGATTCAAGGAAGATTTGGAAGTTTTGGGGCAAGTTCATCAGAAACGGGTTATCAGGCCTAGGCAACGCATAATGTTAAAAAAACACCTGAGCTTTGAGAAGCAATTTTGGGAGTTATATAAGGAGTTAGGAGCTAAACAAGAAATCAATAAAAAATTTATTAAGATAAATTTAAGATGGTGGAATCGTATTTTTCACAACACCTAGGCGCAATATGTTTATATCCAATTTTTCTCATGCTCAGTCATGGAACTAGAAAAAAATCTAATTTTTAGGACCCAAATGGAGGAATAAAGAGCTTAGACACTCACTGTTGGATTTATAAGGCCTTTTTCAGTCAAATTAATATAAAATTTCACCTTGAAAATCATCCAGGAGCTCAAGATATCATCGTTATAAGTGGACCTCAAGGTAAACTCTCGTACTTAGCCAAATTTTGAAGTGGACACGTGTCAGCTCCAGGAGCCTGGCATATTTTGATGTCCCTTTATCAAAGGTACATGAGGGACATGAAAATTCACCCATCCATTTTTAGCCCTCTCATCACCCATAGGACCCTTCGCATCGCTAGTTTAGCCTCGAAGAGCTTGTCGGAGCCTATCCTCACAGTGCGCAAATGAACGCCAAGTGTCGCAACCTGGCGCGGTGTGAAAATTGACATCCCTTTAATCCATTTATCTAATCAGAAAAAGGGGAAACAAAAATCCACCCGCCCCCTTGTGGCCCCCAAGTCATCAATGTGACCTTCTGCAGTGCAAAATTCAGCCCCCAGGAGCTAGTTGGAGCCCTCTCTCTTAGTGCACGAATGATCGCCAAGTGTCGCAACTTGGCGCGATGTGAAAATTGATTCATCCCTTTAGCTAAGGGGACAAAAAAATGTGTCCATCCCCATGCCTTCATGATTTTTGGACGAAATCACAACATTTAGCCATTTTTATGCATGTTTCTTCCCCAACGCCTTCATACCCTGCCAACATGCTGTTGAAATATTTTGAGAGCTTCTTGCCACCATTATTGCACTCATCTAGCTCCACCAAGTCCATCACATGGTAAGAATACAAAGACCTCAGAGGAAAAACTGATTAAAGAAGTGAAGAACAAAAGAGAAAAATGATTATTTTTTCCTGAAAACCCTTGTAGTCAAAAACAGAGAAATGCTCATTTCTCTCGATGTAGAGCACAAATCGAGATGCCATTTTTTAAAGACTTCCTATTTTTTCAAGAAGATCAAGATGCAACAAATGAGAGATCACATGATGCTCTAGATCATTTTTTACAATGAAAACTACTTTTTGTGCCCTAACTCAAATTCGTCAGATTTCCCATCAATCCTGCAATGGAATCGAGCTAAAAACTTGCACACAGACTCCAAAAAAAAAACCTATCACAATGGGGTTAATTTAATCATGATCAAAGGTAAAAACCAGGCTCCATTAATGGTCGACATGGCTGCTCTATGCCTGAAGTCACTGCCAGGTGAAGTTTTTATTTTTTGTTTTCAAACATTCTGGTGGGAAAAATCAAGCAAAATTCAGAGGATGAGATCGCTATGACGAGTTGATTCTGGAAAAATGTGTTCTGTCGCAATCTGAGTAAAGATACCTATTTACAAAAAATAGTAAGTCCTCCTACATGGGTGTTTGATATTTTGGGTAAGTCACCATCTGAAGAAACTACGAAGAAGGTGGTGAACACAAGGGAAGTATCATAGGTGAAAATCATCGAAAGGGTCATCTCGGCCCAAAATTGACACTTACTAAAAATAATAAGTGGTCCCATAAACACCTACCATAAATAGTAAGTTGATCCAAAAAGTGGTTTCCACAAGAGGAATACAATAAGAAGGAGTTTAAATTGTCATAGTCAGGTCGAGGTCCAAAAAGCTTATTTTTACACTTACTAAAAATAGTAAGTTGCTCTGTTCAAGAATAACAAGTGTTGAAGAACCATGAGAATCAAATTCATAGGTTCTCCCAGTATCTCCTTCCATAGGTGTAATCAGTTGCAAAGTATTGGTCTCATTCCATGGTTCGTAATGTTTAAATAAACACCCCTCACTATTTTGCCCTTATGTTCATCGTACCTAGCACCTGTATGGACAAATGTATGATTCCATAGGACATATGTTGGCAGAATATGAAAATGTTGCAAAGGTTCATCCTAGGATGTAGTTTCCATCGTTGGCTTCTTCGGAGTGGATCTCCATGATCAAACGCCCACAGTCACCATTGAAGCAACATCCTCTATTTTCCTTCTCTCTCTTCTCCCCCCACTTTCTCTTTCCTCTAAGTAACTCAACAATGTTTCTAAACACTTAGTTCGCAGTGTCCGTAGGTCATCAAAAGGCAATTTCTCATCAACAACAATTTTCCCACATCATGAGTGAATCATTCGCAACAAGGAATTCAAGGGAGAGGGCCAGTATCCCCAAAATATTTTCTCATCAACATGGGACATAATAATTCAACATTGAGTGCAAGTTATAAGGAGTTTGTCAGGAGGCAAAGGATTTAGAGATTCATAGTTTCATCTCCTTGGAGCATTCCAAGAATTAGAATCAGTGGACTTCATCAGAAGCAACATCCCCTCGAGGGGGGTAACTTCCAAACCATTCCTTCTCTCTCTTCTCCCCCCCACTTTCTCTTTCCTCTAAGTTATAATTCTTCGTTGGGGTTGCACTTTTTTCATAATGCCTTAATTAATTATAAATGACTTTATTTTAAATGTAATAAGTCACCCTTAAGTTATAAAATTGGATGTATTTTAGGGGACTTAATGTTTCCCTAAGAATGTGAAAATTTTCAAGGAATATGAAGGGTCGATGGGGGATAGGTGAAGAGACTTCCAAAATGCTATAAATTGTAATAAGCTCCACATTCGAAGAGCTCTAAAAATTTATTTACTACCTTAGTTTTTCCATCGGACTCATGAAACTCTTTTTAGTTGATTATATTCTTGTTAATTCATGAGAGATCTTATGTTTTCTTAACTTTGTGATATTTTTTTATGAATCTCGAATGGCCACCCACTGGAGAAGAATGGAGCTCTGAGAGAACCTGGTTTTTAAGGATAGGGTTTTTACATAAGTATAATCGATTCTTATACCACAATGCATCCCCTCTTCCACACAAATTTTTCTAAAGTGCTTGGATCATGTTGGATATTTTGAATGAGAGTTTGGGTTTCTGTGTCATTCTGCCATTCAGATCTTGCCTAATCTACCCAATATGCCTGTAGTATGGACATGTCATTTAATAATGCCCTTGTCGGCTCATCTCTCCTGGATAATGAATCAACTACCAAATTTTATTTTCCTTTTTTATAAATGATCTCAAAGTCATATACCAAAATCTTAGTGACCCATTTTTGTCGTTCTTCGGATGAGAGTCTTTTCTCTAAGAAGCATTTCAAGTTGTCATGATCTGTCTTTACCTTGAAGTGACGACCCATGAGAGACATTCTCTATTGTTTGATTACATGAAGAATAACCATCATTTCCTTATCATAAGTTAGTTTTGATAGATTCTTACTTTTCATATGACTACTCTCAAATGCAATGGGGTGGCCCTCTTACATAAGTATTATGCCTATGCCACATCTTGAAGCATCACATTCAACAATGGAGGTTTTGGATAAGTCTGGGGTAGCCAAAATGAGAGTGGTATACATAGCCTTATTTAGCGATTCAAATGCATGGGTTATGACCTCATTCCAATGAAAATAGTCTTTCTTCAGTAAGGATGAGAGTGGTGCTACAATTCTACCATAATTCTTCACAAACCTGTGATAATAACCCGTAAGCCCTAAGAATCCCCTGAGGTTTTTTAGGGTTTTAGGAATTGGCCAATCCACCATAGCTTGGATCTTATAAGGATCCACTTTTACACCTTCTTGACACATGATATGACCCAAGTATTCTACCTCTCTTACCCCAAACACACATTTGGAGGGCTTGTCATAAAGGTGGTGTTGCTCAAGAGTGTCCAAGATGCCCTAATACTTTATCGACATGTTGTAAATGTTCCTCCCAATTTTTACTGTAGACTAATATATCATCAAAGAATACAAAGACAAACTTCCGCAAAAATGGCCGGAGGATGGAATTTATCAAAATTTGGAAAGTAGATGGCACATTTGTAACACCAAATGACATTACAATAAATTCATAGTGGCCTTCATGTGTCCTAAATGTTGTTTTATGAATATATTCATCATGAATTCTTATTTAATGGTACCCCAAGCAAAGATCTAATTCTGTAAAATAAACAACACCATGTAATTTATCAAACAAATCTTCAATGTCAAGAATATGATATGTATCTTTCACTATGTATTTTCTTAGCTCCTTGTAGTCTGGACACATGCGCTAACCTTCATCCTTATTTCTAACCATCGTCATTAGGGAAGGGTAAGCACTTTGACTATGGAAAATAATACTCTCTTCCAACATCTCTTATACCATCTTCTCAATCTCACTCTTTTGGAGATAAGGGTACATATAAGGACGAATGTTGGGCGGTTGGCTATTTGGTACTAGATGAATAACATGACCATGATCTCTTTTAGGTGACAACCCTTTCGACATATCCCTAAACACAATTGAGTGTTCATTAATAACGTCATGTATATATAATGGTATAGGGCATTTTGATGGTTGAACTTTCATTGAGAATAATTATGCCACAAACCAATCTGCACCCTTCCTAAGAATTTTCTACATTTGATGAGAACTTACCAATTGTGGAGCTTTAGCCTACATCCCATGCATCTCAAAATTCCTTTCTTCATAATGGAACCGCATGAACAAATCCTAAAAGCTCATCTCCATTTTTCCCAAAGTAGCAAGCCATTGGACCGCCAATACAATGTTTGCTCCTCCCATTGAAATGGCATACATGGGGCCCTCTAGCAGGTAATCTCCAATATATAGCGTAATCTTATGGCATTTTCTTGAATAACTAACTTTACCTCTATTTGCAACCATGACCTAAAATTCTGGTGTTGGATAAATGAAACAATTTAAATGTATGGCCAATGCATGATTGATGAAATTATGAGTACTTCATGAGTCAATTAATATTGTTACCCTTTTATTTTTCACGAACCCAACAACTTTGGGTTTTTGTGGGGTGTTTATTCTTGAAATGGCATGGCAAAAAATGTTGGTTGAGATTCTTCCACCTTGATCTCAAGAACCTCTTCCATTGTATCAATTGCTTCCTCCTCATCTTGTTCCTCATTAAGACCCTCAACATAGAATAACTTCTTCTCGAGGCATTTATGTCATTTGCTCCACTTTCTATCACAGTTTTTACATAGAATTTTTACTTGTTTCTCTACAATTTGTTGAGGAGTTAGTCGTGTCGGTTGGGGAAAAGATGGTGTTAGATTCATGCGTTCCTTATGATTAGTGAAGCTCCTTCATTTTACCATATCTCTTTCCTCCACACACCAAGCAATGATCATGGATTTTGATATAGAACCTGGATTAAAAAGCTAAAGATCATGTTGGATGTTATCCTTGAGTCCACCCAAGAATATATCATTTAGATAATCCTCTGAGATGTACCAGTCACTCGTAAGGATAGATTCTGGAATTGCTGGATATAATCCTTGATTGAACTTGTCTGCCGTAGCTTGACAATTTGGCTAAAATAGTTCTCTGTAACATTATTACTATAGTGTGTTTAGAGCTCATTAGCAAACATATACTAGGTAATTAAGAGACCCTTTTTTTTCTATTGCTCACACATCCATCTATACCAAATGAATTGTTCTGGTTCCATGTATAAGGATGTCCTTACCACCTCCTGTCCATTTGGGACTTGATACAAATAAAAAAATATCCATTTGGTTGATCCAAGTGATCGGATCATTCCCATTGAACTTGCACATATCCACTTTAGGAACAATGCTACGCCATTGGTTAGAAGATCCAGTGGTGTGTGTAGAGGATCCACCCTGGTTGGTGTGGTTTGAATCAAAGTGTGCATTGCTTGAGGAGCGCATGTAACTCAAACGGACATTATTTCTAGACTTCAGGTATGAGATCAGCTGTAGAAACTCCTTCAATGACTCAAATTCCATTTTCATGTCATCACTCATTGTTTTCAATCCATTGTCCAATTCTAACATCATTTTTCATTTCATTGTGATCAAGCTATGACAAAACTTGGCCTGCACATTTTCATGTAATTATTTACCGTGTCCTCAAGTTGGTAGACTATCTCTGATGCCCCTATAGTTGAAGATTAAAAATCCACATCTTCCTTACTATGAGTTTGACCCTTCCCTTGGCCTATAATTGACCTCCATGTCATGATGTAGGGTTTAAGTCTTGGGATATCAGGGTTAGGGTAGAAATTTAGGACTTGGGGTTTTTTTTAAGGTTATTAACCAAATAAAGAGGAACATATAGAACAAACCTTAGATAATTTTTGGCAATATTTCTGAAAATATAAGCAACTTGGAAAAATTCCTTAAATTGTAGTCTAAATAGCGAATTTATGAAAAACCCTAAAAGTGACATAAATTTTGTAAATCAAGTCAAATAACCTTAAAAATCGGAGAGGATCTTACTTGATTGATTTCACAACTCTAAAAAAATTGCATAAAAATTCGTTGTTGGTTTTGAGATATAGTCAAACCTTCGTAATTAGGGTTTTGACGCAGTTCTGGCCGAGATCAAGCTCTGATACCAATTGTAATGAAATTACTTACATAATGATTTAATCTAAATTGAATTAAACCTTTGTCTTAGAGTAACTACTGTAAAAATGATATTATGACAATTATGTACACTATACACAAGCAATAAGCATTCAACAATGTAAAACCCTAAGCAAATGAAGAGGGGAAGAGGACTTACGTAGCTTGGGAATGACCTAGACTGAGTATCTGCTGGAACAAATTAGAAAAAATGTCATCAAAGACTCGATGAGGGTTCAAAACCCTAGAAATTTACAGGATAGGAGTGCCCACGGGAGGACAGGAGCGCCCTAGGCACTAGTGACTTATTAGGGCGCACTTAGGGCGGGCACCTATTCCTGCTCAGATGCTTGGAATTTGATCTTTTGTGGGTCAGAGGAGCTTCACTGTTAGTCTCTCTTTGTCACTCTAGTTTTTCTCTTAGACCACCGGTCATACCTGTAACCTGTAAAACAAATGTCTACCTACACATGCCCACAAACCACATCAAATATAATAAAATAAGATGCAGAATGTGGGGTCGGGCTTACCCGAAGATCACCCAAATATTGAACTTATGATTGAGTGTTGCACTACATCTCAGACTCCATGTAGTTATTTGTGTTTGTGTGTGTAATGATGCCCTTGGTTTCCCTTGTGCAAGTTACACGATGATAACGTGCTAGATGTAGATTGTATTGAGTATGTAGAATATGTGTGATGGAATAGATTGAACTCCCCTCCTATGTTATATATGCAGAATAATGCAACATTTGTTCCTTGTATGGATGTGTTAGATGTATGCCTTGTAATGTTTTTGTGCCTTTTTGTAAGCTTAGGTGATGATAGATAATGCTTATAGTGTTTGGCCCCTTATTTGAGAGCAATAACTAAGTGTGTGTGTGTGTGTGTGTGTGTGTGTGTGTGTGTGTAATTCCCTTATTTGAATTTTGTAATTTACAACTAAAAGGATGACCCAAATTTTTAAAAGGTAACCAAAAGGCGAAAAGGACCCAAAAGAGTAAGAATAAGAAAGAGAAGGATATGGGCGCCCAAAAGGGACAAGAGCGTCTAAGCACTTTTTTCCTAATTTGGTGCTAGTGTCTGAGGCCATAAAGGATAAATCGGTCAAGTGCTGACAATGCTGTAAGATGTGTAAAACTAGTAAAGTGTAAGAGATAAAGCAATCAAAGAGCACATGAGTAGGGGGAAGGAATGAATCCTAACTGATCATACCAAGCCAAGAACACAGATGAAATAATCAAACAGTACAACCAAGAAGACTTGGGGCATAGTAATTCGCCAGAACAACTTGACAGAAAAATTTAGAACCACATGGGCCCACTAATTTTATATATTATTATGGAACATCAAGTGTCATTAAACAGTTGAGAATGGGCACATTACTCTATATATGCAACCAATAACAATCTAAGAACCAGTCAAGGTCATAGATCAAGCCATAAAACAAGGAAAAACTAGTCTAACCATAGATAGGAGAAAAGACTCAAGGATCTAAATACCATAGATCAAGGAAAGAACTATACCTAACTAGATAATATCTCCTAATATCTAAATAAGATAAAAGAAATATCCACACACATAAGTGGGTGAGGATAAAATACAATAAAGGTAAATAAAGTACCTAAGTGAACATGAGCTAAATTAAATACCTACTCTAACACCCCCCCTCAAGTGAAGCGAGGGGCCAAAATAGAAGTGACATGTCCACAGTATGAGTCCTAGACAACTATGCCTGATGAGGTACTCATGTACAATAATCTATTTTTTCTTTGAAAAAATGGACACCGCGAGGTACCCAAAACTGAGTAACAACAAAGTAAAAAGAGAATAAGAAACCTCGCTACCAAGGTTCATCCCAAGAAGCTACGGCTCAAAAAACTCGTACAATTTAGAAATAAGTATATAGTCTGCATTGTGAGCTTGAATCCACTGCTCGATCACAAAACTCAAAAACAACTTGACACTGGGTATTTACCAGAATAACTCCATACAAGGAGATTGTCAATGGAGTGATGTCGAAAGTGCAAAAAAAAAAACACTCAAACATAATTCGATCAATGCTGCAAATAGGTGTGCTGCATATCCAAGAATAATAACCAAAGCAACAAGGCAAGGACACAAAATCCAGAGTGTCACAATCTAAGACAAACCAAGAGAAACACATGATAAGGACACAAAACCCGAAGAAGCAGGATCAACACCACACCCTCCCATACAAGCTGAATGGGTGGAGTGGCACTACATAAATCTCATATGAGTTGTCAAAACAACTACTCAAACACTGACAAAATAACACTAGAATTTGCACACTCAGAATAGATCCAAGGACCACAAGAGATACTGTCAACATGCCAAAAGTGTCAAAAATATAGGGATACAAAATCTTTCAACAAACAAGAGAGATACACTACACCTGCTAAAGAAAAAAGCTCAAAATAAGAAGCATCACAATGCATAAGAGTATAGAAAGTGGAGCAAGAGGCCGAATGGTGGAGGAGCCATGCCTGTAGAGTCCTCTAAATGAATGCTTATGTCAGTCTCACCACGAGTGATCAGATATCCTCCCCAAATCAACATGGTATGGATGAAAAAGATGCCTGCATATGACTTGGTGTAAAATGCACAGATGGGTGCAAGCAAAGGAACATCAATAATGTGTGTCAGAAGTTGATCATGTCTAACAGCTGAAATCTCAGGTTTCTCAAGCTTGAGTGAAGGTGCAAAAACTCATATGTTGCTCATGATCCTCAGAAAGAGTCCATGCGAACAAAAATCAGGATCTTTGTCAATGTGTGATCCCATGAAGTATCTGCTCATGATAAAACTAATATCATGGCAAGAATTCCACTTAACATGTGGAATAGAGGAAACAATACCTATGTGAATGTCATGGCCAATTTTGTACTTCCGCTAGTGAAATCCATATAACGGAGCATGCGAGAACTAAATGCAGTGGTACGCTTATCAAAATAGTCCATGCAATATGAGCAGAAGTAGGATACACAACATGTGTTACATATAATAGGCACAATTCATGTGGAAGAGCATGCAGTAACAAGCTTCATAGGTGTATGAGCATCAAGAGCAGTAACAAACTCAAAGATGTGGATATCATCAATGTCAGTGGGTTTCATTAGTAATGGCTGTAAGAGGACTAGGAGCATGGATATGTGCATTTTCACATAGTATGATGGCGATGTTGTAGGCTAGCAAGTTTAAGTTGTTGTAGGGAGTGTATTAGGATGTATCTTTATTGTGAATGAGTGATTATAGAAGAGAATTTCACTTCTTGAGCGATCTATTTTCTTCCACAAATTTTACAATATCATCTTGAATTCCACACACTTTAGATAAAATTTTTATATCATTTTTTGAATCCATGATACAATACAAGAATGCAACTCCCAATAAGTTTATGACAATCAAGGCTCAGTCGAAATTGCATCCACAATTGATTACAACACTCCTCCATATTTTGACACTTTATAATGAATCGTGTGTACAATATGGAACTTTATCATTGTAGTGAAATATCAAAATAAAAATTTGCCAATGGAAAGAGCACTAAAAATTAAGCACTTTTGTAAAAAATGGCATTCAAAACCGAGTTACCGATCAAATGTTACTCACTTGTTTCCCATAGATATCTCTGCAATTGAATTTAGTTGCCACTAGATTTTCACAAAGAGCCATTGATAACCTTCACCACAAAATAAAATTAAAGGTTGTTGATTAATATAAGCACCTGCAAATTTAGGAATTACAGGGGTTAAGCCCTCAAATGACCATCTCCGAAACAATTTCATGCCTCATAAGATGTGATAGTACCCTGTGTAAATCCCGAGAAACCCAACTAACCCAGTGATAAGAATCCAATGATGTCGTCTAATAGATGGATGCACGAAATTTGAGAGCGAACCAGTGTGCACATTATATGCATGATGAACCTCAAAATTTCCTTTAGGATCTGACTACCTATTGAGGTAATGGCCAAGTGTAGAATCATTCTTAAGCTTTGTCATGCTCATTTATTGATTGTCCAATAGAAGCCTCCTGTTTTGCATAAAACCGCATGTCAACATTCAGTAGTTTGATTATATTGATGAGATCTTGACTGACACAGATTTTATCTTGTAAAATAACAACTTACAGAGAAATGGACAATAAATTGGTGATAGTCACAATGCACTATTAACATCAAATGATCTATATTGATTATTTCATCACATAAACCTCCATAAGAAAATGGAGAGACATGAGATTATACATCATGATCAATCACTTAAACAGTAATTAGCCATAATTAGTTTACATATGTGTTTGTAAACAAAAGAGCAGCAGTATTATGTTATATGTGTTAATAAGATTGTTAACTCGTTACATGCTAATTACTTTCCCATTGAATGGGCCTTACTTAAATCACGGTCTTGTCTTTAGCAATCTAAGAATAAGCTCAGAGGTTGCAGATCAAGTTCATATTTTCTAGGGTTTAACTACTCATTTAAGAACTATGTTTTTACTATAGATCAATGAGGTTACTCATACTTAACAACTAGAGTGAGGGATTGCATGATAATATCCAAATATGGTATCATAACTTGTCCACACATATATGTGAGTGAAGATTGGAAGTATAAGTAAAGTTCCAATAAAGCACTTAGAGTGGAAGTATGAGCTCATAGTGCTATTTTATTTTCCTTACTCTTAAGCATATTTAGGGACATGAGCGCATAAGTAATATTTTCCTAGAGTAGAAATGCATTGTGATTTTGAGGCCATACATGTGCATTGTTCAATCAACCTGGAGACACATGCGTCCCATAAGATGAAATGTAAGACCAGTAAAGTGTAAGAGAATCGTGACAATCAGAAGAGGTACATGGTAGGTGTCATACCACTGGTTTTCTAGAGATGGGGATCATGGTATACTATTCATTATCCTAATGAAGACCTGAGAAATATTATCAACAATGTATCATCATAGAATGTTGTTATATCTTTTTTTTTTCTGATCCGACACTTATTCCATTGATGGGAAAAGGTACCAAAGAAAACCATAAAGATAGAGTACCATTATGATCTGGTCAAATGCCATAAAGAGTATAATGATATTAGCTACTTCAGAGTGTGTCATGGGAAGCTTGACACCATACAATAAGACTCAAGTTCTCAATATGATAAGTCATGGTCCTATTCTTTAACTCTTATACATACCATGACTATGTTTTCCATTTCTATAAAATCGACACTACCTGAGCATATGAAAAGAGTACACCATGCTACTGATATGTACATAAGTGAGAGATTATGATAGCCGCGTACTTGGCTATCCATAACCTGATATATGAATAAGAGGTTTGCATATAATATGTATTATATAACAACAACATGTAGAGATATGGTGCGTGGCCAAGAATCCCAACTATTCAATATATGTAGAATAATACCCTTTAAGTTAGGGGGAAACACCGTACAATACTACCTTAAGGAAGGAATAAATCCACAAGATCTCCTAATATGGGAACTCTAATTCGAGGGGGACACCTCCAATATACCTCTACCAAGTAGAAGAATCAACATCATACATGTAATGACATCTCATAATGGTACTCATATCCTATATTATAAGCACACCTTACTCTTAGTGGATAGGTAAAATTTAATTCTAACGTAGGCAGAATCATTATCCCATATATAAAAAATTCTTGTGTGATCCTGATATATTATAAACATATAACTAACTAAGGGGAATGTTTGCCACATGTCGGTTGTTGGCGTAGCAGCTAATTAACACGATGAGATCCCCCTCCACTATCAGTTCGAGCTTTTGGTGTGATGATAAATTGTTTGCTATCAGAGCTGCACGACTTGTTGTCATGCCACAAGTTCGAGCTTTTGGTGTGACGGCAAGTCGTGCATCTCTGATATCAGATAGTTAAGAATGCTAGCCCCAGAGTAGTGCTGGGATGGGTGACCTCCCAGGAAATTTTCGGTGTCACTGCCTCCTAATGTTGTTGGGTCTGATTAGGTGTATACCCGACTCCATTGTGTGGGAGGGTATTGGCGTAACAACTGATTAACACGATGAGATCCCTCTCCACCATCAATTCGAGCTTTTGGTGTGACAACAAGTCGTGTAGCTCTGATACCATGAAAAGAGTCTGTGAGAATCAAATCCGTCACACCAAAAGCTCGAACTGATAGTGGAGGGGGATCTCACTGTGTTAATCAGCTGCTACGCCAACACCCTCACACATGATGCTGCCAGATATACACCCAATCGGCCCAACAACATTAGGAGGCAGTGACACCAAGAATTTCCCAGGAGGTCACCCATCGCCACACTACTTTGGGGCTGGCGCGCTTAATTGCCCGGCTCTGATACCAAATGATTTGTCGTCACACCAAAAGCTCAAACTGATGGTGGAGAGGGATCTCATCGTGTTAACTAGCTACTACGCCTACACCCTCCCGCACGACGGAGCCGGGTATATACCCAATTGGCCTAACAACATTAGGAGGTAGTGACACAAGGAATTTCTCGGGAGGTCACCCATCACCACACTACTCTGGGGCTGGCGTGCTTAACTACCTGGCTCTGATACCAAACAATTTACCGTCACACCAAAAGCTCAAACTGATGGTGGAGAGGGATCTCATCGTGTTAAACAGCTGCTATGCCAACACCCTCTCACACGATGGAGCCGGGTATACACCCAATCAGGCCCAACAACATTAGGAGGTGGTGACATCAGGAATTTCCCGGGAGGTCACCCATCCCATGACTACTCAGAGGCTGGCACACTTAACTGCCTGACTTTGATACCAAATGATTTGCCATCACACAAAAGCTCGAACTGATGGTGAAGAGGGATCTCATCGTGTTAACTAGCTACTACGCCAACACCCTCTCACACAATGGAGCCGGGTATACACCCAATCAACCTAACAACATTAGGAGGCAGTGACACTAGGAATTTCTCGGGAGGTCATCCATCGCCACGCTACTCTGGGGCTAGTGCGCTTAACTGCCTGGCTCTGATACCAAACGATTTGTCGTCACACCAAAAGCTCGAATTGATGGTGGAGAGGGATCTCATCGTGTTAAACAACTGTTATGCCAACATCGGCATCTCCATCAACTCATATACCTTCTAATATCATATCCCAAGATACATAACATTCCCTCGCTCCTTGACATGTTTCGTCCCTGAAACATGAGAAGAATCCATATAGCGAGTGTGCTTCAAATCACTGCACACTTGTTGACATGCTTGATCGTCCAACCACACATATGATATCTTACTGGGTGATATATATCTAAAATTGGTTCCATAATCTGTTACACTACTTTGATTCCATCCTTGTCCATATTTTTTACTCCTCAACATTCATGCATCTCCTTAATAATTATCCATATGCTTCCATTGCATATAATTATTGGTCCATTGATTCCATGTATAGACATAGTGATTACTCCTCTAATTCCATGTATATCCATATATATTACTGCCCTTGTGTCTCCTAACATTCCTCCATGATTTTTTCCTCTCATGATGATGAGGGTGTTTATACGATGCCACCTTAGTATCCTCAACCTTATCAATCTTTTCCTCGCCTTTATTTTCCTCTCCCACCTTTTTGTTTGCTATTTATTTTTTTTCTCGAGTAGATGATTTTTTTTCTTTTTCATTATGTTTTACTTCTTAATAATCCTCATTCCCTTCTTCAAGATCTTCAAATTCATCCTCATGTTCCATCTTGACATTAGTTTGTTCCTTCTTAAGTGTGATATCTTGAAAGATAGCCTTTTTTCTCTTGTACCATATCTTCACGTGTTTATTTTTCACATTAATATTAATTGTTCCTGAGGTCTCTAACCAAGGACATCTAAGAACAATATTCATATCATCTTTATCTAACACATAAAAATATGAATGTAAAACATATTTATCCATAAAGAGCTTTAAATCCTTTAAAGAATTGAATTTTATTACCATCCACTTGAGCTTCCTTGATATTCTTTGTCTGAACATGTAGATGTTGAGCTACACCCATGTTGATGAAGTTATACTCGTTGTTAGGGTTTATGGAAGCAATTACATTTTTTCTTTGAATGCATCCTTCAAATTGAAATATTAAAGCTTCTTTCTTTGGATATGTAATATCTAAACTCTTATCTTGATCCATTGTTGCTCCATTTGAATCATGTGTAGCCTCTTCATCATCAAAATTTTCTTCTTCGACTTCTTCTTCCTCCTCCTCTTCTTCTTCCTTATCTGAAACATCCTCATTATTGACATCTTCTTTATCATCATCTTTTTTGTTCCATTGATCTAAGAATACATGTTCCATTTCCTCCCATGACCAAGATGAAAAGGAAACACAAACTTAGATGTGGAAAATGTTTTCTTTAACTTAGATCCACCATTCTCTAGTATAAATATTGCCATCTCCATACAAAGTTCTCATCCCCATGATCCAAAAAAACTAGGGTGTTAAGAATAAACCCTTTTGATCAAAACCTGTCCTACCTATTTCCACCTAAGGTCACTTGAAAATAAAAAATACATAACACAAACCCCAATTATATTTTGAGAGATTTTTTAAAATGTAAAAAATTAGAAAATTTTCTAATATTTCGGCCTATGGAGTGAATTTTTGAAAAATCATAAAACTAAAATAACTCACTCAAAACAGATAAAAAAATTATGATTTTTTAGGGTGTCACCATAAAACATATTCACCTCAACCCAAAAAAAATCAATACATAATTCACAAAATTTTAGAAGATATAGATGAAACACAAAAATTAGGGTTTCAACCCTACAAATGACATATCTTTCTTAAAATAGCTCAAAAAAAGCTGAAATTTATATGGACTATTCTTTGAATGATTTCTCCATTTCACACAAAAATCCTTTGAAAAATTCAAAGTCAATCTCAACATATAGGTGAACCACTAATATTAGGGTTTCATCCCACAAATTGCCCAGACCGATGCTTTGATACCACTTGATAAGGTCTTTGCATATAATAAATGAGAAAGTTGAATAATATGCTAAAGATAACACATAACAATAGATATTGGTGGTCCAAGATAACCAAATATTCAATATATGCATAAATATGAGAATACCCTTATGGTAGGACAACACCATATAGTGCTCCTTAAGGAAGGAGTAATTCCATAATCTCCTAAGATGAGAATCCACTTTAAAGGGGACACCTCCAATATACCGTGCATGGTAGAAACCATGACACAAAGAAAAAACAAACAAACAACAAATGCATAGGCAGACATGTATAAAAACCAACAAGGATAAAAGCAAATAAGCATACAAGTACACAAATAATCTCATGTATGTTAGTCATAAGAAAAGGAAAGGAGTTGCAAATAAGGGTCACCAAAGTTTCACAGAGACAAACATATCAAGGTTCATAGGCCACATACATGAAAGCAAGCATACAAGCAAACAATCAAGCAAATATGATAGAAAACAATAACATAGAGGCACATAGAATAAGATAAGCTAACATTAACCAAGACACATGTGCTATCCATATTAGCTGAAAAATAACATAAAGGGTAATATAAGAAATTGAACGTGATGATGAAGGGAAAGTAACTATATTGAAACAAAAACACCTAGGTTGTATAGGAGATTCTCCTAGATTAACAAGGCCATTGAGATAAAATTAGGATAGCATTTATAATTTCAGTTTAAAGTTTAATCAATTTAATATAACGAAGCTTCACTCGTGAATTCAATACAAAAACATATACATACATGGAGAGCAGCTCCTATAATTAAGGAGTCCTTAACAATCTCCTAAAACTACTCACTCAAGATAGATGAGTTGTTAACAAATCATAGCAAGAATTTTCTAAATATCTTATATAATTCGAGTATGATTGATATTCATGCAACAATCATTTACAACAAATATGTTATTTATTCTAATTATATATATGAACTAAATACATACAGACATACATATATACATATATATGTATGTATATTTTTATATATGTATATATATACATATACACATTTATACATACATATATGTGTATGTATATATAGTTATCCTCCTTGGTTTTAACATGGGAAATAATCACACCAAAAGAATTGAAAATAGAAACACGTGTTCTTATAAGATGCAAGTTTTAGGCCTATAGTTTTGCTATTTTGGATATTTGTTACACATTACCACCTATATGCGAGAACTCAATAGTCTTTTTTTTCACTTCCGATGAATGCTCTTTCATCAACTGACCACACTTCCACTGATTCACCTACATACAATATCTCAACAGTTCTCACTTTCACTTTCAGTGAGTTTCCCACCAATCGATCAACAAAAAAGTATGACTGCTAGAAGATATTTATAGTTAGTTACTCTCTTATTCATTTGTTTACAATATATATGATTTACAAATTATCATCTTTTCAATCTTATCAATGGATTGATGACAATATTTTGTTTTTGCACATGTCATACATCACACATGCATAGAAAATTAAGGTTGAGGAACTGGTCCTCATTATTGTATATGCAACCACCATTTTGTTCTTTTGGATCATTACCACAAAATCGTAAAATGGTATAAGATGGCCACCACTACCAGGAGACTGATCATAGCTTTAGTCATTTTGGCACTGATTGGTTTATCACCAGTGCATCATGCATGCCCTTCGTCGACAATGAATGAGAGGATGATTATTGCTCTCCTTCCTATGATGCCCCCATCCTCTAGTTTCTTAGCTACTTACTTAGTAGATACAACCTTGAATCCCATGTGTATGAAACCCCCCCCCCCCCAAAAAAAAAAACTTGACTTCAAGACATTGGGTACCATAAAAAATGCACTCGCGAGACAATTTTTTAATTTTTTTTATGTTTTTACGACATAGGTTAACTTTTGACAACTGACACACTAAACACACAATTTAGGAAAAAAGGAACATCCTGACAAGCTAAAAACTAACAGTAGACCCCCAAAAGACTAAACAAACTACTACAAAACAGTTAGAACATTAAACATGATAACCATGCGGGGGATACCATTTGTAACTTTACTTTACTATTTAAAAAGCAATCACAACTTATTACTTCATAGGCATTTTGGAAATTAAAGCAAACTCTATTAAATAAAATAAACTTTAACCTCTTGACATGTATGGATGCCTACTAAAGACTCTAACAAGAGATGAATTTTTTGGCTAAACTAGCAATCGTACGTGAAATGTACAATGTGAACGCCGAAAGAGATATAGTGAAGAAGCGAAACTGGAAGAAGAGGAAAATTGGGAGAGGAAGATGGGTGTAGTAAATGGCATATGAGGGAGGAGAAGTTCATGGGAAAGGATTGAGGAATCAAAAAACCAATGTGAAAATATATCATCTATGAAGAGCATGACATAAATGTCAATCAAAAGAAGGAGAAATCTCATGTCAAGGAAGGTGACGATGAAAGTGTAGAGGAAGATATTTTAAAATGCAAGTAGCGTATGCAAAATGTTACCTAAGAAAATACTTGTTTGAATTTGCAGCTCTTGACTTTATTGGGTATTTAGATTTTTGTCACCTAAATAATATTTGATACGTGCTCCACTTTATCATCTCGATCTCACCTGTATTATTAACATGCAAAAAATGTAAAAAAAAATCTCAAATTAAAATTTCAGCAAATCCCAAAAATCAATTCCAACGAAATAACTAAATACACACGTAACCAATTGATTTAGTTGGATGTGGGTCTTACTGAAGCTGATGTGACGAGCTTCATGTATTATCTCTTGACATATTTTTACTCATTGTTCTTGTTTTTTACTATTATTTACAACGATGGCGTGTCTGATTGTACATGACAAAAATAGATGAGTAACAGTGGGATTTTAATGGAGTGAAATAAATTAGGAATCAAATCTAACTAAATGGAAAGGCAATGATGTGTAAGCTCTGAGTGATATATATTCAATACAGATCTGGAACGACTACTTGATTTCTCACATTTTGTCATTAGAACTCACAATGGTAAGTGTACGTCGGAAAAGTGACAGGTGAGCGTGAGAATCAACAAGTAACTCTTCTGCGTACCCGACCTCCCGAGGTCGTGCCGAGACAGCCGGTGGGGGTAGAATATGCAGGAAAACTAGTTAGGCAGTCTAATGTCTTCGACACGCACTAATGGTATTTGCGAATCTAAGGCAAAGAAGGCCCTTCTAACTTGGACTGGTGTGATAGATCGATCAACGAGGATGACTGCTCGAAGGCTCCAATCAATATCGAGCTCTGGCGTGATTCGATCTATGGGTTGTGGGATGCGTGGAAAATGACCCGGGATGGTTTCGTGTATTTCTCCTGATAGGGTCATATGGTGGATATGGTCACACTATGGGCGATTCTCTGGCCTAGTCCAAAATTCTCTAACTTTGTTAGCTGTTGTGTCTAGTAGGGATAACTGTTGAATGATGATAGGTGGAATCGGAGTAGACTGAAATACTAATTTACGTAGGCCAGTGTCTATGTCTAATTCTTTTATGGATTCGTTAGGCTGTGGGATCTGTGGATCACAACCATAGACTCTTGGTTGTTGCGGTCCTGTTATGGTCATACGGGAGATCAAGTTCTGATCCCTAGTATCCAGTAGTCGTAAGCTTTTTCAGCTTCTATGTTTAGAACCAACAGTTGTGCGATCTTCTCAGAATACCTTATAGGCGTTCTCGCAACTTGGATTCTTAAGCTGGTATCTATATCTACTAGGGTGTCTCCAGCGTCTGGCTGTGGAACTAAAGGATCACACCCGAATGTTTGTTCTCTTTCGAGCCCTTCTACAGTCATGTGGGTATTTTCTAGGGTAATCTGTAATTTGGCTGATTTGACCAAAATAGATGCGCTTGGTCGTCTTCAATGTTTAACCCTCTCAACTGTATCCTGATCTGTTGGAAGTCTGTTGTTGTTTGGAAGACTTGTATCCTAAGGTTTTGGTCAATGTCAGTTATTGCTACTACGATATTGGGCCGAGGCACAATTGGCTCGAAAATGTATTCCCTGGGTTCCCTAGGTCCCGTAATTGTCATGCAAAAAGCAGTAATGAAACAAACTATAATAAAGTAAAATCTAAGTGCACTTCTAGCATATATAATTTCTTTTTGTATTTTTTGGCAATTTATAAGAAAGTAGCTATTTAAAATATTTAGAGTTGACAACTAAACTAACAATGTAAAACAAACAAAATAGCCGAGTGTAGCTATTTGTCTATGCAATTTCGTATATCTATTCTAAACAACGAAATAACTAATCTATCTGCAAGATTCTCGATCCTTCCTCAGAAGTGAGGAATGAATCATAGCTTCTCAGAAACTATCAATCCCCACAACTTCCCTGGCGATATCGAGAATGGAAATAACTGAAATAAAGCGATTAACTACTCTATTTGATAAGTTCTAACTAAAACTTTGAAAGATGGAACCTGGATTTCGCAGAACAGTGGCGAATCCGACGGTGTATGTATTCGTGTCCCCTCAGTATGATCTCCTCGTTCTTTGTGCTCACGTGAATCCAGAAAAGCGTGTAATGCTTGCATCAACAGGAATAGATATTTGGATTAATGGACAGCCTCCAGAATGCAGACAGAATAGAATGCGGATAGGAGAGGGATAGCGCAAGAGTACAGAGCTTGGCCTATGCAATTCCTAGCGGGGTCTACTGCGAATCGTGCAACAAAAACGTCCAGAACCTGAAACTAGTCTGTATGAAGAGCAAAAACCTGCAACTTTAATGGCTGCCTAGACTATTCTACTCCAAAACAATAATGCTGTTTGCACAAGTTGGATCTGTGGCTTACCAACAGTAACACAAAGCTAAAACAAACCTGCAACAAACTATGCTACTAATCCTAAGCAAGTTAAAAGACCAAAGCACTGAAAACATGAAAGTTGGAGTGAAAATGGTGGCCCAAATAATGTTTGCACTTGCACAAGTTGGATATGTGGCTTACCAGCTGCAACACAATACTAACCAAAGCACTTCAATGAGAAAACTAAGAATTCAAAGAAAAGGAAAACTAAATCTAATGCAACAAGAAATTCAAAAGCAAATTTTGGGGCAAAATTCAGAGCTAAATTCAGGGGCCATTTGCATGTGCACAAACCATGCATTTATAGGAATCCAAACATGCAAAGATCAAAACCAAACTGAACTCCTAAACATTAAACAAAAGAAAAACACTATTCCAGGGGACCAAAAACATAAATGCATGCTCAAGTCGGCAAGAAAAGCTGGTAAA
Organism: Taxus chinensis; assembly: GCA_019776745.2. Lineage (NCBI taxonomy): Eukaryota > Viridiplantae > Streptophyta > Pinopsida > Cupressales > Taxaceae > Taxus > Taxus chinensis. The sequence continues at coordinate 208,692,433 of CM034148.1, read as the reverse complement.
GCGTTGATCTTTGCGTGCATTCCGTCAAAAGCACGTTCTGGAAAACGCGCACAGGACCGCCGCCCTGCTCAGGGCGGCGGTTTCGTTACTGAAGACCAAAAAAGCCAAGAAAAGAGGAAAAATAGGGAAAACAAAGCACGCGGGGGCTAAGCGGGGTATGCGGGATGTTAACGCATATCCGTAAGGCTTTTCTGGATCCTGAACACCTTGCGAAGAGACCCGTATCATCATCGGGGCACTTATTACACCGTTCCGTAGTACAGTACCTTACAATTTTGGGTACGTACATATTGCCCCCTCGGAGAAGCGTTTTAGCCATGAAGAGGCGTAAAACGGTGGGTCTGAGTATGGCCGTCCCGAAATGGGAAGTTAGAAGTTATACCTTACACGCCCGTGTGTTGAAATGACGCCGTCCAAAATTCCCGCTACCTGCGAAATGAAAAGAGAACTCAAATGCAGATAGATACAATAATTTGGAAAATAAACATTAAAATAATAGAGAAAGAGGACGTACCATTTGTGCGAGGATAGAAACTTACCTCCGTCGGTGCTCCGAACCTGTGAAAAAGATATTTAAAACAAACCGGGGCGTTATATATATGAAAGTGGGCCCATTTTCCTATTCATTTGCGCGAGTCGATTTGGTTGATTTCGAGCTCTGGGACCCACGGTGACGGTTTCTCACGCAAGTAGAGTCAAAACGTCCGCAGTGAGATAGAGATCATGCCTCCACGTGCAGAACGCCACCCCGCGAGATCACAAGTTGGTTTTATTCAATTTTGTGTTTTTCCCCCTTTAATTTTAAAATGCTAAATTCTTTGCAATGGGGGGGTATTTTCGAAAATGTTTGGTTTTAAAAGGTCCATCTAGGGGGGGCGCCTACTGGGTAGGCCCCTTTTTTGATTAAAATAGTCATTTTTTTGCATTTTTTGAGCTTTTTAAGCTTAAAAACCCGCACGGGTTTTCGGACCACGACCGTCGCCCTGGACAGGGCGGCGGTTACGTGACCGCCACCCTGATTAGGGCGGCGGTTACGAGACCGCCCCCTGCTCAGGGCGGCGGTTTTGCACAGAATGCAAAAGAACCTCACTTAAAAGCTTTTACTCGTATTTTTAGCATTTGTACGTGTTTTTATGCTTCTCTTGATATTGTTTAGATATTAACTCACTCTTCTTTGTGTGTTTTTGGGTGTATGCAGGTAAAAGAGGAGTACATTAGATGGAGCCGGGAGAGAGAGTGCGACTGGCTGCCCGGGGTATTGGATGCCCTCTCAGCAGATGAGGAGGACACATTGCAGAGGGCCGGTATATTGCGTATATCGCGTGTGCCCCACGTTGCTCCATCCAGTCACATTCTTTGTGACCTATTTTCATACTGGGATGTAGATCGGAACACCTTCCGACTGCCAGGGGTCCGTGGTGAGTGGACCATCACTTTGGAGGATGTTTACCGCATCCTGGGGGTCCTGATTATCGGGAGGAGACTTACACTAGAGACAGCAGGCTCCCGGGCACAGATCGCACAGTGGGCTGGCTATATGGGGGATGCAGCCATTTCTACGGGGCCGAAGAAGGGAGTGCGAGTCATATCTATTCCTTCTTTGCCCATCCCTATCTTTCGACAGGCTATTATGGGGATCCTTGCTTCGAGACTTATCGGGGACAAGGGAGGGGATACATTGTTATACTGTTGGGGCCCCATCATTGCACAGATAGAGGGACATGGCCGAAAATACGCCTGGGGCACGGACATTTTGGGGACCACCTACCATGATTTATACAGGGTGGTCCGATTGCAGGGATAGTCCTTGAGCCATCCCACTCTAGTCATGAGTTGGGTGTATGAGCGCTTCATTCCGTATGGCAGAGGCGTGGAGGTGGCAGATCCCGGGGCGGTGAGGGCAGCCCGATGGTCAGGTATGTCAGTGCTCAGAGCACCTCACCAGCCAGTAGCCACCCTTACCACGGCAGACATGGAGGCTACACCGTACCAGCTTATGGCCGGTATATGGGGAGAGGAGACCATGACATTGGTCTCCTGCTCCATCACAGGGCAGCTTATCGATCGTGTGGGGACGGGTAGAGGTACATCCCTTCAGCAGGGTTCCTCAGCAGTTTGGCCTCCCATACGCGGCTATGCTTCCTCCAGTAGTACCTGTTTATAGATCAGTCCGAGAGGCTAGAGGGGGGCCTAGAGGCCGTGGTTGGACAACGGTTACCCCTGGCATTCCTATTACAGCCAGGGGGTAGTTCGGGCCAGAGGGAGAGCTGGTGCGCCTCAGGCACCATTACTTCAGATTGCTGCAGGTCCTGCTCATAGCAGTGACGACCCCATAGATATTGACTCCGACTCTGAGGAGCACACAGGGGGAGGGTCAGAGGAGCAGACGGACGAGAGCGATCCTGAGTGGCATGATACTCAGGATATTCTGCGGGCAGAGAGGGAGGAGGAGAGTGCAGAGAGAGAGACCGTGGCTTCTGAGGAGCCACTCTCCCGAGGCCATGGTGGAGATGATGAGTCCGTTGCGGGGCGCCATGTTGCCCCAACTACAGGAGCAGCTCCTCAGTCGGCAACGGCATCAGCAGCAGGTGTTGGCCCTGGCGACCCATCTTGGAGGCTTGGTGATCCGAGTAAGTTATCCTCTCCTTCTTTCAATGCTTGTTTGTTTTAGGATTCGTTTTTGAATGTTAACTCTCCTTATATTTGTATTGTGTATACTTTAACCTCTTGCCTAGTTCCTAATTCGTTTTTCTTTCTTTGCTTTGCAGAGACTGTTGATGAGTGGCGGGATCTAATCCGTAGGGTTTGCGTCGATTCTCTGATGATCCCTATGGATAAGACCCGTGCGGAGTTATCTGTGGATGCCGGGGAGCCCTCAGCAGCCGGCAGGCACACTGACGTCTTCGCTCCCGTTTGGCATGTGGCCAAGATGGTGTCAACTCTCCGTACAGAGTTGGCAGGCTATAGGACAGCCGAGCGTCTTATGAGGAGCCGCTCTCATGGCGAGACTACGACTGCCCCTAGGGATCCCGAGCCCTCCGTCCATTCAGAGCGCCAACGTAGCCAGAGTCCTAGGCGAGGGTGCGCACCTTCAGCGGGATCGCGCAGGGGTTGAGAGGCCACTTGGCTTTCTGTATTTGTATTTAGATTCTTTTGTGTATTACGGGCTCTTTGAGCGTTTTGACCATGCCTAGTGCATGATGGCATTGTATATAAACTTTGATTATTTATATATATGCGTCGGTTTTGGGTCAAAACTTGTCACTTGTATTCTACTTTCTTCATTTCCAACTGCTTCGTGTATACTATGATGTATGTTTTATATGCTTTCTAGAATGTATGCAATGGAAAACAGATGATGCAAATGTTAGCTTTCTTTTTGTGTTTCATGATGCTGATACATGATATTGTAGATATATTGTGATCTTAAATCTTAGTTTCTGTGAGTAATTTGGATGCCTCATGATTTGTTTTGGCAAAGTGATGAAAATAATCAGTATGATGGATAGATTAACTTGCCCCACTCCTAACTCCACGCAACTAGTAGGATGCGAGGGCTCATCACCAAGAGCCAAGAAGGGCGCAAGTTATGGAATATGGTGAAGTGATAGTGGTGAAAGACAGACGAAGCCTTGGTGGAACCAAATGAAAACCAACAAGCTTTATTCTACCTGAATGACTTCATAGTTTTGGATGCAACTTGCTTTGCGGTTTATCCAGACTTAGACCCGTAGATGGCCACATAGTAGACAAAATCTGGGTTTTTAGGATTTTTTACTCTCTTGGAATTTTTGAATATCTGATTCATTCGTTTTTGACTTAAAGTTTGAATTGATTGTTTATGACCTTTTAACATTTACTTTGTTTAGAGGACCCCCTACACTTTGCCCCATGCTACCTGTAAGAAGCATGGGTTTATCACCGTGGGCAAGGCATAGGCGAGTAAGGGCATTTCCATCCTTTCCCAACCCTACGTCACTAGTAAGAGACGCAAGCTCATCACCGAAGGTTGGTGGGGCAAGGAAATGTGTAAAATAAAATTTTCTGTTTAATCACTTCTTGACTTGTCTATTTGAGTAAAATGTCAGTAGATGCTTATTTTCCAAAGAGATGTGTATATGGGATAGATGTGACACCATGAAGCTTCTAGAATAGACCATAGGCAAGACACCTATCCTAAGAAGAAATCAAAGCGAGAACAAACTTGCAGATCTTGGTATGGTTACCGTTAGGACTTTGTCATGTCTGATTTTGTTTGATAAAAGATTCTGAGTTGATTGATGATCTCGAAGACGGAGAAGTATGATTAAAGAACTTTATGCCAGAAACATCACGAGTTTGAAATAGATTACTTTGAGAATAGATTCCCTGATCACAATTTGTGTAAGAACAAGTGGACAAAATGATCCTAATTTGTATGAAAATGCAATGTAGATAGTTATATGGGTAGCGTTAGCTGCTTACGCGTAGAAACGCTTGAGGTGGAGAGAATTGACTGTTTCGCCAAACTCCTCTCCTTCTAGCGTGCATAAGAGGTATGCACCATTTCCGTAGTCCTTCATGACTCGGTATGGGCCCAACCATTTGGGCCGGAATTTCCTTCCTTCGCCGGTCTTCTTGTCGATCCGGCTGTCTAACCTTAGAACTAGGTCACCTTCGTATATGTCACGTTCATAGACCTTCTTGTTGTACTGCCGGCACATCCGGTCGGCATAGACTCTATGTCGTTGTTCAGCATCTAACCTAGTTTTATCCAGGCTTTCTAATTGAGAAAGACGTGCTTCTCTGTAAGCGTCCTCATCCAGAATCCCTTGTAGCGAAATGCGGAGACTGGGGATTTCAACTTCGAGTGGGAGAACTGCTTCTGACCCAAATACCAGTGAGAAAGGAGTTGCTCCTGTCGGAGTCCTTATTGAAGTTCGATGGGCCCACAAGGCCGGATATAACTTTAAATGCCAATCCCGTTTGTTTTCTTTTACCGTTTTAAGGAGAATGGCTTTCAACGTCTTGTTTGTTGCTTCAGCCTGCCCATTGGCTTGGGGATAATATAAGGAAGCCGTATGATGGCTTATTTTGAACTTACTGCATAGCTCCCGAACTTCTTCGTTTTTGAAAGAAGTTCCATTATCTGAGATAATGATTTGCGGGATACCGTACCTGCAAATGATTTGGTTCAAAATGAACTTAGCGATTACAGAACCAGGTACAGTTGTAAGAGGCATAGCCTCTACCCATTTAGTGAAATATTCTGTGGCCGTAATTATAAAATTGTGGCCGTCTGTGGATGAGGGAGAGAATTTCCCTATTAAGTCTAGGCCCCATGTAGAAAAGGGCCACAGAGTAGCAATTGGTTGCAAAGATTGTGCCGGCATGTGGATCTCATGAGAGAACTCCTGACATTTATGACACCTGCGTACAAACTCTATTGTGTCATGTTCTAGAGTGGGCCAGAAATAGCCCATTCGATGTATTTTTCGAGCAGTGGCATGGCCACCGAAGTGGCCTCCACATATACCGCTATGGGATTCATGGAGAATCTTTTTGGACTCTTCTGTGTCAACACACCTTAAGAGCATCCCATCGAATGCTTTCCGATAGAGGACTTGCTCTATAATGACGTATTTAGTTACGATAATACGTAACCGTCTTCTTTGTTGAGGTGTAGCTCCTTCTGGGTACCTGTGGTCCATGATATAACTAATAATATCAGCGTACCAAGGGCACTCAGATATAGCAGGTCGGGTTTCGACGTAGTATACGCACTCATCTGGAAAATCTAAGTCTACTAAGTTGCCTCCGTCTAGCGGGTTATCGGCTAACCAATCTGAAATGATTTGTCCTTTAACTGACTTCTGGTTTACAAACGTTAATTTGAACTCTCCCATTAAGGTTATAAAACGTCCAGCCTTTTTGGACAGGGACCCTTGTGTGAGAAAAGTCCGTAAATGGTCCGTCTTTACTATGACCCTTGTCTCTTGATTTAGCATGTAGTGTCTTAGGCGTTTAGTAGCAAAGACTATGGCGAGACATTCTCGTTCCGCTTGTGTATAGCGTTTTTTGTAATCGAGCAATGTTCGGCTAATGAAATAAATTGCACGCTCTCTCTTGTTATCGTCTTCTTGGGCTAGCATGCAAGCTAACGAAACATCGGTAGCCCGTGAGTATAGGATTAATGGGCGATCTAGCTTAGGTGGCATTAGCGTAGGCAGTGATAACAGGAAACGCTTGACAACATCAAAAGCTTCATTGCAATCTTCAGTCCAATCAATGCTATAGTCCTTTTTAAGTAAATTGTTGATTGGATGAACGGCGAAGCTTAGATCCGGGATAAATCGCCGGATTGCACCCAGCTTTCCGAGAAATGATCTGATTCCAGATTCACTCGAGGGTGGGACCATTTCGAGGACAGCCCGAATTTTGGCTGGATCAACATCGATCCCCCGTGATGATATGATGTAACCTAGGAGCTTTCCTCCTGTTACACCGAAGACGCATTTCTCTGGGTTTAGGGTAACTCCGTATTCTATTAGGCATGAAAGGATGATGCGAAGTACTTCAGGATGGTCACAACGCTTCTTGGCCTTAGCCAACAAGTCATCTACATAGGATTCCACGATTTTATGGATTAAATCATGAAATATGTATGTCATGGCCCGCTGGTACGTAGCACCGGCGTTCTTGAGACCGAATGGCATAACAGCGTAGCAATAGGTTCCCCAAGGAGTTATAAACGTGGTTTTAGCTTGATCTTGCTCGGATATTTTGATTTGATTGTATCCCGAGAATCCATCCATGAGAGACAAGAGTTCAAAACCTGCTGTTGCATCAACAATAACGTCTATGGATGGTAATGGGAAGTCGTCCTTAGGGCAAGCTTTGTTGATATCTCGAAAATCTATGCAGATGCGTATCTTTCCATTCTTCTTGAGGACGGGAACGATGTTGGATACCCATTGGGAGTAGTCAACTGGCTTGATGAATCCTACTTGGAGGAGTTTTATCACCTCCTCTTTTACCATGAGAGCTACTTTGGGCTTCATGGGTCTTGATTTCTGTTTAATTGGCTTTGCATCTGATCTAGTGACGAGGTTGTGCACCGCAATGTGGGGTGCGACTCCTGTCATCTCTTTGTAATTAAATGCAAATGCCTTCTGATGTTCTTTGAGAACCTGAGTATGTATCTCTACTTCCTCTGGGGTTAACGAAGAACCTAGCTTTAAAATTCTTGGTTCATCTTCCGTTCCGATATTGACATCGATTGTTTCTTCAATTAAAGAGGCGTTACCCTCTTCGAACTCAGGCGGTGCCGGAGGTAGATCTATATCATCCCCGTTTTCCACCGCGTATATATTAGGTTCTTTTTGTGAGGGAAGATTCGTTACGGGATTTCCGAAGTAGGAAGATGAATGCGGGATCAGAGATAAATCTAGCGTGTGATAGGAGAGATGTAATGCTGCAAAGGCATTTAAGTAATCCAAAGTAGCCGCATCATTTCCAACATGGTCTAGGACGGTAGATTCACTTCCGTTTGAAAGAGGATCCATCATTGTTTTTATTAATGGTTCTTTACGAATGGATACCGTGAAATGAGTATCTTCTAGCTCATTGCTTGGAGTGAAGCGTGATGCCGAAGTTGCTATTGAATTGGCGAGAAGATTCTTCTCTCGCGGAATTGCTTCAATGGATATGAAGTTGAACGCCTTGCTTAAATCTAATACAGCATTTTTGTAAAGTTGCAAGTGTTCGGCTTTAGTTTCATATACCTCTGAAACTTGGTTTGCCACTAATTGCGAGTCTCCTAAAACTCTGATATTATCAATATCAATTCTTTTGGCTAGGGTAAGGCCAAGGAGGAGTGCTTCGTACTCAGCGCCGTTGTTTGTGCATTCAAAGTTCAATTTAAAAGAGAATGGGAGGACCTTTTCTTCGGGCGAGGTAAGAATTATACCTGCCCCCGCTCCATAGCGACATTTAGCTCCATCGAAATGGAGAGTCCAATACTTAGCCGGGAGTATGGATGTAGGTGTATCCACTGTGTTTGCACACTCTACTTCTACCATACAAAGATCTTCTGCTGGCAAGGAACCAACACCTAGGGAAAATCCTATGCCTACTGAATCGAATGGTAAGAACATCGGTGAATCTTGTTCTATCAACTCAACAATCTTTGCAGTAGTCCCTAATGATACTGTCTCTTTAGTTTTACCTTTAGGGGTTGGAATTGTTTGGTCTATGTTGGTAGTTTCAAGATCTGTCGTAGGTATCAACTTTTCCTCTGGCTTTGGGTCAGAGGGTTTGTTAAGTTGGTTTGTTGGAAGTTCGAATTCTGAGTGTATACCCGGTCTTTTCTTTAAATCAGCTAGGTGTACGTCAAATGGCCTTGGGTCGCCTTTGGCTACAAATACCTTTCCCAGATGCAGGAATCTTACTTCTTGAAATAGCGTGGAAGGGATTGCCTTCATGCGGTGTATCCATGGTCGGCCGAGGATCATATTATAATTGGTTTCCCGATCTATAATATAAAACTCAGTTAGGATTGTTTTAGGTCCTAAGGTGACCGGTAGTATTATAGTTCCTATCGATGTGGCTTTAAGGCTATCATAGCCTCTCAAGGTATTTCGTGTAGTAGAACAGTTTGTTTCTCCATATCCCAATTTTTGGAGAAAAGAGAAAGGGACTATGTTAACTGCAGCCCCGTCATCAACCATTGCTCGTTTTACATAGTTATTATAAACTTGTACTTGCAAGTGTAGGGCTGGATCGCCTCGGCGTGTGATCTCAGCGTCTGTAGGCATTTTACTTATTTCGAATATGAATTCAACATCTCTCTCCGCCTGTCCCGGTGGATAAACATCAAAGTCTATATGATTTACTTGTGCTTCCGGTGGTGGAGTGATACTAATTAAATGACCCAAACCTAACGCCTCTAAAAGAGCAGCCCTATGAGCAGGGGAATTCTTTAGTAAATCAAGGAATGAAATATGCGAGAAGGTTTTTGTTAGATCATTAATTAGATTGTAAGCACCCATAGGTTTTGCTATGGTTTGTTGGACATTATCTGCTTCCGGAAGATGGCTTGGACTATGTTGAGAGAAATATTCTCGTGTCCTCGTAATTGCTTCAACGGGTAAATCAGAGTCTAACTCTACTAATCCAACTACCTTAGGTCGTGGTTGACTTCCTAGTTGTGGCACGACTAACGGATTTAGCGAGGTTGAGGCCTCGTGATCGTTGTTTCTTGTTATTACACCTTTGTTTGTTCCAGTTGGTTTCAACCTATCGCTATCATGATTTGGGAGTGGATCATTAAAGATCTTGAGAGGAGCGTTCTGAGGGGAAACTGCCCTTGCGAAGATATTTGCCGTTGGTGACGTAGGATCTGCTAAGAACATATCCATAAAAAATTGCTTTTGTTCATTTGGCAAGCGTTGCATAAATTTTTTGTAATCACGACACGTTCTAGTGTCATGACCCCGAATTTTATGGAAACCACAATAAGAATTGGGATTGTAATTCCCGTTTTGTTGGTTTGGTGTGTATTGTGGCCTAAAATTCCGATCAAACTGTTGCCTATTAGGACCAAAGTTTTGTTGTTTCTGGTTTTGATTTTGGTTTTGATAACTAAAGGAATTTTGGCTTGGTCCTTGTATGGGATTTTGCCGTTGTTGTTGTTGTGGATTATTAAAATCCACCGTATTGATCGTCGGGGTAAAATTGTTGTTTCTTTGGTTGTTTGTTTGCGACGGAGTATTAACGACATTTACCCTCTTGGGCTGATCAATTACCCCATCTGTTGTTACCCCATGATTTTTGTTAAGGATTTTGGGTCCTTGATTGACGTTTGTGGCGGTTGTAATATTTTGAGTAGAGGTGATTAACCTCCCGTTTGCTCCATACGTCTTACGGCCACTATCTATCGCTGCTTGATCAATTCGCAGAGCGCTCTCAAGTACCTCATCATAAGTCCTTAGTGGGAACTTCTGGACTTCTTCCTTCACTTCTCTGCTAAGAGAATGAAGGAATAAATCGCATAGCTCCATATGATCCATGTTTGGAGCGCTTGCCGAGGAATAAAGGACTGTGCGCCACCTTTGGATAAAATGGGCGACAGACTCGTTATGTTCTTGCTTGATGTGCAAGAACTCCCTGATTCCTGTCCTTAATATTTTGTTCATGTCGAAGGCTTTGATGAACTCAGACACAAGTTGTTTGAATGAGTGTATGGAAGCTTCAGGTATCCTATAATACCAATCAAGAGCAATGCCTTCCAATGTCTTAGGGAATATTTTAGCAACAACCCCATCCCATGGGAGTAATTCACGAATGGCTGTAGCATAAGCTTTGATATGCGCATTCGGATCTCCTTCTCCTTTGTATTTGGGCAAATCGGGAAGAGGCCTTGGAAGCATAATGCTTCGTATGGCGAAATCTAAGGGCTCCTTTAAATATTCTGAATAAGTCCCTATCGCATATGTCTCAACCATTGATGGTGCCTGTTGAGGAGGCGATGGCGGAACGGGTTGTTGATATGGCGTAACGTACGCATTGGTAGGGGCATAAGGCAATCCTTGCATTTGAGCAAACATGCCGGGGGATGAGTACATATCTCCTTGTGGCAATTTGGAGTACATGTTTAAGTACGAAGGGGTACTATCCAGGAATGGATTGCTCTGTACTGGACCCGGAGGAACAGTGCTAGCGATAGTGGGTCTAGTTGGCACTTGTTGTGAATACTGAGGAGTCATACCTAACGTGCCTACTCCTGTGAGGAGATCTACTTGGCCAGAGTAGTATGGAGGATTAAAACTCCCCGTTTGTATGAACAGAGGATTTTGATTTGCTTGAGCAAGTTCTAACCCTCGCACTCTTTCTACTAACGTTGAAATGACTTCGTTTGGTGAAGTCACGGTATTTTTCCTGAGTGGCGTTTGTTGTGTATCTTGGCGTTGTATAGGCATGTGATAGCCTGTCAAGAACTGATTGCTATCCTGCCAAGTTTCTCCAAGAATATTTCTTGTAGATATATTTTCTTGAAAATGGGTCTCGGGTTGTACTTGTAAACTTCCTACAGGTGGGTACATACCCCAGGAGCGTTGTTCACTCCTAGGATAAGGTATTGATTGTCCATCATCTAAGACCAAGTATGGATCTGATTGTCCACTAATAGGCAGTCTGAGTAATATCTGAGGAGATGAAGCAGATTCTCCAGTCAATGTCATATTGTTCGAGCCTGAAGGCTCTGTTTGTGTTTGAGCAAGTTGCTCCAACCCCTCTGTTTGGAAGGACGAGTTATATCTAGTCCTTGGTGTTTGTGTTGACAATTGATTAGTTGAATAGTTGTCGCCCCACACTGAGAGTGAGGGTGATGACTGCCTATTCTGTTGGGCGTAGTATGCCTCAAGACCCAGGAGGGGTCTGTCGTATGCATCAAATCCCGACATATTCGGGGGGTATATGAATACCCGCAGAATAATGGGAAGGAGAGAAGGTGATTTGGAGAAGATGAAACTTCTCAAAGAGAAGGTGAAAGAATTGCTTGTTTCACGTTGGGTTCACCAATTTTGTACGTCGGAAAAGTGACAGGTGAGCGTGAGAATCAACAAGTAACTCTTCTGCGTACCCGACCTCCCGAGGTCGTGCCGAGACAGCCAGTGGGGGTAGAATATGCAGGAAAACTAGTTAGGCAGTCTAATGTCTTCGACACGCACTAATGGTATTTGCAAATCTAAGGCAAAGAAGGCCCTTCTAACTTGGACTGGTGTGATAGATCGATCAGCGAGGATGACTTCTCGAAGGCTCCAATCAATATCGAGCTCTGGCGTGATTCGATCTATGGGTTGTGGGATGCGTGGAAAATGACCCGGGATGGTTTCGTGTATTTCTCCTGATAGGGTCATATGGTGGATATGGTCACACTATGGGCGATTCTCTGGCCTAGTCCAAAATTCTCTAACTTTGTTAGCTGTTGTGTCTAGTAGGGATAACTGTTGAATGATGATAGGTGGAATCGGAGTAGACTGAAATACTAATTTACGTAGGCCAGTGTCTATGTCTAATTCTTTTATGGATTCGTTAGGCTGTGGGATCTGTGGATCACAACCATAGACTCTTGGTTGTTGCGGTCCCGTTATGGTCATACGGGAGATCAAGTTCTGATCCCTAGTATCCAGTAGTCGTAAGCTTTTTCAGCTTCTATGTTTAGAACCAACAGTTGTGCGATCTTCTTAGAATACCTTACAGGCGTTCTCGCAACTTGGATTCTTAAGCTGGTATCTATATCTACTAGGGTGTCTCCAGCGTCTGGCTGTGGAACTAAAGGATCACACCCAAATGTTTGTTCTCTTTCGAGCCCTTCTACAGTCATGTGGGTATTTTCTAGGGTAATCTGTAATTTGGCTGATTTGACCAAAATAGATGCGCTTGGTCCTCTTCGATGTTTAACCCTCTCAACTGTATCCTGATCTGTTGGAAGTCTGTTGTTGTTTGGAAGACTTGTATCCTAAGGTTTTGGTCAATGTCAGTTATTGCTACTACGATATTGGGCTGAGGCACAATTGGCTCGAAAATGTATTCCCTGGGTTCCCTAGGTCCCGTAATTGTCATGCGAAAAGCAGTAATGAAACAAACTCTAATAAAGTAAAATCTAAGTGCACTTCTAGAATATATAATTTCTTTTTGTATTTTTTGGTAATTTATAAGAAAGTAGCTATTTAAAATATTTAGAGTTGACAACTAAACTAACAATGTAAAATAAACAAAATAGCCGAGTGTAGCTATTTGTCTGTGCAATTTCGTATATCTATTCTAAACAACGAAATAACTAATCTATCTGCAAGATTCTCAATCCTTCCTCAGAAGTGAGGAATGAATCATAGCTTCTCAGAAACTATCAATCCCCACAACTTCCCTGGCGATATCGAGAATGGAAATAACTGAAATAAAGCGATTAACTACTCTATTTGATAAGTTCTAACTAAAACTTTGAAAGATGGAACCTGGATTTCGCAGAACAGTGGCGAATCCGACGGTGTATGTATTCATGTCCCCTCAGTATGATCTCCTCGTTATTTGTGCTCACGTGAATCCAGAAAAGCGTGTAATGCTTGCATCAACAGGAATAGATATTTGGATTAATGGACAGCCTCCAGAATGCAGACAAAATAGAATGCGGATAGGAGAGGGATAGCGCAAGAGTACAGAGCTTGGCCTATGCAATTCCTAGCGGGGTCTACTGCGAATCGTGCAACAAAAACGTCCAGAACCTGAAACTAGTCTGTATGAAGAGCAAAAACCTGCAACTTTAATGGCTTCCTAGACTATTCTACTCCAAAACAATAATGCTGTTTGCACAAGTTGGATCTGTGGCTTACCAACAGTAACACAAAGCTAAAACAAACCTGCAACAAACTATGCTACTAATCCTAAGCAAGTTAAAAGACCAAAGCACTGAAAACATGAAAGTTGGAGTGAAAATGGTGGCCCAAATAATGTTTGCACTTGCACAAGTTGGATATGTGGCTTACCAACTGCAACACAATACTAACCAAAGCACTTCAATGAGAAAACTAAGAATTCAAAGAAAAGGAAAACTAAATCTAATGCAACAAGAAATTCAAAAGCAAATTTTGGAGCAAAATTCAGAGCTAAATTCAGGGGCCATTTGCATGTGCACAAACCATGCATTTATAGGAATCCAAACATGCAAAGATCAAAACCAAACTGAACTCCTAAACATTAAACAAAAGAAAAAACTATTCCAGGGGACCAAAAACATAAATGCATGCTCAAGTCGGCAAGAAAAGCTGGTAAAGCGTTGATCTTTGCGTGCATTCCGTCAAAAGCACGTTCTGGAAAACGCGCACAGGACCGCCGCCCTTCAGGGCGGCGGTTTCGTTACTGAAGACCAAAAAAGCCAAGAAAAGAGGAAAAATAGGGAAAACAAAGCACGCGGGGGCTAAGCGGGGCATGCGGGATGTTAACGCATATCCGTAAGGCTTTTCTGGATCCCGAACACCTTGCGAAGAGACCCGTATCATCATCGGGGCACTTATTACACCGTTCCGTAGTACAGTACCTTACAATTTTGGGTACGTACAGTAAGGTGCATTCAACATCCAGCCACGAAGAATGTGTAATCTATCTTCCACAACAGAACTTGTTTTCGTAATTTAACATATGATGTGTTTTGTCTACGTTTAAGAAGGGCATGTCTTAGCAAATTACAGTCATGAAATATTTGGTTATTATAAATATACAATATATTCATTATATTCAAATTTAAATTAGAGTTAAAATATGTTAAAAAATGTTACTTATGTTGTGCAAGGGGTCGAGGTAACATATTTTAGATATATCTAAGAATGCAAAGAGTGGTCGATCAAAATTGCAGATGTTAATAGGTGTTGTTTATGTTTTTAGCTATTGCGTTATATGGGTAGTTAGGAAAAAAACAAATGTATTCACTTTCATGTGCTTTAATAGATAATTTAGAGTCAAGGATATGTCGAGTGGAATGAAAACCCAAAGGTGGGGGTTTCATACACAACAACGATTAGGGTTTTTATACAGCTATTAGGAAAACAAATTAAAATTCTGGAAAAAAATGGCAAAACAAATATCTAAATTTAATTATAACAAATCTCAAAAACCAATTCCAACGAAAAAACTAAATTCAAACCTAAACAAGTGAATCAATTTGATGTGGGTCTTACTGAAGCTGATTTGAAAAGCTTCATGTCCTATTTCTTGACATGTTTATGCTCATTGTTTTTATTTTATGCTATTATTTGCAATGATAGTGCGGACTCTGATTCCCATTTACAGTAATGGATTCATTGAGAATTTCAATAGATAAATGATTAAAAGTAAACATGACCATTTTGATTTATTCATGTTTCCTTCATGTGACGTGCAAATGCAACCAACAAAATATGGTCATTGATACAAACCAACATATGAATGACATTGATTACTGTCAGTTTTGTTGATACAGACCAACATATGAATGATGGAGATTAGGATATGAGCCCCATGGATTTCTACCTATAAATGTACACATTTCGGCATAAATTTCGTTATGAATACAAACCTTGATATGGTATTGTTGTGTTTTGTCTTATCTATATGTATTTTTTTCACGATAATGGTAGAGACATGCCCTCTAATTCTATTGGTTGAAAAAGTAAAAGATAAAAGATGCACTCATTCCTTTAGTTGAAAAAGTGAATACAAAAGATAAGTATAAATACAAGTATTTCAGGATTTTGAAGGAAGTGAATCAGTTAATTTTTTAGACTTGTAATCAAAATACAAGCAAGATCCACTTAGTCAAGAGATATGTATTTCAATTATTGTTATTGAATGGAACTTGTAGTTGATGAATTTGTGATTTGTTAATATTGAATGTAAGTGTAAATGTATTGCAGTGGGAGTGTGTCACAAAATGTTGGGAAACAATATGTCGGAGGTGAGAAAGGTTGTAAACATGGTGAGGTGGTTTAAGATCAAAAAAGTGAGATTGTTTGAGGCCCATAAAGAAGCCCTAAAATCCTTGGCAAACACAAGCATTTAAGTAATTATGGAAGTGGGCAATGATGAGCTTCAGAAAATAACATGTGATCAGGTTGTACTAAACATGTGGGTCAATGACAACATTCGTAACTTATATCCCACCACAAATATTAAATATGTTTTTATGGGAAACGTGGTGTTGAACCATAGAAACAAGTAATACATGCAATATTTTGTTCCCACCATGTGAAACATTCAAATGGCAGTGAGGAATTCAATTATGCAAAACATAAAGATGTCCACCACCCACGTAACTTTCATATTCGGAAATTATTACCCACCTTCTCAGGGAGAATTTCACAACGTTCTCAAGAACCCATTTCATCCTCTACTCACCTTTCAGTCTAACAACGGGTCTCCTTTCCTAGCCAACATGTATCCAAATTTCAGCTAAGTGGACAACAAGGCTAGTATATCCCTTAACTATGCACTTCTTAAGCCCTTTGTGTTATGCAAATATAGTCATCAAAATATGTTCATTGATACGAACCAACATACACGAATGGTGATGATTACTGTTAGGGGCGTTGATACAGACCAACATGTGAATGTGGTGAATATAATATGTTGTCAAAAACCCCCCAGGATTTCTTCCTGTAGACATGTCTTTCGACGTAATAAATTTGTAATGTGCAAAAGACAGTGTCATTTCACATAAATAATCCTAAAATATTTAAACACATTCTAAAAAAATCTCTAGTAGACTCTAAAAGGACGATTCATAATATAATATGAAATTGTATGTATATACTCATCATCAGACGCCCTTGCGGATTTGGAGGGGGCATGTCTTCCAATATGCATCAATAATAACATTATTATAATTTTGTTAGCATACGTCGGATGACTCATTTGTGACGGATATGGAGACTGACATCTGTGAGGTGGTCGACACTGATACGACAGAGAAAGGTGCAATAGTTCCAGCTAGATGGGCACAAAGAAAACCTATGGTCAATATTCGTGTGTAGAGGATGTTGAAACACTGAAGGGGATCTTTAGAGGGATTCATATTGGAAGGTTAGAATTTTCAACAATGTGACTAGTGATACAAGTTCTTCCTCGTGTCAGTTAAATGAAAGATCAGAAGGCTTAAAGTTGAGGTAGAGAATTATGTTGAAGATATTATTGAATCATGCATTGATGAGTACCATGAGGAGAAAAAGAAGAGCTATGATGATGTTTTGTTGGGGATCATGATCTATCAAGCCCACCAAGGTGAAAGTGAAGGTGACGTATCAAAAACATGTTATCGAGGCAACAAGTCATTGATGAATGCAAAAAAAAATCATCACAAGGAGCGACATGACATTCATGTTGTTGATGTGGACAATGACGCACAACCTGCTGTAGGACATTTATAGATGCGATGATATGACCTGTCAGATCGAAGTGGTTGCCATCCCCTTTATATTATTTCGAGAATGCCTTCTGAGTAAAAATACTTATTTATAATAAATCCTTATAATAATTTCTTCAACTTATAATCGTAACATATAAAAAAACGTTTAACTTGATATAATCCAAATCTAATTAATTAAAATCCGTAATTAGTTGAGTACTTTAAAGGAGGTATAACTCAATTTAGTTTAGACAAACGATAAAAAATCAGTTTATAGTGTCAAATAATACTAACGAAGAGAAACCCAAAAAAAAAATCACGTAAAAATAATATAAGAATGTTCAAAAGAATAATAAAAAATTACACCTAATTTTCCATAGCCCGTAATGCGTGGACTAGCCACATACCATCTGAAGGCGGTTGTATACGATGTGTCACCTTCACGAGCACCTTGACTTTGTGCATTGTTGAGTTTTATTGTACGTGCCATCTGTAATGAAAAATCCCTTTCTTTTATCTATGTATAATAACCTTTTATGGTCTTGAATCACATAAGCCTTCCTGATTGATTGAGAAAAACATGAACTACTCTCTTTTTTAAAACCGTGGTTGCAAATGGAAAATCAAAATTTCAGATGTATATGGTTGTTTTTGTTATCCTCCCTATTGGCGCACCTGCAGAAATGCCTTTACCCATGGAATCTCAATTGTCTCTAAGAGGTATGTAGAAGAAGAAGAAGATTGAGGATTAGGAGGCACTCAATTCGAGTGTAATATTGTCTACTGCTTATGAGCAGCTGTGCCCAGTGCACTATAACCTTTGCAACATCATTCTCATGGTACACAACGGCGATGTCCAGCACTTAAAGGTTGGAAAGTGTTGCTAACTCATTGGGGAGCCCTCCGGAAAGGTTGTTGTGAGAGAGGTAGAGAGAAATAATCTTTGAAATCTTTCCCACTGACAAACAACTATTTCAAATTTTACAGCATCTTCTGTTTTAGATTTCTACTGTTTTACGAGATTTTTGAAGTAACAACAAATTTTTAGCTAGAGCTCATAACATGTATAAGTGCATGTTGACAAAATGGAAATATGGATCGCCTGAGATTGAAGCAACAATCATTACATCCCTATTACCCATTGTCCTTTTGTACTTACATCATGTAATGATATTGCTATTCTGTTGGATTACTTTCACCAAACAATGCTCCTTGAATTTTCAGCCTTGGTGTGTCATTCGAAGATTTAATTTTTATCATTTAACCATAAATCATTACAAAAATTTGTAGATATAAAAAACACAACTGTAAAAATGTGTGAACTCAACAAAGGATGTCCTAGGATAATAACAAAGATTTTCAAAAAGGAAAGGTTTTAACATACCAATAATGACACTGTCAATCGAGGCTTCACCATTTGGAATATGACGAATGGGTGAAAATAGGGTCACAACCACAGATTGATGTGTTGTATTCATGCATACATGTACAATACAGATAATGTTCCTCTCATTTACAAATATAAAATGGATCAAGAATGAAAACTCTTGTATTTCTGATAGCTGTTTGTTGTTCAAACAAAGTTTTGTTAAATTGGAGAGCTTTCATGTCAAGGCTGGAATGGGGCTGTGGATTATGTTTCCCGTAATGGAAACCCACTGCACATTGATCAAATTGGCAAAGGAAGACAGTAGCACCTTGTTCAACTCATCGTGGAACCCATGTTTTCCTTCTTGCATGACACGAATCCTACCTTATCCTCAATGACACAGAGGAGAGGTGTACACGGTGGTGAAGTAGGATTTCACGCAACAAAATAAATAACCAGATTTATCAGAAGTCGATGATACGATGCATAAAGTGGATGGTCTCGATTGTGGCTTGATATTTGACTATGTCATAGGGGGGCATGTTTCTACTAGAGAACACGCCTTTCAGTGTAAATATCTAAAATTCTAGTCAAACTCTAAGCTCGTATATGACACGACTTACCCACACGATTGAATTACAAAAGAAAATTTTGGTGCACGTGTGGATTTATCGTTAAGACTTTTTACAGGTTAGACTATTGTTTCTACGCTAACATTTTTTTCACTAATCTTATACGATGGATTTATGAAAATGTGTATTATTTTTAATGTCTCTACCATCCAAGAAAAACTTCCTCTCATTTTTTGTAGCTACTACTGCCTAAAATCCCTAGTTAATTTTCTAACATATAGTCTATCATAATTCTCTATTTCTCATATATTTTCCAACTATTTTTTCCCACGTTTTTTACATATTCACTTTTCTTGATCTATCCTCTAAAAAATCTTCCAGGACTTCAAAACAATACATAGTATGAAAAATACATGAGTATGAATTAAATTTAAGAATAATGCAACAAAGGCACTTGCATAAATATTTGAGGCCTACTAAATATCATATTCTTAATACAATTATGTAATTTTTATTTTATTTTGAATGAAGTGAAATGAATTTTTATGTAAGGTTGGACACTAACTACGACTAGCATATATGGAACTAATAAATTTATCTACTCTTCATAAAAACCAAAGTAAAATAAAATAAATTAACACCCCCTAAATTTTAGCACCCTAGGCAGTTGCCTAGTTTGCCTAGGCCTTAATCCCCCTTTGCTCACTCACCGTAGATGAGTTGTTTACAACTCGTAATAAAAAAATTATAAATATCTTCTGTAATTACAACATGATTTTTACTCACGTAACAATAATTTACAACACACATATTCTTTATTCTAACAATATATGTATGAACTAAATATATATAATATTTTTCATCATGTAAAATTGTGTATGCGTCCTACATCAAATTCAAGATACCTCTTGAATGCACATGTGTAAAGAGTATATAGAAAATACGATATCCATCAAACAATATGGGAGACAACATATTTAAAGTGAAAAGCTATCAAATCAAGTCATATGTAGGTCTTGATTTTGTATTTTTCATAATATTTGATTGTGTTTGTACTTATTTGAATGTTTTTGTATTTATTGAATTATTTAAATATTTTTATATTTTAGAATTTTTGTATAAAAAGTCAAGAGAAAAGCAAGAGTTATCATGTGAGAGGGTCCAAACAATGAGGAGGCTTAGGCCTTGAAATGACATTGTGCCAATTAGGAGTAATAAGTAGATGAATATTTAGCTTAGTAACAGTAACATGTAATCCATTAGTAATGGGAGTAACAAAAATAACTATATCATGGTCAATAAAAGCCATAGTGGCAACATGTTCAATTAGAAAAGGTCTATAGCTAGTGTTAACATTAATAATATCTTGTATTACATGACAAAGCTTGAAGAACTTGTTAGTAGAATGGCCAATACATATATGATAATCACAATATGCATTAGAATCAACATATTTACCATAAGGTTTGCTTGTATCAACCTCGACATATGGAGGGAGAGATAAAAGGTTTCTCTCTAACAACTTTTGAAGGACCACTTAGGGTGAGGATATAGTAAAATAGGAACTTGAGCATTAATCGCGTTGCCTTCATAAGTAGATGTAAATGTATATGTAGTAGGATCATTAGATGCATACTTAAGCTCATTCAAAGTAATAGATGTAAAAGCCATAGACATTATAACATTTTGAAGGGGGATATGGGTTGCCCCCAAATATATAGTCTATGTAGATGCATAAATAATAGGTGTAGCTGATGCAGGAGAATCAATTGCATAGTTGAATAAAACAAGGTTTTCGGGTTGATATAGGTGTTAGGAGGTCATTTAGGTGTCTTAGTGAGTTTTGAGTCCTTAAGGACCTTTTTTTATTGAAAATTGGAAATGCTAAGTTGATATGAAAGGAGTTAAATGTAAAGTTAAGGTTATTTAAGACCTCATAAGGGTATTAGGGGTGTCTTAGCCTTAGTCTTAGGTTAACACGACCCAAGTCATCTTAAAACCATGGTTGGGTGGTTTTGAAACTACCTCTACTTGTTTAAAAAGGAGGAAATTCGAATTGAGGAAGGATTTAAGTTTGAAGGAGATGTGGAGTAGGGAGGAATAACCTTGTATTAGAGCAAAGGGCTTAAGAAGCTATCTAGAAAAGTGTTGAAAATCTATAAAGAAGCTTCTTTTTGTATTGTAAACTGTATGACTCATTATGTTATTATCTTGCTTGAATGTTTATGAATTTATTAGTGATTTTCCTTGGAGAATGTTTTTAAAAATATTTGTTACAAGTATGTGATGATGAACATCTATAAGAAGGGCACGAAGATGCTTAAGAAGGAGATCAAGATATGAGAACAACCACAAGTGGACATATTGAATCATGTGGATAATTATTAGTGTTTAAAGTTCTGAGTTGATTTGGTAAAACCCTGAGATAAGTGTTGAAAGTGTAGGGTCCTTGTTCTAATTACCATGTAAATGGGGGTTTAAGAGATGTTAATAGTGTGATTCTTTAGTTCAAAGTCAAATAGATATGTTCTTTGGGTAGTTATTGAGCATCCTTGTAGGGTTGTGTACAAAGGAGTTGAAGATTATTGTTAGGAATTGCCTCAAGTCCTTGAAATGAAGTTGGGAAATGTTAAAAACTAATCCTATAAGTTTGGATGCTTCAAAAAAGTGGGTTTGGGTGCTTTATGATAGACTGTGTAGGGAAACAGGGTGTTCTTGAGAAGGAAGAGTGAAAAATGAGAGGGACAAAATTGGTGTATAAGGATTCACATGTTAGATCCCAAAGAAGAAAGGTGAGGAGTGTTGTTATAGTGCTTTTAAAACAAGTTTGAGGTTTTGAAAACCATTTTTCAACAAGTTATTACAAAAATACCCTTATCGGGTTTTGTGGAAACCCTAACTTAGGGTATATAGGAAAAATGCCAAAAATTGAGATTGAGAGGATGACATATTTTGAAATTTTAACCATATGATCTTGGTATGATTAGGAAGGATATTTCAAATTCTCATGACAATATGACATCGTACAACCTTATTTTTATCTGACAGTCTAGAAACTGTGTATAAGAGACATAATCAAAGCAAGTAATTTGAAATATGGGCAAATTTCTTTAGGAACCATCTACAAGGTGAGTATGGTGAGAAGCATGGGCTTAAAAGGTATTAGGAAATCGCATTTTTTTTTTGAAGAAAATGACTTTGCAAGGAGTTATCTCCAAAACTATCATGTGACAGGGCTAGTAAATGTGTAAGGCAGTTTTGAGGACATGAAAGGTGTTGTGTTGAATTTTTTTGATTACTCAGGGTTGGAAAATGAATAATACCACATGAATAACTTATTAAACTTTGATCAATTCTTGAGGTAGTTTTGAAGAGGACTTGGAGGGAAAAGGAAAAGTTTGTAGTTTGTGATACCAATTTTTACTAGACTGTACAGTCCTCAAAGAGAGTGTTAAAAAGAGGAAAATATTAGTGGGCCTTGTCTTGTATTGTCAATAGTGAATGAAATCTAATTCTATCTAAGAAGCTTAAGAGGTTGATAAATTGGTGGAAAACCTTTGGTAGAACCATTGTTGGTCCATTAATGCAAAACAATGTCTTGTTAAGGCTGTGACATCCCAAGGGTAAAAAAGGATTCTTGGTAAATTTTAGGGGATTTTATTCTATGATGAAGTCTAAGATCGTTGTAGAATCCTAGTGAAAGATGAACAAATAGTTTTGGGAGTCTATAAGGAAGAGGCGAGGTATATGTCAATATATGTTTGAATATCAGTGCCTAATGCAAACTGTGACAATTTCAGGTATGAATAGAGTTCTTGTGAGTTTTGGATGAGGCTAATAATAAAATGGCACAAAAATGGGTTATATATATGGGAAACATCTTGACCATAATGATGAAGATTAGTCAAAAGATTAGGGAACAAATTTCAAAGTTCCAAGACGAGTACTATAGTCTTGAGGGAAGTCATATGACAGAGATAACAAAAAGGACAACCGAGAATGGAGATTACTAGTGCAAAATTGTGAAGAAGTGAAATAAGGGAATATGAGGGTATGAAATGGAGTTCTTATATAGTATGAACAAGTAGGGGACTATAATGAGAAGGCCATTATAGTGGAGCATGTATGAGAACACTTGAAAAGTAATGTCATTTCTAGGTGGATTAAGAGTAAACCAAGAGAGACGAGAGAAAGTGAGTCTTAGGGCACAATCAAGAAGATTTTCATTCTTCTCGGTTGATTGAACAAGGTATGGCGAGGAAAAGTATGCTTGAGTGAGAAAGAGAAATAGTGTAAGAACAAGTCAATGTTATAGTTACTAAGAAAAGAAGGATGAATATTGATGGCCTAAACACTAGTGTTTTGTTTCTTAATCTGGTTATGATATTTTTAAAGTCTTTTCATAGATAAAAAGAAGGAAGGAGTTAAAATGTGGTATGGTGAAGACGTTGGAAACACAAAGTTAATGGATATTTTCTCCTTTTCTTGAGAATTAAAGGCATGCATAAACTCAAATAGTTGAGATAGAGCTTGTTCATTGCTTGGTGAGGTTTGTTTGCAAAGTGTTGTGCATCAGTAGTGAAAGGAGAGGAAATATCCTCAATGGGAACACTGGAGATGGGCATGGATAAATCATCATGAACTAGGGGTCTAGCACCACATGTAGGTTTGAGATATACACCATTAAGAGTGTCATCCAAATCATTTGTAACAGGAATAGAATAAGTGAGTGAATCATTTGCATTATAAGTAAGATCATAAGAAACCGTTGTAACATTGTATACAACAAAAGAAGATTCACATTTATCATTTGTTATTGCAGTAATTATATCATTTTCTCTTTCAAGGGAAGGTATAAAATGTATTCCAACATTTTTCACATGCTCATGCACAAGAGGAAAAGAAGTATCATTATGTTCTTGATATTATTAGAATAATTACAATTGTAATCATTTATAGATTGTGTATCATGTGCATGCTTAAGAGTGTTATTACATAGACTAGGAAGCCTAGGAAAATATATACGGCTCGACCTTTGATATGTAGTGTGAATTAGAGTGCCATGTGTATGTGTGGAAATCAACACTTTCCTAATAAAAGGATAAGGAAAAGGTGTCTCATATGGGATGCCCTTGACTGTAAAAACTTATTTATTATAAATGAACTCGACACATTGGTGAAAAAAAAGTCACAACCTTAAGAGTAGCTAAACGAATCTTATACACATATCACACAAACCAAGTGAATAAGTAACTATAAAAGGTATGACAATAGTAACAGATTGTACAATCAGAGAAAAAATAGTGTGTCAAAAAGATGTTTTCATATTTGTTTACACCCTAAAATTCTATGGCAATATTTATTATGTGAGGATGTAAGGTATGTTATAGGTTAAATATTCTAAATAAATTAATAAACATTAATCTTATAATCAAGAATAAGTTTTTAATACTTTTCATTGTGATAAAATAATCTATGATTACTTAAATAAAAAAAGTGATAAGTACTTAGCCACACAGAGCGTTACAAAAGTGATCTAAGTGTGTGGATTGGGTGAGATGACTATTTTGAATCTATAAATTCTACATATTTGGATTTGGAACTGGAAAACACTCATGTGTAGGACCATACAACTCAAAATCAGGCGTAGTATGGTCTTGGATTGCTCTATATGATTTTAGACGCATGCAAAATGGGGTTCTACAATTTAGCTTACCCTTCATTGGCTTAGAAACGAGCATCAATGTTCGTCACTAGGGCTTGTACAACTTTGGCATAACCTATAATGATATACAACAAATAGAAACCCTAGCTACCTACATTAAACTTTATCAACCAATGAGATAACAAAAGGAAAAAAATTGCGTGGGTGAGGCTGAAGTGCATCCCTGACTATCAATCCATGTCAAGCCAATACAAGTGTTTCATTACATCCCCTCAAGTGGGAGCAAGCCTCATGTAGTTATCGTAATGTATGTTTATGAGAATGTAAGGTGAGTTATAAAGTGCAATTGACTTGCTTGTATAGTCTTCCAAAGGCCATATATTCACATTATGGTTGAGTTAGGGAAGATGAAATGACACATAT
Source organism: Taxus chinensis (assembly GCA_019776745.2). Taxonomy (NCBI): domain Eukaryota; kingdom Viridiplantae; phylum Streptophyta; class Pinopsida; order Cupressales; family Taxaceae; genus Taxus; species Taxus chinensis. Next base: position 208,667,492 of record CM034148.1, on the reverse strand, counting down.
AAGATTTTAAAATTAGAAAAATAGTCCTTGGATGAAGAGGTATGAAACAATATAGGTTGGCCCAAACCATAGTATGCCCAAGCCCTATTTTGTACAGTCCTAGGCAAACATGTAGTGACAAAAGAGCCAAAGTACGAGAAAGATACATGGAGATAGGTTATTGTTCTAGATAATTAATATTGTAAATATGAATGATAGAGCAATGTGTAGAGATCAACAAGTCACAAGAGAGTGATAGAGAAAGGGGAAGAGGATATAATAATTGACCTTAGAGTGCAAACACATGTCTTACCGTATGAACAAATTCAAGCTTGTCATTGCCGAAGGATAAAATGCTAAATTTGAGTGTCTACATTTTCCCTCTAAGTTTGGAATTGAAAAGTACATAATGAAAGGAAAAACATACCTGAATGTAAACACACACACTTTATCTTTACTTAGTTGTTAGGGTTGGCATGATCCATGGTAAAACCTACAACACAAAGTGTAGTCGATATCCATAAAAGAAATTGAACGATAACTCAAATGTAAAATAATGCTCGTAAGTTTGAAAATTCAAAATTATGCATAGTGAAGTAAAGAAATGTAAAACATGGGAGGAATACACATGTTCGTTTTGTAGAGGGACACTATCTAATTCTTGTTATACTTATATAGTTTGATTTATGTTGAGGTGTTAAAGGATTTAGGGTGATTAGTCCCCAATTTTTATCAAAGGAAAAGATAGAATAGGAGAGAAGTTGAATATGCACGACCCAAAACCAAAGAGGAGAGGTACCAAATAACCCTTTAAGAGGGAAGAGTAATCTACAAAGAATATATCCATCATGATATATTCCACCAAAGAGTAGAGGAAAGAACAACAAGCCATGAAGTTTTTAGCTACCTCGATAGCTTCCAACACCACAAACCACACTGTTACAAATGGATCTTAGCCCAAATTTATAAACAAAACAAAGTTTAAAGGGAATATATCATTCATGCCCCCATTGTGTGTTGTGATAACTAAGTCCATTTATAAAAATATTGAATGATGAAAAGGAGAAGAAGGCCCATGCCCCCAGTATCTAAAATTGTATTAGAACAGGAATTTGAGAATGATGAATTTTCTATGAATTTACCCCTAAGATGGAAATGTCTAGTACGGGAAATAGTGTGTCACGATTTCATCCTTTAGTGGATGGTTCTACGCTTGTATGAATTCTACCCCTTTTTGTATTTGTTCTTATTTCTAAGGATTTATGCATTGTGAAAACTTGTGTTTGAGTCATGTAATTTGTTCATACCATATGTAGATGTATAATATACTTAATGAGTGCCCCCTCTTTCAAGGCACACATCATAGAGCATTTGAGCACATGACTCAAAATAAATTATGTGTATCCTTATTGAATAAATTTAATAATATGAATTAGAATGCATGGAAGGTTGTAGTGGTAGCCACCATTTGGATCCTATTCCTGTAAGCGGGTACACATGGTGGAGTTCATGACATGGGAAAAACCAACCCACAACACACAATAATAACAATATCAGTCATGTGTTAGAGAATAAATAACAAAGGAAACAAAGTATACAAATAAGCTAGCATAAGAAATAGTGTGGAAAAAGAGTGATATCAATGCATATGTCTGTGAACATTATACACCCACGGTGTCACATGATAATCACAACACGAGCAAAAAGGCCACATACAAAGGAATAAGTGTGCAGATATAAGAGAGTCATAGATCCATGAACATGGGATACCCATGGTGTCGCAATACAATCAAGGCACTCAAGACACATACAATAATATGCAAGAAATAAAAAACAATTTAGTAATCAAATTTGATAAGAAATAGTAAAAAAACATACATAACAAGATAAGTTAGCGCTGCATAAGACACATGTTAGTCTTGTTAGTCCAAAGAATAAAATTCATATAAGAGAAATAATTGAGCATAATGAGGAAATGGAAATAATTGAAATGAAACAAAAAAACACCTATATAAATCAACATCACTAGGAAAAGACTAGGTTGTGATTTAATGAAATTTAAACCGAACATTCCTCAAAACCCTCCGAACATTCCTCAACCTCCTCCAAACATAGATCCGCCCCCTGTGGCTCCTTCTGTCCCCACTGAGCCAACAGGAACGCAAGATAATATCATTGGAAGAATCCAAGAAAATAAAATTGTCATTGAGAACCTAATTCAAACTATAAGACAAAACCATGCTACAAATCCATCCCGCATGACTTTAGCCAATACATTGCAAACATTGATTGGCGAAGTCGAGTCTGCAACCAACCAAATACATAGATGGAACACCTTTAGAAGTGACTGTAGGCGGTGGTATGCGGATAAACTATCTCATGCGGCCGTCAAAGACAAAAAAATTGGAAAAGACCTAATTTGTGCATTATTTACCGACCCTAGAACCAATGCCCCCCCTGCAGTTACTTGCAAACGGTTCCCAATCCATTGGTGCCATGATGATAGAATCAAAAACAATTTTTGGGACCGATGGTGGATGGTTTTTGATTATCCACCATGCAAACAATGAGGTTCCTCTTTATTTTTTGAAGAAATTATATTGTGAGTTTGTGCTCAATGAGGTCCCGAATTATTTTGACTTTTCAGACTTTTTTGGTCGAGGAGGTGGCTCTGCACAGAGCAGACCTGGTGCACGCGTAGGTCAGCCTAGGATCCCCCCCCCCCCAAAACCCCCATTGCCTTCAGTTATCCCTCCTACAGTGAAGGAGGTTGTGGAGATTGATACATTGCATGCATTGAGGGAGCTCACTGACACTCTCACCCAGCATAGCACCCAGATTGCATCCGGTGATGTTGGTGGAGGTGCCATTTCTAGTGCACCACACCACTGTGGATCATGTGGTGCCGTATGCACTGCAGGCGAGACATCATTTGCTGGTTCACAGGATTTTTTTTCTATAGATGAGATGCTGGGGAATGTTTTTGGAACTGGAGCCACTGATATTGGTCTTTCACAGGTAAATTTAAATAAATTTAAATAAATTTAAATATATATATATGTACAATAGTTTAATTCACATGTTTGAGATATATATATATATGATTGTACTTCATGTACATACATGTAAAAAACTAATTTTTTATTTTATTTTAAATAGCAAAGAGCCGGTGAAGGAAACATCCGGTGTTTGACATGCTAGCTACTGCGGTTGGGCGTGTTTCAAACGTAAGTTTCAAGTTGTACAAACTTACATTTTTAATAAATCATTTAATTGCACTAGATTATTATTATAATTTGTTTCACGTGTATGTTGCACATGTATTAATATTTTTCTCTTTTATACACAGGAGCCTGGCGGGTCATCATCTGCTCAGGGAACTGAAGCTACTGGCATGCCTCCCGTGAGTTTTACGCAGGTTAGTTACAAATCTCTTTAATGAATGATAAGAGTGATGAAGAAATGTAAAAAAGGTTAAAATCCTCTCGTACCCTTTATCTAAAAAAATCTATGCGTCCTTTCCATATGATTATAAGTTTTATATGATTGGTGTACTGAGATTTAAGAATTTACAACATCATTGTACCCTTAATAGACAACTCCTCCAATTTATGACAACTCCTGCGAACCCTAACTCCACCACTCATATGAACCCTAATAGATTTGGAGGCGGCGGACATATATATGTGCACACGTAGGGTTGTGTGAAATTACGTGATGGAGGTGTCCTTTCATTTTAGAAACTACATCCCCCTCTGCAGAACATGTAGACCCCTAAGGGTTTGTTTCTAGAAATATTCTTGGCACTGGCACTGGGTGTGGGGCTTCAGTTGCTCAAACTGCAGGTGGCAATGGAGCCATTGTTGGGGTTGGATCTGACACTACTGGCACCAATGTTGCCAAGAACTTGCAAGGAGGAATGGAAAATCCTGTTATCTTTGTTGGGGACACTAATAACCCATTGGGAGGTTGAGTGAATCCTAACATCTTTGTTAGGGGTGCAAACACTAGGGTTTTCTCCCTTGTTGATAGCTTGGAAACTCCTGCTACAACTAAAGCTTTAGTCAATCACTCATTTAATGAGGTTTTTTTGTAAAAGAGACATAGATTACAAAACCATGAGGGCCTACTAAGAGAAACCCAAGTGTAACCTTGGCGATGAAGTCCTCGAAATAATATTCATTTTACCAAGATCATGCCTTGATCTGTAGATTCACTCATCTTTAGCCTAGCCTCCCTATCCTCCATGATTAGATCTCCAAGAATTGGTTCCCGCTTCTAGCGGGTAAGTTAGACCTCTACCCCTATGCTAAGGGAATTTTTATTATTTTTTCCCCTCTATAGCTGACAAGGACAAAATTTCTAAACAACTTTGGGTTTCCAACAAAGGTACCTTATCTTAAAACCATGGTTCACATCATTCAACCCTCTCACTGAATCTTTATCACACAAACCAATCTAGATCAAATTGCCCCACTTACCCCTATAATTTTAGGACCATAGTTGTCTGATATCCATAGGAAATACCTTGGGAAACATCATTAACGTCGAATCCCAAACCTATGATTTCACACATACCATGTATATGCAAGAATCCTAGTTGAGATGATACTTCAAAGAATCTTCCAACCCACCTTAATCTTAAAGTGCAAAATCAAACTTGCACTCATCCTCTGGACTATAAGGGCCTACAGGTTTCAGATGTAGGAGATGTATTTTTTTGGGGCATTCTGCTCCTGATTGTGAGATGGTAAACATAAAAAAGAGAATAATAATTGGTGGATAAATGTCCTCCCTAAACATATCGTATTTAAATCTAAGTAAATCCCTAATTCAAACACTAAGGAGGAAGACATGGTCAAATCTTTCCTAGCAACCCCTTTGAGAGAGATCACAGATCATGTAAACAAGGGGTTATCCGTGGGTGAAACATAGAGGACCGGAAACACTAAATCAAAACCGCATGTAGCGGCAAAGGAGAATGTTCCTCTTCATTCTCCTTGTTCAAGCAACACATATCAGTCGATCACAGATTTTGAAGTTGTTATTCCTGTACAAAAAGCTCCCAATGTGACCAATGTCTCACTCTATATCCACTTCACTTCTACTAGATAACGAGTATTCTCCATCCCAACCTTTGGACACAAATACATATGAAGATAGATGGCCTCCGTGCTAACATTTATAGATCCTATGTATTTAGCCTAAATAGAAGATAAAATTTAATAATGTATTTTTATTCTTTCTTGAGTAACTAAATATTGATTTGTACATGTTTTTGTATAGCTCTTAAGTAGATTTTAATAAATTGATTTGTATATGTTTTTGTATAGCTTATGACTGCTACAGAGACTCCTCCACATATGCAGACTGTGGAGGCTGCTGTAGATACCGCCATAGCATCTGCAAATCCACTAACCGAGGTACACAATTTTTTAAATTTGTTAAATTTTGGAGGTTCATTATTTCTTATTAAACTTAAATCTACAATATCAAATTTTGTAGGTATATATATGAGTGTGAAATATTTAATTTGAAAATTAATTATTTGTATGTAGCTTACCCCTCGTGAGTCTATTGTTGTCCCTGCGAAGCGTCAACAACAAATCGATAGGGATCATGACCTTGCGGTAAGATTGCACATGCATTTTAACTAAATTGTACAAGTTTCTAAATTTTGAAGGTATTTTAAAATTTTGGGTGTTAAAAACTTGTTGTTTATGAATGTGCAGGTTAGGTTGCAGGCATGCTTGGAGACACCTAGGACCACACGGATGAAATCCGTAGTGGCATCTCCCTCCACTACATCCCCAGGTCGTGGACGTGCTACTTCTAGCAGGGCGAAGAGAGGGAAGATGTTTCATGAGTAGATTTATATTCCACTTGGATGCCACATATATGTGGTCATGAGTACATCTATTCACAGTCCATTGTATATATATCTAGCCTTTTGCGACCGCATGTGGTCCCATATGTACATTATGGCACGTGCTTAGTTCGAGATCTGTATAAATACATTATGAACTTATACATGTACATATATATTTTCAGAGACGTGCGCGTCTGGAGCACACTTTATTTGATTCTTATATATATATATCCATGTGTGTTGGTTAAATAAGGCTATAAATTTGGTTATTTTGGTATTATTGCTAACTCTGAGAAAGTGGGTTTTGATCTTTGTTCGGTGGATTTAGTGTATTACTTCTAGTTATGGATTTAGTGGAGAAAGTAATGAAATGGCGGACTTAGAATTTGGGAGTGAGAAAGATGGATATTTTTTGTAGGTTGATTACTTTTTATTTTTCTCATTATTTTTCTCTAGTTTTTTATTTTGTTTAAATAAGTTAATTTTTTGGAAAACTCAAAACTATACTTAGCCATTTAAAACTTTAAACTAATCTGGAATAAGTTGTATTCTTAAATTATGTATCTTCTACCTTCAATGATGATGTGGATCTGTGAACTGTCTTCTTGAATACATGTAGATTATGATTCTATATGCACACTTTGTCATCTTCTAAGTAGTTTTGAGTTTCTTGACTATTATGAATAAGAGGTTTTTCTTAATGATTTTATTTCATTTAAGAAACTATATCTCTAGCAACATGAACTCTTTTTGTACATGCATAACTATTTCATCTTTCTCTCAATCTGTGATTTCCTTGTAAGAGCTATGGTATTTAGATAATTTTTGTACCTATTGTACACTTGTAATCTATATTTTCTGAGATTCATTCCTTGTTGTATTTAATTTTTAATTCAGACCTTTAAAGGCCTCTTCACAAATTTCTTCTCATATATTGTGTACTTATTCTTCATGACTTCAAAAAATCATGGGAATTGGTTCTCCTCTTTAGTGTTTTTCTAACTTGCTTTGCATCTTACTCATTTAACCATGATTATCATACAAGTGTTGCATATGATACACTCTTTGTATAGAAATTTTCCTTACATTTAATAAATTATAACCTTATGGATGCAATGTATTTTATTCTATTGAAGTTTGTTTATGTTCTTTCTACTTTTTCAAAGCTTATTCTATCTCCTTCTTGCAATATTTTGCAAATTTTTAGACTTAATCATATTGAAATATCACTGGAAAACTTTTCTTATAAATTTTTTAATCTTTGAAGCTTGACAAGTTCTTAGAGCTAAAATTTTAAACATATGATTTCAATTTTATTTCATTAGTCTTGACAGATATCTTAGTTTGTACTTTGATCATTTAGCTTTGATTATAAGTTGGAATGTCGCCCCTTTTAATACAATCTACTTCCTTTGCAATCTATAATGGATGATGGACCTTATTGTACTCTATTTTTATTCTTACGTAATTATTTCCTTAAATGTGACAATTTATATGAGTCATTTGTAAATTGTATCTTAAAGAAGTAGTACCTGTAGCTCATCCTAGTTTTCTTGATTTCATACTTTTGATTCCTGAAACTATCTCATTCGATAAAATATGACATTAGATCATCCTTTGAGCTTGTAAATTGTATAGTTATCAATATGATATAACTTTAGTTGATCAACATAGGAAGTATTCGTCGGGAGACCAAAATATCGTTGAAATTCGTCGGGTGACTACTCGAACTCCGTGGCACCTAGAGAGGCCTCGTCTGATCCAACACCTCGGTATACGGACCCTCTACAATAGCCTCTCTCATTTTTTTCCTTCTCATTTCGGTGCTCTCGCTGTCCTAATGTTTGCAAACGCGCGAAATAGTGCAGTTGGAGCCAGTGTAAGGTTGCCAAACGCTGTATTTTGCAAACGGTGGGCCGTGGCACCGAACCGCCTGCGCCAGCACGTCTGGGTGGCCAGGTGAACGCTAGAGGAGGCAGTGTTTCGGTGCGCGAAAGGGTCGTTGATTCCGGGCTACTTCGTTCGGGCTTAGTCCCTTAAGAGCCCTGAGACCAAAATATCGTTCAAATTCGTCGGGTGACTACTCGGACTCCGTGGCACCTAGAGAGGCCTCGTCTGATCCGACACCTCGGCATCCGGACCCTCGACAATATCCTCTCTCGTTTTTTTCCTTCTCATTTCGGTGCTCTCGCTGTCCTAATGTTTGCAAACGCGCGAAATAGTGCAGTTGGAGCCAGTGTAAGGTTGCCAAACGCTGTATTTTGCAACGGTGGGCCGTGGCACCGAACCGCCTGCGCCGGCACGTCCAGGTGGCCAGGTGAACGCTAGAGGAGGTGGTGTTTCGGTGCGCGAAAGGGTCGTTGATTCCGGGCTACTTCGTTCGGGCTTAGTCCCTTAAGAGCCCTGAGACCAAAATATCGTTGAAATTCGCCGGGTGACTACTCGGACTCCGTGGCACCTAGAGAGGCCTCGTCTGATCCGACCACCTCGGCATACGGACCCTCTACAATAGCCTCTCTCATTTTTTTCCTTCTCATTTCGGTGCTCTCGCTGTCCTAATGTTTGCAAACGCGCGAAATAGTGCAGTTGGAGCCAGTGTAAGGTTGCCAAACGCTGTATTTTGCAAACGGTGGGCCATGGGCACCGAACCGCCTGCGCCGACACGTCCGGGTGGCCAGGTGAACGCTAGAGGAGGCGGTGTTTCGGTGCGCGAAAGGGTCGTGATTCCGGGCTACTTCGTTCGGGCTTAGTCCCTTAAGAGCCCTGAGACCAAAATATCCTTGAAATTCGTCGGGTGACTACTCGGACTCCGTGGCACCTAGAGAGGCCTCGTCTAATCCGACACCTCGGCATACGAACCCTCTACAATAGCCTCTCTCATTTTTTTCCTTCTCATTTCGGTGCTCTCGCTGTCCTAATGTTTGCAAACGCGTAAAATAGTGCAGTTGGAGCCAGTGTAAGGTTACCAAACGCTGTATTTTGCAAACGGTGGGCCGTGGCACCAAACCGCCTGCGCCGGAATGTCCGGGTGGCCAGGTGAACGCTAGAGGAGGTGGTGTTTCGGTGCGTGAAAGGGTCGTTGATTCCGGGCTACTTCGTTCGGGCTTAGTCCCTTAAGAGCCCTGAGACCAAAATATCGTTCAAATTCGTCGGGTGACTACTCGGACTCCGTGGCACCTAGAGAGGCCTCGTCTGATCCGACACCTCGGCATACGAACCATCTACAATAGCCTCTCTCATTTTTTTCCTTCTCATTTCGGTGCTCTCGCTGTCCTAATGTTTGCAAACGCGCAAAATAGTGCAGTTGGAGCCAGTGTAAGGTTGCCAAACGCTGTATTTTGCAAACGGTGGGCCGTGGCACCGAACCACCTGCGCCGGCACGTCCCTTAAGAGCCCTGAGACCAAAATATCGTTCAAATTCGACGGGTGACTACTCGGACTCCGTGGCACCTAGAGGAGTCGTTTTCAAAATTTACAACTTTTTCAAAATTTACAACTTTTTCAAAATTTACAACATTTTCAAAATTTACAACTTTTTCAAAATTTGCAACTTTTTCAAAATTTACAACATTTTCAAAATTTACAATATTTTCAAAATTTACAAATTTTTCAAACAATGTTCAAGCTTCTCTTAGCTTCGAGAATTTAAAATTCTCTACTAACGATACCAACCACGTGAAGGTGGAAGATTTTTTGGCACCACTAACCTACGCAGACATGTTAGTAAATAATTAAATAGAATTTAAAAACCTACAAAATTCATACCAAATCATTAAATTAAATATTATAATTAAATTCATGTAGATGTATATCTAATCTTAAGTGAACATACCTTTTTACCTTAAGAAAGTAAGCCACTTAGCAGGCTTAAGGGCATTTTTATGTATCTTCATTTGTACAAATTCAATCCATTGAATCATCTGGGTTCGATCTAATTTTTAAGGTGTCAAGTATTGCTTCATGGTAAGACTCAATAACTTTCCACAAGATATTATTACATGGTCTACCTCCATATTTAATCACTTGAACATTAGATGTAAAAACTAGGTGAGAATAATGAATAATCTTTCTATTAGTGTCAAAGTCCTCAAACAACCACACATTAGCTTTCTTAATTGGGTATCTTATTAGCCATGTTCTAGTAATAACCACATACCCCGTAGGATATTCTAGGCCTTTCTCCATCTATGATTGGGGCTATAAATTTCTTTTTTGCCTCTAACACAATGACACAAATAGTAAGATGTTCCTTCTTTATTATTTTCTTCTGCAATAACTACATAAACATGACCTACATCACATTACACAAAAACATTAATTTAAATGAATGATTCATTAATAATTTACATAACATGAGAAAAACTATAAATTGTTACAATATAATGTAGATATATACTACCTGATTGTACTAGATCTGGTATATGGTCAAAGTCAATAGATGATTCACCCACTGTGAGTAGTAGAGATCATGGAGGTTGATAAGTGTTGAGTCGATATAATTATCTACAAAACCATTCATCAACCCACTCTTTTGACTCACATTCATCCCAACATGAATACACACATGAAGAAAAAAAGCATGCCATTTTCCTCGTATAAATAGTCTATGAACTTGCATCTAAACTTCTAAAAGAGTGCGACTCACTATATCTCGTTAGTGTAGAACAATCATAATATTTTACAAAATTACTCTTCTTCTACCAACCAAAAAAACCTAAGAACTGTAGAATTACCCTAATTACCTAGACCCATTATTAAGTTACACCATTCCATGATGTATTTTACATCGATCAACTTGACACCATCTTTTGTACTTAAATTCTTCTCTTGCAAGGGCTCTTTTAACACATGCTTTTGCACTATCATGTTCTCCTTTTCCATGCCCGGCCTCATTCAAATTCCAAAAATGTTGAACACCACTTAGTCCTATGCATGCCTTCTCAACCAATAGAACATTCACAAATTTTTGAATTGTGATGTACAATTATCTGACCATATGAAGTGTTTTATCAAATATGATGTTTCTGTTATTCAAATTGTCATAGAAGATCTCGAAACAACCTTGCATGAACTCTAATGAATTTCCACGATCATCACTAATATAGAAATGGTACTCCCTCAAAATATTTCTCTCTTCCTCTGTGTTGTCAAGAGCGTGAGTGAATACTATATGTGCAAATATGGAAACCTAAATAGAGTTGTAGTATTGCGATTGCACCTTCATTTTGTAGTTGTAGAGTATAGTTCTCTAAACAACTCACACAATGGTACCAAGAGAAAATGTGTCCTTGTATAATATAAATTTCTCTTCTAACCATTGAGCTTTATGTATATGTCTTGCATACGCATACACTATCTTCTCTCAAAATATAGTCATAAAATTTGATACACTTATTTCTTTAATCATTTATTCACAACTCTTGGCTTTGTTTCCATATTTTGAAGTGGTATGGCACTCATTTGTATTTTCCAAAACCAACTAGTTCATTTCTGATTACATCTATATTCTTTGTGTGTATACATCTTTGTAAACGTTGTAAACCACCACAACTATCACAAGTTCTTTTTAAACATGATTTCTTATTAAAAAAAAATCCTTATCTTGTATAAAAAAAAACTTGCAATGAAATCTCTTGCTGATTTAGGTGGAACATTTATCATAAAATCCTACAAAATATTCTCAGTATGCAAATTAACACATATATGCCTCAAAATATCATAATACATAACAAAGTCAATATGGATCCTACAACAACAAGTAGTCCGTGAGTGATTTATTTTAACATAAAAATGTTTTAACATTTCAAAATACCTTTGAATAATTTCTATTTCGGGATGAGTCTCTTTAAAGTTAATAAAAATTTGTGTTTGTGTCATATCCAAAAAATGTTTAGGATGTGATTCACAATTTTTAGAACCAATTCTTCTTTTTAAAACATCTTTTTTCATTAGGTGAAACCCTTGTATTATTTTTCCAAAATTCTAAAATATTTGATTTTAACTCATCAACTATGTCTTGGTCTCTTCGTGGTAGTCTACCAGAGAATGCCCATAATTCATTGTTATTTGAATCTTCAATTCTTTCATGATGATTGAGAGCTTTTAATAATGTTATCCTATTTATTTTTAGCGCACTACTTGTTTTTCTAATTAAACAATATTTTTTTGTTATTTTACTTACTATAGTTGATGTAATAACACGTTGGGTAGCATTATTGTGTTTAGTACGTGAGGTTGAACCTATTGATTGGTATGCATTCATTAAATGTTTTATAATAGATTTTTCATTGTTGCTCTTAGATGTTCTTAGACCAAGGGTCTTCATTGTATGTCTATAATTAATATTTTTCATCATTTCAACAAATAATTGACACCTACCTATTTCATTTAAGTCATTAAAATATGTTTTCCATATTTGATTAGCTTTTCTTCTACAAGTGCATTGACAAATTTTATTAGTCATTGGATTTAAAATATTTTCATCAATCTCAAGTAAAAGTTTGGGTGTTTTCCGCAAAATTTTAATCGATGATTTCAATGAAAATGATTGTTCAATATCATATAAACATTGTTCGTTTTCTATTTTTTATTCATCTTCATAATTTGGTAAAGAGTGTTTGTTTTCAATAAATTGGTCATTTGGTGTAACATCTATGTTTACATGTGGCATTGCATTGTCATTCATTGAATATTCATTATTTATTGATTTTATTGGTGTTTCAGGATATCTTGCACCATCAATTTCATTTAGAAGAGATGACATACCTTCTTCTCCATATGTTGAATTCTTTTGTTTGCGTATTTTTTGTATTCACTCCCTTTTTTTTTTAATCTTATTTCTTGGCTTTGTAGGATGACATAATGACTTTAGAATCATCTTCAATCTCTCATAAAGGTGAGTTCAATTTCTTTTGTTCACATCCTTTTTGCATCCGTTCCCTTTGTTTTGCCAATTGCTTGAGTGATTGCTTTTTTGGTCTCCTCCCCATAATTCTCAAATATCTTTATTGTCACAAGACAATTGAAAAAAAAATTAAGTTTTAGGAATATACAAAACAATATGTAAACACACTCATATGTCAAAGAATGCTTAAATAATTCAAGAGACAATCTCTATGTAAGACAAAATGATCAAAATTGATAATAGGAATCCAAAAGTGTAGGAATTTGAAGCAGTTTTCAAACAACTCGCGACCAGTGGGACCAAACATGAAAATTCATTTTGTTTTATGTACGTTTGGATTTTAGTTTGGGACATAATGCGAGCGCGTTATAGCGTGGGCGCGTTCCATCTTCTGTGAGTTTGAAAATCCCGACCCACATAGTTGGATTTTCCTTGGATCTCCCACCCTAATCTTTGGACTAGGCAATCCGTGAATGGTTTTGTATTTTGTAAGAAAACATCAAAATATCACATGTACACCCCGATATTAAATGCATTAAAATATAATATTCCAAAAAACTTATACTATGATGTCAAGCTTGGTTTTAACTTGGTGATGATATGCTTCTTTCTAAAATCCGAATAGTTTAAGGCTTTCATCCTTAATTTCTATTACTAGTGCCTTCTTTTCTTATCAAAATGTATGCATATGTTTTTGTGCACAATTTATGATTTTTTCAATAAAATTTCAAAAAGAAAAACTCTCTTTGAAACTCCATTCTACACACACACACACACACACACACACACACACACACACACAACACAACACACACACACACACACACACACACACACACACACACAGAGAATGACTTTTTTCTCAAAGTTACGGGGTATACACACAATTTTTTCATTTTTGGGATGTCTACATTTTCAAAATTAATTAAAAAATTATATATTCATCCAAAAATTATGAAAAATTAGTGGGACCTTTGGTACATAGTTTTTATCTAACTTTCTACTAAAGGGATTTTAAAAATAAATTATATAACTCAAAAAATGGGGTGGTGCACACACAATAGGTTCTTATCTTTTGGACAAAAAAATAGACATACTTTGTGTGCATTCCACATTTGACCCTCTTAATCTCCACCGTTTTCAAAAAAAATAGTAGTTTAGAAACTAGATTTTGAGATCTATTGTACTCATTCTTATCAATTTTTCAAATTTGAGCATATACATGCTGAATTATTAGATAAGTTCAAGTTTTGATGATTTCAAGAAAAATGTGTCCCTTTTTTACCCCCTTTTGGACCCCCATTTCCATGCACTTACCCATCCAATGGTGTAATGTCCCCCAATGGACATTATTTTACCCCCTAAACAGATTTTAGGCAATCCCAACTTTAAATATGCAAAATACAGACAAATTGCAGGCCAAACAGAAAACTGATTTTTGCAGAAAATTACAGCTAGGGCAGCAAACAGTAAAATATGAATAACTCCCAAAATATCCGCTCAAATCACTTGAAATTTTAAATAGAGCTTGCTAATACAATAACAGATATTATAGAACTGTTTTTGGAATTTTTCGAATAATAGAATGCTGCCAGAAATTTACAGCGTGCCCTAAACAATTGAAAACTTCTAAAATTAATATCTTTTGCTAGAGAAGTCCAAATGAGCTGAAACTTTGGATCTTGGGCCAAAAAAATATGAAGAATAATATTCCAAAAATAGTTTTCACACATCAAACACGAAACCCTAATTTTGCCCTAAAAAGTAGGCCACCCAGCACATTTAGGGCATCAATTCAGCTCCAAAATTGACAAGCTAGAGTAGATCTCTCACTACCGAAGAATGCCCTGCTAGCTAGGGATGGATCTCTCACCACCAAAGCTAGGGTTCCTGTGGGATCTTACTCCACAAGCTGGATATTTGCAAACAGCAGTTGCACATGAAAGAATATGCATAAGCTACAAGCTTAAGACACAAATTAGAAAATATCAAATGGTATGGAATGTTTTTTCCCTTCAAGTCGACTTCTCCTTATAAAGGAAGAAGAGACCCAAAAACAACCTCTACAATAGCCAATTAGTTCCCAAGGATTTTTCCTATGCAAACATTTAATATTTTCCCATATTAAATGCTTGTTCTCCCAACAACTTTTTTCCCTCCTAATGCAATTCACATTTTTCTAGGGGAAATACATAGTAAAATGGGCATTTATCCTTTCTATGTTCCCATTCCCCTTTTTAAGGCAAGTCACCTTTTCACCTAGGATGGATAACAATTTATATTTGGGCCCTTTTCCATCCTTGATTTAATAATTATTAAGTCATATAAATTATTATAAGTGCTCTATATATTTTTTTTTCTTTTATTAATGGCACTTTATAATAATTAAATATAACTTAAGCCACCCTTATATTTTTCCTTTGGCCGTCGGGTTGACAAAATAGGCCAAAGGTCTTCGAATGGGAAGGGAGATATTACAATCCTCCCTTCCCAAAATTGCTTGCCCTCAAGCAATTCTGATATTGCTTTGTCCAAGTGTCATGCACAAGAGACAAAACATGCTGAAGTGATCCACAAGCCTGGCACCTGTTCCTGTCAAGTGAACTAAAACTTGCCACCATATATCATCCACAAGATGCTCACATACATATACTTGGAGCAATGGTTCGTCAAACTCCATAATGTAAACTTTGGCATGCATCTCATGATGAAAATAAATAGGAAACAATAAATAAGACACATTAGTATGCTCTTTATACCTTGGAATATCACCAACATCCTCGCCAATCTTGGTCTTCAAAATGTCTTGACTTTGTTGCCCCCAAAATCTGAGTATTCGTGTCTACAATGGGCTGAAATTCTTCATAAATCAGCTGCTGCAATAAATGAGATGGCATACTTTCTTCCACACCATCTTTAATCTGTGCAATTATCCCTCCTTTGAAAGGTATTTCTCATGCTCCCCGGCTGCCCTCTCTTGAGAAATGACATTCCTCATACCCTGCTGCCCACGTAAGTGAAGACATCTTTTCCTTGAACTCTTGTAGGTGTTGTCTTGCTTGAGCGGCTATCAATTTGGCAGCTCTAGCTCTGCTATTCCACTCCTCACACCTTTTTAGAGTTTCCATTACATCCTCCTTACTTGCATATACAAATTTCTTCTCTTGAGCTGGAATAATTTCTCTAACAAGCAAAGTTTTATTAATGCAATTATTTTTCTCAATGGAAATCATACCTTTTTTCTCTAGAAGCTTCTTCTTCTTCAAATGAGTTCTTTTGTAATTCAAGTACCAGGCATATGATGACCTCGCTTGGGCTTGCTACCAATCTTCATCATGTAATAATCTGGAAATGGCATATTATCTCTGAAACCCTTACTCAAAGATCTGATATTTCCTCCAACAAGAATCCTCGTCAATCACCTCTATTGGCTGCCGCTTTATCATTGTTTCTCACCATTTTCCTTATTGTCCCCAGATCTGCTTTGATTCAAATTTTGAGTGAGCTGGCTCAAATAAAGGTTAGTGGCTTCCTGTTGTTTCACCATGTTGGTGAACATTTCCTTCATAAAACCCACATTGAGATCTTTCCAAACTACCATATTTAACCCACACAAGCTGGAGGAACAACAGCTCTGATACCATTTGTAATGTCCCCAATGGACATTATTTTACCCCTAAACGGATTTTAGGCAATCCCAACTTTAAATATGCAAAATACAGACAAATTGCAGCCAAACAGAAATCGGATTTTTGCAGAAAATTACAGCTAGGGGCAGCAAACAGTAAAATATGAATAACTCCCAAAATATCCGCTCAAATCACTTGAAATTTTTAAATAGAGCTTGCTAATGCAATAACAGATATTATAGAACTGTTTTTGGAATCTTATAACAAAATACTGCCAGAAATTTACAGCGTGCCCTAAACAACTGAAAAACTTCTTAAATTAATATCTTTTGCTAGAGAAGTCCAAATGAGCTGAAACTTTGGATCTTGGGCCACAAAAATATGAAGAAGTAATATTCCAAAAATAGTTTTCGGCACAGCAAACACGAAACCCTAATTTTTCCCTAAAAAGTAGGTCACCCAGCACATTTAGGGCATCAATTCAGCTCCAAAATTGACAAGCTAGGGTAGATCTCTCACTACCGAAGAATGCCCTGCTAGCTAGGGATGGATCTCTCACCACCGAAGCTAGGGTTCCTGTGGGATCTTACTCCACAAGCTGGATATTTGCAAACAGCAGTTGCACATGAAAGAATATGCATAAGCTACAAGCTTAAGACACAAATTAGAAAATATCAAATGGTATGGAATGTTTCCCTTCAATTCAACTTCTCTCTTATAAAGGAAGAAGAGACCCAAAAACAACCTCTACAATAGCCAATTAGTTCCCAAGGATTTTCCCTATGCAAGCATTTAATATTTTCCCATATTAAATGCTTTTCCCAACAACTTTTTCCCTCCTAATGCAATTCACATTTTTCTAGGGGAAATACATAGTAAAATGGGCATTTATCCTTTCTATGTTCCCATTCCCCTTTTTAAGGCAAGTCACCTTTTCACCTAGGATGGATAACAATTTATATTTGGGCCTTTTCCATCCTTGATTTAATAATTATTAAGTCATATAAATTATTATAAGTGCTCTATATTTTTTTTTTCTTTTATTAATGGCACTTTATAATAATTAAATATAACTTAAGCAACTTTATCCATCACCAACTTTACAAGTGTGCATATGTAATGTATTACTGAAGGAAAATTTTCTGGTACTTCCTTTTGCAAGTGTGACCTTACCTTTAAAATCTCATCCGTAATTTCCTCGGCCATACTCGTTAGCGCTTCCACCTTTTCCTCAACTTTTCCCTTCTCTTCTGTCAGGCATTTTATTTCTATTTCTTTGTCCTTCTTATCATTGAGCAGGGCTCTAATAGTTTCCGCTTTATCTATGTTTCTACATGTAACTTCTGCAGATACCTTCACCAAAGCATTGCTTGCCTATTCATCGGACATGACAGGGGGCTTGACAGTCACATGACACAAATGGGGCGCCTTATTCAATCTACGTGAGATGCATGACTCTTCACACACATCAAAATTAGGCTCATCCATGTGAGTCTACATGCTCCATGATAATTGCTTCAGTGTGCGTGTGGTCACCATCCCTACATCCATGAGCTCCCATCCATACAGGTCCTTAGGCTCCAAAGTGCTTTAGAACCACACACATATGATTTTGTTTGGGTCATCAACATACTCAACGGATGGAGTTTCATATGTCTCTTCCTCCTTTTCCTTTCTGGAGCCCTTACCCTTAGGGGTATGTACTCCTGAATCCAACATTGGTTCTTTAACTATTTTTGTAGTATGGGGGGCACCTGAAGGCTCATCCTTATATGTTTATAAATCTATTTCCTTCAAATCCTCTTCATCATTTTTCATCTCCTCTTCCTGAGGCTCCTCTGTATCCTCAATCTATATTGGAGTATTTGGCATGTTGTCCTTAGACTTCTCGTCTTCATCATCTTTCCAGGGAACGTACCTACGCCTTTTCTTCTTTTCTAGCTCTACCTTCATAGGTGAAGTCCTAGGCAACATTTGAAGGGGCTGTGAAGCTCCCGCACTCTGAGCCCTTGTTATTCTTAACACTCTTTTGAACTGAGGTTCCTCAATAGTGTATTTTATATCCACCTCCATTGCGCATGTCTCCAAAACTTCATCTTCTTGCTGCAGTGAAGGGGTTACCTCGCGCTCCCTTTTATCTCCAACAATTCATTATTTTCTACCCTTGTGATCTCGGCCACCACTATCTTCTTGCAATTCTTCTTCCTCTCCTTCTTCATCAACAAGGGGAGGGACTGGTTCCTCATCTTCCAAAGTGCCAACTGTATGTTTCCCCTTGAGTGGTCCAGGGAGTTTGAACTCATTTTCCACATATCTTCCATTTTCCAATCTGGGCTTGAGTTGGATATATACAAGGGCTACTCCAATTTTCCCAATGACCAAACTCATTGCCTTCATGTTAATATTATCTGAAATTAATCTTTCAATATAGGCAGACTTACTTGGATACACTTAAGTCTTCCTTAATGTGTGGTGGTCGCAGTCTACCTTGTCTGCATTAAATTTCAACCAATGCGCGTCTGAAAACCTATGTACAGATGCCTGGAAGTAACACGCGGTGAAGGCATAAGGGAGCTTACACCAAGGGCTCCACTTCCCACCCTTCATCCTAAAGCATGCAATACAAAAGCGCTGGTATACTGCAAACTGTACCTCTTTATCTAATACTGAAGGAAACTCCTTGGGTATTCTACATTCTACCTCAAATGCGACACAGAGGTGCTCATACCAAAATTCTGCCCTTTGTTTAAATGGTCCACTCATAGTCGCATCACATGTATACTTAGAAAATCTCTCTGCAAGATATTTCTTCTCCTTGGGATATTGCCATATTTTGTCCTTAGGCCCATCGAGCACTCCAATTTCTACAAAAACAAGGGATAACAGGATGACATCGAAAATTATCTTATCACCTTTGTGCACTTCCTCAATGATGGTTTCAACAATAAAACCTGCCAAGTTGTAAAATACACCTTCAGTTATTTTCTTTGCTATGTGTAGACACAATGTATTGACCTATAACCACCGCTCCTAGTTATTTAATTTTATGAGGAGGTGTGCTACTGCCTGGACCACTGGGTACTTCTGCAGTTTGTTGATATCCATTATGCTCCCTCCCTTAAGGTAATTGTACACCGGAAAAGAGACAGGCGAGCTTGAGAATCTACAAGTGACTCTTCCGCGTACCTGACCTCTCGAGGTCGTGCCAAGACAGCCGG
Organism: Taxus chinensis; assembly: GCA_019776745.2. Lineage (NCBI taxonomy): Eukaryota > Viridiplantae > Streptophyta > Pinopsida > Cupressales > Taxaceae > Taxus > Taxus chinensis. The sequence continues at coordinate 208,647,893 of CM034148.1, read as the reverse complement.
TGGGGGTAGAATATGCGTTGGATTCAGACAAACTAGTTAGACAGTCTAATGTCTTCGACACGCACTAGTGGAATTTGCGAATCTAAGGCAAAGAAGGCCCTTCTAACTTGGACTGGTGTGATAGATCGATCAGCAAGGATGACTGCTCGAAGGCTCTTATCAATATCGAGCTCTGGCGTGATTTGATCTATGGGTTGCGGAATACGTGGAAAATGACCTGGGATAGTTTCGTGTATATCTCCTGATAAGGTCATATAGTGGATGATGAATATAATTTGACTCTACGGATGATTTTCTGGCCTAGTCTAGAATTCCCTAACTTCGTTAGCCACGATATCTAGTAAGGACAGTTGTTCGATGATGATAGGTGGAAGTGGAGTGGACCTGAATACCAAGGTGTGTAGGTTAGTGTCTATATCTAATTGACTTATGGACTCGTTGGGCTGTGGGATCTGTGGATCACAACCATAGACTCTCGGTTGTTGCGGTCCTGTTATGGTCATACGCGAGATCAAGTTCTAATCCCTAGTATCCAGTAATCGTATGCTTTCTCAGCTTCTATATTTAGAACCAATAGTTGTGCAATCTTCTCAGAATACCTTATAGGCGTTCTCGCAACTTGGATTCTTAAGTTGGTATCTATATCTACGAGGGTGTCTCCAACGTCTGGCTGTGGAACTAAAGGATCGCACCCGAATGTTTGTTCTCTTTCGAGCCCTTCTACAATCATGTGAGTGATTTCTAGGGTAATCTGTAGTTTGGCTGACTTGACCAAAACGCATGTGCTTGGTCGTCTTCTATGTTTAATCCTCTTAACTGAGAACTGATCAATTGTAAATCTGTGGTTGTTCGGAATACTTGTATCCTGAGATTTTGGTCTATGTCAACTATTGCTGTGACTAGGTTTGGTTGAGGCACGATTGGCTCAAATATATATTCCCTGGGCTCTTGAGGTCCCGTGATTGTCATACGAAACAAAATGCAAATCTAACTGTAACGAAACAAATTCTAACTACGTGAAATAAATCTAACTGTATAACTTTTATCTTTCTAAGAAATATTTTAACAATTTTAAGGAAAGCAAACTATTTTAAGCGTATCTAGAAATAATAACTAAACAATAATTTAAAACAGACAAGATAACCGAGTGTGGTTATTTGCCTGTGTGATTTGTAGAATTATTCTAAATAAATAAAATAGCCTGTCTAATCTACCTGCAAGATTCTTGATCCTACCTCAGAAGTGAGGAGTGAATCATAGTTTCTCAGAAACTATCAATCCCCACAGCTTCCTTGGCAATATCGAGAATAGAATGAAATGAAATAAAGCGATTAACTACTCTATTGATATGATTATGACTAGAACTTTGAAATTTAAAACCTGGATTACGCAGAACAGTGGCGAATCCGATAGTGTGTGTGATCTCGTCCCCTCAGTATGGTCTCCTCGTTCTTTCGTGTTCACGTGGATCCAGAAAAGCGTGTAATGCTAGCACCGATAGGAGTAGATTTTGTGACAAGGACAACTCAGAATACAGATCGAGAATGCGAGTAGGAGGGGGATAGCGCAAGAGTACAGAGCTTGGCTTATGCGATTCCTAGCGGGATTTTACTGCGAGTCATGCAACATGAAGCGACCAGAACCTGTAACTATCCTATACGAAGAGCAAAACCTGCAACTTTTAATGGCTGCCTAAGCTATTCTGTTCCAAAAATAAAGACACTGCTTGCACAAGTTGGATATGTGGCTTACTAACAGCTGAATAAATCTAACCAGGCATATAATGAATTGAACTAAGAACTCCAATACACGATGAAAGCAAGCCTACAACAAAGAGAAATTTAGAGGCAAGCTTCTAACTGGATTGGGATGAGATAACAACACTGCCTGCACAAGATGGGTATGTGGCTTACCAACAGCTGAACAATACTAACCAAGTATGAAATGAACTATGCTATCAATCCTAAGCAAGCTAACAGACCAAACCACTGAAAATCAGAAGACTCTAACAAGGAAAAAATGGTGGCCCTTTGCCTCAGCACAAGCTATGCATTTATAGGAATTCCAACACCCAAAAACCAAAACCAAATTGAACTCCTAAACAATAAACAAAGGAAAAACACTATTCCAGGGGACCAAAAACATAAATGCATGCTCAAGTCGGCAAAGAAAAGCTGGTGAATCATGATATTTCACGCGAGTCGCATCAAAAGAGTGTTCTGGAAAACGCGCACAGGACCGCCGCTCTAAGCAGGGCGGCGGTTTCGTCACTGAAGGTCAAGAGGCCAAGGAAAGAGGGAAAAAGGGAAAAAAAGGGCGCGGGGGCTAAGCGGGGCATGCGGGATGTTAATGCATACTCCGAGGGCTTTTCCGGATCTCGAACACCTTGCGAGGAGACCTGTATCATCATCGGGGCGCTTGTTACACTATTCTGGCAGTACAATACCTTACAATTTTGGGTACGTACATATTGCCCGCTCGGAGAAGCGTTTTAGCCATGAAGAGGCATAAAATGGTGGGTCCGAGTATGGCAGTCCCGAAATGGGGAGTTAGAAGCTATACCTTACGCGTCCGTGTGCTGAAATGACGCCATCCGAAATTCCCGCTACCTGTAAAACGAAAAGAGAACTCAAGTGCAGATAGATGCAATAACTTGGAAGATAAACGCTAAAATAATAGGGAAGGAGAACGTACCATTCGTGCGGGGATAGAAACTTACCTCCATCAGCGCTCCAAACCTGCGAAAAAGTTATTTTAAAATGAAATAGAACGATATATATATGAAAGTGGGCCCATTTTCCTATTCATTTGCGCGAGTCGATTTGATTGATTTTGAGCTTTGGGACCCACGGTGACGATTTCTCACGCGAGTAGAGTCGAAACGTTCACAGCGAGATCGTGATCATGCCTCCACGTGCGGAACACCGACCTCAGCGATCACAGGTTGGTTTTCTTCCATTTGGTGTTTTTCCCCCTTTAAACTTGAAATGTTAAATTCGTCATAATGGGGGGGTTATTTTTGAAAATGTTAGGTTCAAAAGGTCCACCTAGGGGGGGCGCCTACCTGGTAGGATCCATTTTTAGTTTAAATGGTCTATTTTTGCTCATTTTGGGCTTTTTGGGGTTAACAACCCGTGCGAGTTTTCGGACCGTGACTGCCGCCCTGGCCAGGGCGACGGTTACATGACCGCCGCCCTGTTCAGGGCGGCGGTTACACGACCACCGCCCTTAATGCAGCGGTTACAAAACCGCCTCCTTGCTCAGGGCGGCGGTTCTGACCAGAATGCAAAAGAACTTGATTTTTGAGATTGCACTTGTATTTTCCTGCACTTCTATACGTTTTTATGACCTTCTTGGTATTGTTCAGATATTAACTTGCCCTATTTTGCGTGTTTTTAGGTGTATGCAGGCGAGAGCGGAGTATATCAGATGGAGCCGAGAGAGAGAGTGTGATTGGCTCTCCGGGGTACTGGATGCCCTTTCTCAGGATGAGGAGGATACATTACAGAGGGCTGGCATATTGTGTATATCGCGTGTACCACATGTCGCACCATCTAGTCACATTCTTTGTGACTTGTTCTCATATTGGGATGCAGATCGAAACACTTTGCGATTGCCAGGGGTCCGTGGTGAGTGGACCATTACTTTGGAGGATGTCTACCGTATCCTGGGGGTCCCAATCATCGGGAGGAGACTCACACTGGAGACGGTAGGGTCCTGAGCACAAATTACACAGTGGGTAGCATACATGGGAGATGCAGTCATCTCTACGGGGTCGAAAAAGGGAGTGAGAGTCCGATCCATTCCTTCTTTGCCCATCCCCGTACTTTGATAGGCTATCATGGGGATCCTTGCCTCGAGGCTGATCAGGGACAAGGGAGGGGATACTTTACTATACTGCTGGGCCCCCATCATTGCACAGATAGAGGGGCATGGCCGGATATACGCCTGGGGCACAGATATTCTGGGGACCACCTACCATGATTTATACAGGGTGGTCCGTCTACAGGGACAGTCTTTGAGCCACCCTACTCTAGTTATGAGTTGGGTGTATGAGCGCTTCATCCCTTATGGCAGGGGCGTGGAGGTGGCAGATCCAGGGGCTGTGAGGGTAGCCAGATGGACGGATATGTCGGTGCTTAGAGCACCTCACCAGCCAGTTGCCTCTCTTACTACAACAGACATGGAGGCGACACCGTACCAGCTTATGGCCGGTATATGGGGAGAGGAGACTCTTACATTGATTTCTTGCTCCACCACAGGGCAGCTTATTGACTGCGTGGGACGAGTGGAGGTACATCCTTTCGGCAGGGTTCCTCAGCAGTTTGGCCTTCCATATACGGGCATGCTTCCTCCAGTGGCACCAGTCTATAGATCAGTCCGCGAGGCTAGAGGGGGGCCTAGAGGCCGTGGTTGGACAGTGATCACTCCTGGCACTCCCATTGCAGCCAGGAGGATAGTTCGGGCTAAAGGGAGAGCTGGTGCGCCTCGGGAACCTTTACTTTAGATTGCTGCGAGTCCCGCTCATAGCAGCGATGACCCCATAGATATTGACTCCGATTCTGAGGAGTTTACAGAGGGAGGATCGGAGGAGCAGACGGATGATAGCGATCCTGAGTGGCATGACACTCAGGATATTTTGCAGGCAGAGAGGGCCGAGCAGAGCGCAGAGAGAGACACTCTAGTCTCAAAGGAGCCACTCTCCCAGGGCCATGGTGGAGAGGATGAGTCCGTTGCGGGGCGTCATGTTACTCCTACTACAGGAGCAGCCCCTCAGTCGGCAGCGGCATCCGCTGCGGGTGCCGGCCCTAGCGACCCATCTTGGAGGCCCGGTGATCCGAGTAAGTTATCCTCTCTTCCTTTCAACGTTTTTTTAATTTAAGATTTGTTCTAATTGCTATCTCTCCTTGTGTTTGTATCTTGTATACTTTTAGCCTCTTGCCTAGTTTCTGATTCATTTTTCTTTTTTGTTTGCAGAGACTGTCGACGAGTGACGGGATCTGATCCGCAGGGTATGCACTGATTCCCTGATGATCCCCATGGATAGGACCCATGCGGAGCTATCTGTAGATGCTGGGGAGCCCTCAGCAGCCGGTAGGCATACTGACGTCTTCGCTTCCGTTTGGCACGTGGCCAGGATGGTGTCGACTCTCCGCACAGAGTTGGCAGGCTATAGGACAGCCGAGCGTCTTATGAGGAGCCATTCTCGTGGCGAGACCACGGCTGCCCCTTGGGACCCTGAGCCCTCCGTGCATTCAGAGTGCCAGCGTAGCCGGAGCCCTAGGCGAGGGCGCACACCTTCGGAGGGGTCGCGTAGGGATTGAGAGACCACTTGGCTCCTATGTATTTTATAGATTCTTTTGTATATCACGGGCTCTTTGAGCATTTTGACCATGCCTAGTGCATGATGGCATTGTATATAAACATTAATTATTTATATATATGCATTCGTTTTTGGACCAAAACTTTTCACTCATGTTTTCCCTTTCTGTTTCCAACTGCTTTGTGTATACTACGATGTATGTTTTATATGCTTTTTTTATATGTATGCAATGGAAAACAAATGATGCAAATGCTTTATTTATTTTTGTGTTTCATGATGCTGATACATGATATTGTAGATATATTGTGATCTTAAATCTTAGCTTCTGTGAGTAATTTGGATACCTCATGTTTGTTTTGGCAAAGTGATGAAAATAACTAGTATGATGAACAGATTAACTTGCCCCACTCCTAACTCCACGCAACTAGTAAGATGCGAGGGCTCATCACCAAGAGCCAAGAAGGGCGCAAGTTATGAAATATGGTGAAATGATAGTGATGAAAGATAGACGAAGCTTTGGTGGAACCAAATTGAAAACTACAAGCTTACTCCACCCGAATGACTTCATAGTTTTGGATGCAACTTGCTTTGCGGTTTATCCAGACTTAGACCCGTAGATGGCCACATAGTAGACAAAATATGGGTTTTTTTAGGATTTTTAACTCTTTTTGGAATTTTGAATATCTGATTCATTCATTTTTGACTCAAAGTTTGATTAGTTTGTTTATGACCTTTTAACGTTTGCTTTGTCAAGAGGACCCCCTACACTTTGCCCCATGCTACTAGTAAGAAGCGTGGGTTTATCACCGTGGGCAAGGCATAGGCGAGTAAGGGCATTTCCATCCTTTCCCAACCCTACGTCACTAGTAAGAGACGCAAGCTCATCACCGAAGGTTGGTGGGGCAAGGAAATGTGTAAAAATAAAATTTTCTGTTTAATCACTTTTTGACTTGTCTTTTTTGAGTAAAATGTCAGTATATGCTTATTTCCAAAGAGATGTGTATATGGGATAGATGTGACACCATGAAGCTTCTAGAACAGACCATAGGCAAGGAACCTATCCTAAGAAGAAATCAAAGTGAGAACAAACTTGCAGATCTTGGTATGGTTACCGTTAAGACTTCATCATGTCTGATTTTATTTGATAAAAGATTCCGAGATGATTCGATGATGTATGAAGATGGAGAGATATGATTAGAAAATTTTGTGCCAAGAACATCATGAGTTTGTAATGAATTGCTTTGAGAATAGACTCCTTGATCACAATTTTTGTAAGAAACGAATGGACAAAATGATCCTAATTTATATGAAAATGCAATGTAGATAGCTATATAGGTAGCGTTAGCTGCTTATGCGTAAAAACGTTTGAGGTGCAGGGAATTGACTGTTTCGCAAAATTCCTCACCTTCTAACGTACATAAGAGGTATGCACCATTTCCATAGTCCTTCATGACTTGGTATGGGCCCAACCATTTGGGCCAGAATTTCCTTCCTTCGCCGGTCTTTTTGTCGATCCGGTTATCTAGTCTTAGAACTAGATCACCTTCGTATATGTCACGTTCATAGACCTTCTTGTTATACTGCCGGCACATCCGGTCAGCGTAGACTCTATGTCGCTGTTCAGCATCTAACCTGGTTTCATCTAGGCTTTCTAGTTGGGAAAGACGTGCTTCTCTGTAAGCGTCTTCATCCAGAACTCCTTGTAATGAAATGTGAAGATTAGGTATTTCAACCTCGAGTGGGAGAACTTCTGCCCCAAATACCAGCGAGAAAGGAGTTGCTCCCGTTGGTGTTCTTATTGAGGTTCGGTGGGCCCCATAAGTCTGGGTATAACTTTAAATGCCAATCTCGCTTGTTTTCTTTTACTATTTTAAGGAGAATGGCTTTCAGTGTTTTGTTTGTCGCTTCAGCCTGTCCGTTGGCTTGGGGATAATACAAAGAAGCCGTATGATGGCTTATTTTAAATTTATTGCATAACTCACAGAACCTCTTCATTCTTAAAAGAAGTTCCATTATCGGAGATAATGATTTCCGGGATATCGTACCTGCAAATGATTTGGTTCAAAATGAACTTGGCGATCACAGAACCAGGTACAGTAGTAAGAGGCATGGCCTCCACCCATTTGGTAAAATATTCAGTGGCCGTGATTATAAAATTATGGCCATCTGTGGATGAGGGAGAGAATTTCCCTATTAATTATAGACCCCATGTAGAAAAGGGCCATGGAGTAGCGATTGGTTGTAGAGCTTGTGTTGGCATGTGGATCTCATGAGAGAATTCTTGGCACTTATGACACCTGCGTGCAAACTCTATCGCGTCATGTTCTAGAGTGGGCCAGAAATAGCCCATTCGATGTATTTTCCGAGTGGTGGCATGGCCACCAAAGTGGCATCCACATATACCGCTGTGAGATTCATGGAGAATCCTCTTGGATTCTTCTGTGTCAACACACCTTAGGAGCATACCATCGAATGCTTTTCAATTGAGCACCTGCTCTATAATGATGTATTTAGCTACGATTATGTGTAACCGCCTTCTTTGTTGCAGTGTAACTGCCCCCGGGTACGTATGGTCCATGATATAATTAATGATATTAGTGTACCAAGGACACTCAGAGATAGTAGGTCGAGTTTCGATGTAGTACACGCATTCATCTGGAAAATCTAAATCTACTAGATCGCCTCCGTCTAATGGGTTGTCAGCTAACCAATCCGCGATGATTTGTCCTTTAACCGACTTCTGATTTACAAATGTTAATTTGAACTCTCCTATTAAGGTTATAAAACGTCTAGCCTTTTTAGACAAGGACCCTTGTGTGAGAAAAGTCCGTAAATGGTCTCGTTTTTACCATGACCTTCGTTTCTTGATTCAGCATGTAATGCCTTAGGCATTTAGTAGCAAAGACTATGGCAAGGCATTCTCATTTTGCCTATGTATAACGTGTTTCATAGTCGAGCAGCGTTTGGCTAATGAAATAAATCGCACGTTCTCTCTTGTTATCATCTTCTTGGGCCAACATATAGGCCAGCGAGACATTGGTAGCTCGCGAATATAGGATTAACGGGCGATCCAGCTTAGGTGGCATTAGCGTAGGTGGTGATAATAGAAAACACTTAACTGCATCAAAAGCTTCATTGCAATCTTCAGTCCAATCAATGCTATAGTCCTTCTTGAGTAAATTGTTGATTGGATGAACGGTGAAGCTTAAGTCCGGGATAAATCTCTGGATTGCACCCAGCTTTCCGAGAAATGATCTGATTCCAGATTCACTCGAAGGTGGGACCATTTCGAGGACAGCCCGAATTTTGGTTGGGTCAACATCTATCGCTTGTGACGATATGATATAACCTAGGAGCTTTCCTCCTGTTACACCAAAGACGCATTTCTCTGGATTTAGCGTGACTCCGTATTCTATTAGATGTGAAAGAATGACGCGGAGTACTTTGGGATGGTCACAACGCTTCTTGGCTTTAGCCAATAAGTCATCTACGTAAGATTCCACGATTTTATGAATTAGATCGTGAAATATGTATGTCATGGCCCGCTGGTACGTAGCACCGGCGTTCTTGAGACCGAATGGCATAACAGCGTAGCAATAGGTTCCCCAAGGAGTTATAAACGTGGTTTTAGCTTGATCTTGCTCAAATATTCTGATTTGGTTGTATCCAGAGAATCCATCCATGAGAGACAAGAGTTCAAAACCAGCTGTTGCATCAACGATAACATCTATGGATGGTAATGGGAAGTCTTCCTTAGGACACGCTTTGTTGATATCTCGAAAATCTATGCAGATGCGTATCTTTCCATTCTTCTTGAGAACAGGAATGATGTTAGATACCCATTGGGAGTAGTCAACTGACTTGATGAATCCTACCTGAAGGAGTTTTATTACCTCCTCTTTTACCATGAGAGCTACTTTGGGCTTCATGGGTCTTGATTTTTGTTTAATTGGCTTTGCATCTGATCTAGTGACGAGGTTGTGCACCGCAATGTGGGGTGTGACTCCTGTCATCTCCTTGTAATTAAATGCAAACGCCTTCTGATGTTCTTTGAGAATCTGAGTATGTATTTCCACTTCTTCTGGGGTTAACGAAGAACCTAGTTTCAATATTCTTGGTTCATCTTCTATCCCGATGTTGACATCGATTGTTTCTTCGATCAAAGAGGCGTTACCCTCTTCGAACTCAGGTGGTGCTGGAGGTAAATCTAAATCATCCCCATTTCCTATTGCGTATATGCTAGGTTCCATTTGTGAGGGAAGATCCGTTACGGGATTTCCGAAGTAGGAAGACGAATGTGGAATCAGGGATAAATCTAGCATGTGATAGGAGAGATGTAGTGCTGCATAGGCATTTAAGTAATCCAAAGTAGCCGCATCATTTCCAACATGGTCTAGGATGGTAGATTCACTTCCGCTTGAAAGAGGATTTGTCATTGTTTTTATCAATGGTTCGTCACGAATGGATACTGTGAAGTGAGTATCTTCTAGCTCATTGCTTGGAGTAAAACGTGATGCTGAGGTTGCTATTGAATCGGCGAGAAGATTTTTCTCTCGAGGGATTGCTTCAATGGATATGAAGTTAAACGCCTTGCTTAAATCTAATACAGCGTTTTTGTAGAGTTGCAAATGTTCGGCTTTAGTTTCATATACTTCAGAAACTTGGTTTGTCACTAATTGCGAGTCTCCCAAGACTCTGATGTTATCAATACCAATTCTTTTGGCTAAGGTGAGGCCAAGGAGAAGGGCTTCGTACTCAGCGCCGTTGTTTGTGCATTCAAAGTTTAACTTAAAAGTGAATGGGAGGACTTTCTCCTCGGGTGAAGTAAGAATTATACCTGCCCCCACTCCATAACGACATTTAGCTCCATCGAAATGGAGAGTCCAATACTTAGCCGGGAGTATAGATGTTGGGGCATCTGCTGCGTTTGCGCACTCTACTTCTACCATACAGAGATCCTCTGCTGGCAAGGAACCAACACCTAGGGAAAATCCCATGCCTACTGAATCGAATGGTAAGAACATTGGTGAATCTTGTTCTATCAACTCAACGATTTTCGCAGTAGTCCCTAATGATACTGTTTCTTTAGTTTTACCTTTAGGGGTTGGAATTGTTTTGGATATGCTGGTAGTTTCAAGATCCGTCGTAGGTATCAACTTTTCCTCTGGCTTTGGGTCAGAGGGTTTATTAAGTTGGTTTGTTGGAAGTTCAAATTCTGAGTGCACCCCTGGTCTTTTCTTTAAATCAGCTAGGTGTAAATCGAAAGGTTTTGGATCGCCTTTGGCTACAAATACCTTTCCTAGATGCAAGAATCTTACTTCTTGAAATAAAGTGGAAGGGATTGCCTTCATTCGATGTATCCAAGGTCGGCCGAGGATCATATTATAGTTAGTTTCCCGATCTATAATATAAAACTCAGTCAAGATGGTTTTGGGCCCTAAGGTGACCGGCAGTATTATAGTTCCTATCGAAGTGGCTTTAAGGCTATCATAGCCTCTCAAGGTATTTCGTGTAGTGGAACAGTTTGTTTCTCCATATCCAAGTTTTTGGAGGAAAGAGAAAGGGACTATGTTAACTGCGGCCCCATCGTCAACCATTGCCCGTTTTACATAGTTATTATAAACCCACACTTGTAAGTGTAAGGCTGGGTCACCTCGGCGTGCGATCTCAGCATCTGTGGGCATTTTACTTATTTCGAAGATGAATTCGACATCCTTGTCCGGCTGCCCCGGAGGGTGGATATCAAAATCTACGTGATTTACTTGTGTTTCAGGAGGTGGAGTGATGTTAATTAGATGGCCTAGACCTAATGCTTCTAAAAGAGCAGCTCTGTGAGGGGGAGAGTTCTTTAGTAAGTCCAAAAATGAAATGTGTGAGAAGGTCTTTGTTAGGTCACTAATTAAATCATAGGCACCGATGGGTTTTTGAACTATTTGCTGACTCTTATCTGTCTCTGGCAGATGACTTGGGCTCGATTGAGAGAAATACTCTCGTGTTCTTGTTATAGCTTCGATAGGTAGTTCAGCGTCTAATTCTACCAAACTAACTATCTTGGGTCTTGGTTGAGCTCCCAACTGTGGCGCAACTGATGGATTTAATGAAGTCGAGGCTTCATGATCATTGTTTCCCGTCATTGCACCTTTGTTTGTTCCAGTTGGATTCAGCCTATTGCTATCATGATTTGGGAGCGGATCATTAAAGATATTGAGGGGAGCATTCTGAGGGGAAACTGCCCCTGCGAGAGTATTTGGTTGTGATGAGACGGGATCTGCCAAAAACAAGTCTGTGAAGAACTGTCTTTGTTCTTCTGGCAAGCGTTGCATAAATTTATTGTAGTCACGGCACGTTCTAGTGTCGTGACCCCAAATTTTATGGAAACCACAATAAGAATTGGGGTTGTAATTCCCGTTTTGTTGGTTTGGTGTGTATTGTGGCCTAAAATTCCGATCAAACTATTGCCTATTAGGATTAAAGTTTTGGAATTGTTGTTTCTGGTTTTGACTTTGGTTTTGGTAACCAAATGAGTTTTGGCTTGGCCCTTGCATGGGATTTCGCCGTTGTTGTTGTTGTTGTTGTTGTTGTGGATGGTTAAAATCCACTGTATTGACTGTCGGGGTAAAGTTGTTGTTTCGTTGGTTGTTTGTTTGTGACGGAGTATTAACAACATTTACCCTCTTGGGCTGGTCGGTTACCCCATCCGTTGTTACCCCCACGATTTTTGTTAAGGATTTTGGGTCCTTGATTGACATTTGTGGTAGTTGTAGTGTTTTGAGTGGAGGTGATTAACCTCCCGTTTGTTCCATATGTCTTACGACCACTATCTATCGCTGCTTGATCAATTCGCAGAGCGCTCTCAAGTACTTCATCATAAGTTCCTTAGTGGGAACTTCTGGACTTCTTCCTTCACTTCTCTGCTGAGAGAATGAAGGAATAAATCGCATAGTTCCATCTGATCCATGTTTGGAGCACTTGCTGAAGAGTAAAGAACTGTACGCCACCTCTGGATGAAATGGGTGACAGATTCGTTGTGTTCTTGTTTGATATGCAAGAATTCCCTGATTCCTGTTCTCAACAGTTTGTTCATGTCGAAGGCTTTGATGAACTCTAGACACGAGTTGTTTAAATGAATGTATGGAAGCCTCAGGTATTCTATAATACCAATCAAGAGCGATGCCTTCCAAGGTTTTGGGAAATATTTTAGCAACAACCCCATCCCAAGGGAGTAATTCTCGTATGGCTGTAGCGTAAGCTTTGATATGCGCATTTGGATCTCCCTCACCCTTGAACTTGGGCAAATCAGGGAGAGGTCTTGGAAGCATGACGCTTCGTATGGTGAAATCTAAGGGTTCCTTTAGATATTCTGAATAAGTCCCTATCGCATAGCTTTCGACCATTGATGGTGGTTGCTGAGGGAGTGGTGGTGGGATAGGTTGTTGATACGGTGCAGCGTATGCATTGGCAGGGGCATAGGGAGGTCCCTGCATTTGAGAAAACATGCCGGGAGAGGAGAACATATCTCCTTGTGGTGATTTAGAGTATATGTTTAAGTAGGATGGGGTATTGTCAAGGAATGGATTGTTTGACACTAGACCTAGAGGAATAGTGTTAGAGATGGTGGGCCTTGTTGGCGTTTGTTGTGGATATTGAGGAGGCATGCCTAACGTGCCTACTCCCGTAAGGAGATCTACTTGGCCAGAGTGGTATGGAGGATTGGAACTTCCTGTTTGTATGAACGGAGAATTTTGACTTGCTTGAGCCAGTTCTAACCCTCTCACTCTTTCTACTAACGTTGAAATGACTTCATTTGGTGAAGTCATGGTACTTTTCCTGAGCGGCGTTTGTTGTATACCTTGGTGTTGTATAGGTACGTGATATCCTGTCATAAACTGATCGTTATCTTGCCAAGTTTCTCCAAGAATATTTCCTGTATGCAGTGGCATAGAGGTATTTTCTTGAAAAGAGATTTCGGGTTGTATTTGTAAACCTCCTATAGGTGGGTACATACCCCGGGAGCGTTGTTCACTCCTAGGATAACGTATTGATTGTCCATCATCTAAGACCAGGTATGGATCTGATTGCCTACTAATTTGTGGTCTGAGTAGCATTTGAGGAGACGAACCAGATTCTCCGGTAAACGTCATATTGTTTGAACCTGAAGGCTCTGTTTGTTGGGTTCGAGGGGGTTGATCTAACTCCTCAGTTTGAAAAGACAAACTATATCTGATTCTTGGGGTTTGTGTTGACAACTGATTAGTTGAATAGTTGTCACCCCATACTGAGAGCGAGGGTGATGATTGCCTATTCTGTTGGGCGTAGTATGCCTCAAGACCCAAGAGGGGTCTGCCATATGCATCGAATCCCGACATATTCGGGGGGTATATGAATACCCGCAGAATAATGGGAAGGAGCGAAGGTGAATGAGAGAAGATGAAAACTTCTCAAAGAGAAGGTGAAACAGTTGTTTGTTTCACGTCGGGTTCACCAATTTTGTACGCCGGAAAAGTGACAGGCGAGCGTGAGAATCTACAAGTAACTCTTCCGCGTACCCGACCTCTCGAGGTCGTGCCGAGACAGCCGGTGGGGGTAGAATATGCAGACAAACTAGTTAGGCAGTCTAATGTCTTCGACACGCACTAGTGGAATTTGTGAATCTAAGGCAAAGAAGGCCCTTCTAACTTGGACTGGTGTGATAGATCGATCAGCAAGGATGACTGCTCGAAGGCTCCAATCAATATCGAGCTCTAGCGTGATTCGATCTATGGGTTGCGGAATACGTGGAAAATGACCTGGGATTGTTTCGTGTATATCTCCTGATAAGGTCATATAGTGGATGATGAATATAAATTGACTCTATGGATGATTTTTCTGGCCTAGTCCAGAATTCCCTAGCTTTGTTAGCCGCAATATCTAGTAAGGACAGTTGTTCGATGATGATAGGTGGAAGTGGAGTGGACCTGAATACCAAGGTGCGTAGGTTAGTGTCTATATCTCTTGTGGACTCGTTGGGCTGTGGGATCTGTGGATCACAACCATAGACTCTTGGTTGTTGCGGTCCTGTTATGGTCATACGCGGGATCAAGTTCTAATCCCTAGTATCCAGTAATCGTATGCTTTCTCAGCTTCTATGTTTAGAACCAATAGTTGTGCGATCTTCTCAGAATACCTTACAGGCGTTCTCGCAACCTGGATTCTTAAGCTGGTATCTATATCTACGAGGGTGTCTCCAGTGTCTGGCTGTGGAACTAAAGGATCACACCCGAATGTTTGTTCTCTTTCGAGCCCTTCTACAATCATGTGGATGTTTTCTAGGGTAATCTGTAGTTTGGCTGACTTGACCAAAATGCATGTGCTTGGTCGTCTTCTATGTTTAATCCTCTTAACTGAGAACTGATCAGTTGTAAATCTATGGTTGTTCGGAATACTTGTATCCTGAGATTTTGGTCTATGTCAACTATTGCTGTGACGAGGTTTGGTTGAGGCACGATTGGCTCAAATATATATTCCCTGGGCTCTTGAGGTCCCGTGATTGTCATACGAAACAAAATGCAAATCTAACTGTAACGAAACAAATTCTAACTACGTGAAATAAATCTAACATATATAACTTTTATTCTTCTAAGAAATATTTTAACAATTTTAAGGAAAGCAAACTATTTTAAGCGTATCTAGAAATAATAACTAAACAATAATTTAAAACAGACAAGATAACCGAGTGTAGTTATTTGCCTGTGCGATTTTGTAGAATTATTCTAAATAAATAAAATAGCCTGTCTAATCTACCTGCAAGATTCTCGATCCTACCTCAGAAGTGAGGAGTGAATCATAGTTTCTCAGAAACTATCAATCCCCACAGCTTCCCTGGCAATATCGAGAATAGAATTTATTGAAATAAAGTGATTAACTACTCTATTTGATATGATTCTGACTAGAACTTTGAAATTTAAAACCTGGATTCCGCAGAACAGTGGCGAATCCGATGGTGTATGTGATCTCGTCCCCTCAGTATGATCTCCTCGTTCTTTCGTGTTCACGTGGATCCAGAAAAGTGTGTAATGCTAGCACCGATAGGAGTAGATTTTGGGACAAGGACAGCTCAGAATGCAGACCGAAAATGCGAGTAGGAGAGGGATAGCGCAAGAGTACAGAGCTTGGCTTATGCGATTCCTAGCGGGATTTTACTGTGAGTCATGCAACATGAAGTGACCAGAACCTGTAACTATCCTATACGAAGAGCAAAACCTACAACTTTAATGGCTTCCTAAGCTATTCTGTTCCAATGGATTGGATAAAATAAAGACACTGCTTGCACAAGTTGGATATGTGGCTTACCAACAGCTGAATAAAGCTAACCAGGCATATAATGAATTGAACTAAGAACTCTAAGACACGATGAAAGAAAATCTACAGCAAAGAGGAATTCAAAGGCAAGCTTCTAACTGGATTTGGATGAGATAACAGCACTGCCTGCACAAGATGGGTCTGTGGCTTACCAACAACTGAGCAATACTAACAAAGTATGAAATGAAACTATGCTATGGCAATCCTAAGCAAGCTAACCAAAATACTAGACCAAAACACTACAATGAAAAATGAGAGCAAAGATCTCTATCAAAATCTTCACAGCAAAGCTTCAGACCAAAAACTGGTGACCATTTGCATCAGCACAAACCATGCATTTATAGGAATTCAAACACTCAAAAACCAAAACCAAATTGAACTCCTAAACAATAAACAAAGGAAAAACACTATTCCAGGGGACCAAAAACATAAATGCATGCTCAAGTCGGCAAGGAAAAGCTGGTGAATCATGATATTTCACGCGAGTCGTGTCAAAAGAGCGTTCTGGAAAACGCGCACAGGACTGCCGCTCTGAGCAGGGCGGCGGTTACAGGACCGCCGCCCTGCAGGGTGGCGGTTTCGTCACTGAAGGTCAAGAGGCCAAGGAAAGAGGAAAAAAGGGGAAAACAAAGGGCGCGGGGGCTAAGCGAGGCATGCGGGATGTTAACGCATACTCCGAGGGATTTTTCGGATCCCGAACACCTTGCGAGGAGACCTGTATCATCATCGGGGCACTTGTTACACTGTTCTGGCAGTACAGTACCTTACAATTTTGGGTACGTACAGTTTCCCTAGAATTTACTAGATAACATCCATATCCTCACTGGTATCATCACTTCTTGCATGGACTGGGCACATCACCCGAAGTAGTTTAAATGTACTTAGGTCTCCTCTTTAGGGTTGCCTGTAGCAAGATGTTAGCGTGATGAAGGAAGAAACATATAGATCCATAACTAATCCATCATTCTACAATGCATGCCATATTCAGATCTATGAAAGAACAAGCTTAAACAATAATCATGATTGAATCAAGAACATGCACTACTCAATTACACACAGGAATGACACCTAGATTCAGCCAATAACTTCCATCTATTAATAAACATAGAAGCTCCTTACAATAATGGCATTCTATACTGATGCGTGCATGGATCTGATACAGTAATCCAGTCATATCTCTTTATGCTTACCTCTTATGCTCTGCATATACCTATATATCTCTCATCTCTCTCTCTCAGGTAATTCACTACATATATATAGGGTGGGGACTTGCCCTTCACCGCTTATCTATTCCAAAAATAGGCCACATGCTATTAATAGCCACGCGTCATTTACAGGCATAGCCACACATACAAGTGTGCTATCTATAGACCTCTTACAGTTAACTGAAGTGACAATCCTATTCTTAGCTTGTCTCCATGCAAAATGCTTCGATCCGATCCTCTAAAGATAGACAATGTGTGGCACGCACGTCTCTGCATCATTGGTGTGTTCTGCACGCCCATCTTCTAAAAATAGGTCTTCATGCTCAAAATCAGCTAAGTCTTGAATGTTGAACTTCTCCCTCCGCGTGTGCGTTCTTCCTATCCATTCACGCCCTTAAACCTGGCCTATTTTCCCACACGGACTTCTTGTGTGAGTTATGTCAAGTGTTCTCTGATCAACATTACCCCACACTAATCTCATTGTCACCCCGACAATGGGTATCTCCAAAAATTGAAGTAAAGAATAGAAGAATGGAAAGAATAAGAATGAAAGAATGTAGATGAATAAATAATTTGTATGAGGTAGCCTCCTTTGTATCAATTTGAAGTATCAACTTTGGATACTCCTCCTTTATTCTAACCTCCAAGGCCTACCATTCAGTGAGTGCTTGTTCTACCTTTTCTGGAATGTCCACAACAATGGACTCCAATTCATCCCTCACAATCTCCCCTTTTTCATTTTGCAGAACCAACACAATACTGGACATTGAGGTCATTCTTCCTTCTAGAAGATCCATCTTCTGCACAATGAGCTTCCCAAGCTCTTCCAACTAAGTCTTGTGTGGCTCTTGTGCTGCTATATCGGGGCCTCGCGCTTCTACTTAACCATTGACAATATTTCTGTGCGGCCCAATGTTTCATCCTTCATTACTCTCTAGACCTCATTGTTTTCTTCCAGGGTCTTTATGTTGATAAGCACCTCTGGAGCTATGCAAATGTTCAAAGCCTGGTCTGCTTTCTTCAATACTTCTTGTAGCACTTGCAGCATCCCTTCATAGGATGTAATCTTTCACATCACTGAAGCTTTCTCTCGTTCTACCTCTTATTCTTAATTCCTTGGCACTGGCATGTGTAGAGGTTCATCTTCAAGTACTAGGTCCACCAACTTTCCTACATAATGTATCACTGAGGGAAACATTCTGTGGTACCTTGGTCTCCAAGTGTGGCCTAGCTCTTATGACATTGTCTCCAATCTCCTCTGCAATTCTGATAAATACTTCATTCTTCTTCTACATTCTAAGTCCCTCTCTTGTGTTATGCAACGTTATCTCTTCCTTTGTCTTTAGATGACCAACTCTTATAATTTCTCCATTTTCTTCTCCTTCACCAATGCCTGCAATCAATATGTCTCAACTTGCTACATCAAATGGCTCATCTTCTTGGGTGCCATTTTTACCTTTGAAATCGTCTCCTCTTTAAAATTCGTCTTCTGTAATTTGTTGAATCAAACCCTAGCTCGATTCAATCGTGCCCTAGGTGGAAACTTCATGCCCTAACTCCTCTCTATCACCTTGATTCACTCAAACCCTTCACCACTGGGGACACAAGCTTCTTTTCGCATAGATCTGTCTGTCACACTTGGTTTCACACCCTTCACACCTTAACCCAATCACTCGGCTCTTCAACTTAGCTCTTTTCTCAAATTCTCTTAGTCGCAATGGTAAAAATGAATTTACATCCCATCCTTATATGATTTTTTTTCAAATTTTGATGCATTTATTACTCCTTCACCTACCAAATATCCTCTCATTCATTGACCAAATTCATTCATTCAGCACGGTACATCTTCACACCCCAGCTATAACCTTCTAGCACCTTCCTACCCTCTGGTCACAGACTTCTCTTCATCGTGGACACCCTTGCACCTTGAGTACCTCATCACTGTACCTTCTCCTGGTAGTTATCATGGCCTCTAATTACCTCATGTTATACTGTCCTTTCATTCATCTCCATCCTTGGTCACTTTTGAGAAGCAATCTTCTTTTGACTTAAAGCACACCCATAGCAGCTTATTCCTTTCACCTTTCAATTCCCACAGTTCTTTTACTTGGATAACTACAACCACCCCACACTAAAAATTATGTGCAGTCCTCTATGGCATAAACATTCTTCACATAGTAATTAGCTTCATGCGTGCAAGTGTGCTTATTTACACAAGAACAACAACTAAATTGACAAAGCATAATGACAAGGAAATACATTAAGGAAATACATAATTGAAAACCTAATCTAAATGGAAATACTACCTTATTACAAACACCAAGAAGACTTATTTATAGTAGGGCTTCAGCCTACTCCCGTTAAAATAACCAGGTAGCCGTGTTCCATCAAGTGCTTCTAACTGGCAAGCACCTGATTCAAGTATGTAAGTGATGACATACGGCCCCAACCAATGTACTTTGAGCTTTCCTGGATGGCGCAAGAACTTAGAGTCATAAAGAAGTACCATTTTTCCAACTCAAACTTTTATCCCTTTATATTTCTGTCATGCCATGCTTTCTACCTAGCCTTTTCTTACTTCTATCTCCAATGTGCTATGGCTAATTGCTCATCCAACTGAATCATCTTTTCAATATACTCTTCTAAATTTTGCTCATCAGCTAGACCTCCAACGCGTGTAATGTGCAAAGAAGGTAACATAAATTCTATAGGGAGAATGGCTTCTATGCCAAACACCAACTAAAATAGTGTGGCTTTGTTCAATCTCTTATAAGTTGTTCTATATGCCCAAAGAACAGTGACACTTTATCATCCCAATCCTTTCTTCCAACATCACAAATTTTTGTCAATGTCTGGCTCAAAATCTTGTTGAAAGCCTCAGCAGTTCCATTTTCTTGAGGGTGGTAAGGTGTAGTCTTATGGTGGGCAACCATAAACTCATCTAATAGGATCCTTATGGTTTCATTTAAAAAGTGTGTACCCCTATCACTTGTCAAACTTAAAGGACATCCATATCTTGTAAGAACATTCTCCCATAGAAACCTAGCTACTGTAATACTGCTGTACAATCCTTTGTAGGTGTGCTTCTGCCCACCATGTGAGATAATCTGTGCAAGTAATGATATAGTGCGATCCAGTCCTCTGCGCGTAGCTAGGTGAAATAGGTCCTACAAAGTCAATGGCCCATTTCTCAAATGGTTCTAGCACTGATAATAGGTCTCAGTGGCATTTCATCTCTTTGTCATGGTTTTTCTAGGCACTAACAATGGTCACACGCCTTAAAATATTCTTTACAATCTTTATACAATGTCTCCCACCATAATCCAGCAAGTAGGATCTTTGGGCAGTTGCATCACCTGCATAGTGGCCTCCTGCAATACCACCATGGGCTTCTTCCATAATATCCTTGCGCTCATGCTCTAATACACAACAACGTAATACTTCATCTCTGCCTAACTTGTATAGGTCACCACTGATCAACATAAAACGGTGTCACGTATAGCAAGTTGTTTCTTTTCTAATGCCTTCATTCCTTCTGGTGCTACACCAGTCCGTAGAAAGACAAAAATGTCTTCTAATTTTGATGGTGCACATTGTAACCTATATAACTGGGCATCTGGCATGGTTTCTTCAATTGTTTGTGCTTCCTCTCCTAAGTTAATTCTAGACAAGTGGTCTTAAGTCCAGAGTTACTTTTCCCTGGCTTCACCACAACTATGAAATCAAACTCTTGAAATAGGAGTACTTATCTACATATGTGCCCTTGTAAGACGAGTTTTTTGAATAAAATACTTTAATTCCATGTGATCCGTATAGAATACAAATGGTGTAGCTAGCAAATACTGTCAAAACTTGTGTAATGCATAGATCATCGACAAAGCTTCGCTCTTTGTAGTTGTATAATTATGTTTCAGCAGGAGTCAAGCTTCCTACTAGCAAAGCAAGATAGGATGATTAACAATACCTTCTCTAGGTTGAGCTAATATTGCTCTAATGGTCATTCTAGAGGCATCCACGTGTACATGAAATGGTTTTTCCCATGAAGGAAAACACAGGATAGGCGCGGTAGTAAGTTTCTCTTTCAATGTTTCAAACATGCACGCTGCTGCGATTCTCCCCAATAGAATGTACCTTTTCCTTTCAGTAACACCTCTAGAGGTGTGGAAATTTTTGCATATCCTTTGATGAATTTTCTATAATATCCTGTGTGACCTAAAAATCTGCACCTCACTCTGACTGGTAGGCACTTCTAGGCCTAAAATGACTGCAACCTTAGCTGGATCAACAAGTAATCCCTTCCTTGCAGATTATGTGTCCCAATAGTATTCCAAAAGGTGTAGCAAATATGCACTTCTTGATGTTCAAAGAGATACTCAATTGTCTGCACCGTTCAAACATTAAGCGTAGATTGTCACAGTGATCCTTAACAAGCCCATATACTGTCCAATCATCGAGGTAGACCTGTAAGAAGTTGTGAATAAAATCTTTGAATATCCTGAACAACTATGCGCGAGAATACAATAGACATTTTTCAATCCAAAAGGCATCACAGTATAGGAAAAATTGCCCCATTCAGTAGTAAAATTTGTCTTTTCTTGATCCTCTTGAGAAATCCTAACCTGATGATACCCAGAAAACCCATCTGTAAAGGAATATATTTCACGCCCTACAACTCCTTCTAGTATTTTCTCAGTAAATGGTGTAGGAAATGGGATCTGTTACACATGCAACATTTAGCTCCCTGTAGTCCACACATATTTGAATTCTACCATCCTTCTTGATACTTAATCACCATTGGACTAACCCATTCTGACTCATCCAAAGGTCTTGAATGATTCTATACTTCAACATTTTATCAATTTCTTCTTTTACCTTTTCACACAAATTAGGATTCATTTTGTAAGGTCTCTTTCTCACTAGACCCGCACCTTCCTTAAGCTTTATCTTCACTTCCCCAAGTGATTCATGCACACGTTTAAGTTCATGATACCCTCAAGGGAATAAGTCCTGATAATCCCTAAGTAACTCAATAATCTTTTCCACTTCTGATTCTGACCAATAGTCTCCAATTATGGCCTCCTTAGGCTCAGACTCCAATCCTATATTGATCTTTTTTGTCTTCATTGGTTCATGGTATGGAATGTGCGTATCCTTATCTGCACTATCCAAGACCTCACGCACCCCTGTGAATGGTCAATATCTAGGTTTTCAACTTCCTCATCATCCACGATGTACACCATCTTTCCTTTTTCTTTCTCAAGGAAAGCATGTTCAAGCAATATGGAGTCATTCTCCTTCTTCTTCAAAACACATGCACTCTGATTCTGTCTCATCAAATAATTCCTGTATGAGTTCCTCCACCTTTGCACTATCTCCCATGGTTAACCACTTGACAAATTTTAATGCCTCTTCTATTGGAGGTTGGGAAGAAAAGTAGTCAAAGG
The DNA here is from genome assembly GCA_019776745.2 of Taxus chinensis. Lineage (NCBI taxonomy): Eukaryota > Viridiplantae > Streptophyta > Pinopsida > Cupressales > Taxaceae > Taxus > Taxus chinensis. The sequence goes on along the minus strand of CM034148.1, from coordinate 208,625,583 downwards.
TCTAGATCATTCCTGTACTCAAATTTTTCCAATTCCCAATCTCTCGATGTAGTTCTGTGTATACATACCAAGCATGTGCGCACCCTTATAGAGTGGAATATAATTTATGCACCCAGAGTGAAGGTGGTAATGCTTCTTGTCCTGCCATCCAAAGTCTCTCACACTGCTGAATGTGGTGTTGAACAAGTTGATCACCATTATAAGTGTAAATCTTTGTAGGTGCATTACTTCTTACAAACCTAGTAGATAGGGTGATTTGATCTCCTTCCACTCCATAAGATTATCTCTATGAACTACCCACCAGCGCGTTGTGTCCCATGCAAGATATATGCTAACATGTCTCTTCTCTTGACCTGGTCTATCCATTGTGCTTCCATGGCTTGTAAGAATACAGGAAGATCTTCTGCTCCTGTATACCAAGGTACTGCACTACCTATCCATTGAACAGAATGAAGTCCATTCTTGCATGCAACCACACTTTTTACCTCATGTCCTACTAGTTCATATGTACCATGAGCCCAATTGTCACAAGAAATACTTGTAGTATCACTAATAGAGTGAGAATCCTCCCACTGTAGGATGCCTTCCTTTGATGGCTCATTGACCTCTGGGTCCTGAATAGTGCGTACATAGATTCTGTTTAAGTCCTCCTCACTTAGAGGCTCAACATATGGTGTAGACTTCCCATCTGTCAAAGGTATCACAACCCTTTCCTCTTTGTTCTCAAAGTTGATATACCCCTTATTGAATCTCAAATCAGCATTATTCGCATAACACCAAGGGCATCCAAGCAAGGCTAGAAAATTATCTGCTTCTGCAAGTGCTAATACCTCAAAATCCCCAGTGAATTTGGCCCCTTGTATGGTTATAGATGCATCCTTCAAAACTCCTATGGGAGTGGCCTTAGTCCTATTTGCCATAAACAACACATTAGATGATGGCTGTAATGGAGGTCTCCCCATTTGTACCCATGCATCTAAAGTAAGCACATTAACTTCCGCACCTGTATCAATCAAAATATTACTCAACAACCATCCATCTACAACAAAATTCAGAGTGATCTCTTTATCATAATCAATGCTATCAGGGGGAAGATTTGCATGTAGGATCTATCATTCATTCTCAGTACTTATGCGTAGAGTGTTCCCCTTCAACCAATTCCCTAATAATGGAATAATATTCTCTTGGCGCAACATTTTACACACCTCTCTGATGTCATCAATATCAAAGGGGACCTTCCCTGCTTCTTTCTTCTATTCCATCTTTATGGACTACTCTTTTAAACATTGTATTTCACCTTGAATATTTCTAAGGACCTCCATGGTCTCTTGATAGACTTCCTTCTGATGGGTAGGATCTGGGTACCTTGCATGCAGAACCTCCTCCTTAATGATTGTAGGCTTCTGGTACGATGCCTCTCTTGTGCATGCCACTTCAGCACGTGTGGTAATCTTCACAGTTAAGGCCTCAGGTTCTGGTGTTATCTTGGGCATCCACTGATTTTCCTCCATGCGTTGGATCCTAACCATCCCCGCGCCTTTGTTTTCTTACTTATGCTATTTACTAAGATGCTCATATAAGTTATGGGAACTCCTCATAGCTATGATTCTTTCTGTAGAAAGAACATGTAACATTCTGGGGACATTCATGCCTATAATGATCAGGGGATCCACATGTATAACACGTTCCTCGAGGAAACTCACTTCTTCCTCCACCACAGGCCTCATCCTCCATATCCACCTCGATATCCACATCCTCTTCCATGACCTCCTTCAAAACGGCCCTCATTCCTGTCATAGCGCGGTTGATTATGATCCCAATCCTGGTGCTCGTTCTTGTCCTTAGAGTTATCTTATACACTTGTCTGTCGTACCCCAATGTCTATAGCATCATGGATCTGACCAATCAATCGACAATCCTCAGTATCATGGGTCATGGACCTGTAAATCTTGCAAAAGTAGGATACATTCTTCCTTATCATGCGTTGTAACAAAGGATAGTGGCTAGCATCATGATTCAAATGACATATTTCACAGTCTAACAACAATGAACGTATAGATCTGTGAGGGTAACTATCCTTGGTGTGACCTTCCACTTCACAATCTGTACACCAAATTCCTGAGCATGCGTTTCATGGGCTGAATTTGCTGATAGCTTTTCTAACTGCTTGGCCATAGCTGCAATCTATGCCTCTAAGAATGGACTAACACCAGTGTTAATGCTCCCAACTGCCTCAACACGCAAAGCTACTTCCATGCTTCACGCAGATCAGTGTATGTCTTATGTGATAGTGCTCTTCTGAATGGTGTAATCAATCCTCCAAAAAACCATTGTGCATGTTGGCTTGGCGTGAATATCATAAGACAACTTAGATAGAAGTGTCTTAAAATGGGCATCATACTCACATACACTCTCAGTAGTGCCTTGCTTGATATCTTTGAGCACGTTGATACTCTTCTGCTCAAACTCTAGGATATAGAACTCTTTTAAGAAAGCATCCTTTAATGCTACATAATCCACGCAAGTTTGATCAGGGTCAAACTTCCTATACCAACTGTGTGCATGTCCTTGTAATGTAGTAGTAAATTGACTTGCCTTATGCTCAGAAGCTGTGATCCCTTTCACGCACCATAAGATTTCACACATATGCACATGTTCGGCAGCATCCTCTATACCTCTATACTCTAGGAGATGAAGAGACATCTCCATATAGATATTTTGTGGTTGTTGCGGGCCTTGACCACCTGATCCAGAACCTCCTGTGTTTCCTCTGCCTCTAGAACCACCAGATCCACTAGAACTAGAACCACCTATACCTCCTGATCCTCCACCTGTAGCTGGAATAGGACCTATAGATGTACTCCCTTGTGCTCTGATAGTAGTACTATATTGAACCCCTACAGTCTGTGAGGTAGTTCCACTTCCAGAGGTGAATCCAACATTCTGCGTGCTCATGTTCTGTGTGGATGATGCACCTAAAAATGTTCCTCCAAATAACATTGAATCCGTCTGTCCTGCCATTGATGTACTTTCTCCCTGACTTACTCCTACTCTCCTACTTCCCAAGTTAGCTTGTTGGTTACTTGTCGTACTAGATACTAGAAAACCAAGCACAAGGGCTAGGTCACCAAGTGGATTAAGATGTGCACCCGCGGCCCAGGTAGTCTTTGCTGGCACACTTCTATGTGAAGCCAAGGGGGGATCTCTGTCATGCTTTCCAAGATGGGGGAGTTCCTGATGCTCTAGCTCCACGTCTTCTACGTGAGCTTTAAATCCTTCACAAGCCATCTCTCTCCTCAATGCCATACTTTCTGCAACGTCAAACCGTTGCTTCTCTATCTCCCTCTTGCATGCCTCATTATACTTAAGTTGCATTTCCTCTCTCTGCCTTTCTTCCACTAGGTCTGCCATCTTTCACCAAACTTATTCCTGCCCTCACATGTGGTGAAGTTTAGTTAGCCATCGGTTTACTCTCTAGTTTCAAAGTTACCATCAAGATCTTGATCACCAGTGGAATACCTTGTAGATATGCTCCTCTAGGATACCGCAAAAACTGGAATTTAGCTACCTCCAGGCAAGAATACGTTGAAATTGAATATTCTAGAATATAACTATTTAGAACACCATGAAACCATGTATCCATAGAGTGCGAGTCCATATCAGATCAGCATCATAAAGGGATCTAAAATTCTTCCTATGTCCAGACAAGTGCGTGATACCTCCAATTCCGCTTAGATGCATAAGCAATCAGCCACTCGTATAATTCTACTGGAAAGATGGCAAAAAATCTCTCATATAAGCTATCATACAAATTTTGTTCTACCCAAGTGTGTGTGTTAAACTCAGATCCACTACTGAACCATCATGCATATTCTTCCTCCAGGTCGTGTATCCACTCCTCAATACTTGGTAGAGTTAACTGGTACGTCTTCATTGTGAACCATCCTGAAAACAACTGAAAAAGAGGTCCTGAACAATGAACCAATGATGCAGCCTAGAATTTACCAGATAACACCCTAGACACGCTAGCACATCACTCAGCCTAGACTGAGTGCTCACCCAAAGCGCGCAAAGGTACTAGGTCCCTCTTTAGGGTTGTTGTAGTAGGATGTTAGCATGATGAAGGAAGAAACATATAGATCCATAACTAATCCATCATTCTACAATGCATGCCATATTCAGATCTATGAAAGAACAAGCTTAAACAATAATCATGATTGAATCAAGAACATGCACTACTCAATTACACATAGGAATGACACTTAGATTCAGCCAATAACTTCCATCTATTAATAAACATAGAAGCTCCTTACAATAATGGCATTCTATACTGATGCACGCATGGATCTGATACAATAATCTAGTCATATGCACATATCTCTTTATGCTTACCTCTTACGCTCTGCATATACCTATATATCTCTCATCTCCTCCTCTCAGGTAATTCACTACATATATATAGGGTGGGGACTTTATAGTTAACCCTTCACCGCTTATCTATTCCAAAGAATAGGCCGCATGTTATTAATAGCCACAACTGGCCATTTACACAGGCATAGCCACACTGTGATGCAAGTGTGCTATCTATAGACCTCTTACAGTTAACTAAAGTGACAATCCTATTAAATCCAAACCCAAATGTTAGTTTTATTCCTGACATGCCTTTGCTTCGCTTAAACACGTCCCAAATGGAGTAGCAATCACCCTAGTGTGTAAATTTGAGAAATTTAACTAGTTTGTAGCTCTCCGCACTTCATAACTCGTTCGCTAGCTCACTCGTCAACAACTCGTTCGAATGCTCTTGATTGAAAAGGTGAAAATGATTTCACAACACCACCTTATATATATTTTCAAAAAGTTTTTGCATTTAATGCTCTCTACCTACCACTGTACTTTACATTAACTTAATGTTTATTTCCTTTTTCTATGCTTATTTTTCTGCACCATAGTAGTAACCTTCTGGTGCGCATACTACTTCTCGGCTACAAAACTCCTTTCACTTGCCTTCATGCATCGAATTACTTCATCAAATGCACATTTCATTAAGTAGTTTCCAGTGATGTAGCCTACCTCATGTTACACTGTGGATCCATCCATACATGGTCTTCATTTATGAGCAATCTTTCTCTACCCGCACCTTTCTTTCAAACACCTGCACAATATCTCTATGCATACCCATCTTCATAAAACATTTCAAATCTTGGTCCAAGTATCCTACATATACTCCACCCTACACTAAGGGTATGCACGGTCCTATGTGCATGAAAACACTTAGATAGTAATCAACTTCTGGTGTGTAAGCACACTTATTACACAAAACACTGAACTAAATTGACAAAGCATAACAACGATGAAAGGAAACACATATAAAGGAAATGCATTAAGGAAATATAATCTAAGTGGCAATACTGCCTTATTACAAACACCAAGAAGACTTATTTATAATAGGGATTCAACCTACTCCTTTTGAAATAATCGGGAAACCATGTTCCATCCAAGCGCCTCTAGCTAGCAGGTGCCTAAATCAAGTATATAAATTATAACATATGGTCCCAACCAATGCACTTGAAGCTTTCTAGGGTGGCGTAATAACTTTGAGTCATAAAGAAGAACCATCTGTCCAACTTCAAGATTCTTATCCTTAATATGTCTATCATGCCATGCCTTTTTCCTAACTTTTTCTTGCTTCTGACTCCATCTGGCTATAACGCGCCTTTCATCCAACTGCATCAGTTTGTCAATGCACTCTTCAAGTGCTTTCTCATCAGCCAAACCTCATGCACATGCAATATATAGAGAAGGTAACATGAATTCCACTGGTAGAACAACCTGTGCACCAACACCAACTGAAAGGGTGTGGCTTTATTCAACCTCTTGTAGGTTGTCCTATATGCCCAAAGTACAACAAATACTTTACCATCCCAGTCCTTTCTTCCAACATCACAAATTTTAGTCAAGGTATGGCTCAATATCTTGTTGAAAGCCTCAGTAGTTCCATTTTCCTTAGGGTGATAGGGTGTTGTTTTATTGTGTGCAACCATAAATTTTGCCAATAATATCCTGATGGTATCATTAAGAAAATGAGTGCTCTTATCACTTCTCAAACTCAAAGGACATCCATACGTGCTGATAATATATTCCCATCGAAATCATGTTGTACGTAGCTGCCATACAATCCTTTGTAGGTGCCACTTCTGCCCACCTTGTAAGATAATCTGTACAAGTTATAATATAGTGCGATACAGTCCTACGCGTGGGTGGGGAAATAGGACCCACAAAGTTAATTGCCCACTTTTCAAAAGGTTCTACACTAGAAATCAGGCCTTAAAGGAATTTCATCTCTATGCCTCATGTTTCCAAGGCATTGACAATGGTCACATGCCTTACAATATTCTTTACAATCCTTATATAATGTTTCCCACCACAAACTAGCCAATAAAATCTTACGCGTGATGACATATCCTATATAATGTCCACCTGGAATACCACCACAAGCCTCCTCCATAATATCTTCACACTCATGCTCAAGTACACACCGACACAAAACTTCATCTAACCTAGTTTGTATAAGTCTCCACTAATCAACATGTAAGGCGTGACTTGTATGACAAGTTATTTCTTCTCCAAAGCCTTCATCCCTTCAGGTGCACACTAGTTTGCAAGAAAACAATATCTTCTAAGTCAGAGGGTGCATGATTCAATCTGAATAGCTAGGCATCTGAAATCGTGTCCTCAATGCTATGTGAGTCCTCACCTGAATTAATCCTTGATAAATGATTTGGTCCAGAATTACTCTTTCCTGGCTTCACCACAATTGTAAAGTTAAATTCCTGAAACAACAACATCCAATGACATATGTGCCCCTAGGATACGATCTTGTTCACCAATTTCTTCAATGCCATGTGATCTGTATAGAAAATAAAAGGTGTTGCCAACAAGTACTATCGAAACTTATGTAGCGCGTAGATCATAGACAAGGCCTCACACTATGTAGTTGTGTAATTCTATTTTTCTGGAGTTAACTTCCTACTTGCAAAGCAAATAGGATGATCAACAATCCCTTCTCTAGGATGGGATAATACCACGCCAATGGCCATGCCAGAGGCATCCACATGCACATGAAAATGTTTGGTCCATGAAGGAAAGCACAAAATAGGTGTTGTAGTAAGCCTTTCCTTTAGTGTCTCAAACACGCGTTGTTGCACTTCACCCCAATAGAACTTGCCTTTACCCTTCAATAATTCCTCCAAGGGCACGGTGATCTTGGCATAACCTTTGATAAAATTCCTGTAATATCCTGTGTGCCCCAAGAATCTGCGCACCTCACTTTGGTTAGTAGGTTCCTCTAAGCCCAAAATAACAACAACCTTAGTAATGATCTACTAACAAACCTTCCTTACAGATGATGTGTCCCAAAAAAGTCCCAAAGGGTGTAGCAAAAAATCACTTCTTGATGTTCAAAGAGATACTCAACTACTGACACCTCTCAAACATAAGCCTTAAATTATCACAGTGATCCTTCACGAGCCCATAGACTGTCCAATCATCTAGATAAACCTGCAAGAACTTATGAATAAAGTCCTGGAAGGCCTATACAATAATGCATGAAAATACTGCAGGTGCATTCTTTAATCCAAAGGGCATAACCATATATGCAAAAATTCCCCACTCAGTGGTGAAATTTGTCTTCTCTTGATCCTCTTTAGCTATCCTTACCTGATGATATCCAGAAAATCCATCAGTGAAGGAGTAGATCTCGCGCCCTGCAATGCCTTCCAAGATTTCTTCAGTAAATGGTGTGGGAAAGGGATCAATTACACATGCAACATTTAACTCCCTATAATCCACACAAATTCTGATCCTTCCATCTTTCTTTATACTGATAACCATAGGGCTAACCCATTCTGAATCCTCAATGGGCTCAATGATTCCAAAATTCAACATCTTGTCAATTTCTTCTTTTACCTTGATGCACAGGTTAGGATTCATCCTGTAAGGCCTCTTCCTAACTGGGCACACACCTTCCTTTAGCTTGATTCTCATCTCACCCAAAGATTCATGTACCCATTTTAATTCATGATAGCCTCTAGGGAACAGGTCCTGGAAGTCATGCAGTAGCTCAATTATCTTAGCAACCTTAGAGTCAGACCAATAATCTCCAATGATGGCCTCCTTAGGTTCAACATCCATTCCAATGTTGACCTTTTTAGTTTTCATCAGCTCATGGTAGGCACACACCTTTTCATCTACACTGTCTAAGACCTCGCACCTACCCTCCGTATGTTCAACATCCATACTCTCCACTCCTTCATCATCAATGACATATACCATCTTACCCTTTTCTTTTTCTAGGAAGGCACGCCCAAGCTGTTCTGCATCTATTTCTTCCTCTTCAAAACACACCTCCAGGTATGACTCACCTAGTAACTCCTGAATAAGTTCCTCAGCCTTTGCACTATCTCCCATAGTCAAGCACTTCATAACCTGTAATGCCTCATTCACCAGAGGTTTAGTGGAAAAATAGTCAAAGGTCTGAATCATACCTACAGTCAGTTCTTGCCAATTCCCAGTCTCTCTATTCAACTCTGCATAGACATACCATGCACGCGCAACCTCGTAAGGTGAAGTAGAGCTTGTGCACCCACAATGAAGGTGGTAAAGCTTCCTGCCCCTCTGTCTAGAGTCTCTCACACTGTTGAATGTGGTGTTGAACATGATCCTTACCATGAAATTCACAGATCTGAGTAGGCACATTTATCCTGAGAAATCTAGCAGAGAAGGAAATTCTCACTTCTCGCCATTCCAAAATATTATCCCTATGAACCATCCACCAATGCTTGTTATGTCCCCACAAGAGTATAAACTAGCATATTCCTTCTTTCCACTTGATCTATCCATTGTACTTCCATAGCGCGTAGGAATACCTCAAGATTTCCTTTGCCAGTGTACCTTGGTACCTGGTTATTGCCCAACCACCAAACACAACATAGTCTACTTACGTGTGTAGTTACACTTCTTACTTTGCACCTAACCATGTCACAAGTGCCATGTGCCTGGTTGTCACAGGAAACACTTTTAGTATCACTCATTGACTGTGCATCATCCCACTAGAGAACTCCTTCCTTTGATGGCTCAAGCACTTCTAGATCTCTCATGGTGTGAACATAAATTCTGTTTAAATATTCTTCACTTAAGGGCTCTACATAAGGTGCAACTTTTCCATCTACCAAAGGAATAATGACGTGCTCTTCCTTGTTCTCAAAACTTATATATCCCTTATTGAAGTGTAGATCAACATTGTTTGCATAACACCAAGGGTGCCCAAGTAGTGCTGGAAAACTATCGGCCTCTGCAAGTGCCAAAACTTCAAAGTCCCCAGTAAACTTGGCCCCTTGTATAGTAATAGACACATCCTTCAAAACCCCAATAGGCATGGCTTTAGTACTGTTTGCCATAAACAACACATTTGAAGATGGTTGTAATGGTGGTCTTCCCATCTGAATCCATGCGTCCAAAGTGAGTACATTCACTTCTGCACCTGTGTCAATCAAAATGTTACTCAAAATCCAGCCATCAACAACAACATTCAGAGTAATCTCCTTGTCATAATCCAAACTATGAGGAGGAAGGTTAGCATGAAAAATATGTCTTTCACTTAATTCCAGCTCATGGGGTGTTTCCCTTCAACCATTCCCCAAACAAAGGAATGATGTTCTCTTGTCGCAACATCTTGTAAACTTCCTTTAAATCATCAACATCCATCTGATGGAGCTCAGTTGCTTTCTTCTGCTCTAACTTCCATGACTATTCTTTCAAACATTGTATCTCACCCTATAAATTCCTAATCACCTCCATGGTTTCTTGATAAACCTCCTTCTGATGTGTAGGGTCTGGATACTTTGCATGTAATACCTCCTCCTTTGTGATAACAGACTTCTACTTTGGAACTTCCCTGGCATGTGCAACCTCAACATGTGTAGTGATCTTTATAGGTACCAACTAGGGATCAGGTGCTAACTTCAACATCCACTGATCTTCCATGACGTGTTGTACTCTAACCATTCCCGTGCCCTTATCCTACTTGTGCTTCTTACTCAAGTGTTCATACAAGTCCAGACATTCTTCATAGTTGTGGTTCTTCCCACAGAAAGAACAAATAATGTTATGAGGGAATTTGTTCCTATAATGATCAGGGGATCCACATGTATAACATATTCCACGAGGAAACTCACTTCTTCCACCGCTGCGACCTCTACCTCTAAATCCTCCACGGTATCCTTGACCTCTACCATGACCTCCATCAGAGTGCCCTTCATTGTGATCATGATCATGATGCTCACCTTTTTCCTTTGAATTATTTGCAACACTGGTTTGACGTACACAAGTATCAATGACATCATGAATCTAATCAATCAACCTATAATTATTAGTATCATGAGTGGTAGACCTGCAAATCTTGTAGTAATAAGACATGTTCTTCCTTATCACACGTTGCAATAAGAGGCATCTATTTGAATCATGATCCAAGTGACAAATATCACAGTCCAACAACATGGTGCACACTGATTTATGAGGACAACTATCTTGAGTATGCCCTTATATTTCAAAATATGTGCACCAAATTCCACTGCGTGTCTCATTTGCTGAGTTAGCCATTTTTTTCTAACTATTTAGCCATTGTTGCAATTTGGGCTTTTAAAAATAGGTACACTCCTGTGTTTACACTCCCAACTGTCTCAGCGCGCAGAGCTGCTTCAAGTGCCTCATGTGGATTTGTATAAGTCTTGTGTGAGAGCGCCCTTCTGAAAGGCATGATCAGTCCTCCAACAAACCATTGAGCATGCTGGCTTGGGTGAATGTCATAAGATAACTTAGACAAAAGGGTTTTGAAAAGTGCATTATATTCCCGAACACTCTCAATCGTACCCTGCTTGATGTCCTTCAGTGCATTGATGCTATTCTGCTCAAATTCAGGGATATAAAACTCTTTCAAGAAAACATCCCACAACGTGGTATAATCTACACAAATCTGGTATGGATCAAATTTCCTATACCAACTATGCGCGCACCCTTGCAATGTAGTTGCAAACTGACTTGCCTTGCACTCTGGAGCTGTAATCCCCTTTGTGTGCCATAGTATTTCACACATAAACACATGACCAACTACATATTTTATCCCTCTATATTTTGGAAGATGAAACGAAATCTCCATATAAATATTCTGGGGATGGTGTAGATTGTGCCCACCAGATCCAAAACCTATATTTCCTCCTGTGTTTCGTCCGCTCCTAGAACCATCAGATCCACTAGACCCCTAGCCACCTGATCCTTTTGAAGTAGGTAATGAAATACAGGATGCACTACCTTTTGCTCCAACAATTGTGCTAAACTGTACTACTACAGTCTGTAAAATTGTGATACTTCTAGATGTTATGCCAACATTCTGCATGCCCATGTTCTATGTTGATGACGCGCCAGAAAAGATACCTCCAAATGGACCTCCAAATAACATAGACGACGATTGTGCCACCATAGATGAATAAGCTACCTGATTAACTCCTAAACTTGACTATAAATCAACTCTATTTGTCACTACTCTACTGCCCACACTAGCTTGCTTACTGATAATTGTCGTAGAAACTGGAAAACCAAGCGCAAGGGCTAGGTTGGTAGGAGGGATCAAATGCGCACCCACAGTCCATGTAGCTTCCATTGGCATGCTCTCATCTGAGGTCAAAGAGGTTTTCTTCCATGCTTTCCTAAATGGGGGAGTTCCAGATACTCTGGCTCCAAGTCCTCTGCGTGAGCTCCAAATCCTTCACAAGCCATCTCTCTCCACAACACCATTCATTCCACAACTTCACACTACTTCTCCAAATCCCTCTCATGTGCCTCATTAAACTTAAGCCACCTTTCTTCTCTCTGTCTTTCTACCACTAGGTCCACCATCTTTCACCACACCTTCTCCTGCCGCGTGGTGGGGTTTAGCTAGCCATAGGTTTCTCTTTCAAAGCTAGGGTTACAACCAAGATTTTAATCACCAAAGGAATACCACACAAATACGTTCCTCTGGGCTCGTGCAAGAACTAGAACTCAACAACCTCTGGACAAGAGTAAGTAGAAACTACGTACTCCAAAACATAGCTATTCAGAACACTGCAGAACTAATGATCCACAGTGCGCTTCCACGTCAGATTTGCATCATAAAAGGCCTAGAATTCTTCTTGCATCCAAACAAGTGTGTGAAACCTCCAATTTCTCTTTGATGCGTAAGAAACCAACCACTCGTACAACTCTATAGGAAAGATGGAAAAGAACATCTCATACAACTCATCATACAGATTCTGTTCAACCCACACACGTGCATTAAATTCAGGTCCAGTGCTAAATCTGTGAGCATACTCTTCCTCCAAATCATCTAACCACTCTTCAATACTAGACAAGGCCAACCAGTACATCTTCATCATGCAACATCCTACCAAACAATTGAAAAAGAGGTCCCAATAATGAAACCAAAATGTAGCCTAGATTTTACCCATAGAAGCCCAAGGCGCGCTGACACATCACTCAGCCTGAACTGAGCACTCACCTGAAGCATGCAAGGGTACCAGATCTATCTTTATGTCAGCTTGTTTAAGGAGTTAGCATGATTAAATAGATATTCCAAATCCATCAAAGATAATTAAATGTAATGAAGTGCATAAACCAGATCTAGATCTTAACCATTAGTATGAACAATTAAACAAGAACTACAATCAAATTTATTATGCAAGATCCATACTCAGTTATGTTAAACACCAATATCCAGCCATAAAGATCCTTTATATTAATTGATGTAACATACTAAAGCTTCATACATACATAACATAATCACCATAGTCATGCACACCCATAATCTTGCAACACAACTCTACCAAAACATAGAACTATCTAAACCGTGAAAATCAATACATATTTATAGGGGTGGGGACTTTCCCTTCACCACTCATGCACCTTTCAGAAATAGGCTACATATTAATAATAACCATACAACTTTACATGAAAAATATAAAAGCATGAAAACATGCTATTAATATATTATCTAATAATACAATAGTCGTATAATCCTATTAATAGCTCAAAACCTTGCATGGTGCTTGATCTTCTACTCATCCAAAATAGCCTTTGCATGTTCCTTAAGTCTCCTACAAAATGTGCACTACACTCCATGTCTATAATTAGCCTCAATCTACAAAATAGCTAAGTCTTGACTCAAACCTCCCTGGGCACGCCCCGTTCTGCATAAACTCCACAAGCACCCCTGCGCCCTGTACCCACATGCCCAATCCTTCTGCTTCTTCATACTTAAACTGTATTTCATCAGATCAATAATAAGTTCAAAAATAATCAAACAATAAAGATAAGAAAGATAAAAGCGATGTCAAAGAAAAATAGGTATTGTTAATGACTAGTTCTCTTGCGTAGGTATCATGCATATGAATGAAGTATTTAGAGGCTAGATGTACAAAGTGCATGATTTAATGACTACATGTTGACACCTATCATCATGTATCAATTTGTGTATGTCCTACATCAAACTCAACATACTTTATGAATGTGTGTGTGTAAATATTATATAGAAAAATATATTATCTATCAAACCAATGTGCCAAATAACATATGTAAAGTAAAAAGCTAACAAATCAAGTCATACATAGGCTCTGATTTCATATTTTTGAAAATATTATAATGTTTTTGTATTATGTGATATCTAATTTTTTTTTTATATTTTTAAAATTAGCTATATACGAGGAGGTAACAAAAAAGAGACTTGACGAGGGCCTCCTTAGGAGGTGGGGAAGACCTAGAGGGTAATTGAGGGTTGAGCCTTAAATATGTTATTGTATAAGACAAATGGTCTTATATAATTTACACAATAATCATTGTATGTGCCACAATAGACCTAATATGGAAAGACTCACTAGGAGTGGTATGTGTAATATAAGATACCTAACATGATGCTTAGGATGAAGATACATAGAAAAAATAGCATTTGTACAAGACTTTTGATTAAAACACCACGTCTCATGCGATTTAATTTGATTGACACTAATTTTGACTTGTGTATTACACTTTTTGTGACTGTATTTATTTGATATTGATGTTGATTTGCACATAACACTTGTGATTAAGTTAGACTGGTATTGATGGTAATTGATATATTAATGTGATTAATCATAATTATGTGGCCCAATAGATAAGCTAATATAACAAAGGACACCTAATCACTCCAAGTTCTAAGGATGTACCCTTATGAATTATTTGTTTGTTATTAATTGATTGTATATATGGATTTCTTAGAAACACAAATGTAGATGTATTATTAAATTGATTATATTTTAGCACACATTTCTAATATTTGGTAACCCATTTGTATTTAACAGTGGTTGATTAGTAGGAGCTCTACTCCAAGCGTAGACACAAAATCACACACTTAGGTACATTTCTAGGTCCTAATCACATATTACTATTCATATGATTCCTAAGTGAGAAAACTAGTAATTGACATCTATCTTTGGCATCTTTTTTGTCTTTCTTGTTTCCTCTTTAGTCTTATACACCCCACAGCCTAGTCAAATCTCCATTGCTTTATCTTTATTGACTCTAGACACTAGCGCACAACCAAGACGTTAGTGCCCATGCACCCTTGTCCTTCTGGGTGCCACCGGCTTCTTTGTATCTTACTCGCCTCTTTTGGGACTTTTTTATCTTTTGGGCATCTTGTTTTCTTATTGGTCAACCTTTTAGTTATCAATTACAAAATTCAAACAAGGACATCATATAAATATAAAGCCGTGACCAAAATAAAGGACCAAACTTTAAGCATCTACTATCATCACCTAAGGTTGGATCCAAAGGAATCTAAGAGCATCAAAGGAATCCATATAGTTTTCATTCAAGGGACAAGGGATTGCATTTTTTGCATACATGTATAGGAGGGGAAATTCATTTTTCCATCCACACATCTATCTACATTGCTACATCTAGCTATCAATCACTATCAATTACATCTTGCATAAGAGCTTCCTAGGGCACGATTTCTACACATACGCACAAAAACTACATGGAGTCTAAAATTTACTGCAGTGCTTGGTCGTAAGTTCACTTTATCAGGTGACCGTTGGGGTCAGTCTGACTCCCCATTTGCATCTTTTATTTTTAGGATTTGATGTGTTTTGGGGTTTTACAAGTTATCTTTCTCTTTGTAGGTTACATGTGAATTCTGCTGACATAGTGCAACATACAAGTGACCAATAATGAAGGTTAGTGACCACCTTGTGACACAAGAAAAACTAGATTTCGAGCTCTTGCACGGTTACATGCACCTAGCAGAGGTCCTTGGTGCCTAGGTGTCATAGTCTTGTTCCAGGCACCCTAGTACAAGACCATTCGAGAGTTTCAAGATTTTCTAAGTTCGGTTACGACAATATTCTCCTCATGTTCATCATTCCTTCAGTCCAGAATACTTCGAGATCAATTGCGAAATAGGCTAAGTCTCCTACCCCCTCTGTTGCACTTAGGGTTTCATATTTCTTTAACTTATTACTTGTGTTAGATTTGCAATTTGAAATTTATTTATCACATGTAACTTTGCAATTAGGATTTCACAAAGTCTATTTTTGTTAAATCATTTGGTGAACCCCACTCGTGATCAGTTATTCAGATCCCTATTTTATCTATTCTTCTTTCATAGATCCTAAGGTTCCTCAAGTCTCTTTGCATTAATTGCTTCAAATGCACCCATCTTGTAAAGATGTTCTTCAAAAAATCCTGGAAACTATGTATCTCCCTAGCAATATGATGCCTTCACAAGTCAGTGCCATCTTCGAACATCTCTCCGATGAATTTATTAGTTCTAATGCCAATCAACCAATTTGCAAGTTTATTCAAGCTTTACATTCTTTATTTCAAGATAAAATTCAGGGTACGCAATCAATGATTACATCTCTCACATCTCAAAGCCAACATCTTAAGCCTTCTTCTCAATCCAATGCTTGTTTTTGGTGACCATTTTAGGTCAATCATCGAGTAGGGGTACTAATTTTTTTTTCTGTTGCTTGAAAGTAGTCATTTTTGGGAAGGATTGATAGCAAACAAACAATTATGTGTGCTATTGCAAGGTGCAATGCCTCACATATGCTGCCATTTCGAGTGTCATATTCAACAAAGACATGTAAAATCCTCAAAAGACTAGTGAATGACCTTGATGAATGTGGGAACAACGACAGATGCTAGGAATTGAACCTTGAAACAAAAACATAGTTGTTGTTTGCATGACAGAAAGTATAGTTTTCAGGCAAAGGTGCATTAAATTCTTGTTATTTCCTTATTTTTCAATGATATTAATTATGTGTTGAGATGTTTAGTTCATTCCACAATTATTATTTACAATAATCAAATGTAAAAGGAAATAGACAACTCAATTACATAATTTAATGTCATTTATTCGTAAAGAAATAATGTTTCCAACATAAGCCGTGGGATGTAACTTATATGTACAAACAAAAGAGATACATATATATAAAATTGTAAATAAGTGAGGAGAGAGGAAACCCATCATTTCTTGCATGATTTGGTTTCCCTATGCTCCTCGCTTCAGCTGGATCATCTCCGTGCTCCCCTTAGGTTGTAGTTCCTATTGACATACGAGAAACATACTACTAGAGCTTTGGGTATTTCTCTCTAGTCATGTACTTACAATTTTAGGCAGATGAATCTTTTCAAGCAAGTATAATTAAGATACATGAAAAGGAAGTAGAACATAATCACATAGTACATGTCATTATCACTTAAGAGCATCTAGCTTCCATTTTTAGAAGCATATCAAAAAAGGAAAATCAGAAGGATGAAAATGAAAGACTGTTGCCCCATTTTTTTTCTAACTATTTTCTAAAGTGTGCAAGTATAGGTTTTCAAGTATAACTTGGATAACATTAAAAAATTAGAACAATCAAATGGAGAATCAAGATACAATACATTCAGATGTATCTTCATCACTTGGCCAAAGGGAGAGGTTGCATGTACAATTTCACAAAGTTTAAGGATCATGATTGCTTTCCCAAAAGGCTCCAATCTAGATTTTCAGATCTTCAAGGACAAATTATGAAACCGATACAAAAGAAGATGCAATAGTCCAAAGTACTATTCAATTTTCAAAGCAATGTTCCTTCACACAAGAAAAAAGCACCTAATGGATCAAGTACCTAAAGGGAGTTGGAAACCTCTAGGTTGAAACAAAATGCAAATCTATGCTAGCTTGGAGGGACATCAAAACAACACATTACTACTCTTCTAGATGAGAAACATATCAAAAGACAAATCCAAAAGTTCATCAAATAAGGCTTTCACATTATGCATATGAAGTACAAAGTACTAAGACTAAAGGAGCATGCGAGTGCAAAGTTTAGATCTTGCCAGAAGATATAGTTGCAAACCAGGAAAGAAAATAAAATATGAGATTTTAGGTTGAAGGGAGAAATTAGAATTTCAGAGGATTTTTTCATTCTTGCTAAAGTTGACTGTCCTTGTTAAACATACTTTACAAATGTGCCTCCAATAGTATTGTAAGAGATTAAAGATAAACCAACTCAGGCAAGAGTAATTATTCGGCATGAGAAGAGAAAGATTATCCAATCCTACAAATTTCCTTATATTAGTGTAACTCCCAGTTTTGCACTTAAAGGATAAAAAAATGTATCTAAATTTTATTTGTTAATATTAGAGCCTAAGCAGTGAAAATATTTTATCAAGCTACAATCATGTTCATGATAAACCCAACTCCTAGAAAAATTTAGAGCTATTGCATAAATGGAGTTGCAAAGATATAGAGATCAAAATCTGAATATACAAGAGCATCAAAGTTAATATCTTTCAGAGCTTACACTGTACACTGTTTAAGTTTTTTTTAAGGTTCCTTGTTTGGAGCATGGAGTTATCAAATGTGGATGAGGTTGCCTTTGACATTGGAATGAGAACACAGATTCTATCAAAAGGCAGAAGGAAAAGCAGAGATGAAACTAAATGTAAAACCAAATGCTTCACCTTCAAGATGACAACCTCTATTCAATGGGACAAAGCTTAAACTCATATAATGAAAATAATTGATAAAAGAAGCCATACAGGGCTACATTATCAAGTCATCGAAAAAAAGTCTTAGACTACAATAACCGAGAACAAAAAGCTTCAAATACATTTCTCAAAGGCCATATATTTTGTAAATTCAAAAAATAGATAATATTGCAGTTTTCTATCAGAGTATTTTAATTATGTTGCAAATATATATTGTTATAAAGGTAAAATGTCCTTGTATAGTCCGAGTGGAGAGACAAACGAATGAGTTCCAAGTTGAAGGATATTTAATAAAACATAAACACCTAGTTCATAATGATGTAAATAACGGTCACAGAGCTCACTGTATAGAGGCATCACGTCCATACCAGGAAACATGAGCCGAAACTCATCAGTTTTAGAGGAAAATAAACTAAAATTTCCATTACACAATGAGCATAACAAAGCCATATTTCTAAAAGGTTGAGTAAATGGAGAAGCATCTACTACGTAGAGCCATGAAATAGATACCTAGAATAGAATACTAAAATCTCGGCTAAAGAGAAAACCCATTAATGGGTATTACAAAGATTCATATATTCGGGAAAAAATATAAAGCTATAGTCACCAGCTTGAAAGGAATGTAACAATTAGCTGGGAAAGGGAGCTCGCGAGCCTTAATACAAAAACAAAGCAAAAGGGTTTCTTTCAGTATACTGAGAAATTGACATAGGTGAAAATACTATGGCGGCCATAGGGGAGGAGGCTCAACTTAATCGTATTTAGGTGATAATCTCCAAGCTACAGGTAAATATGAAAAATATAGAATGTATATGCATATAACGAGATCAAACAACTGAACCAGACAAGAGAATATCCAAGCCAAATCTCTAGGAAGAACATCGAATCCAAATTTGGGTTGGAGAACTAAAGTACACAACTCCAAAAATAAATGCAGAGATACCAAAGAATTTTCAGAGAAGAATAGGGCTTACCTTAAATGATGACTCCATTGCTTAGCCAAGGCACAAATCTTAGCCTAGAAAATGGCCATTTCCAGAGGAGAACCCAAAATGGTGGCCAAGGGTTGCAAATCGGCTCATTCAGAGCTTAAACAAAAATAAAAACCAAACATTCATGGCAGAAACTTCCCCTTCATCATAACGGCCAAACAAAGAACACAAATTTCCACAGAAGAAATGAGTCAAACTAGAGTTCTAGAGATACCCATGGCAGCTAAACAAAAATTTTAGCAGAAACTCTCTGTACAACAAGTAGTAAAGTTTGAATAAATGTGAAAATACGAGCTTACCTTGAAAATTTCGATGGCCTTGAGAAGCCTCCACAAAAAAATCACAAAACCCAATATAAACATAGTTTTAACAACAAATAATGGTGGCATGGCTTGGGGAAATACTTAGATTGTTAAAATACAACCTAAAATACACAAAAATAAGAGCTCCGAGCTTCTTCAATTGCGGCACAGGAAAATTTTGGCATATTTTTCCCTAGCAAATGAGCTTGAATGACTGAATGAGTGAATGATTAGGGTTTGGGTGCTTTTGCTCAAAGTTAACTCAAGCCGTGGGTTAAAGTACACAGGTTGTAGATTTTCCTTAACCCTAACTCAACTTGAGTTAGGGTTAGGTTACATTGTGATAAAATCAAAGAAATTACCACCATGTGCCCAAAGAGGACCTTCAATCATTATGTCTTGTAAACTATGCAAAATCAATTCTATAATAATTATTAAAACTTTGCATGGTTGAACAATGGCCTAGAACCCCCCTCTCCTTTTACATGTTCACATGAACTAAAGCTTTATGCCTTTTATTATTACTTGTAAAAGATTAATCATGGTCACCATGAAATTCCAAAAAGGGTGACATGATTATCTCTGATTTTGATAGCCTTAAAAATAGACTCGGACTTATGTGCTAATTTGAGTTCCCTTTTTTACCTTAAAATAGACTAGGGGAACCATACAAAATAATGTAGTGGAATGTAGAGCTGGTCAACTGAAGTTTGACCAGAGATTATTTTAGTCTATTTTGGAGTTATCTTCAACCTATTTTTGAGTTGTGCACTTTCAACCTATTTTTGGAGGGGGTGAATATCTCTTGCTATATATTGTGTGCTCTTACAAAGCAATGGGGGGGATCATTTTTTCACAGTAATGCTACAAAAACTTTGTACTTTTGACCTAAAGATTGAATAAGAAGACCGTTTCCTCCATTAGCAAGTTGTTTGATAATGTGTTTTCTAAAAGTTGAAGGCATTGTCCTAGTGAATTTATTATTCCTTTGCATGCTTATAGTTTCACAGCACCTCCAATAAGCAATTTTGATCGTTTTGCAAGTTATTAAAGTGCATTGAATCACCTTGTGAGTGCAGATCAATTTAAAAACTCTTGTAGTGAATTCAACAATCCTTTTACCAGTCAACAAGTGTTTTTTTGTGTAAGCCCAAGCCCCATAGAATTTTGGTGCATCACCTTTACATGTTTTCAGTTTTACATACATTCTAACCCTTAACCCAGTCAAATTCAGATTTTCAGTGATTCATCAAAGGGAGACAATCCTTTCTAGAGGTTTCCCTCATTTCAAGATGCCCACAACTTAGAGGGAATCCCATTGTATGGACTAAAGTTAGAAGTTAGATTGTTATCCAAAAGGAGTACTTTGGACCAATAATAGTTCTTCTTCTACATCTCATCTTGCTTCTATGTATTCTACACATGCTAATATTAGTGAACCCTAAGTCTTACCATTACCGAAACCTCTCAAGTTTGATCATAATACTAAGCAACATGTTATTCTTTCTCAGATCCTTACTCATCAATTGATCAACTTTCCATCTACTCATTACTATCCTCATCAACTTGCAAAATATCAAGGTCATCCATATTGTAATTATCACCGAATTAATGGACATAATGACAATGATTACTATGCTCTAAAAGGACAAATTGACCACCTTAAGCATTGTGGTATTATTTCATTTGCTACACAAAATGTTGCTGCATGTTCATATCCAATTACTACATCTCATTGGGTTCCTAAATCTTATTCTTCTATGTCTAATGAGCATCATGACATCACTTCTAATGTTCCTTCTTCCGTCACTCAAGCGCTACCTATACAAACCACTCCAACTAAACAATTGCCTCTCAAGGTCCGTTCTCCATCACCTCCTCCTGTTAAGTCTTCTACAGTATCAACAAATCCTAAGAAACATCCTCTAAAAATCAATACAACACCTCCTCCTCTCAAGTCTTCTATGGAATCATCAATCACAAATACACAACCACTCACTAAGCAATACCAATAAACTCTAGCAGGCCTCTTTCGAATTCCACCATTCAAGATCCCTTCACAACCTCCACTTCAGCAACCAATAATTTTTGTCAAGGAAACTATGCCTTACATTGATCCCTTTAGCAACATCGACTAGATCTCCATCTTTCATACACTCGGGGGGCATCATGCTTACTTCCCCCCTCCTAGAATTATCAGGTGTCTAGAATTTCTACTTTTATGCTTTGTGCTTCACATCTAGTCTTTTCATTTATCTTACACAACTCGATACATAGCTTGTGTCGTCATTACCCTATGACACACTCTTATGCTAAGGTTAAAACTTTATTGTTGAGGGCATACTTCATTTATGAACCTCACACATTGAACATTTCCTGCTCTACGCTTTACGATACATCTTACTTGCATTGTTTTCTCACATATCACACTACCCTATGAAAAACTCTAGTTTCATGGTTTGTACTCAACTGTTGAGGGTCTAAATCTGAAATGAACCTCACTACATTCACACTCTTTATGCTTTATGCTTCATGATCTATCTTTTTACCGTACATTTTCAAACCATTTCCCGATGATGCACTCTTGTTCTATGGTTCATACTTGACTATAGAGGGGTATTTTATAAATGAAACTCATCTCATGCTCATCCACATCTACTCGGGGGGCATGCTTCTCCTATCACATTCACATTGCATACCATTCCATCTCACTCATTCACAACATATTGCATATCTTGGTTACACATACTCTTGCTTGCTTATACTAGTTACATGTACACTTTGTTTCACATGCTAGACATATACTTAATATGTAATTGTCTTTCTATATACACACATGCATGTTTACTTGCTCTTTAGTTGTGAATGCAGACTTTCTATAGATCCTTACATGCAACATTGATGCTTGGCACTGTACCTCTTACCAGTCCCACTGAGGCTCCTGGGGGCATCTACTTTCTTACACATTACAGGTGTTATTGTGTCATTTTATACTACTTATTTTTACTAGCACACCACTTAATCTATCGATACATACACATCTTGACATAATCTTTATCTTTCTAACATGCTATGTTGGTGTATATGATTATTGATTTAGGCCTATTAATTAATTTTTTCAAGTACTTATTTTTAAAATTAGGTATCTAATTTCAAGGTTAATCCCTTTATTAATGTGATTAGTGACTAAAATAGTCATTAAATTAGCGTAATTATATTTTTAAAGTCCTTTTAAGCTCTAAAATTAGCCGACTTGGACATTGTAAAAGGGTAATTTTTAAGTGTTATTGGTTGTTTTTTTCTCTAATCATTTGTTGGAGTGTGTGGCACCATTCCTAGCCATTTTTTTGTCTACCGATAGTGTTTTTGGCATCCTGGAGATCCCTAGGACTCGTCTTAAGACCTGTTTTCTTTATTGTAATAACCATCTTTATTATTTGCGGACTAGTGAATGCGTCTGCCACAGTCTTATGAAAAGGGAGTTTCTGTTGTGACGTGAGATGTTTTTTCTCACAACAACACTTTATTTCATCCCTTCTCTTATTTTTAACTTGTTGTGCTTATTTACAGTGTTAATTTGTTATGTTCAATGAAAATTGATTGTGGTCTCCTCTCTTGATCTTTATTATACTGATTGCAAGGTGAGTGGCCAAATGTTTCCTGATGGACACTCACACTGGATTGTATCCAACGCACTAAACTATAAAGTGTCGAAAGTAGGGGGTTATAATATTTTCCTGGGTCATTGCACTGCTTATTTGGGATTATGCTTTTCGCACTAAGTTATAAAGTGTCATAAGGGATTTTTTTGGGGTTTTATCTACATTATGGAGTTTCACCATTATGTTGTTATGCTCGATTATGAGAACTATTCAACATGGAAGGAAGGCATCATCAGACACTACACTATGCATGGTTTGGTGCCCTACCTCCATGGTCTCATTTCTGAGCCTCTTGAACCTCTACAGAAGGATAAGTTGTTTAACCACAATGATGAGGTCTACGAACTTCTCAATCTTACTATTTATAAGGGATACATTGTGTTTGTTCAAGGACACTAAGTTCCCTTTCACTACCTGGTCCATTATCCGACAATTGCATGATGATATTGCTTCACCAACTGAGAGAGACACTTCCCTAGACCACACTTGTGCCACCATGGACTCTCCCCCTTCTCACATCCCTTCCACTGCTGAGTGTTCCTTTGTTCATGTTGCTTCCTGGGAGTCCCTTGTTGACCATCCACATCAGGACCTTGCTTTTGAGACCACTCACACTACTAGTGCCACTATAGAACCCATTATTTACCATGTTCATGCTTGCATTCACTCTTCACACTCGTGTTCCATTAGAGACCCTTTCTCTGAGACATATAGGACCATTTCCCCTTATGCTCCCTTGCATCTTAATTTCTCAGTTGAAAAAACTATTGCTACAATTGTTGCTTCTGTTGAGTGCCAAGTTTCCTAACCTTGGCCTTCTAGTAGCTCTCCGCAGTAGTCTTCTCCTCATACTTCATGTGTTACATTGCATGCTCCATTTGATCCATAACACAGCTTGAAGGACCTATCTATCTCTTACATTGGGAATGTTTCCCTAGGACACTTGTCACTTCCACCATTTTAGAGATTCTTCACGATCCACCTCCTCTTATGGATCCCTTTATGAGTGTTAATGGGCCCCCACCTTCTTCTCTCTTTGACATGCATATTGCCATGGCATGACCTTTGTCTCACGTGCACTCTTTTTATAGACCTATGTCACAATACAGTACTCAGATCACATGTTACATATTCAGAAACGTGCTGCTAGAATTCTGACTTGGGTCCTGGAGTGGGCCAACTACAAATGCACCTTTTATGTCCTTCTCAAGGGTAGGAGACACTGTTCGATGCAGGTAGGATTCTCCTAAATCTTGGTCCTAGAGGTGCACATCATGAAAACACTTCTTAGGGGACCTTCTTGTTACAGTCTATTCTCTCTCAGTCTCTCTCTAATCTGGAGTCACAATTCTAGTTTGGGTCACGGTATAAAGTACATGTATTCTAGAAAGCAAAATGCATTCTCCTTCTCTATTTCAACTTAGTATAAAATGAAACTAAATATAGAAATAAACATTTGAGGGGGAGTGTTTTCCATATATATTTTCGGTGTTTCACTCCAGGATTCAAGTAGTCACTTGAACAGGAGAGTAACACATCAGACCTCGTTGTTGGGACCCAACACTCTTCTATCGTGGCGTGAGATCTTTTCCAGAAAGATTGTTGCTCTTGTACATGAGATCACCCAAAAAACTCATTCTTAGCAGTTAGGATCGCCCAATTGACACATCGCTCTTCTACAACTTATCTAGGGCAGTTATATCTCATCCTCATCACTCTTCACATGACCTCTAGGTGCACACTTTCCTTTTTACAGGGGTACATGTTGGTGTAATTTTACAAGAGTTTTCGTAATACAATGACTTGTCCACCTACTTGGTTAGTCATCTCTTTTTTTGACAAGTTCGTCATTGTACATATGTCATGCACAAGAGTTACATGACAACTCCTATCATCAAGCCCTGATAATAGGTACTATGAGCATGCCATACACTTCGCTACCCTTTAGGATCACTTCCTCTTTCCTTCTGCTTCATGCGCTTGCATTTTTATCGAAGCATTCTCATGTCCATTGGACTTGTAACCCTCTTCAATGTGCACGAGGTTCGCCAATCAATCCTACAAGGAACAAAAGTACTCAATATTCTAACGGGCTACGTTCATGTGTATCAAGTATTCACCTGCAATAACTATAAAGTGGGGGAAAATGTAGAAACAAAATCACGTTTCTTGGGTACTATTTTCCATTGATTGTCCTAACATACCATTACTTCGGGCCATTCATATGTATTCCTCTTGTATGTTTTTGAAAACTTTGTACCTTGATAACTATCTTTGGCCTTTTGAGTGATGTCTTTATTGTTTACAACTCTTCAGTTTTCACGGTCTACTTTGTCTTTACTATTGTTTTTTTACACTGTCTTATATAACATACTTATATCTTTTTATACTAACACATGTATCTAGACACCTAGTTTACACGTGACTTGCCAACTACCCATGCACATTCCGTCCCCCTGATGGGCACCAATTTTAGGTCCTCTTTCTATCTGGGACTCATTCTCTTAGTGGTGCCTCTTACATCTTAAATGAGGTTGTCCTACATTCAATCAATCAATTACAAAAAACATCATCTCAGAGCCATCGTTCAGATACAAGCATGCATAGTACAAAATCAACAAAACAAAGTTACAGATTGCAGAAACGGCCTAGAATCTAACTTGGGTCCTTAGTTCACCACAGACACCGACGCCTAGATACAGACACTAGTGCCTAGGCTGCTCCTGAGCCTTTCCTAGACGCCTATGACCAGGGGGTAGTTACAGTTACTTTCTCATATCAGTGCAATTTTTAACATCTTACATACTTGTTTTCACATTATAGGCATAGTCATCCAACAATAAAAATGCATTTTATCTCCTTTTTCTACTTGGATACAACTATGAAACTAAATATAGAAATAAACACGAGATAACATCATATATATTGGTGTTTAAATCCAGGAAGCAATTACGAAATGAGAGTAACACTAGACCTCTCTCCCCAACACTCTTCTATCATGGCGTGAGATCACCCAAAAAACTTGCACTTGGCGTGAGATCACCCAAAAAACTCATTCTTAGCATGAGATCACCCAAAAAACTCGCTCTTGGTGTGAGATTGCTCAAACATTGCTCTTTTAGGGCATTTTTAGGACATATCCTATCATTTTCACTCTTCACAGATCAAGTGCACACTTTCCTTTTACTACATTTTCACATCTTTACGTAATTTTACAAGAGTTTTCATAATACGTGACTTTGAATACTCTTTCACTCTTCTTTTGCAAGTTTGTCATGAATATGCAACAAGAATCAACCCCACATCAGTAACCATGAGCGACATAAAAAACAAGTACAACACGACACAACACATACACTTCACCCCTAGGGTAAGTTCCTCTTTCTTAGCTTCCACGCTTCATTTATATCACTCCATGCTTTCACTTGTCCACTTCGACACGCTTTCGCCATCAATCTACAAGGTTATCAAAAGGTACTCATATCTCTAATCTACGTTATGATATCAAGTACTTACTCAATAATATAAAGTGGGGGGAAATGTAGAAACAATATCACTGTGCTTGGGTATATTTCTAGTTCCTAATCAACATACTTGCTATTCATATGATTCATAAATGAGAAAACTAGTAATTGATAACTATCTTTGGCCTCTTTTCTATGTCTTTCTTGTTTCCTCTTCAGTTTTACACACCTTACAAGCCTAGAATGAACTTCATTGCTTTATCTTTCTTGACTTCGGACACCAGACTAGCACCTAGCCAAGACACCAGCACGCTTAGACACCATCGTCCTTCTGGATGCACCCCCGACCTCTTTCTATCTTACTCACATCTTTTTGGGCCTCTTTTATCTTTTGGGCTTCTTGTTTTCTTATGGGTTGGCATTTCAATCGTCAATTATGAAAACCAACCAAGGGAATCATATAAATACAATGTCTATGTGACCAAAATAAAGGACCAAGCTCTAAGCATCTATTATCTATCACTTAATCTTACATCCGAAGGCATCTAAGAGAACTAAAGGCATCCATCTAGCATTTCATTCAAGGGACAAGGGAATGCAAATTTTTGCATACACTTCATAGGAAGGGGAAGTCCATTTTTTCATCCACACATCTATTTACATTGCATACATCTAGTCTATCAACTCATTATCAAGTGTACATCTTACACAAGGGATTCTTAGGGCATATGTTCTTCTCACACACGCACAAGAACTACATGGAGTCTGAGATGTAGCGCAGTGCTTGGTTGTAAGTGTCACTATAGTTAGAGTGATCATCACTAGGGTCAATCTGACTCCCCATATTGGATCTTTTATTTTTAGGATTTGATATAGTTTTGAAGGTTTTACAGGTCATCTTTCTCTTTACAAGTTACATGTGAATTAGCTACGATCATCCAATGACGATATTCAAACGACCAACAACAAAGGTTACCGAACACCTTGCGCATACAAAAAAAAAACTAATTTATGAGCTTTTGTGCATGGTCACAGGTGCACTTAGGTGCACCTCAGTCATATTCTATGTGCACCCTAGTTTAGCCTTATCCGGTAGTTCTAGGACTGTTGAATTCTACGTTAGGACAATCTGCAACATCCTGCCCTTCATGTTCATCAATCTTCTAGTCCAGAACAATTCAAGATGAAGTGCTGAAATCAGACTAAGTATTCTACTCTCCCTCTTGCACTTAAGATTTCATATTTCTTTAGCTTATTTCTTGTGCCAGTTTTGTACTTTAGCATTTATTTATCACACATGACTATGCAATTAGGATTTCACAAAGTCTAGTTTTTTTAAATCACTAAGATACATGTCTCATAAGAGATTGAGAAACTAATATGTTTAAAGGAGGAACATTACGTGCGATCATAACCTTCGTACATTGAGGCCTCAGAGGAGGAGAAGGAAATATATAAAAATATCACGTTTTAAAAGATATAATTCATTTTTTTTTGAGAACCTTGAGTTTTTGATCCAATGTATAATAATTTTTATCATGATGTCCATTAATGAAATGTAAATTACAAAAATCTAGACTTGTCACACTCAAGTTGATGAGGAGGGTGTTGATCATTAGATGATAATCAAATCAAGTAATTATCAAGTAGGAAAAGAAAAATATCACGTGTTCGATTAAGAAATTTTTCAAAGTGCAAAGATTTTTTTTGTGGGCATATGAGGAGACCATATAGGGGCCTTATGCCTAGGTGTAATATGATAGTAAGTATTAATGCGATGTAGAACGTTGTCTTGTCCCAAAATAAGATATGAGTCACTTATAACATTAGAATCAGGCTCCATGAAGGGAGCTTGAATATTATCAGGTGAAGGTGTGGAGACTTATGGGGAAGAAAATTCTCACTCCAAATCCATAACAAAATGATAAATAAATGTGAAAGAGTCACATGTGTCATAAAGCAACCTCTTTTTAAGATGATAAATGAGGCCATGACAAAATATATATTGTACTTCTAAATCAATAGGCTTATAGATTTACTGTTACATACTTACCTTAAATTGTAGAATATAGTGAGAAACACACTCAGATTTTCCTTGATGAAAGGAAGGTGAATGCTCATAAGTAAATTTAGGGCCCTTGTTAGGAAAGTATAAGGAAATTTTTTGGGAACCATAACTTTTGCATCGTAGCTCTAATGGACTCCGTTAAAAATGAAAAAAAAGCTTGGAATGGGTAGAATATGATGGAAGGGTACATACCCCCCTAAATATGCATCTACATGATTAAAAATGCAATTATTGTAGCACTTTCTAAAAATAGTAAATTCATGAAATGGTTGTCTATGTAATTCATGGAAGATGAACCACCTCACCTCCCTTAAGATTGGTGACCTTCCACATTCTTCTAGGTGCTTCTTCATATTTATAAAATTAGTATATAGATATATGTAATCTGAAAGGAAAGGAGAACATCTGCTCAGTGAGGTAGCTATTGTAATCATAGTTTTGGAGAAATTTATATACATCTCTTCTTAGAGATAATTTTGAGGATTTACATCTCTTCTCAGAGATATATTTTCTATTTACATTTGGCACAATTGTTTTTATATCATTTTAATTCCAAAACCCCCTTGAGTTTTGGATTAGTGGTATCAAAGAGAAGTTTTCTTGAGAGTGTATGATTCCTAGGACAAGGTCGGGATATTAGAAGCTTGGGTGGTCCACACAAGATCCTTTAGAGTACTTGACTACTCATTGTAGGAGACCTCAAATGGTGGTAAATACTGGGATAAATGATCCTCTCAAGAAGATGGTGGATAAAAATCTCATTGAGCAAAAGGAGTAAATGTTACAACAATTCACCTAGATTCTTCAAAAACTACAAATGGGAAATCCCGTACCCTCTTTTACAATCCTGCCCTTCAGTGCCCCGACACCCTTAAAGGTTTAAGTAAATTTTGATACTCCTATTTTGAGGGTAAAATAAATTTTGATACAATATAAAATTGGTTGGACTAATTAACCTCCTATTTTTCTATCAATAAATTCACTGATAAAGAAAAGATAACATTTTCCCTCATTAAATCATCACTTCCTGTCAAAATTTGGTGGGGGTGTACAAGAACAGACTAAATGGGGAAAAACTGGGAATTTCAGAGGAACCCACATGGGATGATTTTGTGGATGCCATAAAGGAGGAATAATACCCTATTGGAGCCTATGATGATCTGTATATACAGTGTCAACAACTCCGCCAAGGTAAGGACCAATTAGTTCAAGATTATACTGATACTTTCCATTAACTTTCTTCAAGATTGGGCATTTAAGACAAAAAAATAACACAAGATCCTAAAATATTGTAGTGGCTTGCAATGGTACATATGCGAGGACATGGACCTATTTCAATTCCATACCCTCGGCAAGGCATACAAGTTTGCCGTCAAGATTGAACAAAATCATCGAAATAGAAATACAAAGAACCAACCTCTAAAGGGGAAAAGTGATGAAGAAGACCAAAAATGAGGTCAAGGTTGGAGACAGAAGGAGAAGAGAGGGAAGTGGTGTGACCTCCACAAGACTAATTGACATTCCAAGGAATAATGTTGAGCCATCAAGTCTTTGCTCACTGATTTATCATCTCCAACACCCACTGTGCCACCGGCGACACACCTCAAGGTCCAAAATGAAGAAAATGAAATTATAGATGTTGAACAAGATGTGATTGTCGCCACCACACAAGTCAAGAATATGGATGAGAAGGAAATGTTATTTCAGTCTAAGTAATAGGTAAAGGATAAGCCTCTACATTTTATCCTAGATAGTGGAAGTCAAAATAATTAAATTTTCATTGATGTTGTGAAAAGTTTGAACCTTCCTGTAAAGCCACACCCCCATCCATATAGTTTTAGGTGGTTAAACACAAGAAGAGATCTCCCTACCACACAACAATTCCTCCTCTCATATGCAATCAAAATCTTCCAGGACGAAGTCTTATGTGACGTTGTTCCATTGGATGTTTGTGATTTGCTCTTGGCTCAACCATTCATGTGGGATATGTAACACTCTGATTTTGTATGTTAACTTGGTAAACGTTTTACATACTGTTATAGCTCTTGGAATGAAAGCAAACATGTTAAGATATGTTTTGATCTTAAGAGAATGTGTTGCTAATTTGGATTCTTGCATACTGTGATTTATTGCATGGGACAGCAAATATTGTACTTGTGTGTTTGCTGATGTGACGGCAGATTGTCGTATACTTGCTTGCTCTTGTGCTAATTAACAGCATACCCTGAATCAATTCCATTGATTCAAGTATGCTGAGGTCCTCTTGTGTTTTCTATGTCAATTAACACTTGAACCGGACTGAGATTGTTTATGAGCGTGCAGCGCCTGATCACAGGTGTGAACAGCTAGCACGAAAATGCCAACGACAGGGGTTTGATTCTTGAACCCTGTACTGTCGAATTCGGGACCTCGTGGGGCGAGAAACGCCTGGACACGGGTGGCCTTGGCATGTAATCTGAAGGACGGAACGTCCTGCTCTGCGTTAACGTGGATGTTAGTAAGGGGCTGGAAGGAAGTTGTTAGTGTTAGTGGTTAGTTTGAATTAAACCTAAACTAACCCTAAGGCCTAACATACATCCTACACTACTATCCTAAGTGGATTTTTTTTAAATTACAAAAAAAAAGAAGAAAGGAAAATAAATCTAAATTCTAAAACCTAAGGTTTAACTAAGACCTAGGTCGAATGAATTATGTAACCTAAACTAATCCTAAGCTAAAGGGGTACGCAGACCCTTGGGAAGAAAAGGATAAGGATGGGTAGGAGGCATTCATTGGCATTTATGAACTGACCCTTCGGGGACGGCGCCAGTTTTGGCGGGGCAGGTAGGAAATAGAGGTATCTATTTGGAGTTTTGGCTAAATTCAGTTTGCATGGAAATTTGAAATTTAAAACTCGCCAACCCAAGTGGCGGTGGCGTGGAAAATAAGGAAAAAGGGCGAGCCTTTATTGCATTAATGGTTTTTGGTCCTCACGACCAGCTTGCCTTGGAAACAACATGAGGAAAAAAAAATTGGTTTTCATTTTTGTTGGTTCGAGCCTTTTGTGAAGTTGCTCTGCATTTGGTTTCTTTGGTCTGGTTCAGTCGAACCAGCTCTTGCATTTGACATTTTCTTGGAAGTTTTGAGGCTGTTGATAAGCCTAAAGAAAGGAAGGGAGTGCTGGGAATATTGTGTTGCCGTTGTGGAAGAAAAACGCGGCAAACAACGTTTTCTTCGAGCTCTGGAGAAGATATCTCAGGCACGTTAAGCCCTTCTCTTTAAAATCTTTGCTTGATTTAAATGTTTCATTAAAACAACCCTGCTCTTGGGTTGGGATTGCATGATTGTTATTGAGTTGATTTGGAAATGGATTTTGTTGGTTCTTGCTTCTTTTCGTTGGGAAAATGAAAAGGAGATTTGATTTTGGTTGCTCTGCCTTGACTTGTTCTTGCTCGAATCGTGTTGGAAATGATTTTTAGTATTGAATGAAGATTGTATAAATGGTTGAAATGTGGATATTCCTTTCACTGTTCGTGTTGTTCGAAAATGGAATAGACTGTGCAATCGCCTTATGGTGAAATTGTTCTTTAAATACAATCTTTTCTTGCTGTTATATGAGGAACCGTGCATGTAAACAAAAAGAGACAAGTGGAGATACAGTCGTATATATTTCTATGAAATGGGTTTCATTGAATCTTGCTGTCATTTTGGAAACAATAGGGAAATATTGTTTTGACTGCTGAGTTGTGTTGTCTTGTAATTCTTGAATGATGTATCTTCCCGTGTGCTGGACGTTTGACAGTAAGGGAAAATTTATTGATTATATATATATATTGTGACTGAACACTTTCTTTTATGAGATGTTTCCACTTCTGAACAACCGTGTATTGTTAACAAACGGAAAGGAAGAGAATAATGATTGATGAAGTAGTTCTTATAGAATTTTCTTTTGAGAAAGTAGACCCTTCTTCTTGTACTGTTTGGGTTTTGGTTGGAAGTGGCATTTGGGTTTACTATGAGTATTTGAACTCGTTTTGAATGAAGTAATAGCAATACTATCATTGCTGCACCTTTTCTGAGTGGGAGCTAAACGAATACGTATTAAGTATTCGTGAAGTAGGAAAAAGATAACTGCTTTTCTTTTTTTTTAAAGTTATCTATGGATTTCATTTCTCCTTGTTGAAAGAATAAGGTGGTTTCACCTTGTGTTATAATGTTGTTTGGTCTTCCTATACGGACTGTTGATACAACTACAACTTGATGGTATTCTGTGCAAAGAATGATTAAATTTCTTGATACTGCAAAGGAAAAAACTGATTTCATTGCGTCTTATATTTGAGGTTTACCCTTCTGTTTGGAACTGTTCTGTGAATGCAAACTTGACTTGGATTTCTGTTTTGAATTAATGGAAAATTTGGGATCTAACTTGTCTTCTGAGTCTGCTCTGGCTGTACCGAGCTCATACAATTAACACCTGGTCCGGGTTTTCTCTTATAGAGGTATGGACAGTTGAATATGAGTTGTTTGTGGTATTGGATTGAACGGTACGGGCTTAAGAGTTGTTTTTAATACGAACGACTGTTCTGTAATCCTTTCAATGAGCTGTCTTGTTTGAGATGAACACGGATTAGGTGTTCGATTTCGTTTTGAACAAATGATGTTTCATAGTGAAATTAAAAGAGAATGAATTCTTTGTTTTCTGCCTGCTGTTCTAACCTGATGAAATTCATCGTCATGTGGATAATGGATTGCTGTAGGTAACAGTAATGAATAAATATTATTCTGAACGGGGTACGTTACTAAGAATTAGATCATTATATGATTAAGTGATTGCATGGTTGAAATACTG
The DNA here is from genome assembly GCA_019776745.2 of Taxus chinensis. Classification (NCBI taxonomy): domain Eukaryota; kingdom Viridiplantae; phylum Streptophyta; class Pinopsida; order Cupressales; family Taxaceae; genus Taxus; species Taxus chinensis. Next base: position 208,592,159 of record CM034148.1, on the reverse strand, counting down.
TTTCTGTTTAGTATGCAGCGAAAGAAATACGATTTTCTTTATTATGGCAAATATATGGTATGTAACCTTATATTGTTGATCTCGGATGTACCGAATGTTGTACTAATCTGTTTCGGATCTTTATATGAGACTGAATCAAAAGAAATATGGATATGGATGATGAATTCTTTTTGTTTTCATTTTAAAGCTGTTTATAGATGAAACTATTCTCACTGCCAGAAAGTGAATTACGAGTGGATTTTGTAAGTTTCACTCTGAACTGTTATCTTAAATTGAATTTCATTTGGATTCCACTGTTAGGACAGTCATGTGGAAGGAAATAGAGATATGAACGAATGTTTTAGAAAAATGATTTTTCTCTTTCATTTAGTTGGAATTCTGGAATTCGTGAATGATGAATTTTATAGTGCTTAGAAGGGGAGCTACTATATGCATTGTTGTTCGCTTTCTTGTTGTGCTTGAATGCTTTAAAATTAACGTGCTTCATGAACGGAAAGGGAAGTAATGGATTTATATTCAGTTAGTTTCATCCTTTGCATTTGTTATTAATGAAAGGCGTGGAAAAGATAACTGTATGCTGTATAGGCAGCAAGCTACTTGAATTCCTAACTTTACAAATTTTGTAAATTGATACTTGCAATGATTATGTGGAAACGGGACAGCAGTTCCTTGGCTGGTTGTGATGATAATTTGATAGTTTAGTGATTATGCTGATCTCTCTTTTGTGCTTTTCGAGATTGATGTTTTGCTGTTGTTTCATAAAAGCAGGGTTCTTTTATTGAAACAGTTAGTTGAAGCATATTATTTTAAGGATAAGTGCTTAATATGCTCAATTCATTGAACTGACCCGTGCAATTCATTTTGCAGATGAAATTTGATTAGAATGAAGACTTAGCTGTTTTCTGATGCCTCTTGATTAGGTGTAAAATAAATTGTAATTGATGCTTTTATTCCTCTTTGAGGAATTGTGAAAAGAAGAAAATATATTCTTCTGTCCATGAGTTGTATGGATGTTTTGTATAAACTATACCCAATCAGCTGGATTGGCAAATGTACAAATTATGACTTGAAATATTGAATACAATTACAAGTGTGATATTTTCAATAATTATATCAGTTTGATATTGCTGTTGTTTAAATTGGGAATATGATGTTATTTCCTGAGTTGGAATTGTTTCATTATCCTTGGATGGATGTTGAATTGAAACTGATATCTATTCTTACTTAAATACGACTTTTAGGTTGAACAATGCAATTAATTCATACTTGGATAAAGATGAATTTTGAATTGACATTAAAAAGGATTAAGAAGAATATGATATTATAATCAGAGGGTATTCAGGATTAGCTTAGGAGCTAAGGAATATCAATTTAAATTTGGAGTATTCGAACTTCGTTTTCGAACTTCGTTTTCGAACTCCATCATTGATCCCGTTTGATAAAAATTCAGATTAAAGGATATAGGATACATATATCCATAACTAATGATCCTTAACTATATAATGTTAAGGGGAACAAATGAGTTCATTTCTTGAAGTTTAGACCTCATTTGAATGACGTCTAATAAGTTAATATTCTGAAATAAGTTGCAGTTGGAAACATCTTGGTTAAGTTTAATAGGTTAAACTTATTATGTCCGTCGGTACGGACTGCTTAATCTAATGATTAAGAAATAAACCAAGTAAGGAAATGTAGCTCTTCGATACAAAGGAGACGATACATAACGAACTAATGGACAGTTTAGTCCCTTTTAGTTATATACAACTGCAACGGAAACGAGGATCAAGGGATCAGCGTGGATGCTGAAAATTGCTTAAACTATTAACTCGTGGCTAAGTCACTTGGGCAGGATGTGTATTCTCGTTGGGAGAATTCTGCAGGACATTGGCATATGCCAGCTACAGCAAGGTGTCTTCATGAAGACGGGGTCTTCATGACGACACATTGTTGCAGCTGACATATAGCAATGCCCTCCCAAATTAAAACATTTAGAATACATAGGCTGAATGTGTAGATCTTAGCTGGGGTGGAGATAGGGTATGATTTGGTATACGGAGTGACTCCGGAATACTAAAGATAATCAGACTCACGGAGTCGTGGGGTAACGACACCGTATGTCTGTGTATCTTTAGTTACCTGGAGTGCCTTCCTATACCCGCTCATATTACTGGCTGGAATCGAAAGTTTAAAACGGAACTTAAACGATGAGGACTGGTAGGAACCAGGAAAGACCATTCTAGATAACAGGTGAAGTGAAGTGAAGGACGTATTCCGTAGATGTGTATCACATCCAGGAATATGATCATGCAAAGCATGTGAAAATCTTTGGCCAAAGTATCGCAATTGTTGGTTGCGTTGTCCTTATCACTTAATTTAAGATGCATGATGTCAGATGAATATCAGTGACAGATATTCAGATAGGCTTCTTAAATGGATCACTTCGATAACCGGGGAAGGTTATGAGAACAAGTATATAAAATATACTATGCATAAACAAACATGAAGGATCGGTTGTTGCCGAGTCATGTACATGAAGGATCGGTTGTTGCCGAGTCATGAAATGAAGGATCGTTGAAACTCCGAGCCATGAAAATGGAAGGATCGGCAGTTCATCGAGTCATTTACAGCAGCATATAGAATCTGTTATAAGATTGAATGGCATTGAATGTGTGTTCCATATTGTAAATATGCGAACAGGGAACATTCGTTTTTTTTTTTTTTTTAAAGAAATTGTGTGATCCAAACTGTGTTGTTTGGGCAGAGAACAATTATTAAAACTTGAACGTGTGTTTGAATTTCATAATTCATAACAGTGAACGTTATCAAAAAAAATAAAAATAAAATTTCCCTTGTTCTGGAGTTTTGAAATGAGGATGTTACAGGATATACACAACATCTATGAGTCATGACCTCTAAGGTTCACTATTACCAATGGGAATCGATGCTATTGGATACCTGAGGTCATTCCCTCCAACTCTTATTCCCTCCTTGGTGTCAAACAATGTAAGAAGCCGGTATAGAAAATAAAGTATTCCCTTATTCTAGTGATCAGGCCAAAAACTACTTAGAGATTTATTACGACCACCTCATACACACATTTAGTGCAAAAAAATTAGTAGATGGATCAAATCACAACTAAGTATGATTATTTATCTCAGTACACTCATCAACTGGTCCACAATATTCTGTAGGAAGTGAATGAATAACACAAAAAATGTCATGATCAACACAGGTTACAGATACTGAAAAAATTTCCACACTTTAGGGGACCACTTGGTGTAATGGGGACCATTGCTTCAGAAGGAGGGAGTAATGATCCAAATAATGACCCAGGTGGCAATTATAGTGGAGCAACTTCCAGAAACTATAACGTTTGTACCACATCTCCAACTGACTCCATTCAAAATGTAACGGAAATATTGGAACACGTAGAATATGATGGAAGGGTGTGGAAATATGTTTGGAAAAATTTAACCCCCAAAATTCACATCTAAAGGCCTAAAAATATAATTATTGTAGTGTTGTCTAAAAATAGTAAATTTGAGAAATGGTCACCTATGTGATTCATGGAAGATGAACCACATCCTATCCCTCGATATTGGTGACCTTCCACATTCTTATAGGTGCCTCTTCATATTTCTAAAATTAGTATTTAAATATATGCAACCCGAAAGGGAAGGACAAACATCTCCTTAAGGAGGTAGGTATTGTAATCACAATCTTTGATAAATTTATATACATCTCTTCTCAGAGATAGCTTTTTTGTTTACATCTGGGAAAATTGTTATTCTGTCCTTTTAATTCTGAAACTCTCTTGAGTTTTGGATCAAGAAGGCTTGTAATAGTAGCCTATCATTGTTATAGTAAGTCATAGTAAGTCTATAGTTCTCAAGGTGGAGATAGGGATCATAAGTCCCATCAAACACCTAAAAATTATGTATGACAGAGCCTCTAGGGAAAGTAGTGTGGAAGATATTACATGGTATTGGGTTGTAATAGAGGGCATTAGAGTCACTCCAGGAATAACAAGCTTTACTTTGTAGGGTTAGAGTGTGCAACAACATGCATCAAAGAGATGGTCTCTCAAGGAGGTATATCATGATTATTAACAAGCTCATTAAAGGGTTGTACTTTACCATTAAATGTATCCATAGGAACACTATTATGATTAAAATAAATATGATGTAACTCATCATGTACTAGGAAATTTAATGTTAAGAAAAAGTGAGGTATTAGGAACGATAGGTTTGGTATCACCTGATGGATCTAAAGACACATTGTCATTAGTAATAATTGATTTTTTTGCAACAAAACTAGTAGAAGACATATCATTATTTTCAACACGTGAAAGAGTAGGGGGATTAACAATTATATATTTCATTTCTTAAAGAGGCATAAAAGGCACACTAGCATTTTCGAGATTATTTTTCCTGATAGAAAGGGAAGAGACATGAGTAGGAATATAAATTTTTCATATATGAGAAAAATAAGGAACAAAAGTAGAAGTATCATTAGTGCATTGATGAGAGAAATAAGGAACACGAGTAGCAATATCAATGATACTTGGAATAAGAGAGCTTGCATTTGCATTAACATATATGGGAGAGGAAGGAAGAGAACACTATTTTTACATTCATAATCATTACTATTTTTCATATCATTATTAGAATAAGAAACACCATTAATTATTGCACGAAGTGGAGGAATATGCCAATTATGTGAATCATTTTTATCATTAGTAGAAGAATCATTTTTATCATTAGTTATACCAAGAAATGGAGAAGAGGTAAAATCTCATTCACCAGTATTAAGTGTTAGGCCACTAGTACTTGTCACATTATTAGAATCATTCATGTTTTCATCATTAGAAATAAAGGGAGGAACAACATCACAACTACTATTCCAATCGCAAAATCATTAGTCTCGTATTCTGAAATATTGTCATAAGAACATGGCTTAAGTGTATCCATTGGGCTAGTTTCAACTATTTGTTCACAAGAAAATGGATTTAATATAGGAGCAGAGGTACAAGGAACTTATATATCATATTGTGAGTAAGATCATAGCGATAACTTTGAATCTTCCCCCATGTTTTACGACAACATTCACGAGCATGTAAAGGGTGAAAATAATTAGGGCTAGGAGTACCAAGAGAATGAACTAAGTATTCAAGATCCTTAGTCATGAGCTCATAAGGGACATGGACCTGGTTAAATGGATAATATTCCATAGGATTTTGTGAAGAAAAAAGGACAATTAAACGTAGAAACAATTTTTTAACAAAAGGAAATAGTTATAAAATTAAGAAAATGACCATTACTAAAAATAGAAGGTGAATTTAAAGAAACCAATAGATATTTTTTAAGACATCAATATGAAGAAAAAAACCTCCAAGTTTTTTGAAAATCATTGTACATATTTTCAAGTATGCACTTATTAACAAATAAATAATAATTTTGAACTTATGAAATTTTTTCCAAAAATAGAACAAACCAAAAGAGGTTTTCATTTAATTTATCAAAATAGAGAAAAACCTTATAGGGATTTAAAAATAGGTTTATTAATTTATATATACGTGATAAAAGATGATTTTGTGATTAAGAAACCGTAAAAAGAAGCTCTAACGGGAGAACCAAGCATGGAACCCTATAAGAAAACTTGAAAAATAGATTTAGGGAATGAAATATATAGAAATCAAAAGTAAATATGAATACTAACCCTAGAATATTGGAAAAAAACATGTAATTATAGGGTAAGTTAAGATTGCAAAAGAGAAATACTCAAGTTCACTACGTGTTTACACCCTAAAAATCTATGGTGAGATTTATTATGTGAGGATGTAAGGTATGTTATAGGGTGAATATCCTAAATAAATTAATAAAAATTAATAATATAATACAAAATAAAGATCTTATTACTTTACAATATAATAAAATAATACAAGATTACTCAAAACACAATAAATGATAAGTACTTGGTTATGCAGAGCGACATAGAAGTGATATGAGTATGCAGACTAGGTGATAATTCTATTATGAATCTATAAATATTTCATCTCTAAATTTAGAACTTGAAAATTCTCTTGTGTAGGATTGTATAACTTGGTTTGGGATGTAGTACGACATTGGATTGCTTTATATGGTTTTAGACCTATGCATAGTCGAGTTCTACAACTTTTCTTACCCTTCGTTGGATTAGAAATGAGTTTTGTTGTCTATTATTAGGGATCGTATAACTTTGGCACCACCTATAATGATCTACAACAAATAGAAACCCTAAATACCTACAGTTGACTTCATGAATTGATTATATAATAAAAGGAGAAATCTATGTGCGGGTGAGGTTAGATTATCCCTAGTGGCCAATCCTTGTTGATCTAATCCAAGTGTTGCACTACATCCCCTCAAGTAGGAGCAATAATCTTATAGTTCTCCTAGCGTGGGTTCAAGTAGTTTATGGAATAGAATCCAACCCTATGTGTATGCCATAGTGTCTCTTGACACAAAAATAACATACCTAACTATAGAATAAAAAATGTACCCAACGTAGTAATAGTGTGATGTGGTGTGCTTCAGATGATAATACTAATCCTCTTTGTCCCTTAATGATCTTTGGAAATGATTAGAATGACTCTCTCTTTATAATATATGAATTTAATACCTTTGCATGCTAAAAAATAAAGGAAGCTAGACTCTTGAACCTAGTTTGAGTGCTTTATACCTGTGTGACGGTTGCTCTTGTGTTCAAAGAAAGGTTGCAAAAGCTATGGAATGGGGTAAGAACACTCAAGAACCCCAAAGATTTGTGCAAAACTGATCAATGGACCATCAGATAAGAAGTAAACAAGGATTCCTATTTTGCATGCATTAGTTTGAAGCAAACAAACAAACTTAACAAATATAACTACCCTATATTCTTGAAAGCTTAAATAAGTGAGCCTAATAAGGATCTAAGCAATCCGTTTGTGCTTAAGAGAATGAGATCTCACCATTAATGGCTTCAAGGCCAATGGTTCTTCCCATTTACTCCATGGTGTGTGATGTGTTGCAAAGGATAAAGCAAATAGCTCAATAAAATGAAATAAAACTCCTAATCCTAGCAATAATACTATAGTTTATGTTAGAGGGAAGAAGTGTTCTTGTAAATGAGAGGGGGGTAGTGGGCTATTTATAGTTTTCCATTTGGGAAAGTGGGGGAATTTTGGTGCATGTGGGACTAAAGGATAAGACCAAAAAGTTAATTAGGGAGTCAAAGTAAGATTTGACTAGGTTTAGAAGAAGTTAATCATGGTTAGGAATAGTTAAACTAGGTTAGGCTAGTTAATCATGTTTAGAGAGGAATTAGGGTTTTGAGAGAGATTTGAGAGGTCTAATCAATCCAATGAAATGGATTGATAGTCTAGGAAGCTAGTAGAAGTAGTCTAGAAGGGAAGAGGATTCAACGAAGAAGAGGATTATATTAGCCTGCTTAATTGACTTATAAGAGGAATACGACCAAAAAAGTGTCGTAAGAGGGAAGTTAGATAGGTCTAACTCATAGTATGTCGTCAATTTGTGAGAAGGAGAATAGTTAGTGCAATATTAAGAATAATAGTGCTTTGATCAAACTACAGGTGTCTACATTTTCCCCTCTTTGGGGTGACGTAAGCTACGTCACTTCAAAGAAAGTAGACAAGCATAAAAGAGTAGAACAATTTTGAAGGGGTAGAAGATAAATTATCTATCTAGAGGGAGCCCCCCTCAAGGGTTAATGGGGTGATAGAAGAACTCAATTGATGATTGAAAATCAATAAAGAAATAAAAGAGAAGATTAGAGAACAACAAGAAAGAGGGATATTGAGCTATCCACAAACTAGTGCAAACAATTTTTTTAATCATCATTTTGCTTAGAATCCTCATCATCGACCCTTATTAAAATGTAAACATACGACATAAGCGTAAAATGACATGAAAATACAAGATACAAACAACTATCCCTTGCTAAAACAACAACTCCATGCAACATACAAACATGCAATGCAATACGAGAAGTAAACAAACTCATCTAACAGGGAAATAAGTACAATCACACACACTCAAACCAACAACGTTCAAGATAGTTGTCACAAATAATCTGTTATCGAGATGTAGTCTCAAATGTTTTGATAAATGACAAGGATTTTAAAATGATGCCCCAAGAAATTTTTTATATACAAGGGAAAGGATGGAGGACACTTGGGTCCAATGGAAAATAAATGTGCACAACAAAAATAGTACCAAGCAACTGATAGTGCCCCAGAGTACAGATGAAGTAAGTAGCGTAGCTTTTGTAAAATGATTGTAGAGTTAGGTGATCTGCGAGTCATTGTTTCAAAACATGTGAAAACCTCAGGGAGATATGAGATGAGTGCCATGTGAGAGACACAAATTTTAGTTGCAAATGAGATTTTTACCAATTTTAGTTCATTTTCGAAGTTTTAGAATGTTTTTGGATTTTTGAGTGGTTTTATAATTTTTAATTTTTTGTCTAGTCAGAGGAATTTAGGAAATGGAAGGTCACCTAAAAGCACACGAAAATGCCCCAAGGCAAAGAGAACGGGAATTGGGTGGTAATAAAATGCCCCGACGAGAAGACAAACGGGCCAACAATAATTATTTAAAAATAATCATAGCACTATATAAAAATAGAAGACATGAAGCACCTAGAAATATGCATTAAAATGCCCCAGGGTGATTGAGATGATATCATACATTTTGTAGGTGAGATATTTTGGTAGATACTAGCACTTGGGATGATACTAGATGATATTGGTGTGGGGGGGATAGATTTGTGATCATGCACAACCCCTCTTGCCCCCATTGATGATACGATATGTGATGATTAGCTTAGTATACATGCATGATGTAAAAACTTAGCATTATATATGATATATATGATGTATCATATGATGACACAAACAAAATATATGTGATGAATGATAGATGGTAGATGTGATAACAACAGATAAGCTGTGCAGTAAACAAACACACAAGCAAAAGCTAACAAAACTAAACAAATATACAACCAAAACTATACAAACCGACAACTAAAAGCAATTAAATCATTACCTTGTTTTGTGCGGACAACATTGATATATTTTCTTATGTTTTTGGGTTATCTTGAAAGATATGTTTCCAAGTCTACTGTTCACATTGTTTTCAAGGTTTTCCTAAGATAATTTTTACAACATTGGTGTAGCTTCGTCCCTAGAAGGGGAATTTTTTGAATGTTTAGATTTTTGTGTATCTTTTTTTGAATGTTTTTTGTTTTTTCTAAGGTCATGTTCTGAAAGCAATGTACAAGGACAAAGAAGCGTGGATGCCCCCAGGGTTAGGTGGGAATATAAAAAGGTAGAATACCACATGCATATGTATGAAGAAATGTGGAATGTGAAGGTGCCCCTAACGTTAGATGGGAGTATACAAAGGCACATCCTTCATGCAGATATAATGAGCAAATAAGCTAGATCACGGCTCGACGAAGATGGATTCGGTAGGGTTCCTAGACCTAGCAAAGGAAGTTATCTCTAGAAAGTGGTGAGGGTTACCCATCCTGATGCAAGAGTGACTTGTGACCGGTGAATCCTCCTTGAGCACCAGAAACTAGTTTTCACCCAAAGACCTGCCCACTGTGCCACAATTGCGTGGTTTTCACATGTGGATGACCTATTTTTTCTTTACTGTTTTCTCAATTTTCTCATGTTTTGCTTGTTTTTTACTTTGTTTTTCTACTTTTTAGTTCTTATTTTATATTTTCGTCATGCTTAAGCATAGAACCACTTGAGATGCATGGCATTCATTGGTTCTGGAAGCTCTTCACCACCTGAAAATGCCATTTTATAAGCTCCTGATCCATACTTGGAAATCACCACATAAGGTCCTAGCCAGTTGGCCTCAAACTTACCTTTATTTTCTCTGTCTTTGATGGTATTCTTCTAATTTTCTTTCAGCACTAGATCACCTACATCAAATTCATGATGAATGATCCATTTGTTATATCCTCTTGATACTTTGTTCTAGTAGACCTTGAGGTGATTAAGCGCTCTTATCTGCTTCTCATCCAACAACTCTAGCTCTGCTAGCCGAGCTACTCTATAGTCTTCGTCTTTATCAAGATAATCCCAGAGAGATATTCTCAGGGAGGAAGCTCCACTTCCAAGGGTATGATGGCTTCAGTGCCATAGACTAGTGAGTATGGGGTCACACCAGTAGGAGTGTGGATGGAGGTTCGATAGGCCCAGAGGGCAGGATGTATTTGTAAGTGCCAATTATGGCCAGTCTTACTTACCATTTTCTCCATGATTCGTACAAGGGTTTTATTGGTAGCTTTGGCTTGTCCATTACCTTGGGGGTAATAGGGGTAGACCACTTGAGTTGAATATGGAAACATTGACATAATGTCTTAACCATTTTTTTCTTGAAGGATTTACCATTATCAGTGACAATGGTGGAAGGGATACCATAATGGCAGATGAGATGGTTCATGATGAATTTAGAAATTTGTGCACCGGTGACGTAAATAAGAGGCACAACCTCTACCCATTTTGTAAAATACTCGGTGGCAGTGATAATGTGGGTGTGGCCATCTGAAGAAGAAGGATGGAGCTTCCTTATGAGATCCAGGCCCCATTTAGAAAATGGCCAAGGTGTCGCAATAGGCTGCAAATCCTATGCTGGCACATGTATCAAGTTCCCATAATTTTGTCATAGCTCACATTTCTTGACGAAATTTACAACAATCTTCTTCCATGGTGGGCCAATAATAACCTACCCTTAAGAGCTTCTTATCCAAGACCATACCACTAGTATGCGCTCCACAAATACCACCGTGTACTTCCTTAATAACATGGATTGAATCAGTAACATCCAAACAACGAAGTAGATTCCCGTCATAGCCATGATGATAAAGGGTGCCTCCTAGGAGGGTATAATGGGCTATATGGTGGATAAGGGATTTCTTCTCAGAATGGGTAATGTTCTGGGGAAATGTGCCATCTTGTAGGTATTGGAAGATAGGGTCATACCAGGGGGATAAGGGACCAACAATTTCACATGTCAAACAAGATTCTAACATGTCATATGTGGGTATTTGTAAATGCTCTAAAAAAGGAATTTTACTCTCCTGAGGTGGGATGTGTAAGAGATATCCAATGGTAGCCATAGCATCTGCTAATCTATTATGTGACCTTGGTTTTTGCTCAAATATAATCTGTGTAAAATATTATTTCAAGGTCTCAACCAACTTCTTGTATGGAATAAGTTTCTCATCCTTAACCTTATACTCATCATTAACCTATTTAATGATAAGTTGGGAGTCTCTAATGACTCAACTATCTGATATTCCAAGTAATAGCTAGCTTGAGGCTAGCAATGAGTGCCTCATACTCCACAATGTTATTAGTGCAGGGGAATCCCAAACAAAATTCTCTTGGGATAACCTCACCTATGGGAGTGATGAGCACTACTCCTGCCCCCGATCCGTGGAAGGTGAATGATCCATCAAAATGGAATTGCCATTCTACAAATTCTTCAATATACATCATGGATGCATCTAGCAGGTCCAGACACAAAGGTTCCATTCCTGGTAGAGGAGCTTCTGCTAACTGATATGACCAATACCTGTCCTTTCAAGGACTTCTGATTCACAAACTTCAATATCAAATTCGCTTAGGAGAATGATCCAATTAGCCATTTGGCCTATAAGGACGGGTTTTGATAAAAGGTACTTGAGAGGGTCAACTTTGGATATTCTTTTGGTTTTATTGTTAAGGATATAGTGGTGAAATTTATGAAAGGTGAAGACAGTTGCCAAACATGCCTTTTCAATCTATGGGTAATTCAACTCATAGGAAATCAGAGTGCGACTGAGGTAATAAACTACCCTTTCTCTATGGTCTAGATCATATTGGGAAAGAATGCACCAATAACAAACTGGGTAACAAATATGTACAAGAGGAGAGGTTCACCTAGGGGTAGGCGGCATGAGTACAGGTGGGTTAATAAGGTATTGTTTTAGTAATGCAAATTCCTTTTGACAATCTGGTCCCCAGTTGAATGTAACATCCTTCTTTAGTAGATGTGTAAATGGTGACACTTATCCGCAAGTTGTGAAATAAAGCGACGGATTACCTTAATCTTTCCTTGTAGAATTTTCAGTTGTTTAAGAGTGGTAGGCGGTGGCATTTTTGTGATAGTCTGTAACCTTTGGCAGGGTCCATTTCTATCCCTCTTTGTGACAATAATGAAACCTAGAAGTTTTCCTGATAAAACACCAAAGACAAACTTCGCGGGGTTTAAGCAATCCTTATAATCTTGGAGATGCTGAAAAATATGTCTCAACATTTCAGGGTGCTCTCCTCTGCTTTTGGATTTGGCTAGGATGTCATCAACATAATCTTTCATGATGTCATTCATCATGTCATGGAAGATGACAATTGCATTAGGTAGCCCCATCATTATTGAGTCTGAAAGGCATACCTTGGAATAGAATGTTCCCCAAGGAGTGATGAAGGTCATTTTATGTTGGTCCTCTTCTGTAATCTGAATCTAGTTATAACCTAAAAATCCATACATTAAGGACAACATTTCATAACCAGTAGTGGAATCCACAATCATATCAATGTTAGGTAAGGGGAAATCATCCTTAGGACATGCTTTATTGATATCACGAAAATTAGTGCAGATTCTTATGCCAACAGGTTTCTTCTGAACATGGACTATATTAGATATCCACTCTGAATAGTCGATGGGCTTAATGAAATCAACAAGCTAATAATTTCTCTAGTTCTTCTTTGACAAGGAGTGCAATTGTAGGGTGCATCTTTCTCAACTTCTACTTGATGGGTTTAGCATCTGGGTGTACAACGAGGTTGTGCACGACTAAGTCTGGATCTAACCCAGGCATATCTACGTATGACCACACAAATATATCTCCATATTCTCTTAACAACTCTACAAAAACCTTTTGTTCTTGAGTTGAGAGTGAAGCTCCCAACTTTATCATTCTTGGTTCTTCTTCTGAGCCAATGTTGACACTGATGGTTTCTTCCACAAACATCTTAGAAGCATCTTCCATCCAGGTAGGATTAGGGAGAAGAGTAAGGTCAACCTCCTTAGGTAGATCATCATCATCCTTAAATGGATAGCTCATTTTGTCCATACGTTCTTCATTCTGTTTATCTACAAGTTCTTCAAAAAATTTGTCTCTATGAGACTTGCGAATTTATTATTTGCACAAGGTTTCTCTGAAGTAATTTTACTCTTGTTTGCGACCTTCTTATTCAAGCATCCACACATATCTGCTTCTTCTTCTACAAAGTATGCAAAGGTGTTTAGCTGAATTAGCAAAGCCTTTCTTATGATCCCCAGCTGGAATAGAATCCCTGAGTCCAATGAATTCTGCAAATGCCTCATCATTCTCAAAGAAATTGATTGGCAAGTGAAATTTTTGATCCTAATCTACAAGTTCGGGATATACAAGGGTTACTTGGAAATTGGTCTGAGGCTTGGATTCAGATAAGGTAAGGATAGCTAAATCAGGGAACATGTTAGTTGAGGTGATATCCTCGTAAAGGCTACATTGGGAATCCACATCTATTATCAGAATGAGATGAATCACTCCTCATGTTCAGAAGAGGTGGCATCAATTTAAAATGGTGGATCATTTTGAGGTCATATTCCAATACCATGTTTATTTGATTTGAAGAAAGGGATAGGAATGGGTTCTAATCACCCTTGTGCATTGATTCCACATCCCAGCCCTTTATAACCCATGACAAACATCATGTGGTGGCCTTTGACATATTGGGGTGCCTGATGGCATGAAGCCATGGTTCCTTCTAGCACTCTATTAGTAGGATCTCCTAACATCTTTTCCTCGAACAAGAAACCACTAGGAATGAATTTTTCCAATGGTTTAGGGCATTTTTCCCGATTGCTTTTGAACTAAAAATATGGTTTACCTGGTGTCCTGGGAGGCACAGATAAATCTGATATTAACAAAGCTTGTTCAAGGGTGAACGACTTACCTGGGCCATATTTTTTTGATGTTTCCTCCCATGATGCAAAGGGTTGACCAAAGAAGGAAAGTCCTGATTGCAAGGAGTGAGTGAATCTAGATCCACCCATGTTCCTTGATAGCCTCTATTTGCAAAGGAACAACAATGTCTACAAGAAGGGCATTCATAAGCTGCATGAGAAAAACTGTGCAAGGCTCTGTAATGTGTAAATGGTTTTGGATCACCTTGAATGAGTGATTATCTATCCATTGTGGCACATTTTGATACATTGATGGAAAGTCAAATGAATGGCCTGCATATGGTATGGATCCATGGGTGTCCTAAGAGCATGTTGTATGGTAGATCCAAATCAAGGACATGGAACATTGTATCATGAAAGTCAGCCCTACTTCCATTAGAATCACTATAGTGCCTTGCTAACTCTCACTCCTCATTATCATAGGTCAAAATGATTCGTAATAGTTTTGGCACCTAGATCTATTTCTAAATGGCCTAGCTACTTAACCAGCTTTCAAAGTACAAATTTTTAGACCAGATCCACCATCCACAAGTACTCTCTTAATTTTGCGATGGGGTAACAACCACTTCTAGGTATAAGAGTAAGTTATGCTCTGGGTCATTACTCGGGATTACAACATGATCAAAAGTGATATGATTTTAGCATCAAGGTACACAATCATGGCTTGGAGGTGCTATGAGATCTACATCGGCTGAGACTCCTGAACTTTGTAGCATCTTATACAATATGTTCTTATGGGAAGTAAGAGATTTTGAGGAGATCTAAAATGGATATCAATAGTAGGTGTTTTCTCTAACTGGTCTAAAAAATTGTACTAACCTTCTCGAGGGATAGGTAAGGGATCTAACATGATTAAATGAGCGCATCTCATCCCTACTGTGTAACTCTTTTCTAAGATTTGGATAGTATTGACCTGTTCATCAGATGAATGAATACATCCTATGAGAGAATCTAAGGGACTCCCATTAGTGGGATAAATATAAGTGGACAATCCTATAATCATTGGAGGTTTGTTCCATGATCTGGCTTCCTTTTGTTCTTATCCAATGATGGTTAGGAAAGGGCTCTTTAAAGATACCCATTTTCTCGTTTGGACCTTGTCTTGAGTCAAGGGGAGAATCTACAGACATTTTTCCTTCTTCAATGAGGTCTTGTATGTAATGACACAATCTTAGGGTTCACCTATTTGTCTTGTGTCCTTTAACATGGTGGAAGTCACAGTACTCATGCTCCTTGAACCAAATAGATTTTGGAGCATTTTCTGGGTATGGTACCGTCATGGTTGGGTATTCCACCATTTTTACATTGTTTAACTATTTGAGTATGGTAGATAGGGATTCTGTTAATGGTGTGAACTCACGTTTGGTAGGTTTCCTTGGAACAAGGTCCTTGTGAAAACTTTAAAAGTGGACCATCTGCATGGCTTGGACTCTTTTGGAGTCCGTAATGCCATCTCTAAATACATGTTTGTTTTTATTGAAAAACTTTGGTTTATCTAAGGATTTTGCTTCATGTTTGTCTTTGACAAATTGGTTTAAGTGTTCCCTTCAACATGAGGGCCTTCTTGATTTTACAGGAGCCCTTCTCTATAACTTCTTTGAATATCAGAAACACAATGCATTTGTCAAATGGAAGGCTATTTCTGGGTTCAAGTTAGGCACAAATATGCTTACCGACTTACTTTTCTGGCAAGGCACAGGGAAACGAATTGCCAATCCGCGCCATCACTGTAAAAATCTCACAAATGTCTCATTAGGATTTTGTTTTGTATTGCATGAGATCATTCATTATGATATCATTTTCCATGTTATAGGAATAATGTTCAGTATAAATGTTTTTGCTAATGTGGGCCACATTGTAATGGAACCCTTGGGGATGCTATATAACCATTCCAATCCTAGTGCCCCTAGGCTATGAGGGAAGAGTCGTATTAAGAAGTTATCGTTGTATGCAACCTCTTGGCAAGCCATATAAAAGTTTTTTATGTGATCACAAGGATCACTCTTACATTTATACTAATCAAATTTGGGAAGAATAAAGTGTTTTTGGAAGGGTTTCTATAACATGTCCTTATCAAAGGGGTAAGGCCATAGTTCTTCATACAAATATTTCTTATTATGTCCTATGTTTCCCTCCTGTAGCATAGTAAGCGTATCTTTCATCGATTGTAATTCTCATTCAATGATTTGTTATTTGGTGGGTGACATTGGTCTTTGTGCCTTAGCCAATTTAAAGGTCACGTCACTATATGGATCAAAGTGGAATTCGTTAGATTTCATCTTGATTTTGTCTTTGTATGCATTCCTACTTGAAGAGCCTAAGATTTGCTAGTTTTTGGCTCAGTTTCAAGATCTATTTTTGAAGGATCTCTTCTTCGATTAAAGGATCCTCTTCCTCATCAAACTTGGGAGGTGGTGAGGCTTTGCCCTCAATATTCAATTTTACATGAAGCTTTGTAATAAGGTCAGCAGTGGATCACCAAGTGGCTTGGATGGGTCTCATTCAGCGGTGTTATGATGTTCCCAGAAGTAGAAGCATACCCTACAGTCAAAATGGTTATCCATGTCTAAGAGGGATCTTCACTCTTCTATTTTATGGTTAATGACCTTAGTTTCCACTGGTTCGTGTTCTTGTGGAAGCTTAGCCCCTAGTTCTAAGACTCTTATGAGTACTTGATCCCTGTTGTAAAAAGGAGTTCATTAAAGCATCCTAAGTCTAATTGGTGTTGTTCTTCAGAAGAGTCAGAATCCTCTCCGCTATGATCAATCAATGGATTTATGTCCTTGACTTGTGAAAATAGAGGTTCTAAGTTGTTTCCACTAAATGGGAATGATTCAAAAGGATTCTCTCCTAAGTCACGATGGGTTGGTTTGAACGCCATCTTTGTGATTCTAGGCATCACTAGCTGAAAAAGTTATACGAGGTTCCTTCTAAATACCTTTGAAGTTTACATGAAACCTAGGTCGTATGTTTGTGTCAGTCACTCGGTGTGATGTTGAAATAACCTAGTGCATTCTAGAAGTAATGTTATGTAGTTGTTTTTATGAATTCAAAAACACTCATATGAACACTCAAATGCAATAATCACTCAAATTGTCATTTTTTTACCAAGCCTATACCCTAACTATGATTATAATGAAAGGTTCCAAAGCAAATAGTGCTAATACCTTATCAATACGTAGGTCAATTAGAATACCTAACAAGGCCTAAATATTAAAGTGGTACTGATTTCATTTCTCCATAGGTATACTAAAACTAGTTAATGTCATTATACCAGATGAAGGATAAGATCTATTATGAAAATGGATCTTAATTAGTATGTATACCGTAACAACACTATCCTGATACATTAACCCTAAAACAAGGTGTTAGTATCAAGAGTTTATTTCAAGGACCATATCATAAGGCAATACGACACCCTCCTAAAAATCTTAGCCTATATTTGAAACTGCCCTCTCTTAAATGTACATTCCATGATTAAAGACAAGAAGTTGAGCAAGTGCATAATGTCAACCGTGGAATAAAGGGACTTATATCGAGTTTTCAAAAACATGGGGAAACCCCATAATAAGTAATAAACTAAATATTGTAAGATTAGAATCCCATAGAAAAAACCGGCTTTTTGCACCCTTCAAACAGGACAGAACAAAGATAAACCAAAGTTACCATTGTAAGCGGGTGAATATAATCTTGAAATCAAGGATTAAAGGCATTATTTTATCAAAGATAGAAAACAAGTCCTGCACACTTGGAGATGTTTGAACAACCAGAGCTGCAAACATGGATGGGTAAACCAACATCTGTATATTCACCCAAACATATTAATTAAAGTATTAAAACATAGAACAGTCAAGTACAACCATTTCCTAAGTTTATGGGCGGCGAGCAAGGATTTTAGCATCAAAACATAAAAATAATTCTATTTGATCACTTCACATTATTTCACCAGGTCATCAATACAAAAGCAGGTCTTAGCAAGCATGGGATGAGTCAGATTAGTATTCATTTTATGGATTGGTAATTAGGTTTAACTATGTTTATTTATTGTTTGCACTAACAAGACAAAAAGGAAGATCTACTTCCATGACAAACTTGTGACAACATATTTCTAGTCAATTGGACTCCTTGATATGAGAACTAGTTATTAGGATCTCCAATTAGGTGTCAAGTGTATCTAATCCATTGATTCATGATTTTAAGATCCAAAATCATCATTGACCTTTTGCAAATCTTGTTTATTTACCCTCTAAATAATATCACCCAGCCAAGTTTTTTAGTTTGAGTTTCCTTGTATTTATCCCTCGAATATAGAAACCGTATTTGACTCATAACTCATTGCTATTAGAAAACTAGTCAAGTGGGTCATACTGAATCGAAAATTCCTTCTCAATTTTATGTCCTTTACTCAGAAAGGATCTACAATAAGTTCCTAAAATCACCCATTTCAATTTTCAGCAAAAGGCCACATATATTTACCCTCAAGGGAACCCCCAAGTAAATACCTTAGGACATGACCTAGATTAAGGGTCAATCAATCCTACCATTAATAATGTCAATCTAGGTTGGTGGCTGAAGGTTGTTTGAATTAAGACCTAAATCATTTTGGAAAGTAGATCCTTTAAACACAATTCAAACTTGCATAAAATAAATCATTGCAACATCCATTTAAAGTACACACTTCGTGAGAAATTAAGCACATTGCATAAAGGCAAATCACACTTGCAAAAGTATATTGAAGGAAATAAAACTTTGGTGCTAGGAAATGAAACACACTTGCATAAATTGAAATTGGTGAAGAAAATTAAGGAAATTAGAATGAAACACCTGCAGGTTCACAACCTAGAACCAAATTTTCACATATACCTCCTAAAATTAAAAATCTTATTTACAACAAAATGAAAATTGAAGAAATGCTCTAGAATCATGAAACATATAATTCACATTGATCCATCTTTCTTGGAATGAGTGGCCAACACATTCCTTGGAAGAGGATTTAAATCATACTTAGAATTTTAAAAGGCTAACTTAATATTTGAAGATTGGAAAGAACATAAATCTTTATTTCTTACGAGAAGGAATTACATATCTTAGTGTGGAAGGTTACAGTTTATAATTCATGCATCCAACCAAATCCTTATTTTCCATAAATACAATCTATCTTGATACATTCTAATCCTAACAACTAAGATCTCCATCTCCATAAATATGGATAGAGATATATTATTGGAGTCAAATCTTATCTTACTTAATTTAGACAAGATTTTCTCCCAAATCTTCTCCTTGTTGTTTGGTAAAAACTAAATCACAATGATTTTATTCTCCTTACATTATTGGAAGGATGTTTTCCTCAAAATATGATTTTGACCAAATACCTTCACAATATTTTCCATTTGACTTTATGAAGTTTCAATATTGTGGAACTTTTATGCTTGTCTGATACGCTCTTTCCTAAGGAGACAATTCACTAAAAGTTAGATTTACCTAAATTCATTGTAAAATTGTATAAAATCTGAATGAGGTATTTTTCTAAACAATTTCTATGAAAAAAACCTCTCATTTTTTCTGTTTATGACTTTTCTGTTTCTGTTTATGGAACTTTTAGTGCTCAAACAGATAAAATTTTCCTCGGACTACTATCTCACTAAAATTTAGATTTATTCTTCATTAGTAAAACCTATAGAAAATATGAATGAAGGTTTTTTTAAACACATTTCTATGAAAAAAAACCTCTCTCATATTTTCCATTTGAATTTTCTTGTTTCTGTTTATGGAACTTTTAGTGCTCGTTTGATACACTTTTTCCTTGGACTGCAATCACTGAAAAAGATTTCTCTTATTGGTAAAACTTATAGAAAATATGAATGAGGTTTTGTTAAAAACATTTCTACGAACAAAATATCTCTCATATTAATCATTGTCATTCATGATTTTTCACAATTCCTCAAAAAACTTCATTTCCAAGATAGAATGGATTCCTAGAGCTAAGATACTCTATTGATGCAGGTTCCAAAGTTGTCTAAGTGCAATGATTCCCAGAGCTAACGTTGACTTATTTGTATCTCGGCTTTTGGAATTCCAATGTTCTATGAAAATAAATTACTACTTATTTAGAGCTGTACCGTCAATGGGAGCTAACGTTGCATTCGGAGACAACTTTGACTGAACTTACAATGTTACGGAGCTAAGTGTTACTAAGTAGGTTTTGAACTAAATCCTAATGTTTTCAGAGCTAACAAGGTTCTAGAACTAAATGGATGTACTTCAGGAGCTTGTTGCTTAAGTTCCGGAGCTAAAGCAGGTTCTAAAGTAAATGTGGAGTTCTAGAGCTAACTAAAACAACTATAACTTTTGTCATGTAGATCTCATATTGAGATGATTTTGTTTTTTAACTTGCATAATTTTCCGAGAGGAATCTGAATATGAAATCATATTTGAGTTTAGGTATATTATTCATGATCAACACTTTTCCCATTATAATAGCATTATCTTTCCTTTATGACTTTCATACACAAGATTCTGCATCTTTTCCTTCACAATAAAGGATTAGTCAACAAAATAGATAACAAAATATTTATAAAGAAGAAAAGATATATATCCTATATTCTATCTTAAGAAACTATAAGTTCCTAGATTACATTTAAATCCACTTTCAAATGTAACTTGGAAGGATACAAAATAATGGTAAGCCTTTGTGGCCAATTTACGAAAGATAGACGTACCCTTTTATGAAACTTTAAATATTAATCAAATGTTTTAAAAGAAATGGTAAGTGTTTTTTAAAAGAGACAAGGTGTTTTTAACTTAATGTGTTTTTAATTAGCATCACCGTTTTGCAAGGTGCTGTATGGAAGACATACACACTTAAAAATCCATTTTAATGCACTAAGAAAAGCGTGGTCCTGTAAAGACTTAAACTATAATTTAGTCAAATGAAAATGAATAAATGTCTGTTTCTGTAATGATTGTTAGAACATGAGAAACATACGTTTGAAAATCCAAGAAAAATCAGGAAATTTGATAAATCTATTTTTAGCAATTTTTCAAATGTGTTTTTTACCTATTTTGCAATTTTCAGAGGTTTTTGGGGAACACCCTTGGGAGTTTCATGAAGAATAAATAATACACAAGAATATATTAATTTTTTCCCAACTTTCCTCAAAATTTTCACTTCGAGCATCTTTCCGACGCCTATTCTTATAACTAAACATGTTGAAGGTATCCAACGTCTAGTTACTAGTATACCGATGCCAAAATTAGAGCACTTGCAATTATATTAGCACCGGATTGCAAGATATATTTGTGCCCCCTGAAATTAAGACAATATGCACATTGTTTTGGACTAAAGAACCTATGCATGGGTTAGGGTACCTATACGCCTTTGTGTAATTCTAGATGCCACAGTGTAGATTTTTAGGGTGCTCCTGCACTACCTAAGAGATTGCCTGCGCTAGGGTATAGGTGTGCTGTAGCGCCAACGAAGCATGAAAATGGTTGGTACAGTGGTATGACATCGTGTGTGTGCATTGTCAAAGGCGTATATCTATGCCAGTGAAAGAGCGTATGTGCACCTGGTAAATTTTTTTGACATAGGGCTGTGAATACATAGGGTGGCTTGCGCATGGGTTTGGGTACCTACGCACCTAGTACAAATGACAGCTAGCAGGGCGTTTACGCTTACAGTAGGGCGTGTGTGCCATTGTTTGGGTGTGTGCACCTGGTTTAAGGTACCTTCATGTGGTTTTGGGTACCTACGCAGCTCTTTGCTAAAAAATGGTAGTTTGAAGGTGCCTTGTGTTGATAGAAAGGTGTGTTCCCCTTCCCTTAAACAACCACCAAAAAAACATGAAAATGAAGTTTTCCCCTAAAAGTGTCAATAGGTTAGAAATTAGCGTTTAAATGTAGTTTTGTAGCATAATCTTAACAAATAAGCATGAAAATGAGGGTTAACTACCTAAAACCTGGACAAAAATCCCAAGGAAAAATATTTAACACTTGAAAAACATGTAAAAAGTTAGAAAATTGAAATAAAAGCTTAAAAAAGACCCCATTAATGGAGGATTGACTTCATGTCCCATCGGGCATGCCAAATGTGTTCAAAGAAAGGTTGCAAAAGCTATGGAATGGGGTTCATAACACTTAATAACCCCAAAGCATTATGTAAAACCAATTAATGGACCATCAATTAGTAAATAAACAAGGATTCCTACTTTGCATGCATTATACTTGGAATAAGCAAGCAAACTAACATTATGTAATTACCATATATTCTTGAAAGCTTAAGTAAAATGAACCTAATAAGGATCTAAGCAATCATTTTGTTTTCTTTAAGAGAATGGGAGCTCACCATTAATGGCTTTAAGGCCAATAGTTCTTCCCATTTACTCGATGGTGTGTGGTGTGTTGCAATGGATCCATGAAAATAGCTCAATAAAATGAAATAAAAATCCTTAATTCTTGCAATAATAATATAGTTTATGTTTGAGAGAATAAGTGTTCTTCTAAATGAGAGGGGGGTATTCGGCTATTTATAGTTTTTATGTGCTTTTGAGAAAATGGAGGAATTTTGGTGCATGTGGGACTAAAGGATAAGCCAAAAAGTTAATTAGGGAGTCAAACTAAGATTTAACTAGGTTTAGAAGAAGTTAATCATGGTTTAGGGTAATTAACGTAGGTCTATGCTACTTAAAATTGTTTATGGAGGAATTAGGGTTTTTAGAGAGTTTTGAGAGGTCTAATCAATCCAATGAAATGGATTGATAGTCTAGGAAGCTAATAGAAGTAAATCTAGAAGAGGATACAGAAGAGGATTTAGCCAAGAAGAAGTACTTATATTAGCCGGTTTAATTGGAATATAAGAGGAATACCGACAAAAAGAGTGTCGTAAGAGGGGATTTATATAGGTTTAAGTGAGGGTATGTTGTAAATTTGCAAGAAGAAGAATAGTTAGTGCAATATTAAGAGTAATAGTGCTTTGATCAAACTATAGGTTTCTACACCTCTAAAGTATGTGCAATTTTTTTTGGAAGATTTAGGATATCCTCGAGTTCTTTAGTGTTGATATTTGTAATGTATGCTTATGATAATAACATGTGAATTATGAATTACAATTGAATTGTTTATATAGGCTTCAAATGGGTAGATATTCACATCATAGCTGACTTACATAAGGTGAATTGACATATATAAGATTTTCAAATTTAAAAAAAGAGTTTGTAGATGAAGAAACATATGACCATACAGGTTTGCCTAGATCGTAGTATAGCTTAAATCTATTTTAAACGGTCCCAAGTAAGAATTTAGTGACAAAAGAGAAAAAGTATGGTAAAGATTCCTAGAGATAGATTATTCCTTTGAATAGTATTGTAAATAAAAAATGATAAAGTAGTGTGTAGAGATTAGAGAGAGAGATGAGGATATGTCACTTGAGTTTAGATTTTGAGCATTTTTCTTAGCATAGGAACAAAGTCAAACTTGTGAAATGTTGTAAAATGTTAAGTTACCAAATTCAAAGCTCGCATGTTGCTTAGTAAATCTTAGAGATGCAAGTTATTTGAATAGCTAAATGTGTTTCGCAAGTCTCGAGGCACTATGCAATCATGATAACATCATGGATGTTTTAGACATACAAGATTGGAATGAACTTTCCCTAATACCACTATATAGGTTGAGACAACATCAGTAGACAACACATGTAATGATAGGTTCTTAATGTATTGCATAACAACTCAATTTTACCAATGAATAATTGAGTGGATGTTAATATTTAGTAGTATTGTACTTGTTCAATAGAGTATACGAGAATTAGCAAGGAACCATGAAGGCAAAATGTATTCATGATCTATAGAATTCAAAACAAGATACTTTATAGGTAATTAATAGAGAATATGATTAAAGGTCATTCTTAGTTGGGGGACAATTAAGAAAAATCAATCTGTATCATCAAATGTCTTCCGCGGAAACCAGGACGTAGGAGGTCATAAAAAATGGTAATTGCGTAGGGGAGACTATTAGCTTTGTTACTGATTTTAAAGTGAATAGAAGAGGATAAATATCAATAATTTTTTACTAATAGTAGGTCTTTAAGACACTTTTTCCTGTGAATGTTTATGTCTAGGATGCAAAATTTGTTTCACTTATCAGAATAAAAACTTATACCATCCCAAGCATGTTAAAAAAAAAAATTATTTGATTTCAATATTTTTTTATGTAGTTGTGGCGGGCAAACAGAAAGTGCTCGAGGAAAAAAATCAAAAAAATAAAATATTACTCAAAAAAATACAAAATAAAATCCATCCCAAGATAGATAGTGGAATATAACTTCTCATGAAAGGAAAAAAAATATATATCAATTTTTGGTCATTCAAATGAAACGGACTATAATTTTATCAGTGTTTTTTTAAAAAAAAACCAAGTCATTGAATTTTGAGTGTTTAATATAGCTAATCTTGTCCATTTTTTACAAAAATTAGTAAGAAACTAGATTCCGGATGCTAAATCAATAATAAATGGTGTATGTAACCCTGAGGCAACTAGGGTTTGATATCAAAATGCCTAACTAGGATAGGTAACATAAGCCAAATTAGGTGAAGGGTTCGAGTAAAAAGTAAGTTGAATAAATGATTTAACCCTAACAATAGATAAATGGGAGAATGAGATTATTTATATAAGGCCTAAAGGGCTGGCAACAAGTCATATATTTAGATTAATTAATAAACATTGATAAACAAATCAAAACATAGCTCCGAAGCATTTTTTAGGATATAACAATAGATATGATTACTCAAAACACAAGAGGAGTACACTTAGCTGATTGCAGAGGAAAGAGGCTAAACTGATAGTTTAAATTCACTATAAAAATTGTAAATGAATTAGAGGTGCTTCATTTCTAGAATTAGAGTGAAAATATTAGTAGGTATGGAGCTATATGGCCTATTTCGAAGCATGGTATGATCTAGTACTATCCTATACACTTTGCAATATATTTTTTTACTAGTACTCTGTAATTTTTTTTTGTGCCTATGAAAATTTGTGATGAGCTTCACACTGAAACCTTGAGAGTCACACATTTCTAAAATACTTTGTATAGTGTGAAACAACCTCAAACCATACATGTGTAGGAAACCCCTGCAAAAAGGTCAATGTTTGGGTTGAAGAGGAATATGTGCACAACCTAGGTCAGAACTATTATGAAGATGCCTTAAAACACACATAGCTCTCCACCTAACATATGGTATAGATATATGGATTCAACTACTTTAGAATCTTGATCTTTTGAAAAAGGAAAATAGTGGATTGGAGCACTTAGGCTTGATTTGGCTTTGAAGGTATCTAAACAGAGAAACTTGACTCTTTAACTTGTTTGGGAGTTCTTCATACCTTTTTGGGGGTTGCTCCTAGATTATTCCACCACTTTGAAGGGATTTAAGATGTCTTGGAGTTATTTTTGAATGTATTTTTCAATGAGTGCTCTTGAAAGTTCCATATGAGGTAAATAGGTGAGTTAGACTTACTTTTATAAGCATTTTTGTGTTTAATTTCCTATTAAGGTTGATCAACGGGAAGTGAATTGACCCATGACTAGATATCAAATTGGAAAGTGACCATTAGATGGTTAGGGATGACACCTTTAGCTTTGGATCAAATCGTTGAATGGTTCAATCCTAGATTAATCCGTAAACAAGGTGGATATTCCACACTAAGTTTCACTGATATGAATTTTACTAACCCAACTTAGTAAATGTTAATGTATAACTCAAATATTTGTAAAAATAGAGTTATTAAGCATTGTAAATCGCTGTGAATGAGTTCAAAAAATACCCAAGAAGGAATAGAATCACCACATACACATCAAAACAAGTGCTTTATCCTAGAGAAATCCAAGGCAAGTAAAACTCTAGTGGATTTGGCTATTACACTCCCCTTTCACTATATAATACAAGAAATTATACAAGTTACTACAGGTTGTTGCCTTAATGGATATTGTTATTTTCTCCAGAGCTTTTACAAAAATAATCAAGCACCTCAAACACTTATTTATAAAAAAAACACCGAAACTAAAACTCTTAACTGGTAAAACAATGAATTCTAAACAGAGACTTCATCTTGCTTAAGTTTGCAATGGGAATCCAACTCCACAACTCTCTCTTAATATTTTCCAAGCTCTTCCTTGTAAAAAATTTCAGGTGTCTTCCCATGCATTGAATAACCCAAAGGGTCAAGTAGAAGAAGAGACACCTATTGATTTTTCACATTTTAGGCTTGTCTTTTTATTTTTCAAAACCACGACTGAAATTGTATAGTGTTTATGAACCCACTTCTATCAGTAGACAACAATTGTGCAACCACCTATTTCTAATGATTGTGCAAATGATATAACATTTTTGTAAACTATGTTGTTTTTCCATATATTGTTAGATGGAAAAAATGATCCATCTTTGAGTTCATTTCTTGTTGTTTCTTTCTCTATATATTTTTATAACAGGGATAAATGTATGAAAAAAACTTATAATCACGAATTACATCAATTGAGTTCATTTGAGATCCATATTTTAATCATACCTCCCTAATATGAGGCTTTTAATTCCCTAAAAAATTAGGAACTCATATGGTGAGGATTTTTATTTCCCCACTTCTTAAACGTCTCTTGTATCTAGAGGTGTATATGCTGAATGAAGTTATCAACCTTGTGAACTTTTGGGTCTACCTTTTCATGCTCTTTATGTGGTCCATTTCCTTCATACTGTGCTTATGTACAACCTAGTAGGAACTTCATCTCATGTTCCTTAGTAGTAACAAAACTTTGGGTATCCTTGCATTATTTATTATCATTCAATATGAGAAAATAAACCTTCCCACTAACATTAAGCAACCAATTACCCTGAGTGGAACCTACCAAGGGGAGCTTGATTTTTCCTTCATAGGATTTTATGGTGTATTTTTTTCCATCCTTAAGAAAATGGTATTAGTTCAATCTCCTCCTGAAAGTAGCATCTTTAACATGCATATAATGGCTTCTATAGATACTAAAATTTGGAAACTTATCTTTTGAAAATGACAAGTTTGGCTATGTTCATATGCTAAGATAAATACTCACATTCTAAGATTGATTAAAATATCTCTCTATGTATCTATCTCTCTTGAGTTTCTCATCTCTTCACTCTTATATTTCATTCATTTATAAAATTTTAATCAAATAAAACAACAATTCAACCAAGGCATCATTCTTGAACCTTAGCTTTTGCACCATTATCTGCATGGGTAAAACCATACAGTTCTGGTTCATAATGGGCTATGATCTTGGCTGACCTGTACGGTCTTGTACCCTTCCATCTAACTAATATTTTTCTAATTTGAAAATCATTATATGATTCAATTCATATTCCAAGGTTGGACATATTGCAAATATCTAACCAATGGAAGCCTATACAAGTAAGTCAATTGCACTTTATAACTCTCCTGCCAATCTCATTAACTCTTATTGGAAATATCAACACCAAATCCCTCAAGGCTCCCCTAAATATCCCTAAATTAGTTTCACATCTTTTAGAGTAGCAACTACATCATGTATGAAGCACTTAATCAAGTCAAAAAATCTAGCTTCCTCCATTTCCAAACATTCTAAGGTCGTATAACCATGTCTTAATGAAATAAAATCACTCCAAGAATTGTTAAAGGTCTTTAGGGGATAAATCATGTTTATTCTAGTAGTTTAAGTGCACCACATCACACTACTACCATGTTGGATACATTTTTTAATATATAGTTAGTCCACTATCCTTGTGGTAAGATACACACAAACACACATAGGTGGTTGGCTTAGATATGCATGCATACTTGTACCCACACTAGGAGAACTACATAAGGCTTGATCTTGCTCAAGGGGAGACAATGTAAAACTTATACTGGTTTTAGTAGGGGTTGACTACTAAGGGTAGTTTATCCTCACCAACACACCGATTTCTACTTTTGTTATCTAATGACTTAATAAAGGCCATTACACATATTTAGGGCTTCCACTTGTTGTAGGTCATTATAGATTATGCCAAAGTTATGCAAGTTCAAGTGACATACAATGAAAACCATTTATAATAAAGTGAAGGGTGATAAAATTTACGGAACCCTACTACCAACAAGTCCAAAACCAAACAAAATTGGGTAGAATTGTACCAGGATCTAGGTAGATTTGTACGATCCAAAAAATAGATAATTTCTAGTTTAAATTTTGGAGATGAAGCACTTTCATGATAAAAAACTCATTTATCTAGTATTCAAACCTAGATCATACCTATATCACTTTACACAAATAATTTCTTATCCCTTTATGTATTACAAGAAAATCATCTTATAATTTTAGCATATTTGCAAGTGTTAATGCATTATTTTGAATGTGCATGGTTATTGTTGATTAATTAATTAAAAATAATCTTATGTAACAAACCCTTACATCCTTTATTTTCTTACATTGCATTCTTATAATTTTAGGGTGTAAATATTTGCCAATAAATATAAAAAAATGTCATTAGGTTCAACATCCATAACAATTTCATCAATGCAATGTTTGTTTATTGTAAACTTGAATTTTCATTGTTTGAAAACCTTTATCTCTACTCCTTGTTTCAACCATCATATACATCTCCAACCCAAGTATTTATTACAAATATTTGATAATGTAATTTGATTAAGAGTGAGATTGAAAAAGATCATCAACTGTTGTCATCTTAATTTGCACTTTGATATGAAAAATATTAAAAGGTTCACATTTTTCTTGAGCATCATTATGACCCAACATACCTAGGTGGTGAAACTCAACTTATCATCCATATTGGAGTTATAATCAATTTCTTCTCTTGGAACTGATGTCATGACCTTATTTTTCTAATTTTTATTAAACACATGTGATTCTAGATGTGACTTCCAATAAGTCTCATTGGTATAGCCACTAACATCATAGTGCCCAAAATGCTTGGTATAATCCTTTTATATAATAGTAGAAGTAACATTGACCCCATATTTCTTCTTCAAAACTTAAAAATAATTTTAAGAGAAAAATGAACCTTTTTTCTCATCTATCTCAAGATAGTGGGCTTGAGAACAAGCCTCTTATATGTCCTTTAGCTTGGAAAGTAGAACATGCCTCCTTAAGTGACTATGAATTCCTCCAGCATACTTCACGAGGATGTCACAATAAAATGTATATTTTTCCCATTTGAACTTAATTTTTTAAAAAATCACTTCTATAGACCTGTAAACTTTGTCCTTCTTATTACCTAAATTTTTTTAATCAACAAACCTTTTCTCTTCATAAAAAATAGGATAAATTTTCTTTTTAATTATTCTTAAAGTCATCCCCATTTAATAATTGGTGGAAACATCTTAATGATTAAGGAATTAATATAACTCTCAAACTATGCTAGAGAATGACTGGATAGCTTCAACCTTGCAAAATAAATTTATTGTTCATCACTAATTCAATGCAAATGAAAATACACCTCTAATTGAGTCAAACGGTGATCAAAATTATCCACTTTCACCTCACCTTCACATGGTTGAATGTTAATTTATTTCCTATGATTTTAATGAAGGTGGAGCTTGGCTATAATAAGGTTTCTCTTCTCATGGTAGGAAGACTCAAGCTCCTCACTTGCTTCAGAAGTATCTATAGAAACTCCCGTCTTTGCCATGGAAACCTTCATGATCTTCCCAAAATCCTTCATGGATAAATATATGTTAGAAACATCCTGCTCTAATCTATGCAGTATTTCTTCACCATCTTTAGGTCTCCTCTCATATTTAGGAGCCATACTTCCCACCTCTCTCTTCCACTTCCTTGTGGAGAATTCTTGTTGAAAAGAGACCAAATCACCTTTTCCACTAGAGCTTGTTTCTTTTACAATGGGCATATATCTACACAATGGTCATAAAAGAAACACAAACTATATAACACTAACATTTTATGATACCAATCTAATATGTAAACTAGGTGGATATTCCACCCTAAGTTTCACTGTTATGAATCTTACTAACATGACTTACTAAATGTTGATAAATAACTCAAATATGTGTAAAAATATAGCTATGAAGTGCTAGAAATGACAGTAAAATAATTAAAAACATACACATGAATGAATTGAAGCACCACATAAACATGAACATAAGTGTTTTATATTAGATAGACCCAAGGTGGGAAAAACTCTAGTGGGTGAGGCAATTTGCACTTTCCTTTCACTATGTAATCTAAGAAATTGTACATTTTCTTGCAGAGTGATACCTTTATGGAAAACTTATTCTCTCTAAATATTACATAACAATAATCAAGCACCTTAAAAAATTCTCTATATAAACAATAAAAATAATAATCTTAGTTGGATAAATAATGAACTCTAAATAAAGTCTCCATCTTTCTTGAGTTTTCAATGAGAATCCAACTCCATAAATCTCTCTTGATATTTTCTAAGGTCTTCCTCTTTCCTATAACAAAATTTAGGCATCGTCTTATGCAGTAGATAACCCAAAAGCTAAGACAAGAGAAGAGACACATCTTAATTTTTCACATTCTAGGCATGCCTTTTCATTTTTCTAGACCATGACAGAAAAGTTATGGCATTTACACAATCACCACTATCAATAGGTGGTAGTTGTGTAGCCACATTGGTAGTCATGATATCACATATTTATAATGGTTGCACAAATGATACGGTGTTTTCACACATACTGTTATACATAAAAATGCTTCTTATTTGAGCTCAATTCCCTTTGTTTCTTTCTATGTGTGTTTTTACAACAAGGATAAATATGTGAATAAAAATTACAATTATGAATTACATTAATTGGGTATATTTGAGATCCATATTCAGATCAGAGATAAATGGTCACATGTTGGAAGTCTCTATAATTAATTTCTAGGAATGATGCATATGAGGTACATATTATTGTGAAGTAATGCAAGTAATTATGTGAGAAATTGAGAAGTGTGAATAGAGAAGCAAATCATTCAAGAGAGTTAATGATATACCACTTAGGTGTGGAATGTGTGCACAAGTCATGCTTTAGGTATAAAGCCAAAATTGTCATTTCTAAAAAATAAATTCCCAAATTTACGTGTTTATAGTCCCCTAGAATTATATAAGTACAATTATAAGTCCCCCAAAAACCATATATATATATATATATATAGTCCTTATTTTATACCCTTATTTGGGTCCTTTTGATGTTTTTGGGAATTCTTTATCAACTTTGTCACCCGTCATGTGGTGCCTTGTGTGCCTATAAGGTCCTAATTTATATTCAAGAAGTACACACACACACACACACACACACACACACACACACACACACACACACACACACACACACACACACAAGGAAATCGACACATTTAGAGATGTAAGGAAGTAGTGACTGATAAAAGAGCATCCCAATGCCAAAAACAATTACAAGAGTTTAAAGTAGATAATCGTGCTCCTAAGGAAATTCAAAGAGCATCTAACATTTATAGTTGTTAGATCATGCATTTACTATAACATTGAAATTGATAATCTTTGGGTATTTACATGACACATGAATACCTATTAAACACCATTTTTTTGCATGTTTTGGTGTTTTCAAAGATTTTACAACTTCCTATGGGCCTAATAATAATGGAAGGATAACACACGTCCACAAGAATATACCTTATTTTTTATTTTTTTAATGAGGTGTTATTTCATTATAAGGTTTTAAATAAGGATATCAATTTCACTAAGATCTACTCATAATTATTAAAAAGTGACCAAAATTTTAAAATTCATGAAACTTATGAGCATGATCATCAAATCAGATTTGTCATTTGTTGAAGCTGTCAAAATTGTGCATTGACGAACCTAGGAGAGTACACTACCGGTTTTGGCGAAGGATTTATATCCATGCAATTTTTTTGGCTCTTATGTATACCCACTCTATGTTGTTTTTTTTTCTAATGATTGCGATCTCCAAATTTTCAAAAAATAAGATAGTCCTCTGAAACACCCCTTTGATAATTCTTTTTTATCCAAGGGAAATTGATAAATGAGTCTATCCATGAATCCTATTCATTGGAGGTCACATGTTAGAATTGGATTGTCAATATAACCATAATGTTGATGTAGTGTGATGAACCTCCCTACAAAAATAGGCCAACAACGAAACATAAAGAAGAATGTGTTGCAGTAGGAACATAAATAAATTTATTGCATTGAAACATTGGAATCACATTTCAATATCGCATGCCACTTTGAGGGGGAAACATCATTTGAGCATAGTCGATACAATAATTGTTTTGTATTCTTTACTCTATCCTATGCATCACATTCATACTATTTCTACTCGAGCTAACTACTACTT
This sequence comes from Taxus chinensis, assembly GCA_019776745.2. Taxonomy (NCBI): domain Eukaryota; kingdom Viridiplantae; phylum Streptophyta; class Pinopsida; order Cupressales; family Taxaceae; genus Taxus; species Taxus chinensis. The sequence goes on along the minus strand of CM034148.1, from coordinate 208,559,748 downwards.
CCCATGCATGGGGTATTACTCTCATTATCTCAAGGGATAAATTATAAAGCATATGCATCCATGAAATTTATCAAAACAAGATTATAAAGAGAAAGGTAGGATGAAGGGTCTTAATATCCCCCCTGAAAATATTATCCTTAAAGCTAATGGTTGGGAAAATGTTATTGAATATGGAGAAGGGAATCCCAATTTACATATTTGGGTTACATTCTATGTCACTAGATCAATTCCTCTACAATGGATCAATTAAAAAGTTGGAATGAGAATTTATTTAGGACTGATTTAGCCTCAAGAATAATAAATCATTTAGCATCATGCTTTGGTAGTAATACTTGGGCAACGACACATTGAGTAATAACTTTCCTTAAACACAATACATGAAGAATAAGATAAACATGAGAGGAAGGTGGGAGTTCCATCTTGCATGCTATGGAGATGATATTTTGAAATAATTTATAAGGGCCATATAACTTATGGGAAATATTATCATTCCATTGTATCTTTAAAGAGAAATGTTTATAGGTATTTAATTACAGGAGAAACGCATCCCCTAGTTGGAAGGCTCATTCATAGTTACACTGATTTGCATGTTGTTTCATGTGGTTTTGGGCCATATAAATATTTTACTGAAGGACTAAAAGAATATTCTCATATGGACTGAGGGTGGTGTCAATTAATTGCACCTAGTAACTTCTTAGAGTGTAAGGAATAAGTGATAGTGGCAGTTGGCCATAAACTACTTCATATGGGGTCATTTTTGTGGTTGTGTTATATGTTGTGTTGTACCACCATTATACAAGAGGTAACCACTTGACCCAATGTTGTTATTTATTAGAGTAAAAAATATTGGAGGAATGTTTCCAAACATTTGTTTACTAACTCTATTTGACCATATGTTTGTGAGTGATAACCCAAACACATCTTTAATTGTGTTCTTGCTATGTGGAATAACTTTGTCAAGAAATCAATCATAAAATTTGAGTCACAATATGATATAGTTAAAGTAAGGATGCCATGGAGGTGAAATATTTTGTGAATAAAGGTTTGGGAAATGGTTAAAGAGGTGTAGAAATGGGATACAACACATAAGTGAACATACTTAAAGAGGCAATCCACCACTACTATGATGACTAGTTTACCCCTAGATTTTGAAAGGCCTTTAATGATATCCATGGAAATACCTGTCCAAATAAATGTAGGAATAAAAAATGGTTATAGTAAGCTATGGTTTTCCATCATTTCACCTTTGTGATGTTGGAAAGTATCACATTCCACAACAAAATACTAGATATCCTCCTTTATACCATGCTAGAAGAAATTTTTACGAACCTACTAATGTGTTTTCAAGAACCCCGATTATCCAGCTGAGGGTGATACATGTAGTTCTAGAAAAAAATTATGTCATAGGGTGTAAAATATCATATCATTTATACCCTAAATAATTTCCATCCCAAGAGTATTGATTTAATAAAAAATAAATCTATGTAAGGGCACTACTGATCAAATAAATATAACAATATTCAAGCAATATCTAGCTATAGAAATATAAACAAGAGTAATAGATAGGGTTTGTAGAATGACTCAACTTGCCTCTATAGGTCTGAATTGATTTTGGGTTGGTGATTGATATGGAAAGGTTAATTTTGGTCTGTGTAAGCTTTGATTCAAAAATTGGAATGTGACAATCTCAGGGACAAAAGTGCTTGGGATAGGACATGACCGTGTGGGCATTAGTGTCTATTTTGGGTGCTAGTTTATGCAGAATAGCTTTCATCTTACTTATTTATGTGTCACTTCTTGTCATTTCTTGTTCATTGTAGGTCACACCAAGTTTTCTATAATTATACTTAGTTGCATCTGTACCTGTAAAAGAAACCCTAACTACCTACAAAATACTCAAGTGCACATTAGATGAATAAATAATGCATATACTTGAGTCGAACTAACCTTGGTGGTCACCCTAATATGATTTTCACTGAGTGCTACACTACATTTCAGACTCAATGTAGTTCTGGTGTATGTGTGTGTGTGTGTGTGTGTGTGTGTGTGTGTGTGTGTGTGTGTGTGTGTGTGCGCGCGCACACACACACACACACGCGTGTGCATGTGCGTGTACGTGTACGTGTGTGCGTGCATGTGCGTGCGCACGCGCGAGTGTGTGTGTGTGTGTGTGTGTGTGTGTGTGTGTGTGTGTGTGTGTGTGTGTGTGTGTGTGTGTGTGTGTGTGTGTGTGTGTGTGTGTGTGTGTGTGTGTGTGTGTGTGTGTGTGTGTGTGTGTGTGTGTGTGTGTGTGTGTGTGTGTGTGTGTGATTGGAATATTGTCCCTTTAGCTAGGTTTCCCTAGTGTTAGTGGCACAAATAATAACATGCTATAACTACTTTTTCCCAATATAAAATGTGTCGTATGAAATTTAGAATAGATCCTATGATGTAGTGAAGAATGCAGTCTAAAATTCAGTCTTTTGATGTAGTAGATAGAAAATATTAGCTCCTTGTAATAGTATGTGCATCTTGAAATGCTTTCCCCCCTAATGAAGTCAAATAATTCATGTATGTATATGATTCATTTGTTTATGTCTTGTCATTAACAAGAAAGGCCGACCTAGGGTAATAAACAAAGACAAGGAAGAAATGACATCCAAAAAATCAGAAAAAGAGATAAAGTGGATAGAAGTGCCCATATGTGATATGTAAATGATAATAGACCCGCTTATTATTTTACTTATTTCAACATATCTTTTAACTTCATCAAATTTTGTGGTTTAAAAGAATCTAAAGGTGATTAAAATCTGATTTAAAACTAATTTCAACTGATTAAGAACTAAATTTAATGATTCCCAAAACCACAGTTATTCACCGTTTGATCAAACCATTCAGATTTCCATTTTTCTGTTTTTTTACAAATGTCATAAACTAATAAATATTCTTTTTTGAATTTAATTATTATTGATTAAATGCATAAATAAATCAGAAAATCAGAATTGCAAATCAGAATAAAAAATACGACACCAGAACTTTTTACGAGGTTCAAAAATTCCCAAGTCCCAGGTTCATTTGAACCGATCCATTAAAATTACCAAAATTGTAAGTACAATAAAACTCACAATTTATAATAACAAATCCAAAACCTATAATTTTTTGTCCTCAGACCTTCGAAGGAATTTGTTGAAGCTCAATGTTTTTCCTCCACCTTCCCGAAGCACTTACAAAAGCTCTTCCCTTCAGTTACCAGTCTTCTAGTGACTTCAATGCCTCAAAAATACATCAAAAAGACTTTAAAATGGGAAAAAAACATATGCACAAGGAGCGTATTAGAATTTTGGACAAATTTTTAGTTTATACCAAGTTCTCAAAATGCTCCCAAGTATTTTAAAATCTCACTTTTGCAAAACTGCCCTGTTATCCACAATAACACAACCATCCAGATTACCCTATATAAGAATAAATAAGCCTATAAATATTAATGCGAAAACCATGTGGTGTGTTGGCGAAGGCTTAATTTTGGTAAATAGGTGGTTGGGGGTTCAAACTTCCCCAACCACTACCACTTTTAATTTTTCCATGTTGGGAGTTCAATCCCACATCCACGCTGATAAGTTCATTTTAAGCTTTAATAAAGGCTTGGACTACCCGCTTATAATGTGGTTGTGGCCACACTTACCTCCATTTTTCCATGTTGGACACCCACATGGGAACAATTGTTACATCGATGCCAAGCTTGGAATGTTGGCGGGTGAGGTTGTTTGGTGGCCAAGCTGGCAGTTGGTTTACCATATATGGCTTACTGAGTTGACACATAGGCATCAATGAAATTTTAGACTGTCGAGCAGTGTGGGATGAGGTGTCATGACCAAGTTGGAATATTGACGAGTTAGGGTTGGTGGTGAGGTGGCTCATTCCACCAACTTGGTTTATAACTTGCCCTTGACTCAACTCATTTTGTAGTTCAACTCGATGAGCTAATTGAAAATTCATGACGATTGGGTCCCCCTCTGAAATGAAAGTGGACCCCATAATTGAAAACCCTCTTTTCGATCGTCAGATACTGATGGTAAAAAAGACCTATTTTTTTTCTCCATTCCACTTGTTGACACCACGTTCTCCCACTTGTCATTTTACGATGTGTCCCTGACACTGCATCACTTGTGTCCTTATTTCACCTTGCAGACTCATGTTCTTGTGCAGATGATATCTATAGCATACAATGTCCATTTTGACCCGTTCAAAATCAATTGGAAATCTGAATTTGAGATCTTTATTGAGAAATAGGTTCAGGGAAATTTTGGGAACATCTAAAGTGTGAAAAAATCCTCCACATCATAACTCCCCTTGAGAAGGATTTTGTTCCACAAAAGCTGTTTTTCACTCATGGAAACTGCCAATCATCTTCCTGCATCTCAAAAACACACAAGATCCATAGAAACAACATTACAGGAAAAACAATTTACTACAAATTTTTGATAAGAAAATCATGAAATGATCAGTGTAAAAATGGAAAATCTACATGCCAACAAGAGGCTAGAGTCCAATTGACTTGCTTGTGAATCTATCAATCTCTACAATAATTTAGACTAGTTTAAAACACAAACCAATGCCAATAATAGATGAATGTCTAACTGAATCCCATGTAGAATTGTCAAACCACAATGATTGTAACTGTCATAAAAAAATTAATTAGCTAAAAATAGAAAATCCAATGCCCAAAAAGGAAATTGTTGAACTGATTCCCTGTGACACCCAAAAGCCAACAACTAGGCTAATGTGCATTGACCTTGTGAAACTGCCAGATCACTATACAAGTATGAAAATTGAACACCATCAATGTGCCCAAAAACTTACATAATCTGCTATAAAAATCTACGAAGCTGAAAATATGAGTTTTATTCATTATACCCAAACCGTACCAAAAACTCAAAATCTAAATAAAGAGATTCAAAAGGTGTTTGTTTCCAAAATTTTCAATGTAAGAAGTTCACTGAGCATGATAAACCTATCTCTTATTTCCACTCATGAATATGAACTCTAAAATATTCAAAGCTAAACAACACGAGAAAATATTCCTTTTCAACATACCACAAGAATCCCATAACCAAAAGCTCTGAATTATTGCATGCTATCAATAATCATTAACTATGCAAGAAACATATAATTAAAGAATTATTTTCCAACCCATTTTAATGGATTTTCATTTTCAGTTATTACTTGATCTAGGGTTGATTCATCAACTTCTGGTGGATTAAAAACTTCATCTACCTTTGTAACATGTTTGTATTCCATCTTCATTTTTCTATTTTGAAATGAATGAAGTTTCCAACAATTTTCCACCCGATGTCCACTCATATGACAATGAGTTCAAAAATTCCTCTTGTCCGCCTTTTTGGATGAGGAAATTTGGTTGCCATTTCTTGCCTCTGGATGATGAGATTGGTCTTTCGCACCTTCCTTGTTTCTGATGAAAAGGCATCAACTTATTCAACAACGTCCTTGTTTTCTAACAACTGACAACAAAATGGTTACTAAACCCACAAAAATTACAGGGAAAAGCACGCCACATTTTCTCAATATCAAAACCATATTGCTTAAACTAAAAGAGAGGATAATAAGTTTTACACCATTTTCTTTTTTATATAATTAAAAGGTGTGTAAGAAAGAGGAGATGGTATTTCATTACCTCATCTATGTGATTTCTTACCAAATCCATCCTGTGACGATGAATTTCCAATTTCCTATACCTAATCTTTGTGTAGGACTAGTGGGGTATTCACTTGGCTGTCAGAAGCTTATCTCCCTTCAATGTTCTTGAAGCACTCTCCAATATCCATTCCTGCACTAGGATTTAACCTAGACCTACAAAACGAGGACGATCCTCGACCTATATTGGGTTAACAATACCTTGGCCATTCTTACCAAGGCATCTTCCATCAAATCTCCTTTTCAACAATAACTTAGATCTAATTCCCTTAGTGTGTTTTTTAAAATCACCAAAAGCAATACCCAAATCTAAATCTAAATCTAAATCTAAATATGAGGAAGAAGAATCACATGATGAATAAATTATAGTGCACTCATCTGTCATGGTTTCTACATTTGAAGTGGAAGGCAAATCCTTCTTCGGTTCACACACTACAATTTGTTCAAGAGCTCATCCTTGGATTCCAACTCTAATTTCAAATGTGCAATCTATTCTTCAAGGGAATAAAGCTTGCATATTAGGAAAGAATTCTCATCTTGAATTATTTTGTTGATTGTTTCAATCTCTTCTAGCCTTTCCCTTTTCAAGGCTTTCCCCATAGCTACCCGCAAACAACATGTATTTCTAAAAAAATTCAAACTACAAAATGGAAGATCAATCCACAAAGCCTCCAAATCTAATGGGATTAGAAAATCAAACTGATATCAAATGTAAAATGAAAACAAATCACTGAATTGAATTGACTATGATACCAAAAACTTGATCTGTAAACGACAATAGAAACCCCTTATTATTTTACTTATTTCAACAGATCTTTAAATTCATCAACTTTTGTGATTTAAATGAATCTAAAGTTGACTAAAATCTGATTTCAATTGATCAAGAATTTAATTTAATGATTTTCAAAATCACTATTATTCACTGTTTGATCAAGCCATTCAAATTTTCATTTTACCGATTTTTCAAAAATGTTGTAAATTGATAAATATGCTTGTCTAAATTTATTTATTACTGATTAAATGTGGAAATAAATCAGAAAATCAGAATTGCAAATCAGAAGAAAAAAATATGACACCAGAATTGTTTACGGGGTTTGGAAATTCCTGGGTTCATTCGAACCAATCCATTAAAATTTTCAAAACTGTAAGTACAATCAAACTCACAATTTACAATAATAGATCCAAAACTTGCAATTTTATGTCCTCAGACCTTCGAAGGACTCTGGAAAATATCAATGTTCATCCTCCACCTTCCTAAAGCTTTTATAGAAGTTATTCCCTTCAATTATATGTCTTATAACGACTTCCATGGCTCAAAAAAACATAAAGAAACTCCAAAATGAGAAAACAACATATGCAAAAGGAGTGTCATAGAGTTCTGGACAACTTTCCAATTTACACCAATTTCTCAAAATTCTCTTAAGTGTTTTAAAATCTCACTTTTGCAAAACTGCCCTATTATCCACAATAACACAATCATCTAGATTACCATGTATAAGAACAATTAAACCTATATATATTAATGCCAAAGTCTCGTGGCATGTTGGTGAAGGATTAATTTTGGTAAATAGCTGGTTGGGGGTTCAAACAGCCCCAACCACCGCCACTTTGATTTTTTCCATGTTGGGAGTTTAATCCCACATCCATGGGGATAAGTTCATTTTAAGCCTTAAAAAAGGCTTGGACTGGCCACTTATAATGTGGTTGTGGCCATGCTTACCTCCATTTTTCTGTGTTAGATACCCACATGGGCACAACTATTACATCGATGCAAAGGTTGAAATGTTAGTGGGTGAGGTAGTTTGGCGGCCAAGCTAGCTCGGTCAATGTACATATGAGTTAACAAGTAGTTTACCATATATGGCTCGTTGAGTTGACACATAGGTGTTGGTGGAAGTTTATACTGTCAAGCGATGTGGGATGAGATTGCATGCCCAAGTTGAAATGTTAACAAGTTAGAGTTGGTGGTGAGGTGTCTTGTTCCACCAGCTTATTCTGTAACTCACCCCTAACTCAGCTAACTTTGTAGCTTAACTCGATGAGTTGATTTAAAATTTACGATAGTTGGGTCCCCCTCTGAAATAAAAGTGGACCCCATATTTGAAAAACACTTTTTCGACCATTAAAGACTGACGATAAAAAAACCTATTTTTGTTCTCTATGCCACTTGTCGATGCCACACTGCCCCATTTTTCATTTTACAACGTGTCCTTGGCACTACATCACTTGTGTCCTCATTTCACCATACAGACTCCTATTCTTGCACTGACGATGTCATGAGCATACGATGTCCATTTTGACCCATTCAAAATTCACTAGTGAGCTAACTCTGAGATATTCCATAAGGAATAGGTTCAAGGAATTTTTGGGAAAATATGAAGTGTGTGAAAATCCTCTGGATCAAGAGGGGACATCAACACATAGGTGTTCTTGCCCCTAATGGGCAGTTTTATACAAGGCGCTCAAAAGGAAAAATAGTGAAACCAGAGATGAGAAAGATGTCAATTAGTATGTAAAACTATAAGGTATAAGTACAAAAATAACAAACAATAAAGATAAGAAAGATACAAGTAATGTCAAAGTAAAACAAGTGTTGTTCATGACTAGTTCTCTTGTTTAGGAATCATGCATATAAATTAAGTATTTAGAGGCTAGATGTACATAATAAGTGTATGATTTACTGACTATATTTGACCCCACTCTATGTTGGTGAATAAGGATTCGATAGCATAAATTAGCAAAAAAGTATACCTTGGGGAGCCGAAAGAATATTATGCCTACTAGTGTGCCAAATGAGTGTTATAGCATGACAAATGGAATAGTGCAAAATGTCTACCATAGAATTTGAAGGGAAGTTAACGATAAGGATCCTAGGGGTGACCTTGTTAGGAAATAAGAGATAAAATATGCAGAATAATCCCTTACAGAAACACAACAGTAGAAAGTAACATGCATAAAATATTACAGATCTCAAATAAAAGTGCAGAATAAATAACACAACATAAAGAGACAAGATTTAACGTGGTTCATCCAATTTGGGCTAGGTCCACCAAGAATCACTTGCTTAGATTTTATTACATGCCTCCACTCTCTCAATACAATACCCAGATCCGTTTGGAGCTATGCTCAACAAACTCTACAGAATTCACACCCGAATTTAAAACACATTTGCAATACATTTGCTTATCTATCTATCATATGCATAAGACCATATAAATAGACAATTGCTTAAGTTGTTTGATACAAAACCATGGGAAAAAACTGTGGGTATCAAAACCATGGGAAAATATTGTGGGTATCAAAACCATGGGCAAAAACTATGGGTATCAAAACAATGGGTACCGAAAAACCATGGGCCCAAAAACAACGCATAACGGTTACCCATTACCCATGGGTTAATAAACCACCCATGAAAATTTGCTTCAGGGGCTTCACTCCCGAACGCCCATCCATCGGGGGGGCTTCACCCCCCCCGAACCCCCTGACCCGCTCACCAGCGAGCGGGACCGCCATAAAAATACCCGAGTGTAACACATAGAAGGTGTACCACACTCTAACATGAAAATAGGCTCCAAAAACATAACAAACCTTTGCATGTATGGAGTGACAATGATGTGTGCACGTAGTTCCTTCTAATATTGTCTTTTCTAGAGTGTGATTGAGATTTGATCCATGGTTGCTTGCGTGTTTTACATTCATTGGGTTAGAATATGACCTAAAAAAGAAAACAAGTATAACCAATGTTCATGGAAAATACAATTGAAATTTAACTTGAAAAATATTTAAAATTGGAAATTCGTATTGGAAAAATCTAAGCCAAGGGGTTAGAGTACATCTGAAATGCTAAATGAGAAAGGGGTAGAAATTTGTTCTTGCTTGTAGACTTGTTGTTTAGGAGCTGGTTGGAATAATATGAAGGATTTGGGTGTCTTGTCACCAAACTAGGGATTTGAGAATCTTGACATTAAACTTCAGATTTAGACATCCTGTCATTCTAAGGGAAAGTGTATAGGGAAACCCATGGGGTTTTCTCTCCAACCGTTAATGCTTCCTCATGGATAAGTGCCACTGCAGATAATCAAAAATCTAATTTGTAACTTGCCTAAGGTGACACATTGTTCCAGGCATATCATTGTCATGTATTTGCCCTATGTGCCACTTCCTTATTTAGTTATTTCTTTGGTTCATGAGTAAGTAGTTAGTTCCTTATTTAGTTCATGTTAGTAACTGGTTTCAATATGAAACTAAATGTGTAACTGCTGAAACTGGATAAGATGGTAACTATGCAAATGTTGAAAACTACATAGTAACTTCTTTTCCCCAAGATAGGAGAGCCTAGGTGGGACACTAATGCCCACAATTCCTATCTGTACCGGGTAATTCTGTCCAAGCTATATATTTTAGCCAAGTCTATTTTTGGCCTTGTTCTGTAACTGATTATTGCTCCGATCATGTTGATTGTGATTCTATAACTGCTTTAAGGGTGAAAATATTCACCCGATGTTTTCCCCCACTTGTTTGGGGTGTGTGAGATGAAAAAAAGTGAATGAAGCCCCCATGAGGAAGGTAGAAACTGATATGCATATATGATACATGGATTCCTATAGGGGGAATAGGGATTATACATGGTAGTCACCATGACATGAGAAAAAATGGAAAATGTTAGCATACAAGTGTTAGTGATAAACAAACAATGCACACAGAAATAGCAAATAGTAAAAGCATATAGGAAAACAATAAACAAGGACACAAAAAATATTTGGTTGTATACATGGGACACTGTCGACACTAAAATTTTCCTCCGTAATTTCTATTTCATTAATGTATGTATTAGGAATAGGATGTTGTTAAGTGTAATTAGTAGTAGCGTCTAATAGAAGATAACAGCGCTGTCAGTACGGTGCCACCAATAATGCAGAGTACGGTAACAGTCAAAGTACAAGAGGAATGTTGTAAAAAGTAAATATTTGTCGTAAGTGGTCCGGTAATGTTAAAATGTCAAAGTTGGGATAAGTAGAGAAGTAGGGTCTACATGATTAGGAATTAGAAATATTATATTGGTAATAAGGACAAGGAGTGAGGTCATAAATATTTTGTGTATTTTATTTGTAAAAAGTCTAAAAATGTGGAACCCATGTGAAATGATAAGGTTTATCTTATCTTAAAAGATAAGCTTACATGTATAGATAAGAGTTAAGGTATGGAATATGATTCGTCAGAGTGGATTTCTTATCCTATCTTAGAGATAAGATGGATAAGCCTGGAAGTTCTATAAATAAGGAGGCCACCCCCCTCATTTAGCATAGAAGGAAGTAGTGAGAAATATTGTATGAAGTGTGTAAAGGAAGCATCAGTTTAAAGGTGTGTTGAAGAAGCCATTAAGAGGTGTAATTGTAAAGTTTCTCCCATAGTATTGGTGGAAGGAAAGTGAATTCAATAACAATTGAAGTACCTCATGGGTGAGATTGTAACAATTTCATGTTAATATTATAATTTACTTTGATATTTCAGATTTGTCATCATTCCCTCTTATCATAGTCGATGGCATTCTTGTGTTATGTTTGTTGTTTTGTTTCCAGATTACATCCACCAAACTAAAGGCTGTGCATTAGTAAATAATCATAGCACGAGGAGTTTCCGGTGAAGAATTATCATAGTGTCGGATTGGTGATGACATTTTGGTTCCGTTGCAGGGACCATTCCTCGTTGGTGGATTTTCTGGAGAGATATTCCCACTTAGTCAAAAATCAATTGGAGGGTAACCTTATTTTTACTGTGCATAGTAGTTACCATGGTAAAGTCATTTTTGCCATGAATAGTAGTTACCATGGTAAAGTCATTTTTGCTGTGAATAGTATTTATCACAGTAAAGTCACTTTTTACTGTGAATAGTATTACTACAATAACTTTACTTTTTACTGTGAATAGTGTTTACCACAGTAAAGTCAATTTTTACCGCAGTAAGTCAAGTTTTACCATAGTTACCGTGGTCATTTCTATTTTACTGTAGAAAGGTGTAAAGTCACTTTCTATTACAGTGATTCCAATTATTTGTGCACATAAGTCTTGTTGATTTTACTTGTGGGTTGGTATTTTACGGTGGTTACTTTTGAAAATGGGGAAGATTCCTGTTTTTTCAGCCTAATCTAATGAAGATGCTTCCTCTTTCATTCAAGAGTTTAAATTATCTTGTATTTGTAATGGCCTCATAAGAAGGGAACAATGGACTGAATTTTTTCCTACCTTTTTGGATGGTTCAACACTTAGGTGGTTTGAAACACTAGGTGATAATGTGAAAAATTCATGGGATTTATTAACTGAAAGTTTTCTTGAAGAATTTGGTGAACAACAGAAATATGCAGATCTCATGATCGATATCACAAAGCTATCCCAAGGAGAGAAGGAGAAGATAAAGTATTATCATGCTCGTGTTCTAGAGCTAAGGAGGAAGCTCAATGCCCAAATCCGGAAGGATTAGCAGATGGGTTGATGAATGGCGTGGATAATATCCTCTGTAAGCACTTCATTCTTGGGATGAAGCTAGAGATCAGACAACGAGTGAAGTATGACCACCCAGCTACCATTGAACAAGCAAAGGAGATTGCAAGAAGGTAAGAAGAAAGCATGGAAGAGGAGCCCAAAGAAATTGTTGCTAAAGTAGAGCCTACACCAGTACCTTTGGTCCAAAATCCACAACCACTCCCGGTGAGCACAAATATTTCTCCTAGTACATCTACTGAGTATGAAGATTTGCTAAAAAAGATGGGTCAGTTAACTATTAATCTTCTTCAAGGAAAAGAATTTAGTTCTCAGGGAGGAGATAGAGGTCCAAAAAGAAATATTTCTGAAGTTGTTTGTTATGGTTGTTATAAAAAGGGTCATTATAAGTATAATTTTCCAGATAGAGCTTCTACATCTGGTAAAGGAGATAATGATAAAGGAAAAGTACTTGTGAATTCTTTTGATGTAGTAGATAAGAGCAGAAATAATGAAGTAGATGTGTTTGTAACAAAAAGAAAGAAAGAAAAAGATAATCAAGATGGAAATGATCCTAAGAAGATGAAAGGAGAAACTAGTAAGAAACATAGGAGAAGAAAGTTGGGTGTGCAGGATTTTCTGATTTCACAGGGGCAAGGACCATACTCCATCTTGGAAGATCTGTCAAAAAGGCCTGTAAATATTACATATGGTCAACTTTTGGCTATGTCTTCTGAGAAGAGGCGGGAGCTGCGAAGTGGACTCAATGCTCGACGAAGGAAGGAAGTTGAGGTCCTTGTTTTGGAGGCAGAGGCGGATCCCTATGCTCCATAAGCTGAGGTATTATGTAATGGTATTTCAATTCATGATGTCTTAGTTGATGGAGGTGCTGCAGTTAATGTAATGACCGATTCTGTAATGAATATGTTGGGGTTAAAAATTGATCGCCCTTCAACACTTATGTTAAGGTCATTAAATAAAGGAAAAACTAAACCAGAAGGTGTAGTTTCAAATGTGGCAATATCTGTTATGGGTGTTGTATGTGTGGTAGACTTTCAGGTGATGAAAAATGGTACTGTTGCGTACTCAATGTTGCTGGGAAGACCATGGCTAAGGAGAGTTCATGTAAGAAATTACTGGAATGAAAGCTTCATGACACTTGGACGTGGTAGAGAGAGGGTGAAGATAAACGTGATCCCTCGACATCATAAGGTAGAACCTGTGGATTCAAGTGATGAAATTGATGATTGGACATCCTCTGATTACTCTAGTACCAGTGAAGTGGACACTGAAGATGAAGAAAGTGAGGTTGATGTTTCAGTCATGGATATCCTTCCAGTCACACCGACTCATGACCCCATAAAATTATCTGAAGAAGAAGTTGATGATCGTCTCCAACAAATAAAGATTGGTGATGATGTGATGGAGAGTGAGAAGAAATCCTACCTCTAGCTCTTTCGAAGTTACATACACATATTCACTTTTGATTACAAGGAACTCCGTCAAGGAAGTTGTGGTAGACATCTAGTGAGCTGGTAGACTGGTGACAAGCCCATTAAAGCAAAATGCCATATCGAATGAATCCTAATTTTTCACGACTGTATTGTAAAAGAAGAAATAGATAAGTTGCTTGAGTAGGATTTCATATTCTGTGGAGAATTAGAAGCGTTCTCCTATGGTGATCTCAATAAAAAGAAGGGAGCTAGGGCATTGTGTTGACTACAGGGAAGCTCAATAAGGCAAACAAAGAGGATCATTACCCTCTTCCTTTTCAGATCAGATCTTGGACGAAGTAGTTGGCCAGAGTGATATTAGTTGTTGCTGATGGATATAGTGGCTACAAAACCAAGTCGTTATAGCAGAGAAAGATCAAATGAAGACACGTTAACCCATCTTGGGGACCGCTTTTGCGTATAGAGTTATGCCTTTTGGGTTGTGTAATGCTCCAGCAACATTCCAATGTTTAATGAATAGGGTGTTTGAACCCTACATTGGGAACTTCATCAGAGTATTTCTAGATGTTTTTTACATCTATGGGAGCAAGTTGGACCACTTGCACCAGATGGAGACAACATTTCAAAGGTAGATGAAGCACAAGCCTCACTAGAACCCTACAAAGTGTGTCTTTGGATGTTCTAAAGGTGTTTTGTTAGGGCATGTTGTGATCTAGAGATTGGTATTGGTACTGATCCTGATAAAGTTCAAAAATCAAAGATTTACCATTTCCTATGAATAGAAGTAAGTTGAGATCATTTTTTAGGCCATGTGGGTTACTATAGAAGGTTCATCAAGAATTTCTCAAAGATTGCATAGCCACTAACCCAGTTCTTGAAGAAGGATGTTGCTTATGAACCAGGAAATAAGGCACATGAAGCATTTGGACAACTGAAGGAAGCTCTGGTGTCTTCACCTGTTTTAAAGAATCTAGATTGGAGCAAGCCATTCATTGTGTACACTGATGCCTCAGATGCAACACTAGGAAGTACTTTGAGCCAAAATGATGAAAATGGGAATGAACATCCAATTTACTTTGGGAGCAGACAAATGAGCAGTGCTGAGGTAAATTAGACTGTAACTGAAAAAAGAGGTCTAGCTATCATTTTGCTGTAAAGAAGTTTAGAAATTACTTGCTAGGCAGAAGAATTTATAGTTGTAACAGATAATCAGGACTCTAAAATATATTGTCAATAAGCCTAAACCCATCAGGAGGATAGCAAGATGGATAATTTTGCTACAAGAATTTGAATTTGATATTATAGATAGGCCAGGAAAGAACATGTCAATGCAGAGCACTCTCTCGAGCCTATGATGGTTTAGGATCATCTTGTGATATGAGGATTTCCCGATGTAGCATTGTTATCCCTTGACACAATCCCTAGTGAATACATAGATATTTGGAATATCTGAATGAATTCAAAGTTTCCTGATGGTGCCATGCAAAGACTAAGAGAAAGATTATCAAGCCAGTCGTCCATATTATATTCTACATGAGAGATGTATTATTTCGAATAGGACCGATGGATAGTACAAGGAGGGTAGGTGGGAGTGATCAAGGGAAGGAATGCTAGAAGAATTCCACAAGGTAATGTGGAGGGCACTTCTATAGGACCACTTAAACAAGAGAGGATCTTGGATGCAGGTAGCAATAGCCCACTCTTTTTAAAGATTGTTATAATTAGTGTAAGACATTGTATTGTCAAAACATGGTAACCGTTAAGGAACTTCATCAGATTTCGTTTTCTCCTATTGTTAATCTCAATAAAAGAATGGGGAAAGCTATGCAGTTGTGTTGACTACAGAAGCCTCAATACGGCAAACAAAGAAGGATCATTAAAACCATTAACCCTTCCATTTTCCAGATCATATCTTGACGAAGGTAGTTGGCCGGAGTGATATAGTTTGCTGAGGATATAGTGGCTCCACACAAAAAGTTCGTATAGCAGAGAAAGATCAACTGAAGACCACGTTCACCACTCCTTGGGGAACGTTTGCTTATAGAGTTATGCCTTTTGGGTTGTGTAATGCTCCAGCAACATTCCAATGTTTAATGAATAGGGTGTTTGAACCCTACATTGGGAACTTCATCAGAGTATTTCTGGATGATTTTTGCATCTATGGGAGCAAGAGGGACCACCTGCACGAGATGGAGACAACATTTCAAAGGTTAGATGAAGCACAAGTCTCACTAAACCCTACAAAGTGTGTCTTTGGATGTTCTAAAGGTGTTTTGTTAGGGCATGTTGTATCCAGAGATGGTATTGGTAATGATCCTGATAAAGTTTCAAAAATCAAAGAGTTACCATTTCCTATGAATAGAAGTAATTTGAGATCATTTTTAGACCATGTGGGTTACTATAGAAGGTTCATCAAGAATTTCTAAAAAAATGCACAGCCACTAACCTAGTTCTTGAAGAAGGATGTTACTTATGAACCAGGAAATAAGGCACATGAAACTTTTGAACAACTGAAGGAAGCCCTGGTGTCTTCACCTGTTTTAAAGAATCCTGATTGGAACAAGCCATTCATTGTGTATACTGATGCCTCAGATGCAACAATAGGAAGTACTCTGAGCCAAAAGGATGAAAATGGGAATGATCATCCAGTTTACTTTGGGAGTAGACAAATGAGAAGTGCTGAAGTAAATTATACTGTAATAGAAAAAGAGGCTCTAGCTATCATTTTTGTTGTAAAGAAGTTTAGAAATTACTTGCTAGGGAAGAAATTTATAGTTGTAATAGATCATCAGGCTCTAAAATATATTGTAAATAAGCCTAACCCATCAGGGAGGATAACAAGATGGATAATTTTGCTATAAGAATTTGAATTTGATATTATAGATAGGCCATGAAAGAAGCATGTCAATGCAGATGCACTCTCTTGAGCCTATGATGGTTTAGGTTCATCTTGTGATGATGATGATTTCCCAGATGCAACATTGTTATCCCTTGACACAATCCCTAATGAATACATAGATATTTGGAATTATCTGAATGAATTCAAGTTTCCTGATGGTGCCAATGCAAATACTAAGAGGAAGATTACTCAAGTTAGTCGTCCATATTCTATTCAGCATGGAATATTATTTAGAATAGGGCCTGATGGACATTACAAGAGGGAATTTGGACGTGATCAAGGGAAGGAAATGATAGAAGAATTCCACAATGGTACATGTGGAGGACACTTCTCTAGACAACTTACAACAAGAAGGATCTTAGATGCAGGTTATCAATGGCCCACTCTTTTTAGAGATTGTTATAATTATTGTAAGACATGTGATATTTGTCAAACACATGGTAACTGTAAGACTTCATCAACTCCATTATTCCCTATTCTTCCACTTGGTCCCTTTGAAAAGTGGGGAATAGACATTGTAGGTCCACTTCCAACTACCCCAGATTATTTAACCAAGTGGGTTGAAGCTAGGCCATTGAAAATAACTTCCATGGATGAAGTGGCAAGGTTCATGTATGAACGCATTGTCACCATATTTGGTTGCCCATTAGAAATTGTAATAGATCAAGGAAGCCACTTCATTAATGAGGTGGTAGAAGCACTAGTCAACAATTTTTCTATTAAGCATAGGAAGGTAACAACATACAAGCTATAAGAAGTTTGATATTCATGTGAGAGTTATGAAAAATGAAAGGCTATGAAGAAGAAAATGAAGCAAAAGGAATACTTTGATCAAAAGATTAGTTGGTCTCCATTTCATGTGAATGACTTGGTTCTAGTATATGATTCCAGATACAAAAAAAGAAGGCAGAAAAAATTTCTTCCGAAATGGATGGGGCCCTACAAAATAGCAACTGTGCATGAAAATGGTACATATCGACTGGAGGAATTGGATAGCACTCCCATTACAAAATGGGTCAACCACGACAAGTTAAAGATTTTTCAAGCAACAGAATAGTCTACTCCGAGGACATATTAGAAGCTAGGAAGGGGGAAAATGTCGACATTAAAATTTTCCTCCATAATTTCTATTTTATTATGTATGTATTAGGAATAGGATGTTGTTACGTATTATTAGTAGTGGACGTCCGATAGAAGATAATGACTCCGTCAGTACGGTGATTCCAATAAAGTATAGTACGGTAACAGTCAAAATAGAATAGGAATGTTGTGGTAAAAAGTAAATGTTTGTCGTAAGTGGTCCGGTAATGTTAAAATGTCAAAGTTGGGGTAAGTAGAGAAGTAGGGTCTACATGATTAGGAATTATAAATATTATATTTGTAATAAGGACAAAGAGTGATGTCATAAATATTTTGTGTTTTTTATTTGTGGAAAAGTCTAAAAAGGTGAACCCATGTGAGATGATAATGTTTATCTCATCTTAGAAGATAAGCCTACATGTAAAGGCAAGATTTTAGGCATGGAATATGATTGGCCGGAAGATATTTCCTATCCTATCTTAGAGATAGGGTGGATAAGCCTTAATTCCTATAAATAAAGAGGCCAACCCCCTCATTTAGGTAGAATGAAGTAGTGAGAAATATTGTACGAGTAAGTGTGTAAAGGAAGCCATCATTTAGAAGGTGTGTTAAAAAATCCACTGTGAAGTTTCTCCCATAATTATTGTTGAAAGGCAAGTGAAGTCAGTAACACTTAAAGTACCTCATGGGTGAGACTGTAATGATTTCATGTTGATATTATAATTTACACCTATATTTTCATATTTGTCGCCATTCCTTTGTATCATAGTCTATGGTTTTCTTGTGTTATGTTTATTATTGTGTTTCCAAATTACATCCACCAAACTAAAGGCTGTGCATTAGTAAATAATCATAGCAAAAAGAGCACCCGATAAAGAATTATCATAGTGCTGAATTGGTGTTGACAGTGCCTCAATGTTCGTGTGTGTCTTCATATTGTAGAAACCTAATTTTGGTAAACACCTTTTTATTCAATTTGTTTAGGGTGACTTTACATATATGGTCCTTTTATTGAAGTTAGGCTATTAGTGGTAGATTTTATTTTACCTTCTCTCTACCCACATACTAATATCCTTTTGATGTAAGAGAATATAGGTTTTCTCGCAATATTACATCTAGTTTCATTTTCAATCTTGCATCATGAAAATAAAATTAGAATTAAAAGTATAAATACTTCATGTGCAATATTGGATAGCTTTGCATGACCTTGTGTTTAGTTCTATAATGGAAAATAATAGATAATAAAATAAATATTGGTCCCAAAAACATTTTCTTTCAACTCTCTAAATGGGGGTATTCTAGATTAAGACAACACATTAAACCATTGCTGGCGTGTGTGACTTGCATCTTCATCCCTCTGGGGTCCCGTCCACATCATGTGGTGAGTCATATCACTTAGCTGCGTTAAGAGTTCTTAGGAGTTATATTACACATGGAAGATTTCTTCATAGAATCTATCTTTTTCATATGCGCCAGTGGCGTCATAGGAGTTACATTCCCTATTTGGATTTGTAACTCCTCTTTCTGTCTTGTAGGGAATGGTTTTCCAGGCACGCGAGTTACACAAAACTCCTATATGTACCATATTTTTTTATCTATGAGAATGATAGATCTGTTTTTGCCTCATGCATGATGTTCCATTATTATTCAAATCTTGTTGATTACGTGGAACATCACATTATTGTTAGAGTGCAACATATTTGATGTGCGTGGGGTTTCAAATTAATCCATATTTGATGTGCGTGGGGTTTCAAATTAATCCTCGTACAATTATTTTGCATGGTATTAGAGATCTTATTCAGTAAACGTACACTCAGTATTTTAATTTTGTAATTAAGTCCGCATATACTTTTTTCCCCTCCTTGTGCATGTTTTCATTCTTTTTTTGAATCTTGCTAACTCATATTAAAAACTAGTTGTTTGGAGATTGTGCAGTTTTTAGGGTTTGTGCATGTGCAAGTTTAGGATTTTCATTTCCAAATTTAGCTAGTTGTAGTTATATTTGGTGGGAAATAAAATATTGGAGGTAGGTTTTTCATTTTTGGTCTTAGCCATAGTTTTTAATTAAAAGTGATTTTTTAAAGAAATTCTATGTTTTGGGCCTGTTCATGGCCACTTTCCTTTCCTAGTTTGCCTTTATTTTACCCATGCTACTTCTTCACCCTTTCTCACCCCGATGAGCTCTTTAGTGAGATCCTCTCTTGGGTGAGCTAGCTCTTGCACTCATCGAGTTGGCTCTGTGCATTGTTTGACTTGAGTTGCACTGCCCCGTGCATGGTCAAGTTGTGTTACCCTATCGAGATCTATTGTTCTCTGATTAATGTTTCTTTGTCTTGTATTTTTCATCGAGTTTAGGATTATAACTCTTGAGATGTTCTTGTACATGTGAGTTGGGTTTACCCTCTTTGTCTGTTAAGTTACATTCAGGATTTTTCTATAGAGTTGAGTTTTTCCATCAGTCATGGGTCGAAGATCTCTGAATCTTTCCGAGCTGTTTATTGCATTACACTGGTGGTCAGGTTCTTGCATTGTATTCGAGTCATACTAAGGTATTTGGATTGTTTCCTCCCTTACATGTGGGTTCCTTGTTTGTGCATTGTTTGTGCCTCAAGCTTGTGTCGAGCTGATTTTTTCTTGACTGAGTCGGGTTATTTCTCACTATGAGTTGAACCTTTCCTTCGAACCCCCTGCACACAGTCACCTTTATGTCATGCATAAAACATTTACTGTGTTTAATCTCTTACCCGTTAAGGCTTCGACCATTGCATGCTCCTCACCCCTACCCACCTTGTCGTGCTTCTCACCGACCTCGAGCCCAACTCCCTATCCTTCATGTGAGTTGCATTGTCTTGTGCCATCTCCCCGCTCCATGAAGTAGTTGTATGACTCCACCTTGCTGGGTTGGGAATCGAGATGGCCCACCACCCTTTGTACCCATTCCTTCTCCTATTTTTTTTAATTTCAAATTTTTTAAAGTTAAGTGGGATTTTAATAAAATAAGGGATCATGTTTTTTTATTAGGTGGGTGTTTAATTTATAAGTGGGGTTGGTTTAATATAAGGGTGGTTTAATAGTGTAGACACAAAATCATGCACTTGGGTACATTTCTAGGTCCTAATAACATACTTACATTCATATGATTCCTAAGTGAGAAAACTAGTAATTGACAACTATCTTTGGCCTCTTTCCTTTATTTCTAGTTTTCTTTCTGGTCTTTTACACCTTATAGTATAGTCAGTACATTACTTGTTTATCTTTAATGACTTCAAACACCAATTCCCAACAAGGATAGATAGTTCCCATTCATCCCCATCCCCTTTAGGCACCCCTGACCTCTTTCAACCTTACTCACTCTTTTTGGGTTTCTTTTATATTTTGGGAATTCTATTTTCTTATGGGTAGCCTTCTAGTTTTTAATTACAAAATTCAACCAAGGGAACCATATAAATATAAAGTTATGTGACCCAAATAAAGAACCACACTCTAAACATATATTATCATCATCTAAGGTTGCATCCAAAGGCATCTAAGAGCATCAAAGGCATCAATATAGCACTCATACAAAGGGAAAGGGACTACATTTTATACATACACTTAATAGGAAGGGGAATTCTATTTTTTCATCCACACATCTATTTACATTGGTACATCTAGTTATCGCTCGCTATCATGTGCACTTATAAAAGGGATTCCTCGGGTGTGATATTGTCATAGATTCGCATAAGAACTACATGGAGTCTGAGATGTAGTTTAGCGCTCGATCATAAGTTCACTTAGTCGGGTGACCGGCTGAGGTTAGTCCAACTCCCCATATTACATATTTCTTTTAGGATTTGATGTAGTTTTAGGGTTTTTTAGATCATCATCTCTTTGTAGGTGACATTTGAATTCTGATATCATAGGCCAACATATAGGTGACCAACAACGACTACCAGAAACCATCTTGTGATACCAGAAACTTTATATTCCATGAGATTTTACGCAGTCACAGGAGCCCAGAAGAAGACTCTAGTGCTTAGGCTAGCCTAACCCAGTCTAGGCAACCTAGTCCGTGGATCATCCTACAACTCAAGAAATTACTAAGAAAATTTGTGACTAGTATGCCCTTCTTGTTCATATGTTTTCTAGTACAGATACGTTCTAACACCAGGCGTAAATCAACTAAGTCATTCTTTCCCTCTCTTGCACTTAGGGTTTCATATTTATCTACCTTATTGCTTGTTTCAAATATGTACTTTAGCAATCATTTATCATATGTGACTCTACAATTAGGATTTAGCATAAATTCAAGTTTTTTAAAATAATTTTTTTAACCCATTGCTCGAATTCCACCTTCTTTCTATTGGTTTTCTTCTTATGCCTGTTACTCGTAGTGGTCGTTTTGGCTCTTTTGAGAAAATTGAGCTCCCTCCATCTTCTTGTAGGGTTTCTAAATCAATGGGTAAATCTGATAACCCCTTTACAAACTCTAAAAATTTCCATCTTGAAAATATTGAAACGTCTGATACGGATCAATCCTATGATGAGGAAACCAACGTTGATAAAAAACAACTAGACAAGCTTACTAATTTTCATCAAGCTTTGCGTGATAATCCTACGCATATTTCACATATTCTCCTTGATTTTATGGCTACTAAACAACTCTAAATATGTTGATTTTATGCCCCTTGTAGGTCTTCCTTGAATGTCATGGCCTCCACTAAACCTCTTCATATTCCTACTTCCATTCCCACTACTACTCACTCTGATCATTCAATCCAATGCTTCTATTGCCCAACCTAATTCTTGTTCAAAAAATCGTGATTTACCTTCTTCATATCAGGATCTACAAACTCAAATTCATCACCTTACATACATAGCTACTTATCGTGCATCTCCATCTCTTTATTCCACCTTACTTCTTCATACTTCTTTCCCACCCGCCATTTCCACTTATGCACTTCCTCAAAAATTTGTCACTCCTAAGCTACTAACCTTCAATGGCCATGGTGACCCTGAAGAACATCATCAAGGTTTTCATGAAGCATGTCTAGATTATGTGGATGATCATACTTTAATAGTAAAGATATTTCCTAGAAGCCATCAATATTATTTTATATGTTGGTTTTACAATATTCTTGTTCATTCAATAACATCATTTATGCATTTAGACGATGCTTTTATTGAACATTTTTCAATCAAAATATTCTAATATATCCTATGCTAAACTTAGACTAATCAAAAAAGAATATAATGAACCTATAGCTGGACTATGTATTATGATATAAGAACAATTTGGCTAAGATGTCCATTGTCCTTGTCGATTATGAATTACAATAGATTTTTATTCAAAGTATTTTATCTCCATTATAAGAGAGTGTCATATTTGAAACATCTCATTCATTTGATCAACTGTGTCATACTATTAACTTACGTTAATGCAAACTTATCTCTATGGGAAAAATCAAGTATCATGATCATGCTTCAGCTCTCCATCTTCTAAGCTGTCTCCTAAGCCCGCTAAAGTAAAAGCTAACTAGTTAATGTTGTTTCAACTCCTACAAAGCTTTCATGGAAACCTCCTAAGTGTACATTTACCAAATTACCTTTTGGTTTGTACATTCTATTTCCTATAACTTCTGAAGACAAATCTTATTAGGCTTCCACCACCACTCAATCTTGATCCATCTCGCTCCCTTGGTTGTAATTATGATGAAAATGATAAATGTGAATATCATCAATACATTGGGCATTCTACTGATCACTGCTTCAAACTTAGGTATCTCATACAAGATCTTATTGAAAACAATTCACTTGATCTCCTTAAGTCCATCTTCTTCTAAGCCAGTCAATGATCTATTGATTAACTAAAAATAGAAATTGAGGGTTACTCTAATGTATCTATTTTATAAGTTAATCTAAATAGAAACTAAATGCTATATTGGGATGATAATTTACCTATTTTATTTTTAATATTTTGAATATATCAAAGTAATGGAAATAAGAGGGATATGATACTAACCTATAAATAACTTACCTCACTGTGTACTAGACTGTGGAATACTAGTATGTGGACTAGGAAGGCTGTGACTGAGTGGCCTCGAGAAGGGTAGAAACTGAGTACTTTCCTATACTGAGGCACCTGGGAGAATACTGGAGCACCCTGGGGTGCCTTGGTCTGATATCTGGGTGTTGTAGACTGTGAAAAAGCTCAGAACCTGAAATTGACTGTGTCATAATATTTCTATGTTACCTTCGCTCCTATCACACTAGTGTCACAATAATGTCACCTATGTCATTGTAATTGTTATATGAAGATCTACCTATAAAACCCTATCCAAAACATCAATTCCTAAAAAATAAAAAATGCATATGAATAGGTCAGATTGACCTCAATTGCCAAACTAGTGGTCTTACGACTGAGCGTTGCACTACATTTCAGACCCAATGTAGTTCTATGTGCATGTGTGTGTAATTTTGTGCCTAGGATGCCCTAGCGTCAATGATGCGGTAGTAGGGGGAAATAACTAGATGTAAAAATGCAAATGGTGGATGGAATGGAAAGAATACAACCCTTTCCCCCTATGCTTGTGTGATGCAGATGTAGAAGAAGCCCAAATGCAGTCCCTTTCCTTAGTAGATAGATGCCCTTGATAGTAAGATGTTTTCCCATAATGCAGTGAGTATGTTATGTTTATATATGGATATCTTGTTTAAATTTCGACACTAGTGACCTAAAACTACCGACTACAACCTAGGGGAATGCATAGGGTAACCGTTAGGACTGACCTCGAATAAAGAAATTAAGACCACAAATCACGACAACACATGGGCACCTAAAATCACAGACTGGGGAACCCCGGGGTGCACCCAGTGCAACCCTAGGCGCCTCAACATAGACCTAAAGATGATGAAACTGAGCAAATTACAACACCTAAGACCTCCTAAAAGATGCCCAAAACTACAAGACAAATGATGAACCAACTAGACAAAAAACTGATGCCTGAATAACTGACCACAAGACCTAGAGATGGGTCACTAGTGAATAATTTTATTACGCAAGATCCATATATAAAATAACATACCCGGAAGGTATAAATGTAATAGTAAGTGCACCATTTTGTGACTACATTTACCCCCACTTTATGTTGGTGAGCAGGAAAATCTCGGTAACATAAAGTAGATAGAGATGCGTACCTGAGAAAAATCCAGAGAATCCCATGCTGTAGAAGAACGCACAGATGTGTAGTAGAAGCATGCCCCCAATAAAACTATTAAATCATGTTGAACCATGGATCAACGAGTTGATATATGCAACGTATTCCAAAAATGTAAGTGTCATGATGAAGTGTGGAAAATGAAAATGATGATTAGGATATCAAGATGATTTTTGAACATGGTTTTATAACGAATAGGTGGGTAGGGAGTGATTGATTCCCAACTCGAATGCTTGTATACGAATGAAATAATTGGAGGATTTGGGCATCCTACCACCAGAGGAAGAGTGTAGGGAGAAAAGTGTGTTATTTTCCAAGCTTTAACTACATCCTCAAGATCTAGCTACTGTAGATGGACTCAGATCAAAATGATGTGTTTTTTGGATCCAAATGATTTTGATTAAACAATTAACCCATATATGAGTGGTAAAGGAAAGGAACTCTTTCCCCCACTCCATGGGTGTTGCCGCAATGTAAAGGATTCTAAGTTGGGTCATCTAGAAGTGAACACGATGGAAAATGAGACAACTTCCAAGTTGGGTCATCTAGAAGCTTTTGAGACACGATAGAAAATGAGATGGCTTCCAAGCTAGGTCATTAGGAAGTGCACACGGGATGAAAGAGAAAGCTTCCAAGTTAGGTCATCTAGAAGTGAACGTGGAATATAGAATAAAATCCCAAGTTATGTCATCTGGGAAAGAAGTGGTGAATGTAATTCCCAAGTTAGGTCATCTAGGAGACCGCTTGTAGATTTGAATGATATGATTTGATTTGAATGCTTTGATCTTGATTGGATTATTGATTGGTTAATCGTGGAGAGGTTTTTCGCTAATTACCCCTAAGTTAGGTCATTAGGGGAAAGTTGATAAAAATTGATGAGATGTCGTAAAATGATTTTTAGTCCCCCCCAAGTTAGGTCATTACGGGGAATTGATAGGTTATGTCGTGTAATCGTGTTTGTGGAATGTTCAACGATTGTTGCCCCTAGATTAGGTCATGAGGGGGGATTGATGGTAAAAGTTTGTAGTATAAATCACGAGGTTTTGAATTCAAAATATTGGAACACATGGTGATATAAGGGGGATTGTAAGGGGACCCCCAATAATATGCCCCCCCTTTCGACGAAAGAGGGAGTGATGAAGAAGAAATAACTCTAACCTAAAAGTAACAACGAGAGGTTAAAACACATGTGTAGTGGATAGGAAAAAATAGTGAAGGGATAAAATGCACATGTGAAATGTGTACAATATGGTGGTAGGAATAATTCTAAAAATAATGCCACAAACTGGGGTGTAAATCAGAGTAGAAAAGGCTCAAGATATGAGCAAAACGGTGTAGTGTGCATTAGTCATGGTGATAAGCACAAAATATAGACCATAGTAAAAGTGGCATTTGAAATGTTATTATAAATAGTAAAGTGAAAAGGTAACTTATCACTTCATTTTGTCTTTTACATGAGTGTGAGAGTGCATACGGAGTGAGTAGAGATGCCTTAAGCTAGACTATTGTGTCCGACCTGGTTTGAGAGAGTGACAACCGTTGTGGCGTCGCGTACTATTGCAAAGTTGGTAAGTGTATTATTTTTGCAAAAAATGTAGGATGTACTAGATATTTTAGTTGAATTTTTGAAAATTTTGGGTTTTTGAATTTTCTGGCATTTTGGACCCAGACAAGAGTGTTGAGGGCAATAATGTCCCTTGGGACTGAAGCACCCAGAACCAGGATCTAGTGTCCTCCTCTGTGGATGCCACCGCAGCCCTGCTTTTGGGCACCATGGTCCATAAATATTTGATTTTGTAAATAATGCTAGGGAATATGTTGCTAGTATGGTATGGAGTATTTTTTGGTTGTGTGAGGTATGCTAATGCTTCCTTTTGTTGTTGTTTGGTGTTGTAAAAAGAGATATCCACTCGAGGGAGTTACGCGGCAGCCGTCACTTGAGTACTTTGTTGGGATTGGGTTTTTCAGACGATGAGTGGGATGTGTTGGACCGTGTCGAACTACGACATTTAACATGGATGGGGGATATACCCCATAATATGGTGATGTTGACTACATTGTGCAAGAGATGGTGTGCAGACACATGCACATTTTGGTTGCCTACAAGGGAGATGACAGTGACATTGGAGGATGTTTATCACATATTGTGATTTTCATTTGTTGGAGAGAGATTACGAGTGATGGCGGTAGTGGATATGGAGCGCTAGATGCACTCGCCAAGATGATATTTTATAGGGTTCCAGGTACCTACTGAGGCCCATATTAGTTTAGATGCTATATTAAAGTCTAGGGTTCCATGATTATGGAAGTTTATCACAGTGGTGATAACATCATGTATAGTTGTGGAGGGAGGAGGTTTCGACATCTTGTATAAGATGCACAACATATGTCATTAGATTGATGAGGATGGCACTAGGTATGCATGAGAATGATGTGTGTTGGCCCATTTATGTAGGGATTTGTATTGGTTTACACATGATGAACACCCAAATTCCAAAATCTTCCAGGTATAGGAAGGCCACCACACTACTACACGTATGGGTGTATGAGCATATATCAATGTTGAGGCCAGTTGTAGGGCCACGCAGAGAGTGGGCTCAACAAGAGATATTTACATGATGTTGGGTGGATATCCATAGTAGGAAGATGGACATGGATAGCTTGAGAGCCATGATAGACAAGATGGGGCTAGAGTTAGTGATATGAAGGCCATATCAGGATTATGGGGTATGTCCTGAGGACGCTATAGAGTTACAATGTATCTGAAGGACAATGTGACTAGAGGACTGCTTTCTGAGGCGATAAGTTGCAGGCAAGTAGAGAGAGTATCACGACAATTTGGTATGGCATAGGATGTGCCCTCAGAGCCATACATATAGTTACGAGCCATCAGATCCCCTAGGAGGGTAGGGACTATGTCAAGACCCACAACAAAGTAATTGACACCACCAAGGCTAGATGAGGCAGACCCTATGATAATAGTTATAGATGGAGATGACACAGGGTGCACGAAGGATTATCAAGTGTGGTGGGTAGCGTATCAGTGGGTGTTGTTATATCCAATGTTTGTAGGTGCTATGGAGTTTCCAGTAGGAGGAGCGGGTGAGGAAGGTGTTGCTGACCCTGTAGCGATAGCGGTGGCAGAGTGTAAGTATATGTTTATGCTTAGAGTGTGCTTTAATGAATTGTTTATGTTGTATCAGATGCATTGAACTAACATGGGGTTATATGTTTTGAATATAGGAGATGCTTATTAGTCATTGATAGTAGACACATTAATCCTCACATTGAAATGGAATGTGCCAAGTGATGTGTTATGTAGAGGGATACTAGAGCACGTGGGTAATATTGTAGGCGAGTATGCCCATTTTTTGGATCCAGTGGCCACAACAGTGATGACATGTACAATGTTACTTGGCGAGAGGGACAAGGCATGTGAGGAGACTCAACGTGCCTGAGAGGTAATAGGTGGTGGTCCCTTGGCCCAAGACTTGTTTGCACGATATGTATATTTGCAGTGCCAGTTCTCGGAGAAAAACATGGAGATTGCTATGTTGAGTAGGAAGGTGGATAAGTTTCAAGGCCATGAAATGCGGAATCATTTCGGTGAGGAGACATTTAGTTTGAGGGTTCTCATGGTACGAAAGTGTGATAGCGATGATGATGTGTGATAGCGATGATTTTATATGATGTGGAGGCCTTGCCCCCTAATTTTGAAACAGGTTTGTGTAATGATGAATGGTGATGGTATGGACACTTATGTATATATATTAGATCGATGTTGATATGTTTTTGGCTATTATGATGTAATGAATATGGTATGGTTCTATGGTTATTGATCGAACATGTGTATTGTAATGTATGTGATGAATATAAATTAGTATGAGGATACGAGTAATGGTAGATAAAATATGCATGGTAAATGATAATGTAGAGAACTATTGTAATGTAATGGATGAGATGAATAAAATGTGTAGTGTGTAAGAAATGATGATAAAATAGAATAAGTGTGGAAATAGATAAATGTATCGTAATGAATATGTGAGGAGGTAATGTAATCATAATATGGGAATATGATGAAAATAAGGGGGGGGATTAATGATGCCCCGGCATATGGCTGAATAGGCTCATGTGATAAGACCCCTCAGCAGTTGAGTATGAGCCGCGTAAGAAAGGGTGCATCATCGGGAAATGATTGAGGTATGCTAGATGAACAAGAAGCATGTGATGAAAGGTTCTTATAACTAAAACCTCAACATTCGTGTAAGAACCCGTAAGAACACAAGTGCGTCATCAACAGGTAAGGTGATAAGAATAACCTACTAAATACTAAGATGTTGGGTAGATGTGGAGACATATGGCATGGATGGAGCATGAGTGTATGAAGTGAATGGAACATCATGTGTAGTAAATATAGGATATGCAGAAACCGGTGGAAAAGCTATGATGTGGAGTAACATGAAGTGGTGGATAATGTGAATGGAGTGAATGCAATGAATGTGGTGGTGGAAATAATGAATGAGGTGTAAAATGAACATATGGCGGTGGAGCATGACAAATAAACTGATTACTTGATGGAGATTATGTAAGTTTGGTATGCCTACACTGACAAGATGAAGGATACAATGAGTGCTCGCGAGAAGCAAAGGATATGATGTCAAAATCCACTAGTTGTTGTATATTTTCACGTAAAGTGAGGCAATCATTGTCTCCTATGGCCAAAAATTTGATGATAATTGCAATAGTTTTGGTCATGGTGACTTTGCAAGCGGTGTGAATGATGGTGTTGGTTAGAGGGTAACCAAATCAATTTCTCATTGAGTAATATATGAAGGACATCATGTGGCCAAGTGTGAGGAGAAAAGTAAAAAGGCTCGTCGTGAAGGAATGGTGGAATAGTGGGAGATGGGAGCTTGACTGTGGAGCTAGGATGAGAATGTAATGGAGGGGAAGAAGAGATTGGAGCTTGTGTAGAAGGAACCTTAGGCAATGGTTGGAGATGGCAATGGATGCTCAACAAATGGTGAGGGGAGAGGATCAGTAGATGGAACTAGTGGAGAAACATGTGGAGGTACAATGTCCTCTACGGATGAGAGATCTTGTTCTAGATCGATAACCTTATAACACAAGAGAATGAATGAACCAAAAGTTTTGTATTGGAGCCTTTGTTTAAGTGGAGGAATAAGACCACGAAAAAAGATCAATTGTTTTTCTAAGTCACTAGGAAAGAAAATGAGTTTGTGTATACAAGCATTGAACCGTAAAATATAATCTCAGATAGGTTCAGAAAAACCTTGATGTAATTTAGGAATGTAGTCATATGTAACCCTAGGGCCATTGTTAAGAATAAATCCGTGAAGGAAAACATCCTCCATGTCATAAAAAGTGATAATGGACCTAAAGGGTAAGTGGGTGTACCACTGGAGTGCCTCATTAGTGAGACTATATCAGAATGCCTTGAGAAACAATCAGTCATTAGAATAGTTGGCCATAAGTGTGCGGTAATGTAAGATATGAGCATGAGGATCACCAACACCATCAAAGAATGTGAAAGTAGGCATGACAAAGTCTTTAGGGAATGCAGAATTATGAATCTTTTTAGGAACAGGGTTTCCATGTAAATATTTGTTGTCGATAGAGGCATAATAGGCCCTACTTTCTAGAGTAAGAGTATGAAATTGTGATTAGAGTTGACCTACTGCATGTATGAGGGAAAGGATATCCTATGAGGGATATTATGAGATGGAAATAATGTGTTCAGTGGTTAAATTTTTCCATGATGAGTGATCATAGGGATTTAAAGAGGTGATATAGTATAGGTAGATGTTATAGGTGCACTAGTAGATTAGGATGGAGGGGTGAGAGTATGAATAATATCAACACAAGTCCCAATAAGTGGAATGAGCAATGAAGAAACCTCAACAAGTGAAGATGCAGTAGGAGGGGTAGGGGATATGGGAATAAAAGAAGAAGAAGTAATGGTGGGAGGTGATTCATGTAAAATAGTAGCTGCAACCTCAGGAGAGGATAACAATGGAGTGGGAGAGTCACATGCAGTAGTATGGAAAGAAGGAGACCCATAATGTTGATCAATAGAAGATGGGGTTCCCAAAAGAATGTTATGGTCATCACAAGAATCAATGGGATCATCAATGTAATATGAAGGAGAATGTATGCTCAAAGGAGATATGTGAAGAGGGCTATCGGAAGTGGTAGAGGACATAGGAGTAACTAAAGGGGTGGTTGGAGGAGAGGTAGGAGGTACACTGGATTGGGAGTCAATGCCTAATAAATAATCAATGATAGAGGGATCTAAAACATCATGAGGCATATCAGAAGAAGAATAAGACGGATCACATGCAACTGGATGACATGGCGTAAAACAAGTGAAAGCAATAAGATCATCAACAAGGCATATACATATAGGGGAATCAACGTGATTAGTTGGCACATGTTTTTGGCCTTCTAGGAGGGCTTGTTGAGTATCATCAAGTAAGATCATAGGAGTACTATATAAAGCCCTAAGCTCAACTATGATAGCTGCATCATAAATAGGATTGACACTAAAAGGAGACATGATGAAGGAAAAGAAAAACTACGCTAACCACTAGGGTAGAAAAGAGGATCCAAAAGCAAAATGTTCAAAACTATAGACACCTATAATTTAGATCCAACAATTTAAATACTTAAATTGTGCGTATTTATCCCTTATCCTACAAATTGACGAACATATCATCAATATCACATGTTTCTCTTATATCGTCGTTAATTAATTACATTACACTAATTAATTGAACCTTGTATCCTGTAAAGATGACAATTAATGACCTTCTATTAATTAAACCCCCTTTCTACTTGAATTAATTAATTATTCTTAATTAATTAAGTTTCCTCTTCTATTAGATAAATAAATTGTCATTTATTTAGCCTAAACCCTTCCTATTCCCTAAAACATACTAATTTTATTTCTAAAAGCTTCTTATAAAGCTTTCTCACCTATTAATTAATCACTTGGGTTAATTAATAAATCCTCTCAAACCCTATGAGTCACTACACGACAAATTAAACTCCCCTAAGGTTGACTCAACCCCCTTTCAACCATCCTTATCCAGAATTAACTCAACCTAGCTATTATCCCACATGTAAAGGGATGTAGAGATTATTTTATCCATTGAGCTATATAAGGAGCCCTCCTCCTACCTTTCTATTTACACCTTTACACCTAAATGAGCATAGAGCCTATACTATAGCCATTTTATCATCTTAGAGCATTCTTCCATTAGAGGAGCTAGCTATCTTCATTTCTTACATTCATCCATCCAAGTTTGAAGTCATATGGAGATATGTCAAATGGTCTTGTAGCCATGGATTGACAAGACTCTATTCTTGAAACCTTGGGATTCAAACATAAAATCAACCCTTTTGATTGCTAAGGATCTAAATAGGTTCATTCCATTGATTAACATTCAATAGGGATAGAGATTAATTTCTTAGCACATTATTTTGGACGTTTATTCATGTTCTAATGCAAAGATGCTGGTAGATTAGTCTTGTTTAAGCTCTAAGCATGATGGTGCATAGATTTTATTTTAGTATTGTATTGAGGCTATTAGGTGTTAGTCTTGATTTTACTTGCATAACTAACTAATTCTTGCACACATTTGGCACACCCAGTGGGAGGGATCCTTAGTCCCTTAGCATTGGGTAGTTCAAATTTTGTTGTTATTTCCATTTTTACTAACCCTTGATATGCACATGTGTGAATTAATGTCAAATTTATTATGATTTTGGATAACTTTACATGTGTTGAGTCTTGCTTATAAGTCTAATTTAGATGGGTTCTTGTCAATTTTGAGCTATCCATCCAAAAATTTGAGCTTTTTGATATTGATTACATAATTTTCCCGTGTTTTGACGTCACTTCTAGGTACAGGCATACACAAAAATGACAGAAGCACGTACACGTCTAAACCTAGGCGTACACATTCAAATGCTAACGTATGCGTACTAGAGTCAAAATTTGAGCATACATTATTCTGCCAATGTACATGATATCCTACCCTTTGTGGTTTTTCTTTTGCTCTATTTTTACTATAGGGGCGCATATGCACTCAACCCCAAGCGTACATGTTCATACTCTGGTGTACCCATCTGGTAGTCTAGCTTTTTACTGTTTTACCCATTTTGACTTTGTGGGCATACATGTCCAAAGTCCAACGTATACATCTCACTTCCGACATGTACACACTCAAACTTTATGTCTTCTGAGTTTTATGGTATTTCTATCTACTAGCGTATGCTTTTAAACACACTGACGTACACATCTATACATGAGCATACTTACGTCTACTACTACTATTGCATTGATCTTTCTCGCTGTGGCCGTATACATCCAAATGATAGCGTACACAACTTTTTGGCCTATGTTGTTTTTTACATGGAAAGGTAGCTTGCTATGAATTTCCATAAAACTTAGGCGTACACATCCTGAAGTATTTAATCATACATACCCCAGACTTGAGCATACACATCACAACTTAGATTTGTGTTTCACTTTAAATGCTTTGCAAAAACTTGTTTGTGGGATTTATTGACTCCTTGCAGGTTTTTTATTGAAGATTAAATTCTAGTTTCGTGGGGTTTATTTGCATGTTTTTGCTAACTTGATTTGATTTTTTAAAGGGTTAAATGAACATGTTGCATGATTAATCACAAGATTGGATTTGCGTATGCTCTTCCCTCGCACCTTCTAGGTGATCTTGGGAACTAGAAATTATTTCTATATCTCTTTTTGTTTTGAAAAACACGTGTTGCTAAAAGAAAGAATGTAAAATTTGGTTAAAATGAACAAATTTTGTGTTTGAATCAAGTATTTTCCATTTTTGATTTCGTAGTTAGATTTTACGTCACGTATGCTCTTCTCTTGCGTGCTAGGATAATATTTAGAATCATAAATGACATTTTATCCTCTTTTGTGTAGGAAAACTACTAAATCTGTCATGTAGGACCTAAACACTTGTCAAAGACTGGAGGATCAAGACAAAACAAAACTACTAATACAGTTTCCGTATAGGTTGTTAAATGGTGTACAAGAAAACCACAGTAAGTAATAAAAGATAAAAAACACGATAATCAAAAGAATGTACTTACATAGGTTTGGATAAGGGTACACCTCCATCCACTTAACTAGGATATAACCCCTTTGGCATAAGCCTTAAACTATAATAATAGGGGTGGTCCTAGGAACCCCAAAGTAGTCCACGCAAGAGAGAACCTTATGGACGAAATGGGAAGTGATCCGCCCTACCTACTTGACTAATGATACATGTGATATTTAGCGTCAAAGTTATCCGGATTGTGACCCCAGTGAGAGTACATGATGGACACATTTATTGCCCACTATGCTTAAATGGTGTAAATTAAATTTGGGATAATCCTTGGGAAACCTTGGAAAACCAAGCTTGTATCTAGATAACTGGCGACACCTAGTTGAGCGAACCACCTAGGAATTTATCATGTCCGAGAGCCAACTTTGACCATATCAAAACTAATTTGAGTTGAGAGCCATTGCAAAGGGAGAACTTTCTCATAATCGAAACCTTGTTTTTCGAACAAGATGAGATTCCATTAAAGTTTAAATGATGCATCATTTATCACGGAGATTGTGAAGCATTACTTTTACTTAGTTTTTCACTCACCATAAGGTGATGTGAAACTCTGCCAAAGTGATGCCAAGCTCTCTTTAACCCCTATTGATCTACTTACTTCACTTTCTTTTGACACTTCTTTGATAAAAAGAAGAGTGATTACCCTTGTGTTGCTAATTGATTGTATTCACCACTTTTGTGTCTGTTTATGCTCATCCATGTTTGTGACTGAGTTGTTAAATGTATAAAGTGTGTGGAGACATTTTCATATCACTGGTAGCCTTTTTTATCTTGATGCCCAAGTCAATATCATCAATTGCAGTTAGGCATTAATTCATCACCTTGATTCTTATTTGAACTGTTTTCTTGTTTATATCGTATCACTACAATTTTGGTACTTATGTCTTGTTTCTCGTTAACTTGGCCTCAGTATCTATATTGTGATGTTACATTATACACACTCTAACAATTCCTTGGTATGCTCTAGGCCTAGTTTGATTTCAATCAGTACCTCGACTTTTGAAAAGTGTTAAGTGTTACCTTTGTGTGGGTTGTATCAATATAATTTTGATATCAATACCTTACTTTTCTAAAATTTTTGGTTAACATATCTTAGTGGTATTGATGCGTTGTTCATGGTAGTAACTCCCACTTTTTGAGATATAGGTCTTGGTTGGATTCAAACTCAATCTACGTATACTTTGTTTGGGGATCATATCAACCTCTTGTTATTAATTATGCCTTGTTTATTTAATTGAACTTGACATAAGTGGTGACATTTCACTGATCATATTAAACGTCAATTGCCATTTGGAAATAAATTATGAAGTAAGTTCATTGATTGATTAGTTCAGATCAAACCTTGGGTGATTTTCTCTTGTGATTATTCATCATTTTTACTTACCCATCTAGGAAAATAACTTTTATCTATTGATTCTTTATCATTCATTATTCTTTGGTCATTAATTTGGCTTTGTGTTTTGAACTTTCATGATTGTTCCTCGCACTTATCCATCTTATAAACTTGTTTCTAGGAAAGTCCTTTGGGTCTTTGATCCTCTTGATCTTCTTATTTTTGCTAAACTTCATGGTCATTTTTGAACATATCTTTCAAACCTTGGCAAAAACAAATTCCTATCAAATAAAATTTTTCATCAATAAAATATTGGAAATATTTCCTTTGTATCCTTTATGTTAATAAAATTTTGATTAATCCTTTGACAGTTACACCTCCAAAATTGTTGTCAAAACCTTGTTGGATTATCAATCTTGAGTCATCACGATGTATATTTTCCTTTGGCTTCCCTTTTGGAAATTCACACAAGCATCCCCATCTTTATGAAATGTCTAGTTTGTTGTTGTTATGCTACCAAATATAACATGAAACCTTCTTCACTTTAAAGAAGTTTGATGATAAAATATAGGTATAGACCTTTGAACTCAACACATGCCAATAATGACTAATGATCGCAAGGTCCCTTATATATATGAAAATAAGGAATCACAATTTTTACGTTCACATAAAAAGACACCCACCATAGACTAAGCCTCGTTTGGTTCTCCATGCTAGAGAACCTAGCCGGGTAACCTGTTCCCCACATTCATCTGATAGTCAGTGGTATGGCTTGGATACTTCTGATCCAAATTATTATTTGGTTTCCCCCCACTCTTCTTATAATTCTAATCCAAACATTTCCTCTTCTTCTGAGGATTCCAATCCAAATATTTCCTCCAATTCTTCTGATGATTTGGATCTCAAATTATTATTCAGATTCATCTAATTCGACTTTTGGGTTACCGGTCCTCTCTTTCTTCACAGGACCTTCTTCATCATCAGTCTAATGTGACTCCTATATTGTGGTACTCCCTTTTTATGCAAGAGACCTTTTATCATTCACCTCAACGATGTCTTATTCCTTTGAAGATACACGTGACTACAAATCCCTCCAATCAAACACCTAATACAATTCTTGAATCGCGGTCCTCTCTTTCTTCGCAAGATCCTTTTTATTCTTCATCCAATATGATTCTTGAATCATGGTCCTTGCCTTCTTTGCAGGACCTTCTTCATCAATCACCCCCACAAATTCTTCCTTCTTTTAAGATTCGTACGACTCAAAGTCCTTCTAGTAAAACATTCGAATTGACTCCTACATCAAAATCTGTAGACTTTGGACTTAATCCTACTAGTTTATAGATGATATACCATCATATAGGTAGGTCCACACTGCCTTCTTCTACTTTTGAGACATCTAGCTCCATGTCTACTTCATCCCTTATGTCACCTTCTTCTATCAATCATCATCAAACATCTTCTCAATATTTCACACCAATTGGCCCTTTTTTGTCTAATCAAACCCTCCTGGTTGATCGACAATCCATACCGATTAATTTCTTTCAGAATGAAGGAGTGATCATGGCCTTTATAGGGGCATACGAAGATATCCCTCTAACAATTTATGAGCAAGGATTCTCTTTAGACTTCGGTGAATTCGTGTATTGTGAGGAAAAGGTTGATTACTTTTATTAAGAAACAGAGGAAGAGCCTCAGATCAAGCAAGTTGATCCTCATATTATTCTTCCATCTTCACATTATTCATTATGTGATGAAACTCTTGGGTCTTACATTGATCCATGACCTATATTCTCATCACCCAACCACTCTTTGTCTATCATAATCCCTCAATCAAAACCTCTTATGGGGTCAACACCAAGTAGCCCTTCATCTTTTGTCTAGGTGATGGTCACCTTCTAGTAGCCCTTCCTATGCTATTTGTGGGACATTTTCGAGTAGTCCACTATATTCTATTCTTAGGGCACATCCAACTAGCCCCTTGTCTTCTATGTATGGATCAACCCCGGGGCAGTCCATCATCTTTTATTCTTGGGGCACATCCAACTATGCCCTTATCTTCTATGTATGGGTTTACCCCATGTAGTCCATCATTTTCTATTGATTGGGCCACATCCTAGTAGCCCATCACCTTACATCTATGGGTTGTGTCCTAGGAGCCCTTATTCTTCCATTGTTGGGCCACATCCTAGTAGCCCTTCATCTTCTATTCATGGCTCACCTTCTGGTAGCCCCTCTTCTTCAATTCTCGGACCATGTCCTTTTTCGTCCATCACATTATTCTTCTACCAAATATTGTTGGAAGCCCAACGTCAATTATCACATCAATTCTAAACA
This sequence comes from Taxus chinensis, assembly GCA_019776745.2. Lineage (NCBI taxonomy): Eukaryota > Viridiplantae > Streptophyta > Pinopsida > Cupressales > Taxaceae > Taxus > Taxus chinensis. The sequence goes on along the minus strand of CM034148.1, from coordinate 208,522,114 downwards.
TCCATGTTCTTCTCTCACTTCCCAGGATCAGACAAGTCAAGCATTAACTTATAAGAAACCTAGAATTTTTTTTTGTACCAAACTAAGACCAAAATGCCAAAGAGCTCCAAATCTCCCAACAACTCAAATGATCATAAAATCCAAAATCAAACGTGACTCTAGAATGCATACCAATGTACCCATCAAGTATGGCGTAAAGTGCAGAAACCTAACAAATAGGGAACTCAAGCTCCCACATACGAAACCCATTTTTCAAAACAAATCACAATCATTTGTTGAGTTTGATCTCACCATGATCATCGAGATTGGCGATAATATTACGCTTGATAAGTAAACACACTTAGTCACCCTTATCAAGGAAATTTCACACATCATTGTTGGATCCTATCACGAAGAGTGACATGGTTGGTCCCGACCTCCCAAAACATTGGAAAAAAAAATTAAAAGCATAAAATAATTTGAAAATACAAAAAAATGAGAAAACATTAAAACATTATAAAAAACAAATCAAAGGTACAAAGATAAAACATTGCAATCAGGTATTGCGTAATGTAGACACCAAATTTAGGTCATAGCCCCCCTTTACCCCACATGTATATTAATTTAATTACTCATAATTAAATTAATGTCCATGCTCACAATATTCATTATTTAATTACCTTAATTAAACTAATTTCCACCTCACCTAGACACCTCACCCCACCACCTTACCTAAACACCTCATCATAAATCTATTCTTAGTATGTTTCCCTTTTATTAGGACTCAATATCCACTCACCATAACTAACTAAGACTTAGTCTACCTACCTTAATTAACTAAGACTTTAACCCTAAAATCACATGCCTATTCTTCCTCTAACCACATTCCCGCTTATCTAAGTGTAACATTCCGTTTTGATCCGTGAGAATAGATAGAGCTGGCAAAAAAGATTGCCAATATCTGTCATTTTTAGTAAACCTAGGATTTCCCACCTTAACCGATGTCAGTCAACCCTAAACCGACGCCGATCACCCTAAACCATCGTCGGTTACCATATATTCACTTTGGTAACCTTGTTTGAGGGTTGAAAGAATTATTCAAGTCTTAGAGAAGAGAGATTTACATGCAAGCACGCACCAGAGCACTCCTACACATCCAAACATCCTGAACCAATAACCAAAAATTGATATGAAAGGAAAGCATTCATGGTAATATTTCGGGAAGCACAACCACGGATTTGACCACCGGTTCCACAGATCAACCATCACCTCCATCCAACCACCAGGTTTTCAAAACACCAGTAAGTACCTTTGGATCTGCACCTTCCCATATTTATTTATATTAGTTTCTTCATACCTATTATAGAGTTATAGTTCCCCTTACATCCCATTACCTCTCACCTCCCTATCAATCCCTTTACCCAACCACCTAAAACCTCCCAACCTCCCATACCTGACTCCAGACACCTCTGACTACCCCAAACACTATCATCGACCTCCCCATTATCTATCCATTCCTTGGGCAATCCTAGGGAATAATTAAAACCCACCCTCACTAAGTTTCTACCAGCCTAACCCTACCGACACCAATTCACCCAAACCGTCATCAGTTTCTTCTCAATCGACATTGGTCATACCAGACCGACATTGGTCTCTATGTCTAGTAAACTTGCCTATAACAAAAACCTCATGCCGTTCATCCAAATAACCTAAATCACCTAAATCTTGACCTTGAACTATACCAACCACTTTATTTACCTATTTGACTTTTAGATCTGATCATAACCTAGCCTGTTAGATTAGATTTGTTTATTGTACTTGAATGAGATACCTAAATCATATCAACTACAGTAGGACATTATTGGTTAATACTATTTCTTGCATTAAGTTATTTTAAATAGTGGATTGATAGCCATCTAGGAAGTATCACACTTCCCAGATCTAGCATATGCTAGGTAGGCCACTGAAATATATTGTTTAGTATTTCTTGTGTGGTCTTGTTTGTATTCACAGGTAGTTCCTCCTAGCAAAAAGGAAGTTCTCGCAATCAGCATTGGATCAGGAAATTATAATGCGCACACTCTAACTTCCACCTTCACTCACAGGTATTCCTCCTTACCCTTACCTTATCTGTTTTTCTCTTACGTATGCACACTATTTGGTGAAACATGTATAAATGAATGTTCTTTCTTTACTTTATTTCATATTTCTCTGCAAGTCATCCACCATTTTCATCCCTTCGATGTTATTTTGGTTAGCCTATTCACATGCATTTTATGACATTTATCTCTATGGTATCTATTTGAACTTGGTATTACATCACTTTGGTAAATTAAAGAACGAATCACCTCTTAGATATCCTATCATAATTCTCATCTAATAACCTTGTAAATGTGCAATAGGGAATTTTGGATGTATTTGTTGAGCACTAGCCAATTATAGCCCAGTCATCAAATCACTTCCACAGTCCTATCCATTTCAAGTCATCCCAGTGATTCTTAAACCCTTGAGTAAAAAAAGACCTCCTAAAATAATGTTACCTCATCCCCCCTAGGTAAAAAAACAAGAATCACAATCAATTCCATCAAAGAAGCAAAAGCTATAAAGAAAAAATAAAATTGATTACTAACTTCTGGCATCTATGGGGTAGGGCTATCCAATAATCTCTATCCCAGGATATAGATTCAACTCCCTGGACTGGAACAGTAGGAGAAACGTTGTACATTAGAGATAAAATGCAGACTCTGTTGAGGCATAATGGAAATGCTTGGCTGGAAGTTTTGAGAAATGTACGGCTCTCCTTCCATAATACATTGGAGCAAATAACCTGAGTAAAACTAAATCAGGGTATACACACTGGCTAGTGTCAATTCACTTGTTGTCTATGAACAATCTGTTGGGCTTCAAGAGGTAATTCATTTTCGGGATGCACACGTATGGAGTCTCGATGAGTAAACAAGATTAGTAATATCTACAAAGTTAGGATTATTAGACCTTAATTCAAACTCTTTCCTTAGTGCATGTCTTGTCTCATGACTTTGTGCGCTTCAAGTCTACATGCACTCTTTCTCATCGCACAGGCTGGAGTACAAAATCAAAACTTTGCATTTGTTCATCTCCTTTCAAATGGAATAATCAAGACATGATATTCTTCTACCATTGGATTCAAAACATGCCATGTGTATAGGATTAGTTTGTTGGCTATGTTTGAGGTAATTTTGTCTTTCTTTCAATAAACAATCCATTCGGGAGCTTCAAGTTATCTAATCCTACAAGTTCAGGACTTAGCCATATTACATTGGGAGGACATCTTTGTTCCTTCACTAGCATGTCATTGCGGGATTTATGTGTCCCTCACGCCCCCAAGGTTAAGGACATAAAGGTCTGGATAAGTGTACCCATCCCCCTTGATATAAATCTCTACCCTGATATGAGTTTTTCTTTGAATATTCCTCATGTAATGTCCAGGGGTAATGTTGACAGTCTTCACCTTCTTCTTGTACATACATGTGGCCTTTTTCCCTTATAGCATCTAATCCATGCCGTGGGGAATCCAGCGTTTCGTGTCATTTTCCTATACATAGCCGTAGAAAACTGATGTCAAAAATAAAAAAAAACATGGGGAACATATGTTTCTAAAAAATAAACCCATCCCCCAGTAAAAAGTCATCTGTACACCCATGTGACCACCTCTTTGGTTCTTTCCTATTGCTTTAAAGTCTGACTTATAGATCATCCTTGATTCTACCTCTGTTGGATTAAATGTCAGTTTTCTTACTATCTTTGCTAATATGTGGCCATTGATGTCACTCACGTCCTTGAGGTCATTGAAATCAAACAGTGCATGAATGTGCCCAACTCCAACTCATAAATTTACCCAAGTGTCCTAACTGTTATTTCCTTCTTGCATGCTATCTCTTGCATTACCAGAAGCCATAGTTGCTTTTAACACATTTTCATTAATTCACCATAGGTCAAGAAACTCAAAGCTTGATCAAAAACATTACATTGATGTTTCTTTGTCCATGGTTATCTTGTTTACTTTCTCATAAGGAATTGTTGCATTATGTATGTTACAGGAAGTTAGGCATCTTTTAACTTTATCATATTGCATTACATTTTATATGTCCCATTGAGTTGGTGTTTTTCAGTAGATAGGAACATTGTCTTGTAGTATCGATGCTTTCGGATTTCATTCTAACCATTTGTTCGTATGAGTTATATTTTCTAATGAAGGACCATTAGGAACGTCATAATCAAACTTGGCTAATATGATGACATAGAAGTTGTTTTCTAACATAGTGGATGAAAGCCTCATTTATTTCTCTACTGAAGGAAAAATCTTTACTTTTACTCTATCAAACCGGTCCACCGGATTCCACACTATTCTTCTAATTCCTGAAGCATCCATAATGAAATATCCTATCGTTATTTGGAGTTGACTTTATGTACATCTTCTGGATATAAAAACTATTCATTGAAATGTTACACGCTGCTCATTAGATGGGTGCCGTGACATAGTAATGGCACAAATTAGTGAGCTTCCTCTTTGCTTCTCATGGTGTCCAGTACATGAAATCCCCTTCTGAAAATTGGAGGAAACTTTCGTTGAAAAATCTTTGTTTCATCTTCGAACTTGCGTTGCACCTTCTACGCATTCTCCTTATTTTTAGGGATATGAAGTTGCTTCATCTTGTGTGTGCACCATTGCTACCTTGCTTCAAGAAATCAGCTAATTCCCTGAAGCCCTCGACATGTGCCTTGTATATCATTTGTAATAGTTTTTCCTTGACCATGCATTCGTTCGCTCAACAATTTTCCTTAGTTTCACATCAACTATGTGTTTGCACCGTGCCTCCCTTCTATCTTCTTCATGTTCCTCATTCATGGAGTGCTATCATATTTTTGTGCCTTATCCTTCACCCTTCTGTGCCAGGGCACCCTACTAGCATGTTTCCCAGTGTGCCACACGTGACTAGTCAATTAGCATGCCAAATTCAAAGCGTGTTTAATCCTTGTAACAAAGAAATGAGTGACAAGTGGTAGAAATGACATCATCATTTGGCACAGTTGGCTGTCCTTTCATGCCACACTTACTATGCATAGCCATGTGTCCTTGCATAGGGGATATAAAACTTTAGGTAAGACACTTCTAATAGTCTTATCTTTTTCATGACAGAAGGTGGTGAACACGATGGGAACACCTAGATTTGCTAGATAGCTGATGACATAGGCTACATCTCGGCTCGCACATTCACACTTACTAAAAATAATAAGTTACACTCAAAAAATGGTAGTTTTGGCACAATGGGAGCATATATTTTTTAGGATAATAATTCAGGGGGACATCATTGTTCAAGATCATCCTAGTCATTTTTCATAGGGCATTCAAGATCCACCTTAGTTCATTCAACTTGGGTGAGCGTTTGTGAGCTAATTGGAAGGAGTTTCATATGTGCAAGGAGTTTGAAGATTCAAAGTTTCACTGCATTTGGATGCTTTCCATCAATGGTGGATCAAAAATTTATTGGGTGAAATCTCCTCTTCTTCTTCTTCTTCTCTGGATTCTCTCTCTTGGGATCATTTCCCCTAACTTTCTCTCACTTTCAAATGTTCTAATTCTTCATTGGGGTTTGCATATTTTTGATATGCATTTAAGTCAGACCTTAAATCTAGTGACTTTAGAAACATAATGTAAATTAATTCACCTTGCTATTATAAAAGGGACTTACATATTTGGAAGTAGGAATATGAATAGTCTTAAGTTAGATTAAGTCATATGGAATGTCATGTGGAAGATGAGGAGTCATGTCTCATTCTATAAATTGTAACGTTATTCCCATTTCAAAGGGTTGAAAATTGATCTTGTAAACTCAAGAGTGCATTGTACCTTGAGAGAAGCAAAGGAGATAGCCATGTTCTTCTAGTTGTCCCTACACGTCTCAAAAATGTCTTCTATTCTCACACTATTTACAGCTTTCATTTGAGCTTCAATAAAGGAAGAAGGAGTTTCCATCCCTCTTTTATTGGTGGTATTTTATTGTGTACTTTGTGATCCATGTAATTCTATTTGGTCTTGTTGTTATTTAGCATAGTTGTTTTTCTCTGAATTCAAGTGTGTAGTGAAAATTCTGACTAGTGTGTGTGTAGGAATCTCTGGATTTGTCTACATGCAACATAAGTTCTCCTACAACTTTTCTCACTCCCTTGTCCCGATTTCAGAAAAACTTCTTCTTCTAGCAAGAGATTGCTAGATTTGCCGCAAGGTCAGTGGAGTTCCCCTAAAGGATCCTTGGTCGAAAGACCACCTATCATAAATCCACACTTTTCATGCATGTTTATATGGATCAGCTGCACCATTTAAGTAGAGGGACTTAGATTCCCAGAGCGTTGGCAAGAAATCCCACAAGTTTTATCCACCTAACAAATTTTCTCACTGTACACACATTTTTGAATTGTGTCACTTATGTCACTGCGCATGGAATTCTGGATAGTACATGTAGACATCTAGTCAATTTGGAGCATTTACAATCACTTAAATTCGTTCCCATACATAGCCTTCATTGAAAAATTGACAAAATATATCGTCAAATCAACTTTTTAGGATTCTATTGTTGTAAAGAATCAAAATCAATCATTCAAACTAGTTTCAGAAAGGCCCTTTTATCTAAAAAAAAATGACAATTGATATATAAATGTCACTCTTTAATTCCAATCATCTCTACCAAGGCTATTAGACGATTCTTAATGACATTAAGTTTCATCTTGATCTATTAGAAAATCAAATGCATCTTTATTTAGCCTAAACCATTTCTGTACCTGGCTGGAAGTGCAGCAAATGCAATTGTTCTTCTACAATCCATTCTACAAATTACTTTTCAAACTTATTCATTCCAAAACACTTAGCTAGTTCTTAACTTAATGTCAAATCCCTTCCTTCTAAGAGGTACCATTTCCTCAACTCCTAAGATCGACTAACCCCCTTCGCAACCATCGACTTATTATGTTACAAGGTTTTGACTCAACTTGGTTCAAAGCTATTATCCTAGTGCATGTCTTGTCTCATGATTCTTTTATCCTTTGGCTAATCAATTTTTCCTCCTCCTACCTTTCTAAATCTTACACCTTCACACCAAATCATTATGTTCTTATACTTTGTTCAGAACATCCATGTGTATAGCATTTCCTTTTTCCATGTTTATGGACACTTTTATCCCTTTCATTGCAATAAACAATCTTCCACTTCCTAAGTCTATCATGGCTTGTTAAGTGGCCGTCTTCCATAGACATGGATTGGCATCCTTACTCTATTCTTGGCACTTCATTGGTTTCAAATTCATCATCAACCCATTGATTTCTATCCATAATGGCCTTGGGTCTCCACTTTTACACATGAAGAGATTTTCCTTTGAATACTCCTAGAATAATAGCATTAGGGAATTTTCACATCTTCACCTTCTAATGTAAATATGCACATGTCCTTAGTTCCTGTTGTACATCCCATCTATCACTGGGGGCATCCATTTTACTTCTTTGTCTTCCTAGTACATAGTTTTTAGAAAAAATTCAAAAATCACATTAAAACATTCAAATATGTTTCAAGTAATAATAAAAAACAATAAAAATCATCCTACAAAACATATCTCTTTAGTTCTCACCTGTTCTTGTGCGCAACTCGCGGATCATCTTGATATACCTCCATAAAAAAGTTAGTTTTCTTACTATTTCTGTACTATGGGGCACAACGAGTTGCATGGTACTAGTTCATAGTGCACAATTACTTTTCATATGACCCAAGTGTCCTTCATTATTCCCCTTGCATGTATCCTTGCTTGGGGCACCATCATTTTAATCCCTTGTCATTAATTCGAATAGGTTAGAATCAAAGCTTGATAAAAAAACATTACATTATGTTTCTCTGTTAGGTTAGCTTGTTTATTTTTCTCATATTGCTTTGTATTATTTATGTTGCAGGAAGTTAGGTAATCTTTTACTTTCTCATATTACATTACATTTTGTATGTTACATTAAGTTGGTGTTTTCAGCAATTGACGATTGTTTATAATATGGCCTTTCATTTCATTCTACTTTTTTTGTATGCTTATATTTTTAATAAGGACTGATGACGTAGATCCTTGGCAGAATGATGACATAGAAAGTTGTTTTTAACAGAAAGTCCTATGAAAGGATGCAATTTATTTCTTCATTGGCTATCTTCCTCTCTTTATTCTCTATCAGCATTCCCCTATCAACACTATTATTCTAATTCCCTTGGGGCATCCTATCCCCTACCCATGATTTTATCCATTTCTTGCATCTTTTCTCTTATCTATTTTTTTGATTGTCGATCGACTTTCTTTCATCACATCATCGACACTCGAGTGGGCATCTCTCACCTCTACTAATTTTTCTTCTACCCCTTCAAGATTTCACATGTCTACTATCTTTGAAGTCGCATCACTTACGCCAACCCCAAAGAGGGAAAATTGTAGAAACCTATAATTTAAATCCAAGTAATTTAAATACTTAATTTGTGCTAATTATATCCTTTTCCGCAAATTGATGACATATAGTCAATTTCACACACGTTTCTCTACTATCGTCGTTAATTAACTACATTATGTTAGTTAATGGGCCCTTCTATCCTGTAAAGATAAAAATTAATGACCTTCTATTAATTAAATCCTTTTCTACCTGAATTAATTAATTGTTCTTAATTAATTAAGTTTCCTCTTCTATTAGATAAATAAATTGTCATTTATTTAGCCTAAACCCTTCTTATTCCCTAAATCATTCTAATTGTTCTTCTAAAATCTTCTATAAAGCTTTCTCACCCCATTAATTAATCACTTGGGTTAATTAATAAATCCCCTCAAACCCCATGATTCACTAAAGGAAAAAATAAACTCTCCTAAGGTTGACTCAACCCCCCTTTCAACCATCCTTATCTACAACTAACTCAACATAGCTATTATCCCACATGTAAATGGAATGTAGAGATTCTTTTATCCATAGGGATATTTAATGAGCCCTCCTCCTACCTTTCTATTTACACATTTACACCTAAATGAGCATTAGAGTCTATATTATAGCTATTTTATCATATTAGAGCATTCTTTCATTAGAGGAGTTAGCTATCTTCATTACTTGCATTCATCCATCCAAGTTTGAAGTCATATGGAGATATATCAAGTGGTCTTGTAGCCATGGTTTGACAAGACTTCATTCTTTAAAAATTGGGATTCAAACATACAATCAACCCTTTGATTGCTAAGGATCTAAATAGGTTCAATTCATTGATTAACACTCAATAGAGATAGGGATTAATTACTTAGCATATTAGGTTGAATGTTTATTCATGTTATAATGCAAAGATGTTGGTAGATTAGTCTTGTTTAAGCTCTAAGAATGATGGTGCATAGATTTTAGTTTATCATTGTATTTTAGGACTACTAGGTGTTAGTCTCTAATTCTACTTTGCATAGCTAACTAATTCTTGCACACATAAATGTAGGGTTCACCACAATGATTAACTAAAAATAGGAATTGAAGGTTACTCTAATGTATCTATTTTATAAGTTAATCTAAATAGAAGCTAAATGCTATATTGGGATGCAAGACCTAATTTATTTTTTAATGTTTTGAATATATCAAAATAATGGAAATAAGAGGGATATGGTGCTAACCTATAAATAACTTACCTCACTATGTGTTGGACTGTAGTAGAATGAGAAATTTGTAACTAAATGACCTTGGGAAGGGCGGAAGCTGGATATCTGTCTGTACTGAGGCACCCTAGGGTGCCCTAGTCTTTGATCTAGGCACTGTAGATTGTGAAAAATCTCAGAACCTGAATTCGACATTATCATAATATCTCTGTGTTACCTTCACTCATGTTGCACAAGTGTTGTAGCAATGTCACCTATGTCGCTGTAATTGTTATGTGAATATTTACCTACAAAACCCTATTCAAAGAATCAATTCCTAAAAAATAAAAAAAATCATATGAATAGGTTAGACTGACCTCAGTTGCCAAACTAGTGGTCTTATGACTGAGCGCTGCACTACATTTTGGACCCAATATAGTTTCTATGTGCGTTTGTGCGCAATTTTGTGCCTAAGATGCCCTAATGTTAATGACGTAGTAATAAGGGACAATAACTAGATGTAAAAATGCAAATGGTGGATGGAATGGAAAGAATAAAACCATTTCCCCACATGCTTATGTGATGTAGATGTAGAAGAAGCCCAAATGCAGTCCTTTGCATTAGTAGATAACTGCCTTGATAATAAGATGTCTGCCCATAATGTAGTGAGTATACTATGTTTATATAGGGATCTCTTGTTCAAATTTTGACACTAGTGAACCAAAACTGCCGACTATGACCTAGGGGAATGCATGGGTTAACCGTTAGGACTGAACCTCAAACAAAGAACTTAATACCACAAATTACGATGATAGTGGTGCCTAGAATCACAGGATCTGTGGCACCCTTGGGGCACCCCAGTGCAACTATAGGCACCCCAACATAGACTTAAAGATGATAACTGAGCAAATTATGACACCTAAGACCTCCTAAAGATGCCCAAAACTGTAGAGATAAGTGACGACTGAACCTGACATAAAATAACGATGCCTGACTAACTGACAACAAGACCTAGGGATTGATCACTAGTGAATAATTTTACTATGTAAGATCCATATATAAAATAACATACCCAACGTTATAAATGTAATAGTAAGTGTGTGATTTTGTGACTGCACCTATTAGTGTGTGCTCAATTATAATTATTATAGCTCTAAAATGTCCCATATCTTCCATCACATATTCGGTTCTTAGATCTTTTGGCTACATAAGACTGCCTGTTATAGTTGGGCATCTTACCATGGTTGTGCCATTCATTGTGGCATATTCAATCAAAGCTTGTGACATGTTTTTAGGTCTTCCTTGGCTCCATGTTGCTCATTCTATTCCCTCTGTGAATAATCTATGTCCCAATTTTATACACAATAAACAATTTGTTACTATTAAAGGCATTGTACCATGCACACCATTGCCTCTACTTCCTCTTGATGACATTCTTCCACCAGCTTCAACTTATAGGTATCCTAAACCTCTCAAATCTAAGGCATATTTTACACCTAGCTCTCCTACTCATGCACATCCTACTTCACAACATTTTCGTCCTCATCAGTCCACTAGTCCAACTCATCGACCTAAGTCCCCTACTCATATAGCCCCTTCACATAAGTGTTCACCACATCCTTCCCCTCATAGGTCTTCTTGACATATGTGCTCATCAACTCCTCCACCTCATAGGTCTACTTCACATATGTGTTCACCAACTCTTTCACCGCATATGATTCCTTCACATGTATATTGTCTTTCTCATACGCCACTGATCTTAGAACATTATCACACACTTTTATCTCCTCGGACATTAGGTGGAGGATCCTTTCCCTTCACTCTCATTGGATAGCTTACTTTTGATCACACACTTTGGGGGTATCATGTTTTCTTCCCCCCATTAAATCATTATCATTTCCTTCTAATTCATACACATACACATTATGCTCTGTGCTTTATATCTAGTCACTTTTACACATCTTGATACACAACTTGTATCCTCATTACCCTATGATGAACTCTAGTTCCACAGTTCATACTTGACTGCTAAGGGGATAAATCTCAAATGAAACTCACCACATCCACTCTTCACACTCTATGCTTCATGATTTATTTTTCTAGCACACATTTTCATTCCATTTTCCAATGACACACTCTTGTTCTATGGTTCATCCTTGAATTCTAAGGGGGAATATATAAATGAACCTTATTTTATACACATTCGTTGGGGGGCACGCTGCTCCTCCCACCTTCAAAATTTTCATTCCATTCTGTCACACTCATTCATTACATATTCATATCTTGGTTGCACTTAATCTTGCTTGATTATACTACTTACACGATGCAATTTTCTTACTATGTTAGCCGAATACTCAGTATGTCATTATCTTTATCACATACACATGTGCGTTGACTTGGTCTCTAGTTCTGAATGTAGATTCGTGATATATTTTCACACGATGCAATAATTCTTGGCATTGTACCATTTACTAGTCCCACCGAGGATCACGGGGGCATCTACATTTCATACTCTCACACATTACAAGTTCTATTGTTTCATCATTTACTACTTCTACTTTCTAGCACATTACTTTCCATTGATCTATACACACTTTGATGTACTTTCTATCTTTCTAGCATGCTAATGGGTGCTTCATGTGTAACATTTTATTTACAAGAATATTTACAACCATGGTTATCTGATACACTTTTCTTGCCATTGTTTGCTATTATATGTTATTGCTTATGGGCTATGACCTTTGTCTTGTATGCTCATTGTATACTTTTGGCCGCTTCGGCCCCAATTTTCTTGTGACATTGTGAGCGATGTCCCGTGTATGAAACCCACTTTTCACGGTCTAGTTTGTTTGCACACTTGCTTGTTACATTATCTTCTATTACATGCTTGCTAATTTTTCTAATAACACATGTTACTAGCCACTTTGTTTGCATATGCCTTGGTATCTACCATGTATGTCCCCTACCCCCTGTAGGTGTTAACTTCAGACCAATATCAAGTCTTCTCCTTTGGGCTGTATTTCTCCTAGCGATGCTCACATGCATCCAAAATGAGGGGGGAATATATTGAGTGAATAACTATAACCTACAAAAACTAAGAGCTATAACACAAGACATTACAATACAGAAAAAAACACATGTTACGGTCACACAAATGCCTCAGAATCTGACTTGGGTTAGAAACACACCACAAACACCAACACCCAAAATTAGATAATAGCACCTAGGCACTTGTGTCCTCCCTTGGGTGTTAATGTCTTGGGGGAACACACAATTAGCTTATCAGATTAGCACATTCTATAGAAGCCTTCAGAGTAGTTTCATAGTTACAGGCATATTCCTTCAGTTATAACATTCATTTAATCTGCTGCTATCTATTTCAATTGGAACAATCAGGACAACATGAACAAATTAGGGACGCACCATCTACAGTGGTGATTATCAGGTAGAGTCATGAAAGGAGAGTAACACTATACCTCTCTCCCCAACAATCGCTTTTGGCGTGAGATCATCCAAAAAACTTGTTCTTGACTTGAGATCATCCAAAAAACTCGCACTTGGCATGAGATTTCCCAAAAAATCCCTCTTGGGATGAGATCGCCCAAAAAATTAACTCTTCATAGAATTTTAGGACATATTTATATCCTTTTCACTCTTTTACATCAAATGCACACTTTCCTTTACTACTAATTTTACACACTTTTACATACTTTTGCATACTTTATTCAAATTTATCATATACAGGACTTTGACTACTCCTTTTGCTCTTCTTTTACAAGTTCATCCTAAATACACAACAAGAAGCAAACTATAACAAAAAATACAAGCACAACTAAAGATACAAACAACACATACACTTCACCCCAAGGGTCACTTTCCTTTCCTAGTCTCCATGCTTCACTTTGTAGTCATTCCACACTTCACTTGTACACTCAGCACACTATTTGCCACACTCTCTACATGATCATAAGGTACACATATTTTATCTAATTTATGTTATTGACTATTCACTCAACAACATAAAAGTGGGGGAAAATGAAGACAAAAAATCACACACTTGGGTACATTTATAGGTCCTAAAAGCATGCTAGCATTTAGTGATTCATAAGAAAGAAAAATAGTAATTGACATCTATCTTTGGCCTCTTTGCTTTGTTTCTTGTTTTCTCTTTTTTATTACACACCCTATAGTCTAGTCCAGGTTTAATTGATTTATCTTTTATGGTTTTAGACACTAGCTCCTAGTCAGGACAGAAGCACTTAGGTTCCCTTGTCCCCTTTGGTCGCCCTTGACCCTTTTCCACCATATTCACTCTTTTTGGGTCTATTTTATCTTTTGGGCATATTTTTCACTTATGGGTTAGCCTTCCAGTTGTCAATTATGAAATTTAAATATGGGAATCATATAAATACATAGTAATGTGTTCAAAATAAAGGACCAACCACTAAACATTACTATCATCACCTAAGCTTGCATCCAAAATGCACCTAAAGCACTATAAAGCATCCATCTAATATCCATTCAAGGGAAAAGGGATGCAAAAACTCTGCATATACAACATAGGAAGGGGAAGTTCATTTTTCCATCCACATATTCTATTACATTGTTACATTTAACTACAACCTGCTATTAAGTGCAACTTTCACAAGGGCATCCTAGGGCAAAATTCGTACACACACTCACATGAACTACATGGAGTCTGAGATGTAGTGCAAAATTCAATTATAAGTTCACTATTGGGGTGACCTTCGAGGTCAGTCTAACTCCCCATATTGTATCTTTCTTTTAGGTTTGGTGTGGTTTGTGGGCTTGTGCAGGTGAATTCTTCTTTTACAGGTTATAGGTACCCTCAATGATCATTGTGCTACTATCAAACAATAAAAAAGAAGCAATAACAAATACCCTATTACACTGTAAAAATCAAATTCCAACCATTTTTTTAGTCATGGGTGCTTAGTAGTAGTCTCCAACGCCCAAACACCCTTGTCATTATGTAGGCGCCCATGTCTAACTTTTTTCCGTGGATTCCCATTTTTTTTGTGAGTAATAATGACACTCTTCCCAGTTTGTTCATCATTTTTCCAGTCCATATTGGGTCCAAGTAAAGCATAAAATAGATAAGTCCTCTCTCCTTCTTCTTTTCTTAGGGTTTCAAGTATTACATCTTAGATTTCTTGTGTCAATTTTGTATTTTATCATTTAGTATCGTATATGACTTTGCAATAAATATATTTTATTCAAATTAATTAAATTAAATGAGTAAGATTGGGTGTGTTGGAAATAGTGGAAAAAGTAAGTGCAAACATAAAGATCAATATGTGAGTCAAAAGATGTGTAACATATGTAATGTTAGGAGGCACATCAAGAGAAATGGTAAGGGATGGAGGGTGAGACACAAGACTCTTCAGAAGTAATAGGTGTAATTTGGGAAGATCAAATATAATAAAGTAATATGAATTAGCCCCTATGGCCATAGAAAAAAATGTGGAAAGAGGGGAATTGATTTCCCCATGGATTTAATAAGATAAGGTGCAACCATAGTAAATGAATTATGCATAGAATCTTGGAAAGTGAAAGAATTAGGAATCATTTTCAAATCAACATATAATGCTCTAACTTGTGATGAGGAAGGTGCAAAGAGAGATATAAAATTGGAACCACTACACCTATGATCAATAGAAGTGTATCGAGAATGAGACATAATGGGAGGAGTATCATGGGTTCTAATACAAAATTGATCTTGTAAATCAGTAGCACTAGGGTGTATCCCATGAGGAGAAGGATGTGCAATGTAGGTAATGTCATCAATAACATATATGAGGATAATATCACAAGGAGTAACAACATGAGGTGTGGAATATACTGTAACAGAAACCATGGAAGAAGGTGTAATAAGGGCATGGGTAGAAAGAAATGTATGTATAGTATGTAATCAAGGATGGCCTATATGGATAATAGAATGGACATCATGAGGCATAACGTGACATAGAACATCAATAGTGCAAGATCACACAGTAAGGGGAAGAGAGATTATGCCCAATAATTTCTTAGGTGTATCATCAAAGCCACATATACAAAGAGTGCATGGATTGAGATGAGTAGCAGAAAGTCCTATTTGATGGAGAAAGGACAAAGTGCATATATTAATATTATATCCAAGATCAACTAGGACACACTTAACAAGGATATTATGAAGTTGAACTTGGATATAAAATGGGAAAGTATTGGAATCAAAGGTATGTGAAGCCATGAAAAATTTGATAATGGGAATATAAGGAACAAGTTCACCAAATGATTTAATAAAACTTAAATCTATGTAAGGGCGCGACTAATAAGGTAAATATAATGATATTCAAGCAATATATAGCTATAGAAATACAAACAATATTAATATATATGGTTTTTAGAATGACTCAACTTGCATTCGTAGGTTTGAATTGATTTTGGGCTCGTGATTTATCTAGAAATGATAATTCTAAACTTTGTAATGTGAAGATATCAAGGATAGAAGCACCTGGGATAGGACACAACTGTATGGGAAATCACATCTATTATAGGTGCTAGTGTCTACAGAATAGCTTAGGTCATGGTTCATTCTATGTGGCTTCTTATTCATTATAGGCCACGTCAGGTTCACTACAATTCTACTTAGTCACACCTGTACCTATAAAAGAAACCGTAGTTACCTGCACAATACTCAAGTGCACATTAGATGAAAAAATAAGGTATATTTTTGAGTCAGACTGACCTCGAAGATCACCCCATATGATTGTCACCAAGCATTGCACTACATTTCAAAATCAATGTAGTTTTGGTGTGTGTGTGTCCCTTGAGCTAGGTTTACCTAGTGCCAGTGGCACAAATAATAATGGGCTATAACTATTTTTCCCTGATGCAAAATGTGTGGCATGTAATTTAGAATATCTCTCCCTATACAATGAAGAATGCAATCCAAAATGTAGTCCTTTGATGTAGTATATAGAAAATATTAGCTCCTTATACTAGTATGTGCCTCTTGAAATGTTTCCCCCCTAATGGAGTTAAATAAGTCAAGTATATATATGATTCCTTCATTTAAGTTTCGTCATTAAGAAGTGAAAGGCCTACCTAGGGTGATAAACAAAGACAAGAAAGAAGTGACATACGAAAAATTAGAAAAGAGAGAAAGTGGAAAGAAGATCCCAGAGGGGACAACAATACCCAAAAACTCATGTCCCTGATGGGCGTTTTTGTACAGGGCACTCAAATGTTAAAAAAATGAAATTTGAGCTGAGAAATATGTCACCTAGTATGTAAAATTGTAAGGTGTAAGTATAAAAGCAACACGCAATAAAGATATGAAAGATAAAAGCAATTTCAAAGAAAAATAAGTGTTGTTATTGACTAGTTCTCTTCCTTAGGAATTGTGCATATAAATGCAATATTTATAGGCTAGATATGCATAGCAAGTGCATGAATTTAGTGATCACAAATATTTGGGTGATGATGTAGGGAAAAAATATATCTAATAAATGATATTTTGTGTGGTTGAATCATGTTCTCAATCCTACTATAGTTCTTGCATCTAATTTGGTAATGGTATGGATAAGACACATGGGGGAATATTGGTCCTTATATGTATGGAAAAGTGAATCCTCAATCACATTTACTTCCCCTTACTATAAGTGATCTCATAGTCATAACCCATGAGTTTGGTGACCCGTATTTGTTGAGATGGAGAGGAGAGTTGTTGTATCATGAGGTATTTAAGATTGTGGTGATTTATTTTGATATACAAATATTTAATTACCAAGTATGGTGACAACTTGAAGATTTCATGTAATATCACCATCATTTCCTTATTATAGGTGTAGAATACTAAATTATTACCAAAGAGTGACTTACCCAAATAAGGCCTTAATTGGTGAAAGCAATGGGATGACCTTCTTGGAGGAGGACGATACTGACTAAATTGATACAAACATCACTTTAATACTGAATGTATTGGAAAAATATGCCATGAATAAAATATGTTGTCTACACATAGCCTATTTTAGTACCTCAAATGTATGCTCCACTGCTTTAGTCCATAAAGGAAACCTTTTTTAGCCTAGCATTTTATGGGGATAGATTTTTCCATAGTTCTTGACAAATTTTCTATAGTACCTAGTGAGACCTAAAAATGCATGAAGGCTTTTGAGTGTTTGGTTTTGGGCAATTTTTCATTGCATTGATTTTTTTGGGTCAACTTAGACACCTGCTGTAAAGACAATATTCTTTGAGGTACTTAACTTCCTTTTATCCAAAGAAGCATTTGGAATGTTTTACACATAACTAATTATCAAAGATAAGTTATAATGCCATGTCAATGTGTTGTAACTTCTCATCCTAGGTTTTGTTATAGATTAAGATGTCATTAAAGAATACTAGATGAATTTATGAAGGGTCAAAAGAGTTTTTTGATCAATCCTTAGAATGTTGATAGGGAATTGGTGATGCAAACATGGTTACAGATCCCAATAAAGAAATACCTTAAACCACCTAACCCTCATATATCTGCACACACACATATGTATGTATGTATATAATAGATGTATGTGAACACAAAATAGAAACAAAACACACCAAAAAGTTAATAATTTAACTCAGAGGAATAACACACACAAACAATCACCTGTGATGCAACCTCAATGATACATTTATAAAACAATAATAAACCTAAGTGTACACTGAGACTAGATATATCACTCGTGAGCTCAACCCTCATTGATCCTATGAACCTTTCCCAAGGTAATTAGGCTTTTTTTTATATAGGCATGCACGAAACCCAAATGTTACATCAAATTTATCTACACACTACCACTAGAGTCTTAAAAATTTAGGATGTCACATGACAAGGTATAAAGGACCCATCACAAGACTCAAGGCATAACCAATTAGCTTAACAAAAATCCTAGTGTTTACACCCTTATTAGATTAAGAATCTAGATTAGTGTGCGTAGACAGTCAAATTTGGTAATTCTTTTCTTTGACACTTCTAGTCTTGACATTGCTCTCTTTCTCGAACAAGTGCACTTTACCCATTCTCATCCAATACATCCCTAGGTCTTTTGTCTAGCTTGCTTAATCATATACACTCATTTGTCGACAATTTTTGTAAATTTAATGTATGAAACCAAACAAGAATGTCAGCTTCCAAACTTCACACTACAGGTTATCCCTCATGGGTAAAAAATGTACAATAGGGGAAGAAACATCCATACAGTCCTAACCCTAGTGTACGATTTTAACCTTCCTCACTTTAGTCCCAAAATTTCTATTGCACATTATTATTTGGGTCACTTAATCCTCCTCAATCAAACTTTGTAATTTAAATCACCTTTGGAAGCATATATAAGCAAGTGAAACTCAACTCAACTCATTTGTAACATAACACTCTTATGGAATCCTATTATAAAGCTAGCACAAAATGCACCCAAAGCTCCCTACACTATGTAAATAACTCTACAAATTCTGTAAAGTAACCCTATCTACATGTTTAAAATTCCCACTAGGTATATTGGAATGCTTCCCACTTTTGGAAGCACTCAAAGTCACTCACTCAAGTAGATTGGAAAGAGAGAAACTCAGTTCAAGCTTTATCAAAGGAAGGATGTCAAATTTGATTTTACTACAACTAGATATCACATGCTAGGTGGAGAACGACGTACGGTTTAAGGCCTTTTTATAGTATTGACAATATCGGTGGTGTAAGAGGACACTATGCAATATTTTGATCAGTTTGCACAACATAATTCACACAATAATAATATATTCTACATTACGTTCTATGCTGTGTATTACATGTTTATATAGGAAAGGACATTTCTTATTATCAAGAAGGTTGTTCAACAACTCTCCCATATACGCGAGTTAGTTGAAAAACTCAACTCACATAACACACACACACACACACACACACACCTACTAACTTACCCATTGTAAATACTAATTCTTAACATTTCACCCTTAGTGTTTACATGGGAAGAAAACAAATCCTTAGAACTAGAAACATAAGCATATGCTACTGCATAATTTTAGGTCTACATACTATCATTTGGATCGTGTTGTCTGGATCTTGCTGCACATGATCACCCTCTTCATCACAGTGAACCCATCATCGGATGATCACATTTCCACCAATACACCTACATACGAGAACTCAATAGTTCTCACTTTCACTTCCAGTGAATGCTCTTTCACCGGCTGATCGATGAAGAATTCTGACAGTCAGAGACTCTCAGCACTCATAGGATCACTACAGTCAACTACCCTCATATAAAACTGTTCTCAACATATACAATGCACGTTATCCTCATTTCAATATTTATCAGGGAATGAATGCCTTTTTCTTTTTGCACACACCACTCAAATAAAACAACTGAAATAATATAAAAAGTTCCACCAAATCATAATGCAGCCTCGTCGTTGGTGACAGACAAGAGGCACTTATCACCGTCCTTCCTCCGTTGCCTCTGAAATCCAATTGACGGGCTATAAATTCAACTAAATAAATCTATAAATCTCAATGGTTTCCACATTGTTTATTTTATCTCCCCCTAAATGTAAAGCCAATTTTTTATTTTAGGACGTCGGGTTACATTGCAAATGTGTATGTGAGGAATTTTTTTAATAATTTTCACAAATTGTTGACAAATACAAAACAATGTTCTTGTTTTCACAATGACACTTATGTTTTTGATGACATTGATTGACAAAAAATAAATTGTAACATAGAATTGTTATGATAAGGTGACACTTTGAACAAAGACACAAATATTGAAGATATAATGACAAACCTGACAAACTTTTCAATGACAATAAAACTATGTTTTGACTGAAACTAATAACTAGAGACATATAATATTAAAAAATAATTGATTTGAATTACAATAAAATCATATGACTATAGAATTATAAAGTGACATTGAACAATTTTCCTCTCTTTTCTTTTAACAATAACTAAACAACCTAAAACTAAATACACTTGTATAAAAAATCTTAACACTTTGTTTTATTCTTATCACCATGAATGACCCAATTTAGTTGACTTAACTAAAATAATTAAAACATAATGTGCTTACTTTTCCCATATTAATCCTTTAAAAAAAAGGAAAAAACCTCAAAACTTTATTTTCCTATATAATTACGCAGGAGGCGTGGCTACTATGAACTAGATCTCTTACGACTACGGCCTCCAGCTTGACCAGCTTAACGTGCTTGCCTCCTGCTTGACCTTCTACCACTACGTTCACCTGCTTGATGTGCCAGTGTGCAGGTTTCTGTCATCCATCTCTGCCACCGTTGTCCTCATTCTGATCTGACACCTGTACACCCTTAACTCGATCTAAGTTACAGTTGAGCAAAAAGTGGGTAACGCAGTCATTTTGATCATTTTGATCATTCTTCGTTCGAGCTTGCATGTCTGGATATTATGGCCTGGAAAATCTATTTTTTGGTTATTCTCAGCTATGGCCGCTGCTTTTCTTTCCGAAAAAACTATATATCTTCTGGTTCTATTCGTGGTCGAGCCATTAGAGTTCTGTATTTTCAATGTTTTGAGATTGCGCGACCTTAAAAACAACTATGCTAGCATACTCCCTGCCTGTGCCAAAATAGGATCTTTGAAACAGGGTATGGACAAAGAGTGCAGATGACATTAAACACTCGTTCTTAAATTGAATCCGATATTAATCTCTGTGAATCTGTTTGCAATACAAAGGGCTCACCAAGGCACGGAGGATTTAATGAGGAAGGAATCACTTATTACAATAATCTCATAAATGAGCTCATTAAGAATGGTATTGTAGCTTATTCCCTGCACATTATTTAGAGATTAATGCTCTCCTTGTTTACACTCATATATCATTGGTGGATGAAATGGTTGCAGGCAGTGAGCCTTTTGTGACGTTGTATCATTGGGACTTGCCACAAGCTCTGGAGGATGAGTATGGAAAATTTATTTCTTCCAAAGTCGTGTAAGATGCATCCAAACTTTCTGCTTTCAACTTATTATCTTCAATTTTGAACTGAAACATTGTATTTCTTTCTTGTTCTGTCAGGGAGGATTTTTCTTTATTTGCAGAAAAATGTTTTGAAGAATTTGGAGACCGTGTTAAGTATTGGGTAACCATAAATGAGCCGCTTATCTTCTCGAGTTATGGTTATGACAAAGGACTCCATGCACCAGGGCGGTGTTCCCCTTCATTTGGGAACTGCACAGCGGGAAACAGTGCAACAGAACCTTACATTGTGGCTCACAATTTGCTCCTGGCTCACAGTGCGGTAGCAAAGATATACAGAATCAAATACCAGGTAAAATTATGAATATTCCTTAAAGTTTATTTTACTTTTGAGTTTGGAATCTGTCTAAAACAACAATAAATACTATTTTCCTAAATTCTCTTTCAAAATGTTTTTATCTCAGACATTTCCATACATTCCTGATCTGATTAATGAATGCATTTTGAAAAGAAGTGTGAACCCTACTCCTTTCTTCTTTCCCAAGCATGGCTTGGTTCTTCTTTTCCATTAAAATGGATTTGAGTAATGGGATCAGAAACATCAGACAAAAATATTTTGATCACCATAGTTTAGAAGAATTTCATTCTCTTATGGTGATGTTTGAAATCTTTAATGAGTCTGCCCAAAAAAAAAAACTTGTTTGTAATAGATACAAAAGAATCATATTCATTTGTGAAGAATCTTATTTATTTATATATTGAGTTCTCTATGGTTACATATAACCAGCAAGTACAAAGTGGTGGGTCCACTCTCTCCACCAACATTAAAATCTATACTAAGAACTATTAAATATAAAAAAGTTACTATTGGTGATTGTATCTATTTAACTGTAAGGAGATTACAAAATGAACAAAAGAGTCAAGTAATATTTAAGTTACCGCCTCTAAGGAGTCTTTTTTATCCTTTGTTGTGGCTTCTTAAGTCGTGAGACATGTTTAACTGGTGTCGCGGCAAGAACATTTGGTACATTGAATTGCCACAGAAGATCTGCTTCTGAGGAATCACTGGTCTGATAATCATCCTTGCTTCTTTACAAGTCAACTATAAAATACCTGTACTTGTACTGTTTTCGTCTATGAACTGGTTCAAACTTGATTTTGTGTTTAAGGGTTTGAATATGGCTTTGAGATCCATATTTTTTAATAGTCCTTTTAACTGGTGTTGCATCATAGTTTCCCCTGGCTCAAGGGTTTACTATTTCCTTTCCCAGGTTGTGGTGTTGATGTATGGCTTTGTTTTTGCATACTCAACCATTATTTCTACAATTTGGGCATTGTGTTTTATTTTTTCTTTTGGTTCTCTGAGTATTGCTTATTTACCCAAATGAATCTAGCCATGGCTCTATTTTGGAAATGAGTTTGAGCCCGTCTTGGCATGTCGCTGAAAGTTGTGAACTATGTATTGTAAATCCGGGCTCACCTTGGATAATTCGCGAGCTCTTCCTCAACCTAAGGTCTCCATCTTGCATTTTTGCCTCGTTGTTCGGTCAAGCTATTTGCTTGTCCATGGATTCAACATGTTGTGACTTGTGATTCAAACCTTTCCCCCTTTGTTGCTATGTACTAAAATCTTTCAGAGCTTGGTTTCAAACTTTCATGATATTTCTCTCCCAGTAATGTTACTCTATTGACATCTTGAGTAGTTTGATATGTTATTTTGTGTTCCTTAGACCTATTTTGTTCTTATACACATCACATAGTTGACATTATATTTGCAAAAACATGTTTTACCTTCAAAATACTCAATGAATCGATTGTTAATACCTCTTATCTCTTTTGCATTCATTTTGATAGCTTTCATTTGAAAGTTTTATGTATGGTTCTTAGTAGAACTCTGTTTTAACTAAAAAATGCACTTTCATGTGAATGTATGGCTACAAATTTTAAAGAAAAAGTAGTTTTCTGCCCTAGAAGCACATGTATCTCTTGAAGGCTCAATTTAGTGAATCTTAATATTCTTCGATTTATGAGAGGATTACGTTTACATCATCCTTACTTGAATGTCAAATTGATTTAATTCTACAATCATGTTGATGGAACTAGGTAATTTATTTGAAATTTTCTCACGACCTTGTAAACATGCCACAAAAGTAGAGATAATTCTTTGCACCTGCAATGTCTTGATTTTGTCCTTATTTTCCATATTGTTATCCATCTAGAATCTGAAACTTCATGTAACTAAGGAATGAACATATGAACAATATCTTCCTTTTAAGGCTGGAAGTGCATTTCTAAATATCTATTATAGCATCTTCCTTGCAAAATATGTTTTATTTTGATTGGAAAGAACTCTGTAAAACTTAAATATGATATAGATCATTAAATTCATTTTTAGTTGATGTTTAAATACATGCCTTGGTTGCATGATTCTCCTTGAAATCTGAAAATCTAGAACTTAAATGGTACATGGCAGCCATAGAAGGAATTTCAAATAAATTTTAAAGTTGTTCTTCGAACATTTTCTTTTCATAACGATTATACTTTCTTTGTAATCCATTGCAACCCTGGTTGTATACCACCTGCTGAAAATCCATTATATTGATGAAATTTTGCTTCATGGTGAAGTGAATCCAGTGAAGCATTATGTTTTAAGCAACAAATCTTGGACATTGGTATTGAAGGTTGGCATGTCCTGCGAAGGTTGTGTTGAAGCTGTAAAGAGGGTACTGAACAAAATGGAAGGTACCGCTAAGATCGTATGATTTTCATATGGTTTTTTAGCCACAAGTTTAGAAAAAAAAATTGGGACAAAATCATTTTGACAAAGTCAACTTTTTTTCTTGAATGTTGAATAGAGCATGTTTTGTATGCCCCACATAACAGAATCACAATTCAATGTCTCCCTATGCATAGTAGGCCCATGAGGAGTAGTGTGTTGTGACTCATCACAATATAATTTACTTGCATTATGATATTCTAATCAAGAAATATTGAGGTTGATTGCAGGGTTTGAATCAATATATGATGTGAACTTTAAAGATAAAAAAGTGACAGTGAAAGGGAATGTAAATCCGAGGTAGTTCTGCAAACCATCACTAACACTGGTAAGGACACAAGCTTCTATCTAGAGGAAGGGAAGGAAGCTTCTAAGTAATAGTAGACAAGTTCCATTTGATGAGTGAATATGTTGTATCAGAGCCTATATCCCCTATCAATCGTGAGGCACTTTTAGGATACATTTGTAATAAATTTGGTGACCTTGGTCTTAACTAAAGTTTACAGAACCTATACTTTGTACACTTTTAATATTAAATATGTATCCTTTTGACTATATCTAAGGTTTTTGAATCCATCTCTAGCTAAGTTGTCTATGATAATTGATCTTTTAACATGCCTGAAATTTTTGTATTAAAGTGTCATACCCTTAGAGATTAGCATACATAATCCATGAATTTGATTGCTTAAGAATTTGGTTTTCCATGCCATTTTTGTCGGTCTTCCTGCATTTAAGACGTGATTGGAAAAGAATCCTTGAAATTTGCCATCTAATTCCCGTAACAAAAGTGCTCGCAAGAATCCAGTTATATTTTTTGTTGAATTCCGTGAGAGGAGTCCAACAAAAATAGGGTGAGAGCTGGATTTATTATGCAGACTAGTAGTGAGGAAGGTATTGAGATGCACATCAAGTGTTTGACAAAATGCCTAATAGAAATGAGCTTTTTTGAAACATTATGATTGGAGTGTTTGACTTTGGTGTTTAATTGGAGTCTGTTAGTTTCTCAGCCTAGGGATATTGTACCAAGTGAGGTAGAGAGGATATTAAGAGGTCTAGACACAGGGAAATGAACCATTCCCATGTTAGTTTGTGGGAGTTTGTAACATGTTTAAGGAGGTATTAATGACCAATTTTAGTGTAACTTATTGCTTTAGGATATATTACCATTGTAGACAACACAAACATGAGTATGAAGGTAAACATTAATTCAACAAGTAGGTATTCATTTCCATTATAGTCAGTCGAAACAAAACATCGATATGTAAGTGACGAATAGAATGAAAATGTTGCAATTTATGCTACCTTGTCAAACATCTATGCAGAAGTGTCCATATGGGGTGAACTGGGAAAGCACATATATTCCTCTGACATTAGCGCGTGAAATGATTTAGTAAAACTGTTGTTAATTTGTCATAAGATAACTTAGTGCAACATGGTAGATTTCATCATTAGAGATATTTTGTCAAACATCTACGTAGAAATTTGCATGTGGGGTGAGGTTCAAATGATATGAGATTGATAAAGGATAGCAGTACCTGAATAAATCCAAGATTCAAGAATATTAATAAAAGTGTGATATGTAAAATCCTAGATTATTCACCTGGAGATTGATATTTTTGGCATATTCCAGATAAATGTATTTGAGATATTTGTATTAGTTAGATAAACAATGTAATAACTAGCACAAAAATTCAAAGGATGTATTTTTAAAAATAACAAGAAATATCTGCATCATAGGACTTGTGAATGGTCACACATTATGAGATCTTATGGGGTACAAACCCTCCTAATTCACTTACAATCAGCTAACATGGAATAACTAATGTGAGTAGTGGCTTTATCGACAAGGGAAAAGATAAAGTTGCATTACTATTATCCTTCTTCAATACAAGAGAACATTGTCCATAAAAACATCAGCATGTGAAATGATTTAGTAAAACTATTGTTAATTTGTCATAAGATAACTTAGTGCAACATGGCATATTTTATCGATAGAGATATCTTGTCAAACAACTACGCAGAAATGTGCATGTGGGGTGAGGTTCAACTGAGAGGAGATTGATAAAGGATAGCAGTACCTGAATAAATCCAAGATTCGAGAATATTAATAAAAGTGTGATATGTAAAAGCCTATATTTTTCACCAGGAGATTGATATTTTTGGCATATGCCAGATAAATGTGTTTGAGATATTTCTATTAGTTAGATAAACAGTGTAATAACTAGCACATAAATTCAAAGGATGTCTTTTTAAAAATAACAAGAAATATCTGCATCATAGGATAATGTTTGAGGATAAAATTGCTTGCCACTTAAGTCTTTTTTATTTGGACACCTCGATACAAGTTTTCCAAGATAACTTACCAAGGTGCATGAAAACAATAAACACTCAAAGAAGAGGTACATGGACAACTACTGGTTAATAGAAATAGTTTGGTCATGGGCCTATAAAAAGTGTAGGAAAGGGAAACCATGGAAACAACGGAAAAAACAAGCTATAGTTAGAGTATTTCCCCGGATAGTAACCACCCCTACTGTTGGTTCGCCTACATACACATTTTTTTTCTTAACGGAACTCATTTTGTAAAATGCTTTCCATTGTATTACATCTGACATTGGTACATGCCCAGAAACACTCAAGCCTCAGTGGGCTGCCTTCTCTCCAACCTACCAGGCATGGCACGTACATCGTTTAACACCCTGCCAACCTGTTGCCAGTCTAACAACTAGCTCTGATAGTTCCCTCAATGAACCCACCCAAAATCAAATGGACAAGTGGGAGGTGTTCTCTGGCTTACTTCCTATATGTATTATAGACATAAGTGACCTAGACATTCTTGGTAAGCGTGATTTTGACGTGTCACACAACTGGCCAAAAGTTATTGTTAGTAACCAGTTACATGAAACATGGAGGGATTTCATAGAAACTACCTGCTCGATCACTTAAATAATTGCACCAGTTTTCCTATCTCCTGTAAATGGCTACATCTTATCGGCATAACAAAAATATGAGTTACAAAGAATTGTAACCCATGTAAATGCAGTGTCACACATTGCTCCATTATACATGATAATTCAAGGAACAACAGGGACTGGTAGATCACATCTAATTCAAGAGATTTCAAGATCATTCCACCCATGCACCAACCTTCGTGGCAGTAGCCTACTCCTACTAGATCGAACATGACTTGCAACATTCAACATCTCTGGCATAACAATACACACTTGCCTAGACATACCAATAGATGAAGTTACCCCTCTTCGAGGTCAAACACTAGCTACATTTCAACAGGCCATGGTAGATCTGGAATACATACTAATAGATGAAATGAGATTTATCGGGCCTAAACTGCTAAACAATATAAACAACTACCCACATGAAGCATTCCCCACCTATAAATGCAAGATTTTCGGAGGTCATTCTGTTATTCTGGTTGGAGACCTAGCTCAATTACCTCTAATTAAATATACTCAACGGTACATTCTTGGCACCTACGGTCACACGTTATGGTCACTTTTTAGGAATACAATCATGCTTACTATTAACTTCTAGCAAAAAGGTACTAATCCTTCCCAACACATCTTCCGAGAACTACTACAAAATGTCAAAAACGCAGTTGCTACAGAACATGACTAGAATCTACTGATGTCAAGGACCCCTACATACATCACTCCTGCAGAACATGCAACATTCTGGGACGCAGTACACATTTACGCAACAAACGTGTTAGTAACACTACATAACAAATATATGATGCGATCTCTCAACATGCCGTTGCAATAGCTAAAGCTGAACAATCATGGGAAACCGACCCAGGGCATAGCACCAACACATAATGAGAGAGTAACATATTACTTTGTGAAGGCGAACAAACAATGTTGACAACAAATATTTGGGTGCAAACTGGCCTTGTTAATGGTACATAAGGACAAATCATCACTATGTTGTATGAGCAAGCAACCACCCCAACAAGCTTGCCCCTTGTATGTGGCTGTCAACTTCCCAAGGTACAAAGGCCCAGCCTAGGATCTGATCCACCCAACATACATTCTAGTGCCCCCCATAACTAGAAGCAACAACTGATAATTGCCCTTAAAAATGGTATGGGTCCTTACTATTCACAATGCACAAGGATTGACTCTTGATAAAGCTACCATCGACATTGGGCGCAAAGAATGACAAGGACTGACCTTTACATCCTTATCCTGAGTCTGCATCCTTAATGACCTCTGCATTTTCTCAGCCTTCTCATACACATGCTACAAGCATCTACAGGAAGAAAAACATGATGTACTCTGATTAAAAGTAGAAGCCCGATTACAACACATCCTACCTTTTCCCACCACATAGGTCTTTACTAACATTACGATTCACAATTACTTACACTATCTTCTTATACACGTTTATCACCCCAATCTAACACACTCACCATTCATTATGTACCTAGGAGAAGGAAAATGTACCTTGATTAAATCTAGTAGAATGCAACGGGAGGGTGAAGTTCATTCTCAGAATGGACTTATTAGCTAAAAAATAAAAAAAAATAAGATCCCACAATGCACATATTTTGAGGTTGAATATGCACTTGCATTAGACATGAACCCCACAATGACAGTCACCAATAAATGGAATGCATTCAAGGTTATTTGTTACTACAAAGCACAAGCTCTCTAAAAACACCGAAGTGTTGATAAAAAGCTTAACAAAAATAGTTTTTAGTTCTGGGAAAACTTCACAATGAAATTCAAAGCCTAAGAAGATGATTTTTTTGTCTCTTTATTACATAACAGGACTCCAAGACAAAATGCATAACATGCTTCCAACTTCAACTTGTTCATATATATAAGTTTGAGAAAAAAAACAACTTTGAAATATCCTGATCCACTCTTATTACAATAAAAACTTAACGTGTAATACACTCAAATAATTAATTAGATATGTAACTCTCCATCTGGAATCCATTTCTTCATAGTCCATTGTCTTATTGCTACCTTCGAAATTTGGAATCCATAAACCTTGCATACAAGAAAAACAAAGTACAACTTCCCAATAATAAAATCCACCATTCATGTTTCTCAAACTCTTTTCAGGAAGACAAATGTTCTTTTCCTAAGTACTAAAAAAATTTCATTTAGAGAAAGCTCACCTATGTCTTAGACAAGATCTAAACATCATATACTAAATAATCTCTACCTTTAAAGCAACAATCACATTAGAACCTAAAAATGCCTTACAAGCCTGATTTTCTTGTATTTCATACGCTTTTGTGAGAGTTCTCAAAAATAACCTAATGCATCTCACTTCTCTTTTACTAGATACATGTTGAATATAACCATTCTACAACCATAATTTCATTACCAATATCAAATTTGCCTATACAAACAAAATTAAAATTAGCTAGCAATATCTCCACACTTACCATAGAAAAGGCACACTACAAACATAAGTCCATGATGCATAACTTATGGAAATAATAACACAAATGAATATTTTTCCTTGTAAGCAACAAGTACACTAATTAGCAAGTAAACGACACAATTAGGTAAAAAATGTAAAATAATCAAAACACTGAGTTATACCTTAAAGCATGGAATGCCCTTATTAGTTTACACAAACACATCTACCACCCCAGAATACATGCAATAGAACACATTTTCCATAGACACATGATGCACGTAAGAGAAAAATAGTAGCATCCCCCTCCCCAATTCGTCATTTCAAGACAAAAACAGAACCTCTTTTTTGCCAACTGCCCAACTCACGGCGTAATCTTGCTCCACTTGGAGCGACCACTAGTTAACATACCATGAGGAGATGGTTTGGAAGAAAGATGTTGAATTTGGGAGGATAATGAGTCTAAGATGAATTCTACGCAGTATAAATAAACACAATGTCGATCCCTGATCTAAATTTGAGTGCAAGTCTAAGTTTTTAAAGAGGGATAAACACATGACCATGTGGGTCAAAGACATGAAATTTGTTGAGAAATTTTCTAAATAAGACAACCTGTTCAAAAGAAATACTCCTGCATTTGTAAATTTTGCATGGATAGCTCAAAGTAAACAAATGCATTTCTTGTTGATTGGGATGTTGGATAATTCTCAAAACTACCCACTAATTTCTATGACATATGAGATCATATGAGATTCATGGAAGAGCTATTGAGATCTTCAAGAAAACATGTGAAGACCAAGAAGCACCAAAAATGTGTAAATAGAAGACTAAGATCAGATTTGGATAACAGTGAACCATAAGCAGATTGAATTTTTACTGTTATGCTATGTGAAAGTTGTTCATGTCCACTATATATTAATGTGGAACACTGCAAAGAAGATTCCCTCAAAGAATATTGGAAAGTGGAAATGATGACAGTAGAAGTTACTTGCAAGGAACAATATGCCAGTGCGTGTAAAGTGTAGTTGTAAAAGGTGAATCTGAATGCAAAAAATTTGAACATGTATATAATGAATCTGAGGCAAAGAACAATGTAATAAAAACATTCATGCATTTGATACAAATATGAAGTTGAAAAGTCCAATCGATACTTGAACAAATTTGTGAGAGAGAGATCGCTTATGCCATGTCTGGTGTCACATCTCCACGAATGACGTCCATACTAAAAATTGTTTAGCAATAAATAATTTCACGAGTTGGTGCAATAGTGTAGTGGATCTACCCCTCGGCTATATTCACAACTCCATAATTTTCCAAGATTTGGATCAATTTGCATAACACAATTCACACAATAATAATATATTCTACATTGTGTTCTATGCTATGTATTACATGTTTATATACGACATGACATTTCCTATTATCAAGGAGGTTGTTCAAGAACTCTCCCATATACATGAGTTGGTTGAAAAATTCCACTCTCACTCAGGGCTGGAATTTGACGGTCACCCCTGCCTGTCACAAGGAAATTTCATGACGGTTTCATGATATAGTTACCTTTCAATTTACGTTTTTAGTAAAATTTTAAATTGTCAAAAAATCTTAATTGATATATATCATTTTTAAATAATTTTAGGATGATAAATATATTTATAAATTAAATTTAGTAATTAAATTATAAACTCATTAAATGAGACTGATAAATCCAAGGAGGGCATTATTTAATAATTTGAATAACAAAAAATATTGATTTCAAGGAGGGCATTTTTCAAAAATATATCTAAAAACCCAAGCCATTTTTTACCATGACAAGTTTCGAAGGAAATATCCTTGATTTCAGTCTAGCTTCAAAGCTATTGAAAAGAAAGGACATATGCAATCTAAATCTATGATTTGTCGATAAACATGTATGTCTGCAAGGCTTAATCAACCAATTCTTCCGTGGTGGCAAAAATGATACTGGAAAAGATCTCAGGTATTTAGAAAAATTGGTTCATGTTCTTGTTCAGAGATAAAAAAGTTGCCTTCAAGAGTAGATGATGAGATGAATACGTCACATAAATATCTTTATATATTTTGTAAAACCCAACTGAAATATCTTTGTCTCTCTACTGAAGGCCCAATTTTTCCTCTAGGTTACAGTCCTTGCTTTGAGAAAAATTAAATTGTAATATGTAATAATTCTATGTTATTCAAAATAATAATCATGTACATGTATTGATGTTTGTATCTCAAGCTTCTTCTTGGATGTTTGTAACAAGATTCCTTAAATTTTCCTACAACAATAAAAATTGATATTGAAACTTGCATAAAATTTAAATTGAAACTTGTAGATTGCAATTGGTAATGAAAAAATGAAAATAATTACAATCACAATATCATTGAAATTAGAAACTTATATGTTTTTAGAAAAAAACAAAGACAACGTGTGAACTCTGAGTTTAATAAATTCATTATTCACATAAACTTATTTTAGTTTCTAAATTTAAATTGGGAATTTTTAAAAATCATTATCAATATGATTTATAGAATATTTGTAAAATGAATAGAATCCAATCCAATTTCATATATATATATATATATATATATATATATATATATATATATATATATATAGTAATATACCTTATATATTATATTTGACTATTATGAAATTTTACGGTTTTTAAATAATATAAACTTGCTAAAATACAATTTTATTAAAAAATTACCTGGCTAAATTGACGGGTTTGTTTTTTATTAAATTGTAATTTACGGTTAAAATACCAAAAAATGGTCTACAGACCATCAAATTCCAAGCCTGCTCTCTCTCTCTCTCTCTCTCTCACACACACACACACACACACACACACACACACACACACACATAGTCTTACAACAATAATATATATAATAACTAACCTACAAACTTACCCATTGTAAATATTAATTCTTAACACTCCCACAAACCAACTAATGTTTGTTTCACATGAATTATTATCCATGGTGAGGGATTGAAATATTGAGAAGAGAATTCAAAGCCCCTCGAAGTGTAATCAACGGTGACAGATAAAGAGTGAAAAAGAGATTCAGATAAGTAAAAAACCCAGAAAGTTACAAATCTTAGTTTTGAGAAACTAGAAAATCATACAAAGAGGTCAAGACCATATGAACACCCTTACCCTTACTATATGGTCCTGTCCAAGGAGATTTTTAAGCCACAGTTCTAGTTCTAAGGAATTCTTGGGTCAAGATACCCCATTTTCATCATTCATATCACCTAGATTTACCCATAATCATTCGTAATCAGCTAAGTGCACTCAATCCCATGTATTTATGAGTTTATATTGCATCATGAACATTTTTTGCAAGTATTAATGCCTTATTCTAATATTGAAGGGTTAGTGTCGGAAGTTAATTAGTCATAATAACCTCTTGTACCTCCTATTTCTTTCCTTGTTTGATTATAGTGTAAAAGCCCTAATCAAAACATAAAATTGGTGAAAAAATTTGCACTACTATTACTATTACTATTACTATTACTATGACTACTACTACTACTACTACTAGATCTATTGTTGATATTTTTGCTACTATTATTCTTGTTTCTATTGTTGATCTTGTTGCAAACTATAGTCTCGACCATGTGTATCCTCTTTGTAGGTACATGTTCTTCTTAGTGGCCACCAAATTATCATGTTATGTGTTTGCTACATAGATTATCAAACATGGTTACACATATTTTTTTTGAGTCACATGCTCAAAATATTTATCACATGTGCCTCAAAAGAGGGGGCATTCATTTGAGTATATTCTACACCTATAGAAGAAACAAATAGAATTCTAGGATGAGACACAATAAAGAACAAGAAAAATCACTTAGAAACAACATCAAACATAAAAACTTATAAAAGAAAACTTAGGGTAAAAACATACAGTGATGCAGCCTTGAATTTACCAGATAACTCCATAGACGCACTGACACAACACTCAGCCTAGATCGAGCGCTCACCCGAAGCGCGCAAAGGTACCAAGTCCCTCTTTAGGGTTGATATAGTAGGATGTTAGCATGATGAAGGAAGAAAAATATAGATTCATAATTAATCTATCATTCTATAATGTATGCTACTTTCAGATCTATGAAAGAAAAAACTTTAAACAGTTAGCTTGATGAAGGAAGAAACATATAGATTCATAACTAATCTATCATTATACAATGTATGTTACTTTTAGATCTATGAAAGAACAAGCTTTAAAAACTAAACATGACTGAATCAATAACATGCACTACTCAATTACACACAAGAATGACACCTAGATTTAGCCAATATCTTCCATATATTAATAAACATAAAAATCTCCTTACAATAATGTCAAACAATACTAATGCACATATGGATTTGATACAATAATTCAGTCATATGTGTATATCTCTATACCTTCATACACCCATCTCACACTCCCTCTATTACCTACTATATACCTCACATTAAATATATATATATATATATATATATAGGGTGGGGACTTTCCCTTCGTTGTTTATCTACTCTAAAAATAGGCCACATGCTATCAATAGCCACGCGCCATTCACATGCATAGCCACACATGCAAGTGTGCTATTTATAGGCCTCTTAAAGTTAACTTAAGTGTCAATCCTATTATCAGCTCGTCTCCATGCAAAATTCTTCGATCTGATCCTTCAAAAGATAGAACCATGCATGGTGCGCACACGTCTTTACATTATTGGTGTGTTTCGCATAAGCCATTTTCTAAAAATAGGTTGTCATGCTTGAAATTGGCTAAGTCTTGAATGTTGAATTTGCCTTCTGTGCACGTGAGTTCTTCCTATCCTTTTGTGCCCTTAATCCCGATCCTTTTCTCTTACGTGGACTCCTTGTGTATTCTCTAACAAGTATTCTCTGATCAACATTACCCCACACCAATCTCATTATCGTCCTAAAAATGGGAATTCCTCCAAAAATTGAAGTAAAGAATAGAATAATGGAAAGAATAAGAATGAAAGAATGTAGACAACTAAAGAATTTTTATGAGACAACCTCCTCTGTATTACTTTTTTAGTATCAATTATTGATACTCCTACTTTATTTCGGCCTCCAAAACATATCATTCACTGAGTGCTTATTCATGATTTTTCTGGGATGTCCATAGCAATGGATTCCAACTCATCCCTTGTAATCTCTCCCTTTTCATTCTACAGAACCAACACAACGTTGGACATTGATGTCATTCTTCCTTCTAAAATATCCATCTTCTGCGCAATTAGCTTCCCAAGCTCTTCTAGCCAGATTCTTGTGTGGCTATTGTGCTACTGCCAGTGCCTCGCACTTTTGCTTTACTACTGAACAATCTTTCTGTGTGTGGCCCAATGCCTCATCCTTCATTGCTTTTTGGACTTCATTATTTTCTTCTAGGGTCTTTATACTGATAAGCACCTTTGGAGTTGTGTAGATATTTAAATCTTGGTATTACTTTCTTCAATACTTCTTTTAACGCTTGCAACAACCCTTCATAAGATGCAATATTTTACATCACTAAAAATTTCTCTCATTCTACATCTTTCTCTGAATTTCTCAGAAATATCATGCGCATAGGTTTGTCTTCAAGTAACAAGTCCACCAACTTTCCCACATAGTGTATCCCTAAAGGAAACATGTCTGTGGTACCTTGACCTCTAAGTGTAGCCTTGCTCTGATCACATTATCCCTAATCTCCTTTACGATGTTGATAAATACTTCATTCTTCTTCTATGCAGAAGTCCTTCTCATGTGTTATGCACGTGCTATCTCTACATCCTTTGTCTTCATATCCTCACGCAAGACTCCCTGATTGTTGCATACTTTTCCCATGTTTCTTCTAGCAACTTCAGTAGAAACCTTCACCAATGTGTTTCTTACTTTCTCATCTGACATGATAGTTGGCGTTACTGTCATGTGTCTAGCTTAGGGCACCTTCTTCAGCTGTCTTCAAAATGCATGACTCTTTGTATACATCAAATTCAGGCCCAACCATGTGGGTGTGCATTAACCATGATAGCTTCTTTTGAATGTGCACAGTCACCATATCCTCATCCATTAGCTCCCATAAGAATAAATCCTACTGTGTTATCATGCTATGGAAAGTGAGCATGCGGACAATTTTTCCTATGTCCTCTACATACCCCCTGGCTGGTGGAATGTGCTACCCACTTGTTCTTCTAGACCGTTGCTGCTTAGGGACTTTAGCTTCAAAATTTGGCACTTGTGTCTCCATGTCCAGAACATTCTCTGACAGCTGTCTCCTATGGTCTCTTCTTATCCTCTTCTCTTCCCATTGATTCCTCATCATGTTCTTCTATGTTCTCTGGAAGTGTAGGAGAATTAGGCTACACTTTCCTCTGAATCTTCCGCCTCCTCAGCTAACTTCAATTTCCTCCTTCTTTGCATGGTTTCCTCCTTCTATGGAGAGAGTCTAGGAAATATGCACACCAAGGTTAGAGTAGCACCTTGGGTCCTTGTTCTCCTAAACACCTTCATAAATCTGTGCTCCCCTTAGACTAGATTCAAGTCCTCATCATCCCCCTCTTTTGGCTGAGGTGGTTGTAATGGCGCACTTAGCTTCACTATTATTTGTAGGATGTATCCTACCTCTATGCTCTAAAGCCCCACTATCTTCGCACTCCTCCTCCTCATCCTTCACTTCAATTAGCTCTGTGGGATTAGGCAATGGGATGTTCTCCATTGTATGCTTTCCCTTTGGTGGTCTTGGAAGTGTGAACTCACCTTCAAAATACTTGTTATTCTTCATCTTTGGCTTTAGCTGAAGATACACAAATGCTATTGCGCTAGACATCTGGTACAACTAAAGTTATTGGCTTGATATTCAACACCTCCGAAATGATCTTATCAGTGAAGGAACTTCCTCCATGATACACAAAATTCTTTCTAAACATGTGGTAGTCACAATCTACCTTATATATATTGAATACTAGTCGAGCACGTGTCTATAAATTTGTGAAAAGATGCTTGGAAACACCTTGTAGTGAATGCATAAGGTAATTTACACCAAGGGCTCCAGATCTCCATCTTTTATTGGGAAGCATGTAATATAGAAATGTTGATATACTAGACAAACTAGACTTATTGCCCTACTACTGATGGTAGGTCCTTTGGGATGTGCCACTCTTCTTCAAATACCACACAAATCTTATCATACCATTTCTCCGCCCTTTGCTTTATGTCGTATGTCATGGCCCCTTTACATAGATACTTACGGAACCTTTCAGCTGGTGACTTATTCTCCATGGGGTATTCCCATACTGTTTTCCTTCAGTCCGTATCTAGTACTCCAATTTCCATGAATACTAGTGATAGTAGAACAGCCCCAAAGCTGATCTTCCCTCATGTGTGCATGCTTCTTCAACTATATTGTTCTATAATATAGCCTACAATATTATATATTTCTCCTTCTGACATCTTACGCGCAACATGTAACCACATAGTATTTACCTGTGACCACTGCTCTTGATCATTTAACTTTTGTAACAAGGTGTGTTGTTGCTTGCACATCTGGATAGTTCTTTAATTTGTCTATATCCATACCACGTGGACCCTTCAGGTATCCCAACTCTTGTCTTGTATTTAAGATCATGGATTTATCTATGAGATCTTTCTTTATGCCCTCTCATGTGGCCTTCAAACCTATAACTGATGAGATAAGTGCAGATGATATTCTAACTCTGCGTCTTGCAAAGTAGAAGAAGTCCTCATGCACTCTGCTCATGAGCCACTAATACAAAGGGATCATACTTCCCTGAAATATTGGAAGCCCATATAATTTGTAGAACCTAATTCTCTTTAGAAGCTTCTTGCCTGCATCATCAAAAACTGGCATGTCATTTGCTCGTATGCTTATTCGTCCTAGGAGTGAGCAATGAATCGAGATACTACTTGTTCTCCGTGGTCCTGTGATTTTATTCGCTCACTTTGCTCTTTCTAATAGGTGAATCACATTCATGGCCGACGATGAATCCTTCTAGATATTACATTTCTGAAAAATGAATTTTGGGGTGCCATCTCTTCTTCCTCAATGACCACCTTCTTCTTTCCTTTTTCTACTATTGCAACTACATTCTTGGGTGCCATTTTTACCTTGCAATTGTCTCCTCTATAACTCTGACAACTTTTGAATCAAACCCTTGCTTGATTCAATCGTGCCCTAGGTGGAAAAATTGTGCTGTAACTTCTCTTTGCATCCTTTCTTTGTTTAAACCCTTTACCATCTAAGGACACGCAAACTTCTTTTCAGTACAGAGTTTGTTTAGCACACTTGGTTTCACACCCTTTCGCATCTCAACCCAATCACCTAACTCTTTGCACTTAGATTTTTCCTCAAATTCTCTTAGTCGCAATGGTAAAAATGAATCTGCATCCCATCCTTATATAATTTTTAAATTTTTTTTAGATTTTGATGCATTTATTGCTTCTTCACCTACCAAGTATCCTCTCATTTATTGACCAAATTCATTCTTTCCACATGATACATCTTCGCGTCCCATCTATAACCTTATAGCATGCACCTCCTACCCTATGGTCACATATTTATCTTTAATGCATGCACCCTTACGCACCTGAGTACCTCATCATTGTACCTTCTCTTGGTAGTTATCATGGCCTCCTGCTTACCTCGTATTATACTATTCTTTCATTCATCTCCATCCTTGGTCACATTTAAGAAGCAATATTCTTTTGACTTAAAGTGATCACCTGTAGCAGATTATTCCCTTCACCTTTCAATTCCCACAATATTTTACTTGGATAATTACAACCACCCCACACTAAAGGTATGTGTAGTTCTCTGTGCATAAACATTATTCACATAGTAATTAGCTTCCTACGTGTGAGCACTGCTTTACACAAGAACAACAAGTAAATTGACAACGTATAGCAATAATGAAGGAAATACATTAAGTAAATACAGAAGGGAAACCTTATCTAAATGGAAATACTATCTTATTACAAACACCAAGAAGTCTTATTTATAGTAGGGCTTCAGCCTACTCCTGTAAAAGGAACTGAGTAGTTGTGTTCCATTAAGTGCTTCTAACTGGAAAGTACCTGATTTCAAGTATGTGAGTGATGAAATATGGCCCTAACCAATGTACTTTGAGCTTTCCTGGATGGTGCAAGAACTTAGAGTTGTAAAGAAGTACCATTTGTCTAATATCAAACTTCTTATACCTTATGTTTCTATCATTCCATGCCTTCTGCCTGGCCTTTTCCTACTTCTGAATCCATTGTGTTATGGCTCATCACTCATCCAGTTGAATCATATTCTTGACACACTCTTTTAAATCCTATTCATCAACTAGACCTATAGCGTATGCACATGTGCACATAGAAGGTAACATAAATTTGATAGGGATAATGTCTTCTACGTAAAACCACCAGCTGAAATGGTGTGGATTTGTTCAATCTCTTGTAAGTTTTTCTATATGCCCAAAGAACAACTAACACTTTTTCATCCCAATCCTTTCTTCAAACATCACAATTTTTTTGTCAAATTCTAGTTCAAAATCTTGTTGAAAGTCCTCAGCAGTTCCATTTTCTTGAGGATGGTAGGGTGTAGTTTTATGGTGTGCAACCATAAACTCATCTAATATGATCTTGATTGTCTCATTCACAAAGTGTGTACCCCTACCACTTGTCAAGACTTAAAGGACATCCATATCTTGTAAGAACATTATCCCATAGAAACCTAGCTGTTGTAGTTGGATATACAATCCTTTGTAGGTGCTGGCTTCTGCCCACCATGTGAGATAATCTATGCAAGTAATGCTAGAACATGATTTGCGCGATCCATTCCTGCACGCGGCTAGAAAAATAGGTCCTATAAAAGTCAATGGTCCATTTTTCAAACATGGTTATACACTAATAATTGGTCTCAAAGGCATCTCATCTCTTTACCCTAGTTTTTGTAGGTGCTGACAATGATCACACACCTTACAATATTCTTTACAGTATTTATACAATGTCTCCCACCATAATCTAACAAGTAAGATCTTCCGGGCAGTCACATCACCTACATAATGGCCTCTTGCAATAACACCATGAGATTCTTGCATAATATCCTTGCGCTCATGCTTTAAAACATAACGGCGTAATAGTTCGTCTCTGCCTAACTTGTAGATGTCACCACTGATTAACATAAGTGGTGCCACACGTATAGCAAGCTATTTCTTTTCTAATGCCTTCATTCCTTCTGGTGCTATACCAGCCCACAAAAAGACAAAAATGTCTTCTAATTCTGATGGCGTGCATTGTATCCTATATAACTGTGCATCTGACATGGTTTCCTCAATTTTCTGTGCTTCCTCTCCTGAGTTGATTCTAGATAAATGGTCTGGTCCAGAATTTCTTTTCCTTGGCTTCACCACAAATGTGAAATCAAACTCTTGAAATAAGAGTACCCATATGCATGTGCGCCCCTGTAAGACGGGCTTGTTTACCAAGTACTTCAATGCCATGTGATCTGTATAAAATAGAAATGATGTTGCTAATAAGTACTGTCGAAACTTGTGCAATGCATAGATCATGGACAAAGCTTCACGCTCTGTAGTTGTATACTTTTGTTCAGCAGGAGTCAACTTCCTAGTAGCAAAACAAATTGGATGATCGAAAATATGTTGTCTAGGCTGAGCTAACACAACACCAATGGCCATGCCAGAGGCATCCACATGCAGATGGAACGGTTTATCCCATGAGGGAAAGTGTAAAATGGGCGCAGTAGTAAGTTTCTCTTTTAATAGCTCAAACACACGCTGCTACAGTTCTCCCTAATAAAATGTACCTTCCCCCTTCAGTAACCCTTCCAAGGGTGTAGCAATTTTGGCATACCCTTTGATGAATTTTCTATAATATCCTGTATGACCTAAAAATATGTGCACCTTGCTTTGACTAGTATGCGCCTCTAGGCCGAAAATGACTGCAACCTTAGCTGGATCAATGACAAAACTTACCTTGCAAATTATATGTCCTAACAATATTCCAAATGGTGTAGCAAATATGCACTTCTTGATGTTCAAAGAGATACTCAACTATTTACACCAGTCAAACATTAAGCACAAATTATCACAATGATCTTTCACAAGCCCATATACTATCTAATAATCTAGGTAGACCTGTAAGAAGTTGTGAATAAAATATTTGAATGCCTGAACAACTATGCATGAGAATACAACAGGCACGTTTTTTAATCTAAAAGGCATCACAGTATAGGAAAAACTACCCCATTCAGTAGTAAATGTTGTGTTTTCTTGATCCTCCTGAGCAATCCTAACCCGATGATACCCAGAAAACCTATTTGTGAAGGCATATATTTTGCGCCTTGCCACGCCTTCCAGTATTTCCTTAGTGAATGACATAGGGAATGGGTCTGTTAGACATGCAACATTCAACTCCATGTATTCCACACATATTCTAATTCATCCATCCTTCTTGATACTGATCACCATTGGGCTAAAGGGGTTTACTAATTCTAGATTTCAACATTTTATCAATTTCTTCTTTTACCTTTTTGCGCAAATTAGGATTCATTCTGTAAGGCATCTTTCTAACTGGGCGTGCACCGTATTTAATATTTATCTTCATTTCCCTAAGTGATTTATGCACACCTTTAAGTTCATGATACCCTCAAGGGAATAAGTCCTGATAATCCCT
Organism: Taxus chinensis; assembly: GCA_019776745.2. Classification (NCBI taxonomy): domain Eukaryota; kingdom Viridiplantae; phylum Streptophyta; class Pinopsida; order Cupressales; family Taxaceae; genus Taxus; species Taxus chinensis. Next base: position 208,480,641 of record CM034148.1, on the reverse strand, counting down.
GAGTAACTCAATGATATTTGCTACCTCTGAGTCTTAACCAGCAGTCTTCAATTATGGCCTCCTTAGGCTCAACCTCCAAACCTATATTCACCCTCTTTGTCTTCATGGGTTCGTGATAGGCACGCATGTATCCTTTTATACACTATCCAAGACCTCACGCACCCCTTATGAATGTCCAATATCTAGGTTCTCAATTTCCTCATCCTCCACAATGTAAACCATCTTTCCCTTATCTTTCTCAAAGCAAGCACATTCAAGTAGTATGAAATCCATTTCTTCTTCCTTCTAAAAATTCACTCTAGACTTTATCTCACCAAATAATTCCTGAATATGATCTTCTGACTTTTTCACTATCTCCCATAGTTAAGTGATTGATCAATTTTAATGCCTCTCCTCTATTGGAGGTTGAGAAGAAAAGTAGTCAAAAGGTCTAGATCATCCCTATAGTTAATTTTTACCATTTTCTAGTCTCTCGATGTATTTCTACATATACATAATAGGCATGTGTGCATCCCTTGTACCATAGAGTACAATCTATGCACCCAGAGTGAAGGTGGTAATGCTTCATGTCCTATTGCTATCCAGAGTCTCTTACACTGCTAAATGTGATGTTAAACATGTCGATCACCATGATAAGTGTAAATCTACATAGGTGCATTGTTCCTTACAAGCCTAATAGATAGGGTAATTCTAATATCTTCCCATTTTATAAGATTATCTTTGTGGACTACCCACCAGTGCATTTTGTGTCCCGCGTAAGGTATATACTAACATAGTTATTCTCTTAATTTGTTCTGTCTGACTATGTTTCCATGGCTTTCAAAAATCCAGGAATATCTTCTTCCCCTGTATACTGAGGTACTATGGCTACCTATTCATACGGACCAAACATGAAGTCCATTCTTACATACGCAACCCGCGCTTTTTTACTTCAGGCCCTACTAATTCATAGGTACCATGAGCCCAATTGTTCACAAGCAATACTCATAGTATCACTAATGGAATGAGAATATTCCCACTGTAGGATGCCTTCTTTTGATGGCTCATTGACATCTGGGTCCTGAATAACGCATGTAGATAAACTCAGTTTAAGTCCTTCTCACTTAGAGGCTCAACATATGGTGTAGACTTCCCATCTATCAACAGTATCACAACCTTTTCCCCCCTGTTCTCAAAATTGATATACCCCTTATTGAATCTCAAGTCAACATTATTCACATAACACCAAGGGCATCTAAGCAAGGCTAGAAAATTATCCACTTCTGCAAGTGCTAATATCCTCAAAATCCCCAGTGAACTTGGCCCCTTGTATGGCTATAGATGCATCCCTTAAAAACTCCTAAAGGAGTAGCCTTAGTCCAGTTTTGCCATAAACAACACATTAGATGATTCCTGAAAATGGAGGGCCTCCCCATTTTGTACCCATGCATCTAATGTAAGCACATTTACTTCAGCACCTGTATCAGTCAATATGTTGCTCAATAACCACCCATCACACAACAGCATTCAGAGTAATTTCCTTTTCATATTCAATGCTATTAGGGGGAATATTTGCATGAAGAATATTTCGTCTTGGTCTCAAAACTTGCGCATAGAAGTGTCCTCCTTTAACCAACTTCCTAATCGTGGAATAATTTTCTCCTGGTGCAACATTCTACACACTTCTCGCAGATCATCGATATCAATTTGGACTATCTTTGATGCTTTCTTCTACTCCTTTAAGTATTTGCATCTCACCTTGCAGATTCCTTAGTACCTCCATGGTATCCTGGTGAACCTCTTTCTGATGAGAAGGATTTGGGTACCTTGCATGCAAAACCTCCTCCTTGGTGATCGTAGGCTTCTAGTGTAATGCTTCTCTTGTGCATGTCACTTCAATGCGCGTAGTAATCTTTATTGTCAATTCCTCAGATCCTTATGCTATCTTAGGTATCCACTGATCTTCTGCCACGCACTATATTCGAACCATCATGAAACCTTTGTTTTCTTGCTTATGCTACCTACTTAGATGATCATATAAGTCCGGGCACTCTTCATAGCTATGGTTCTTCCTACAGAAAGAACATGCAATATTCTGAGGACATCCGCGCCTATAGTGGTCAGGAGATTCACACATATAACATGTTCCACAAGGGAACTCACCTCTCCCTCCACCACAATATGCATGTCCCCTTCCATGACCTCCTTCAAAATTCCCCTCATTCCTATCATAGTACATTTGATTATGATCCCGATCATGGTGCTCATTCTTACCCTAAGAATTATCTGTTACACTTGTCTATTGTCACACCCAATATCTATAACATCCTATATTTGGCCAATCAGTCTACAATATTCTAGTATCATGGGTCGTGGATCTGACAAATCTTGCAGTAAGTCTTGATACATTATTCCTTATCACTCATTGTAGCAAAGGACAAGTGAATAGCATCATGGTTCTAGTGACATATCTCACAGTCTAACAGTCAAGGAACATATAGACCTGTGCATGGACAACTATCCTTTGTATGACCTTCTACTTCACAATATGTGCACCAAATTCCTGAGCACATTTCGTGAGCTGAATTTGCTGAGAATTTTTTCCAACTATTTTTCCATAGCTATAATTTATGCCTCTAAGAATGGACTATCACAAGTGTCAATACTTTCAACCGCCTCAGCATGCAAAGCTAATTCAAGTGCTTTGTGTGGATCAGGATATTTCTTATGTGAGAGCACCCTTCTAAACAGTGTAATCAATCCTCCAACGAACCATTGTGCATATTAGCTAGTGCATGAATATCATAAGAAAGACTTAGATAGGAGTTTTTTAAAATGAGCATCATACTCACAGTACACTTTCAGTAGTGCCTTATTTAATATATTTCAACATGCATTAATGCTCTTGTACTCAAATTCTAGGGATATAGAACTCTTTTAAGAAAACATCTATTAAGTGATGCATAGTCTATGCAAGTCTTGATCAGGGTCAAACTTCCTATACTAGCGATTATAGCACGTCCTTGTATTGGTTACCCAATTTAGTGTCCCCTGGGTTCAGGCTTATCCTCTCGAGTAACCCAAGGCGTCCTTTATATCACCACTTCTCCCTTAGGGTATTAATTAAATATCTAACTCTTAAAAGGCCTATCCTAAGTTTATCTCCACCCCATTATATTTCACCCATGGTTAATTAAATATTAACCATGTAATTATATCTTCTACATTTATTTCACTTCTACTTATTCACCCCATATCACTTCCCAACCTCCCGTGCTATTATTATCCACCTATACCACCTATTTCTCCTCTCCTGGAACCATGCAGTAGGATTCTTCCCATATTTGAGTGGGAGGGATAATATTTATTATCCCCACAATTCATTTCCTTTTCGCCACTTTGGGAGTTGTTCCCTGATCGGCACCGATTTTTCTGTCAGATTCTTCGGAGACGGCACCTGATTTTATCTCGGTCGGACGCCGGATTATAAATTTATGACCTGAGATCCTCTCTAGTTAGATTCAGAAGAGCTGGTTTCCTAGAGATTACTTTTGATCTGATGTGATTAAAGAGATTATCTAGAGAAAGAGAGTGAGTTTTGTGTAGTTTAATCCCTGGAGAGGTGTACTGTTACTCTATCCACGTGTCTACAGCTCTTGCGGGTCTTCACAGCTACCCTGATCATCATCAATCATTAATCAAGCATTTTTCAGGTATTCCTCTTTGGTAGTTTCTGTAATTTCCTTTCGTCAACACTGATCCAGTCCGGTCGAATCTGATTAGTCTTCAATCAACGCCGGTTTATCCAAATCGGCAACATGATCGGGCCTTTCTTCAGTTTTTGGGTTAGAATCCATCAATTTCTACCTCAGATCCCCTTTTTCTGTCTTCAATCTTTTCTTTCTAGTCAATCTTCAGTAATCTAGTCTTACGTTTAATTCGTTTTAGCTTAGTTTTATTTCTTCTTTTACTCTCTAGCCTTCTATCTGCATGTGCATCCAATCTATGCCGATCATTACCTGATCGATGCTGAACCTAAAAAATCGACGCCGATCATTGCTTGATCGACACCGACCCAAACAATCAACAGCGATCAATGTCTGATTGACGCCGACCAGTCTACAGAAAGGTATAGAATTCAGGTAACCCAAGTTCAACTTTGTTTTTACAGTTTCCTACTTTCTTTGAATTTCTGTTGTGGTTTTTACATTATGTCTGTTGTTTTTAGTCAGAAAACATAAATATTTTCTTACATATTTTATCATGTATGTTTTTACTCTTGATTGAAAGTGTGAACTGACAACCGCTGAGGAAGCTCATTGCTTCCTAGACCCACTTTCTAGGCAGTTCACCCATATATCGTCTAACGTCATCTTTTTCTGTCAAGGATTTGTGCATCACAGGTTTCTTGGATCTACTTTGCAGGATTGTTCGTGTGTGCCTGTCTTGTCTCCATTGACATTCTCTCCATCTACGTCTTCGGATCTTATCCAATCTATCAGGTATCGATTTCATTTGAGTTTTTCAGGGTTTTTGTGTTTAGTTTGGTGCATTAACTTGGACAGGTAACAAGCGCGGAAATTCTTGATCTACATTCTGGCATGCCTGGTGGGACCCCACCAAAGTCCCTTATTGGTAAGTTCATTTCTTTTCCAGTTTTGAGCTTTTGTTCTTTTTCTTCACTGATTTTTCATCAGTTGCTCTTAAGCATTCCCTTTCATCATTTCGGTTTTGCTTCTTTCATTTCTAGTTTCTTAAAATAGAAATTTCCTTTCCACTAGTATCTTGTTGGATTTGTTTGTGTGTTCTTCTTAACCTTCTTTTGTGGAGTGATTTTCTTGTTCATGGGATTGTTCGAGGGTAAGAGCTCAACAACGTGATTTTTGAATTCCACACACCTTGGAGAGCTAAATCTACAGGTATTTCTCTTTTGCGGTGTTTTCTCTTTTTAAGAACTTAAAAAGAACTTGTTTGTTTGTTTTTATCACACTCAAACACTTCGGTTTCTGTGCTTAAAAAGAATCAATCACATTGGGAAAGAACTTGTTTGACTTGTCTTCATTGAAATCAAACACTTCAGTTTTAGTGCTTAAAAAGAACATTTTCTTTTTCATTTTTGTTGTATGTTCTTCATCTAGTTTTCTAAATAGGTTGGAAAATTGATCAAAATCGGTAGTGACACTATTTGATTTTTGTTTTTTACCCTTGCACACAAAGCCAAAATCACTAGGTATAAAGCATTTAAACAAAAACTCCTCCCCTGGCCTCACCTACTTGGAAGTGACATCCAAGAGGAAGAGCCTATGCGGTACTCGGGCCGTGCTATAAATTCACAGAAGTTCTAGTATATATTGGCAAAGCACCTGACTCCCTTATCACAGCGGTGTGTGAAGTGCAGGGGTAGGCCCCTATATCAAGCCACGTACCAGTCTTTTACTGAAGTGCCTTCGGGACTCCTCACCAAAACATTCCCCAAACCATCCTTAGTTTGGCCAATTGAGTAGTCCCCGTTCTAAAAAGCCTTCCCTAACATTTTCTTTCTTAAAAAATCATGAAAATTTAAAAGAGATAATCACCTACACTGCTTGAATTATCTGTGCATTAGTTAGGTTAATCTCTTTCTATGTTTTTTCTTGTTTATGATGGTCATCACCCGGTCACAATCTAGAAAAATGGCTCAACTGACCTCTTCTTCATCCGAGACCACCGCTAATGTGAATGTTTTGGTACCCCTCGGGTCTTCTTTGGGACCACTATTAGTTGGCTTCCCATATTGGTCATATAATCCTTTCTATCATCTTAAAGTTATCCCATCACGACCAGCTTCCCCCAGTCCTTTAGAGGTGTCATCTACTTTTGATATAGAGTATGTTCCTCATGGAGATCCTGAATTTCAGGCACTCCTTGACCACAACCCGGTAGCCCTTATGGACTATCTAGTGCATAAATCTACTCACATATCTGATCAAGGACCACCGATCCAACAAGTTTATGATTATTCTCATGAGTCATCACATGCTTTTATAGAGCATTTAGCATGCTTTTTCTCACCTCGAACCATGAAATAAGGTGGCGCATCTATGCCTCCTTTTTCTCTTCCACCGACCATGTCGGCTGGTTCTCAAATGACCTTGCCTATCCCTAGTGTTGTGACTACCTCGGCTACCCCACAGCCTACTTTTGAGAGGCCCTTTGTTTCAGCTATGATGAGTGTGTCCATGCTCCCACAAATTGTTGTTAATTCTTCTATGCCGTCTATTGCGTCTCAGGGTCAGTATCTCTCTGTGAACCAACCCCCTCCTACAAGTTAGTCAGTTCCTCCTTCTCATCCTCCAGTTAGTCTTTCTTTTAATGCTCCAGTGACAGTGACCTTTACCCATCCTTTGGCATCGGCACCCCTAATAACCAATCTGGCAGTCAAAAGCCTCATTCAGAGTTTGTTCCCCACCATATCAAATCAAATCAACACCCACATTCCTCAATCCATTCCGATTCAGTCGGCAAGTGTAGGAACCCACCAATCATAGGCTCCATCTTTCATTCAACGACCTTTCTCTCAACCACTTGTCATCTCACATCCTACTTATACTCAGGCTCCTTCACAACAAATACCACACCAGGCGTCACCCAGAATGCTTGGTTATTCCTCTTATCATCCTGTTAATCAAGCAGATGAATCCCCCATTAATGCCTCAGCAGAACATACCATTTGTTTCTTATACAGGACATACCAACATACCCCCTCCTCAATCTGACGTCGTCCAACTTCTTTTCAAGAAAATCACAGACCTAGAAGCCTCCACCAAAGGGGCTCACCCTTCATACTCTTTTGAAGAAGTATGTAATGAACCGATTCATCCATCAGTGGCTTTTAAGCCTTATCCTCCCCAATGGGAACTTCCTAAGTTCTCAAAATTTCATAGTCGGGAGGATCCTCAACAACACCTGTGAGCATTCAAGCATGCTTTCTACCTTATAGTCCAGGATCAGGAGCTTATGCTCCGTACCTTTCCTATGTCTTTAGCAGGGCCCACTTTAGACTGGTATAATAACATACCCCAACATTCTCTATTTTCTTTCTCTCAATTAGCTCAAATGTTTGTTGAAAACTTCTCAATAAACATCACACACAAGATCTCAATTACAGATCTTTATAACATTTGTCAATTCGATGACGAGTCTATTGTAGACTTTGTCACTCATTGGAGAGGAATAATAAATCACTTGTATTTCTCCCTCCCTCAATCTCAGCAAATCGAGTTGTTTACTCGATCTTACGCCAATCATATTTCTTCCACTTTAAGGATTCAAACCTTTCATACATTTGAAGAAGCCTTTACGATGGCACATGCAAACTTGAGTCTCGTGCCGTTGAACAAGGAAAGTTAAAACTTTGTTCTAAGTCTAAACCAGATTTTTCTTAGATTTACAAAATCAAACCCTTCCACTTCTAACAAAGACAAGAATCAGGGGTCCATAAACGCTATCATGTTAAAAACATCACGAATAATGATAACACTTCTAATCAAACACCTCTAGAGAGACTCTTCATCTTCTCGAAAAGGACCTCCGTCATCTCGGTCTTTTACTTTCGTTGGGGGAATCATATGCTTCTATCCTAAAAAAAATGTTGGAAGTTCACATGATCGAACTTCCCCCTATTAGAATTTTGATGAGAGCCAAGAATGACCATTCTGGTATCATGAAAATGACTTTTTTCGTTATCATAGAAGTAAAGGCCATGACATTGAACAATGTCAAACCTTCAAAAATCTCGTCCAAAAATTCATTGATAAAGGTGAGCTCATTCTGGATAACCCAAATGCTCCCCCAAATCAAGTGCTTCATGTTTTTAAACAGCCTTTTCCAAATCATTCCCCAAACAATGACACTTCAGGGTTTAAAAAACCAAACACTCATACTATCTAATTAATTTCTACTAATGATTCTTCTTCTAAATCCGAATCAACCACGAACACATCGATTGAATCGGGACTCTCCTCCACTCCTTCAAATTTTGAGATTCCACTATCCTCAGATGGTCCATCTTTGAGTCTTCCTTTATTAGAAATAGATTTGTCTCCCTCTGCCTCGCCATCTGATCTTCCACCTATACTTGAGACAGTGTCATCTTCATCTGTCTCATCATCAGATATTCTTTCAGTGCTTGAGTCATTTACATCCCTTCAAATTCCCACTACAGATACTTCTACTTCTGTCGCTCCCATTTTTTCCACAACCATGCCTTTGGTTAACGTACCCATAGTTATACCAACTTCTATGCCTTTTGAAGCATCCTTGATCTTAACCCTTCCTGTCACTTTTCCTACAGTAATTACACCCACAATTACTACATCTGAAGTACCTTCCTCACAAGAGGCTGCTTCTTCATTACCTATCTCTTCCACCATCAGTGCTTCCTTGCCTATTAAGGAAACATCTAAAGAGATAGCATCGACACCTATACTTCTGACTCCTAGACTCAGACATAAACAATTGGAGTTTAAGCCTAGGGTCACATCATCGGTATCATCTCCTTTACTTCCTCTGAAATGGTTACAATCACCTTATGCAGTCAAAGTTGTCACCATCCCTAAAAAGGGAAAACCAATATTTCAGACCATCAAGAATCTTGGTGCTTTCCCTCAAAAATCCCTCTCTGTGCCTCATAAAAGATTGGATTTATCCACTGAAAAGAAATCTTCTTCTACAACACCATCTTCACTAGTGCCTTGTAAAGTGGATTTACCTACTGGAAAGGCATCACCTCTTTTATCAGAACCATCATCTTCATCACTAAAAGCCAAGGCACCCTTTGTGCCTCCTATCAAATCTATTTTGGGAGCTCCTCCCCCATCTAAATCAGTCTTATCTAAATCATCATCTGTTGCAGCCAAGCAACCTTCTTCATCTCCGAAGACCAAAACACTTGTCACGTCTTTGTCATCTTCAAAATATATCTTAGGAGCTCCTCCTCCACTAAAATCAATCTTTCCTCACTTGCTTCCATCTCAAGCACCTAAGGCTGCTTCTCCTATTGTCTAGAAAAGCAAAAAAGTCCCTAAAAATACTTTCAAACTAGATATGCAGGTTCTTTTACCTCGGCAGTCTATTAAGGTTAAAGAGGTTCCTTCGTCATCTCTGTCCTCATCTTCATCTACCAGATTCTATACTAAAATCCTTCACCAACTTATCCAATCTTCATCTATATCTCTTCCTCCGATCAAACCCTATAATCCCAAAGGAGTAAAACCTTCATGGTTCAACTCTGATTTGATTTTTGCTTACCATCGCACTCCAGGTCATGACACCGAGGGATGTAAAGCCCTTCAATCTGTCGTTAACAGCCTCTTGGAAGAAAGTGATCTTCTATTAGAAGAGGAAGAGGAACAAGTGTCTCCTATCATCCCAGCTACATCTGAGCCTAAATGGTCTACTCAGGCCTCTGATTCTATTCATATTACTCTGGACGATCTTCCACCTTCTCAAATCGACACAATTCGTATCACCACTAGAGCACAATAGTATGATAATCCATCATCTTCTACAACCTCTCAACCACGGGTCATCATTTCTGCTCCCTCAAGGAGTTCCTCCTTCCTCATCAGCCCCGAGACCTTGGGTCTCTATTCATGCTTCACCTCAGGCTCAGATTCCCATGTCAATTGAGGAGAGTGTTATGAAACATCTCACCCATGCTCTGGTCAAAATGTCTCTTTTTGACCTCATTCAATCATCTCCACAACATCACCAAGGCTCTGATTGATAATATGTGTCGTATCCCAGTGAATTCAGATGAGCCCCATAGCCTTTCGATATGGTTTTTGGATTGAATAGACCGTCAACCACCATCTCCTTTGAGGATTCTAAAATTCCTCCCCTTTCTTCTGAGGATTTAGAGGCTCCTCTCTTTATCACAGTTCAAATCAATAACACTACGTTAAAACACACTATGATCGATAGTGGTGCTGCACTCAACGTCATTTCCTCCCACAAATTTGAGCAACTTAAGTTACCAAATAATGTAGTGTCACCACTACCTTTTTCCCTTCGATCATTTAACAATCAGCTGACAGTTACTTTATGAACTGTGGTCCTGCCCATTCGGGTAGGAAAGAAACTACTTCACGATCTTTTTTACATTGTTGAAGGAAAATTCCACTACAATATGATCCTCAGACACTCTTGGATCCATAAAATGCACTGCATTCCATCAACCCTCCATCAATGCATAAAATATCAGTATGAGGGAAAAATCTATACTCATCTAGGAGATCCTTTCCTGTCCACACAATGTGACATGACCAGAGGGTCTGCCCTCCAAAGAAGAATGCTTGTTCTCCTGACGAGGCTTCATCCTCTTCCATACCTGTAACAAAACTACCAGATCTACAAAATTTGGAAGAAACATTGCAGCATTTTTTGCTAGGAGAGCTTCCTCTTCTCTCTTTTGATGCCCATCTCAAACCTAACGAGTATGGTAGGCCAGATAAACAACCTAAATATCAACCAGATCTTGGCCGCATTGTCACCATTGGTCTGCCCAATCAACAAACTAACTTCATCTACGGTGGTCTTGATACACCTCACTTTCGTCTGGATTCTCCTCCTAGGGCCAAACCCTACTCGAGCAGGGTTTGATTGTCTACATAATCCCACGTTCAAAAAAACTTATCTATATCAATGCATGTGGAAAGGCTTTGGCCTGGGAAAGTATAAACAGGGTGTGCATGACCTCGTGTCCATTCCAACTCTTAAACCACATCAAAAAATTTGGTTTAGGGTTCAAACCTCTCTCGAAAGCCACTTTTACCATTCTCGATGAGCCTCTTTCCATTGAGGAACCATCTACTCTCATTAGGTCGGAAGCATCACTTGATGTGGATGACACCATTTCCATCCGGCCTAAAAATTTTTATAGTCAATACCATTTCCTTGGGTCCACTCACCTATAAGACTGATGGAAAATCCACTTCCATACCATTAGTCTTCCCTGAAATAGTTGGAGACAACTCTCCCACTATCAATACTATCTATTGTGTGGATGATGATTCTGTTCTTACCTATCTGGGGGTAGAGGATTCTTATCTTCCTAAAACCATTCCTTCTGACACGTTTATGCTTCTCAATGAAGCCACTATTGACCTCAATATAGGGACTTCTGAACACCCTCGCATCATTAAGGTCGGCCAATCTCTTAACCCACAGGAGTTAGGAGATTTCACCACCTTTCTTTCCTACCATCGCCAAGCATTTGCTTGGTCATATGAAGATATGTCAGACCTTGATCCTAATATCGTGGTCCACAATATCATTACTCTTCTAGAAAACAAACAAGTTAAACAAAAATTGTGTAAGATGCATCCTCGTATAGCTCTCCTCGTTAAAGAAGAGTTACAGCGCTTGCTTTCCGCCAACTTCATCCAACCCATTGACTATCCACAGTGGGTTTAAAATGTAGTACTAGTAACCAAAGCTATTGGGAAAATTCAAATTTGCACCAACTTTCAGGAGCTTAATCTCGCTTGCCCGAAAGATGATTTTCCTCTACCTAATATCGATCTAACTCGTAGATTTAACTGCAGGTCATGAGATGCTCTCTCTGATGGATGGTTTCTCTGGGTATAATAAAATTCTCATCGCACCAAAGTACCAGCATAAAATTTCCTTCATAACTCCTTGGCGAGATTTTTGTTATCACATCATGCCCTTCAGTCTTAAGAACGCAGGAGTGACTTATCAACGTGCAATGACCTACATCTTCCATGACCTCTTACACAAAACTGTAGAAGATTACGTAGACAAAATCCTCGAGTAAGTCCAAATTCTGTCAAGATCATCTTATCATCCTTTCACCTCTCTTTGAGAGACTCATTCTATTTTTGTCTTTGCCTAAATCCATCTAAATGCGTGTTTGGCGTTCTCACTGGTAAACTCTTAGGCTTTATCATTTATATTAGGGGCATTGAAGTCGATCCTGCACAAAAATAAAGGCTATCCTTGAGATGCCTCCTCCTTCCAACTTAAAGAATCTGTGGTCTTCAAGGACGCCTTCAATCAGTGTGTCATGTTTATCTTGTAGCTTTCAGACCTTGTTTTTCATCATCTCCTCCAGTAAAAACATTCATTTTGAATGGGATGAGCGTTGCCAAAAATCCTTTGATGATCTTAAAGCTTATCTTCTTTCTCCACCTATACTTACTCCTCCATGCGAGGGGGAGCCATTCTATCTTTATGTTTATGTGACTGACCATGCTCTAGGAGCCATGATCTCACATCAGGATGCTAATGGTAAAGAACATGCCATCTATTATATCAGTCGCACTCTTCATGAGTATGAAACATGTTATTCCAAAGCTGAAAAATAGTTTTGTTCTCTCTTCTTCACAACTTCTAAACTTCGTCATTACCTCCTTAATCATAAAACCTACATTGTTACAAGTGTCAATCCACTCAAAACAATACATGAAAAACCTTATAACAATGATCGTATCACTCGTTGACTCATGCTCATGATAGAGTTTGACCTCGAGTTCATCTCACAGAAATCTATCAGAGGGTCAGGTCATTGTAGATCAATTAGGCTGATGCTCCTCTTCCGGATACTCAAGTTCCCCTCGCTCAATTCCCAGATGAGTACATCCAACAAATAAATTTTGGTCTATCTCCATTTAAAGTAAAACTCTTCTTTGATGGATCCAAGTGTCAGCAAGGGGGAGGCATAGGTTTTGTCATGATTCCTCCATGGGGTGCACCTATCCATGTCACACACAAGCTTAACTTTGAATGTACCAATAATATGGATGAATATGAAGCTCTTGTTTTAGGTCTTCAAAATGTCATTAATCTCGGTGCTTTCCATATTGACATCTTCAATGAATATGAACTCATCGTTAATCATGTCATTGGTGTCTATCAGTGTAAAAATGATATCCTTCAAAAATATCACGATATCGTTCTCTTTCAACTTCAATCTTTTGGTAAATTTACTATCCAGGCTATTCCTTGCACTGTAAAATAATTTACAAATACAATGGATTCTTTAGCCTCGCTTATTCCTCCATTCACTGAAGAATCTCGACTTTATGTGGCTGTTCAGCGTTTAGACCAACCATCTCATTTCAGGCAGTTGACTTCAATCAATGCTATCACAACTAACACTCAAGATGAGTGGTATCAACACATTTTTGATTATATATCATGTTCAGTGCTTCATCTAGATCTAACTTTCAATGGCAGAAGATCTTTTATCCAACGTGCACGAACCGCTATACTATTCTGGGCAAGGTCCTTTACAAACGTGGATTTGATGGTATTTTACTTCGGTGCCTCGAAACCCCTGAATCATCTAAAGCCATTCAGGAGGTCCACGAATGGTATCTATGGTGGACACTTCGGTGGTTTGGCCGTGGCTAAGAAAATTCTACGTTTAGGCTATTACTGGCCTTCTCTTAATCAAGACTGTTATGACTGTGTCAAGAAATGTGTCAAGTGTCAACAACACACTAATCTCACACATATCCCTAGCCAGAGCCTTGTAACCTGCAGCGGATTTGTGGACTTTTCCACAATGGGCTCTTGATCTTGGTGGCCTCATCAATCCACACTCTTCATAGTAACATCACTCTATCATTACTACCACAGAATACTTCACTAAACGGGTGGAGGCTATTCCTCTTTCATCGACCAAAGCTAGACCTGTTGTTGATTTTGTCCATCAACACATCATTTTTTGCTTTGGTGTTCCTCATAAACTCGGTACAGATAATGGAAAGTCTTTCAAAAAAATATATTTGTAGAAAATTTGCAACGCCTTCAATATTAAACTCATCTTTTCTTCTCCATACTATCCACAATCTAATGGCCAAGCTAAGGCTTCTAATAAAACTTTGTGTAATATCCTCACAAAGGTAACTAGTCAAGCTGGTAGGGATTGGCACTTACACATCCCTTTTACTCTCTGGGCTTATCGGACTAGCATTCGTACCCCTACTGGTACTACTCCTTTCTCTCTCATCTATGGGTCTGAGTTTGTCCTTCCTTTGGAAGTCCAAATTCCCTCTCTTTGTCACGTCTCTCTCAGAGAGTTTGTCTCTGATGAGGACTATTGTCAAAATTGTCTAGCATAGCTTGAGTTGTTAGATGAACGTCACCTCAACACTCTTGAACATCATCAAGTCTATCTTGAGCGTGTCAAGCATTCTTATAACAAGCATTTGCAGCAATGTGACTTCCAAGTTGGTGATCTTGTTCTTAAAGAAAACCAAAATGTCACTACTCTAGAATGGAGTCAATGTGGTAAGTTTTCTCCTAACTGGATGGGACCGTACGTTATCACTCATAAGTATGGGTCTGGGGCTTATCGCATGTCTTCCATGGATGGTATACCTAAAATGGAGCCTCTTAATGCTTTGCATCTAAGGCCCTTCTACTGTTAAAATCTATCTTACACAATCTTATTCGCAAGACAGATCTTTTCATCCATCTACAACCAGTCATGCATTTTGTAGTGTTTCGAAACTATGTGGTTCTCTACGTTATGTATTTCATACCTCAAATATGAGTACCGCGGCTCTACTCATGGAATTTTCATTATGGATTTGTTCCTTCTCATGGTAGGAATACCTTAATCACTACTTCATCCACCCTAAGTGTTCATCTTGATTAAAACCACTTAGGGGCATAAGTATGTGCTTATACACATTTTCTTCCCCTCTATCTGATCTATCTAGACTCAACTCGGTTTCTTCCAAAGCTAAAAAAAGAAAGATGTTATCCTAGTCCCAAAAGATAGACTGATCCCTCGAAGGACAGCTATCCATGCCTTATCAAATAAAATAAAAAATATAAACCATTCATCAAAGGATGACTATCATGAAAATAAAAATATAGACTACTCCCTTAAAGGATGGTTGTTTGTTTTATGGCATTGTCAGCCTTTACAGTAACAAAACTTCCTCTCTTGGCTAGTTTGTTCACTTTTTAGCATCTCTGAAAGACTTCCCCGTATTGATCAGTCTTTCTATATCTAGCAAACTTCCCGCATCGATCAGTTTTCTTTTCTATCAAAAAGAACGAAAAAAATCATGAAGCTGTGATATGGGACCTTTTCGATCATATGGAGATCCTATTTTCCCCATATGGGAACGCATTAAATCATTCATGTGTTTTGACGAGATGTATAATTATCTCTCATCCTTGTCTACCTCCTAGATTTATTTTGGGACTAACTAGTGTAAGGTTTATTTTATCTGTGTCTATGGCTCTTGTGTGCATCGTCTTTCGATTAACCATCAAGGTCTCTATTTATGGTCAGTTAGGGGCCTAACTTATCATTCTTTTTTCCTATCTAGGTGTAGTGCTTTTTATTTTTCTAAGGGATAATATCATTACATCACTTTCTTTCAAGAAGACATTTCCCATGATTATTTGTTTTTCATCCAGTTAAATTGAAATTTAACTATGTTAATTTACTTAATCAAATCTATCATCTATCTATGCTCATCTTATCTACTTCATCTAAAAAACATCAAAGCCTGTATTAAAAACACATACGAATCCATCTATCTATATCATTTAATTGAATTAACATCTTAAACATGTTTATTTAATCAATTATTCATCCATGACAAATCAATCAAATCACATTTATTCATCTATCATTTATAACATTCATCTATATCCATCAAAATTACATAACATCCATCCATATCCATATCAAAATTAAATGCATGAATCCAATAACATAACACAAAATGATGAATATATATACATATATCTGTTTGTACAAAATAATGTATGGCTTCCAATCAAACCATATACATCATATCCAAAAAGAATGTATTCCTTCAGCTCGAGGCTACATCAGTATATCTCTACAAAATATCAAATCTATATGGTAAAATCAGATAGGTGGAAAACACTATCTCCTCCTCCCTCCTCAGGTCCAGGCTATCTCTTCTGACCACCTCCTACAGAGCTAGAGATTCCCACTACTGTGGCCCTGCCACCTCCTTGATCTCCTCTGGTGCTCACACCCTCTGAGGCACCGCTAGCAGTAGCTGTCACTGTCCTCCTTCTCGCTCCATACCGAGACACATTTGGGGTGTGTTGTGTTAGGGCATCCTCATAATATCTCATATTTACAAGGATATCCTGATAGGTACTCAGACTCACCATATCGGGTGCTCACAATGGCACTACTACTGGTGGTGGTCCTCTTGCTACCATACCCTATGCCCTTGAATCTAAGGTGGTGACTATATCACCATATTTGGCCCTGAGGGCCTCCCTATGCCTGTGATAGAGATCTCTCTGTTGGATCGTTGTATCCTGCTCCTGACGTGTAGTGTCTCTCTCCTATATTAGGGTTTCCCTCTCCTCTCTCAAAGTCCTAATCTCCTCTAAGGCAGCTTGGTGTGTCTGTGTCAAGGTAGCATGCTCTCCCTCAAGTTGCTCTAGCACTGCTGCGAGATCCTTCTCGCCTACCTTTTTAGCTTTCGGGAGATGTCATGGCAGCTCCATGTGGTACCATGCCTCATAGCCCTCATCCACTCCTACATCATCATCATCATTTGTGGGCGGTGTGGCCTCCTTGATCGGATCTGTTCGGATTAGTATAGGTTGGTATGTATCCCTGCTATCCCATCGGTATGGTGTATATATAGTCAAGATGATCTGAATCAAACCAAACTACCTCATCACCCGTATAAATGGGACTCACTCTAAGAGCTCTAGCATGTGGCCCCTAACCACCCTATTGCGTCTTATCTCCACCAGATGGGCGTTCTTTCTGGCCCATATCGGATAGACCTTGTGTGGTCTCCATATCACTTGTGTTGGTCTCAAAGTCCTAAATCTCTCTGAATACCACTCTGTGGATCTCCTTGTATCTATTGGGGCCATGTCTTCCTGCCATTGTCGGAATGCATACTCAAGGGCTCCCCCTGTTCCTGGTATTCATGGAAGCCCAGCTGGCGTGATCACTGATATATGCTCATATGCCCAGTAATGGAGCACAAAACTCATGTCTATCATAGTCTGTCTGCATGTGGTATACATCCACAGCTCATGATATATCGGTGCTAGTAATGCGTCAGCAAATGAAAACACCTACATGAACTCTAAAATATCGCAGACATAATAAAGTAAGAGTATTGGAAACTGTCCACCTCCAGAATCTGGTAATGCAGGGTATGAGGTAGCCATCCGGATCAGGGCTATCAATCTACTCATAGGGTCATCCTGCCGGTATTGTGAGGCTGTCCTCACATCCCCGAACACTATCTCTGTATCATCTACCCTACCCCATATAATCATACCAAGGCCCTCCTCTGCTGCTCCCATGGGGTGATCTCTATCAGGTCCCCTGTAATTGGAAACCTGAGGATCCTACATATTTCCTCATGGGTGATAGTCATCTCACCCATCCAGAACCAAAATGTGTAGGTCTGGCTATCCCACCACTGCACCAATGCTCGCATAAGCTCCATGTCTCTGGGTACCTACCTATAATAACGGAAACACCCTAGTATGGATAACTCTAGATGGTGCCACTGAGCATCTATCACATCTGTTAGTATGGTCTCTATTAGCTCGGGAATAGCATCCCACATGTGTAGGACCTCTCATGCTTGCATAATATCAAACATCGTCATTAGTTTCATATTTATCACAATCAACACCATTAAAATTTCATCAAAATCTTTCTCAAAAGCTTCCAAATAACTATTTTTTTTCATCGGCGCTGATTAATTTCCATCTTCGCCATTTGTATCTGGTCGACATCGATTGTCTTACAATCAATGCCAATCACATGCTAATCGGCGCCAATTTTTCCAATCGACGCTGACTGCGAGGTAGAATGCTAAAATAGCCCTCTTGCCTCCTCCTACAAAAAACATGTAAGAAAATTAAATCTACGGAGATAAGGAAGGATCACTTACCCCTGGTCATGTCCTCTTCCTCTTCTGACCACTTCCGGAGGCTTCCATGTTGCTCAAATTCCATTTTTGACTTTTTCTAATTCAATCATCGCAGTGCAAATGAATCGTTACCATTCACGTTTTCTATACTTATAGGTTTTTGGAGAAGTCGGTGCCGATTATTTTGATCAGTGCCGATTTTAGTGGTCGACGTCAATTAGGTGTAGTCGATGCTGATTAGATCCCATCGGCACCGATCGGGTATATTTTTATATATTTCATCCTCTGGTTCCACCAGGACACGCTTCGTCCTCATATGTTATCCTGTCTTACACATGTGTCACCCATAACACATTACCGCCATCATTAAGCCTTTATTTTTGGTACTTGTACCTGGTTGCCTTGCATAGCCTCACATGCATCTCGCTCGTGGCTTATCTTTGCTTGTCATTCCCCACCTAGGGCATCTCATCATTATATCTTTTGCATGTGCTACCCATAACACACCTATTCTACCTAGTCTAGCAGCAATTCTGTTACAAAGTCCACTGTAGTGGCCATATGTACATTTTTGCAGTGGCTCTCCTCTCAAGGCCGTCGCTTCATCCTTCTTAGCGTTGATGCTTGGCTTGTTTAGTTGATCATTGTTATGACCTCATTTTCACCTTTCGATGCATATTTTTAGTGTTATCACCCATTTGAAGTTCTTCCCTATACATGGGTAACTCACATTTTTTGCAACCTAAAGATAAGCGGGTCTATAGGCACTAACGTCATCTCATTCAAAAGGCCATCTAGTTGTCCCTACCAATGTGTCACTCTTTAGTTGTTGCTATGTTGCAGTCATAGTTAATTCACTAGTCTGTAGCCACTTACATCATCTCATATAAAGACCATCTAGTTTTCCCTATCAATGTGAGTTCCTTAGGTTGCTACCTTTTATTTATTTTTACGTACGTCATCAATGATCAAATATACTCCAGACATCTAGCTGGGGCATCCTCCTTTCTTATCTACCTTTTTCAAACTCGGGATCGGCTGGCCTTTTTAGGGTCACCCCATCCCTAGTTTGAGGGGGATCACATCATCATTGTTCTTCATTTCTTCCAACTCCTTGTTTTTGTATCGTGGCATTGCTTATCACAAGTTACTCGACAAAAAGGGGCAAATGTAGAGACCTAAAATTGGTTACCCAATTTAGTGTCCCCTGGGTTCGTTTATCCTCTCGAGTAACCCAAGGCACCTTTATATCACCACTTCTCCCTTAGGGTATTACTTAAATATTTAAGTCAAAAGGCCTATCCTAAGTTTTCTCCACCCCATTATATTTCATCCATGGTTAATTAAACATTAACCATGTAATTCTATCTTCTACATTTATTTCAACTACTTATCTACCCCATATCAATTTCCAACCTCCCGTATCATTTTTATCGATTCATCCCATCTATTTCTCCTCTCCTAAAATTGGGCAGCGGGATTTTTCCCATATTTGAGTTGGAGGGATAATATTCTTATCCTTCTAATTCATTTCCTTATCACCACTTTGGGAGTCTGTTCCCTGATCGGCGCCAATTTTTCTAAGCAGCGCCGATTTTTCTGAGCTACGCCAATTTTATCTCGGTTGGCACCTATTATAAATTTACGACCTAAGATCCTCTCTGGTTAGATTCAGAAGAGCTGGTTGCCTAGAGATTCTCTTTGTCTGAGTGATTAAAGTATATTATCAGAGAAAGAGAGTGAGTTTGTGTAACATTTAATCCTGAAGGTGTACGTTACTCTGTCTGCGTGTCTCTAGCTCTTGCAGGTCTTCACAGCTACCAGGTCATCATCAATCATTATTCAATCATTTTCTAGGTATTTCCTCTTGTTAGTTTTCTATAATTCCTCCTTTGATCAACACCGATCCAGTCTGGTCGAATCTGATTAGTTTTAATCAACGCCAGTTTATTCCAAATTGGCACGGATCACCGGCCTTTCTTTGGTTTGGATAGAACCATCAAAGCCACCTCAAGGGTCCTCCTTGCTCCTGACATCCAATCGAACCTAGATGGCCTGATCACTGATCTATGCTCATATGCCCTATCAATGGAGCACAAAATGACATCTATCCCCGTCCTGCTGCCTCGGTGTATCCATAACTCATAAATGATCTGTGTTATGGAGTTCGCGTCCACAAATGCAACACCCCATGTAACGCTAGATAGCACAGACACAAGTCAAGCAGGAGTAGTGGGAACCCTCCACCTCCAAATCTGGTAAGTGCAATGGTATATATGCCACTGGATCAGGTTTATTATTCCCCCCACCCCCCCTGCTCCTGAGTCCTCCTGCTGGTAGTCGGAGGTGTCCTCATAGCCCAGCCCCGTACACTATCTCTACTTTCATTCTGTCCCTGGTCCACATATAATCATACCAGGCCCCCCTCTTCTGCTCTCGTTGGGTGATCTCTAGAGTCCCCTTAATCGCTAACCTGAGGATCCTATAGATGTCTCATGAGTGATGGTCATCTCACCGTCTGCAAGAAAATGTGCAGGTCTAAGAAGCATATCCACTGCTGCACCAATGCTCCATGCTCGGGGGACCCCCTATATAACGGAAACCCCCTAGTTTGGATAACTCCAGATGGCACCAATCAGCATCTGGCACAACTCTGGAAGTAGGGCGCCAGTAGCTCTGGGAATAGCGTACTACATTTGTAGGACCCTCTCGTGCCTACATCATAGCAAACATCGTCATTAGTTTTCATATTTTATCATCAATCACAACCATTAAAAGTTCATCAAAAGCTTTCTCAAAAGCTTCAATAACTCTTTTTTTTCATCGTCTGCTGATTAATTTCCCTCTATCTTTCCGCCATTTTGGGATGCGGCGAGCTGCGATTGTCTTACAATCAATGCCAATCACATGCTAATCGGACGCCAATTTTTCCAATCGACACGCTCGACGCGCGGAGAATGCTAAAATTAGGCCCTCTTGCCTCCTCCTACACAAAACCTGTAGAAATTAAATCTACGGAGATAGGAAGGATCACTTAAACCCCGGGTCATGTCCTCTTCCTTTCTAACCAACTTCGGAGGCTTCCATGTTGCTCAAATCCATTTTGACTGGGGCGTGAATGCATCATCGCGTGGCAAATGAATCGTTACGATTCCACGTTTTCTATACTTATAGTTTTTTGGAGGAATCGGTGCCGATTATTGTTGATCATGCCGAGTTTAGTGTCTACGTCAAGTAGGTGTAGTCGGATGCTGATTAGATCCCATCGCAAAACGATCGGTATATTTTTATATATTTCATCCTCCTGGTTTCCACCAGTGCACGCTTCGTCCTCATATGTTCTCCTGTCTAGCCCCTGTGTCACCCTAACACTTACCCTTACGCCATCATTAGTCCTATTTTTGGTACTTGTGCCGGTTTGCCTGCATAGCCCACATGCATCTCGCCTCGTGGCTTATCGTTGGCTTTCATCCCCCCCTAGGGCAATCTCATCATTAATATCTTTTGCATTGCTACCGCTTACCCAGAACACACCTATTCTACCTAGTCTACAGCAATTCCTGTTCACGTCCACTTAGTGGCCATATGTACATGTTGCAGTTCTATCCTCTCAAGGCCTTCGCTTCACATATCCTTCCTGAGCGGTGATGCTTGGCTGGTTTAGTTGATCATTGTTAAGACTCATTTTCACCTTTCGCTGCATATCTTTTAGTGTTTCACCCATTTAAGTTCTTCCCTATACATTGGTAAGTCACATTTTTGCAACCTAAAGTAAGAGCGGGTCTATAGGGCACTAAACGTCATCTTATTCAAAGGCCATCTAGTTTTTCTCCTACCAATTGTCCCACTCTTTAGTTTTTGCGATGTTGCATCATCAGTTAATTCACTATTCTGTAGCCATCTTACATCGCTCATATAAAGAACCATCTAGTTTTCCTATCAATGTGAGTTCCTTAGGGTTTGCTACCTTTTATTTATTTTATACGTACGTCATCAATGATTCAAATATACTCCAGACATCTAGGCTGGGGCATCCTCCTTCCTTATCTAACCTTTTTCAACTCGGGATCGCCTGGCCTTTTAAGGGTCACCCCATCCCTAGTTTGAGGGGATCACATCATCCATTGTTCTTCATTTCTCAACTCCGTGTTTTTGTATCGTGGCATGGCTTATCACAAGTTTACTACTCGACAAAAGGGGCACATGTAGAGACCCTAAGGTTCCCAATTAGTGTCCCCTGGGTTCGTTTATCCTCTCGAGTACCCAGGCAACCTTATACACACTTCTTCTCTTAGGTGTCATTTACTTAAAAATATTTAAGTCACAGGAGGCCTATCCTAAGTTTTCTCCACCCTCCATTAGATTTCATCCATGTTCATTTAAACAAATTTAACCATGTAATCTATCTTCTACTACATTTATTTCAACTACTTATCTACCCCATAGGGACCTCAATTTCCAACCTCCGTAATCCTTTTTATCGATTCCATCCCATCTATTTCTCCTCTCCTAAATTGGGCAGGCGGGATTTTCCCATAGTTGAGTTTGAGGGATAATATTCTTATCTTCCAATTCTTGCCTTGATCACCCTTTGGGAGTCTGTTCCCTGATCGGCGCCAATTTTTTCTAAGCAAAAAGCGCCGATTTTGCTTGTCTGAGCTACGCCAATTTTATCTCGGTTTGGCACCTATTATAAATTTACGACCTAAGAATCCTCGGGTTTCGTGTTAGATTCAGAAGAGCTGGTTGCGCTAGAGATTACTTGTGTCCTGAGTGATTTAAATATAATCAGAAAGAGAGTGAGTTTTTGTGCATTTAATCCTTGAAAGGTGTACTGTTACTCTCTGTCTGCGGGTCAAGATCTCTTGGCATAGCAGGTCTTCACAGCTACCATGTCATCATCAATCTTAGTCCAAGCCATTTTCTAGGTATTGCCCTCTTTGTATTTTCGTTATAAGATTTCCTTTTGGATCAAACACCGATCCAGTCTGTTCGAATCTGATTAGTTTTTAATCAACGCCGTGTTTATTAACCCAGTAGTTTGAGTGTTTATCCAAATTGGTCACGGATCATGCCTTTCTTTCTTTGGTTTTCTGGATAAAATCCATCAGTTCTACCTCGATCCCCTTTTTTTCTGTCTTCAATCTCTACTTTCTCTTTTCAACTTCAGTAATCTAGTCGTCATTTAATTCATTTTATCTTAGTGTTTCTTTCTTCTTTTACTATCGGCCTTCTACTGCTTTGTGTCTAATCAGCACCGATCACTAGCTACCTATTGACACACGCCCCCCAAACCATCGATGCGGATAGTTTTCCGGATTGATGCGATCACTGTCTGATCGACATCGACTATGCTGCGAAAGGTATAGAATTTAGGTAACCCAAAGTTCGCTTGGTTTAGAACAGTTTCCTGGCCGTTTTCTTTTCCTTTCCTGTTTCTACTACTACATTTTTTACAGTATGTCGACGATTTTTAACTAGAAAAAACCTAAATATTTGCTTACGTATTTTATCTGTATGTTTTACTCTTGTGAAAGTGTGAAATGACAACCGCCGAGAAGCTCATTTCTCTTCCTAACCCACTTTCCAGGCATTCACCCTATATCGTTTTAAACATCACACATCTTTTTCTGTCAAGGGATTGTGGCATTCGCAGGTGGTATTAGATCTACTACTTTGCATATTTTTTGTGTGCAAACCCTGTCGACACTAAAATTTTCCTCCTCCATAATTTCTATTTCATATAATGTATGTATTAGGAATAGAGGTTGTTATAGTGTAATCTAGTAGCGCCGATAGAAGATAACGGCGCTGCCAGTACGCACGCCCGCCATTAATTGGAGTACTGTAAAGAGTCACATGTACAATAGGAATGGTTTGTAAAAAGTAAATATTTTCGTAAGTGGTCTCGGTAATATTAAAAGGTCCCAAGTTTGGGTAATTAAAGTAGGGTCGACATGATTAGGATTAGAAATATTATATTGGGTAATAATTCCAAATGAGTGAGGTCTAAATGATTTTGTTATGTTATTTGTAAAAAGTCTAAAAAGGTGGAACCCATTAAAATGATAAGGTGTTATCTTATTTAAGAGATAAGCTTACATGTACAGATAAGAGTAAGGTCTGGACTAGGATTCGTCAGAGGGGATTTGTGATCCTTCTAAAGATAAATTTCATTACATTTTAGTTCTATTCAATTTGTACTCAGTTATGAAACACATGGGAAGAGTATGATGGAAATTCATTATTTTTTATACGACATGTCCTAATTTACAAAATGGGTTTCCCAGATCTATTTGCAATAGTGTGGTTTGCAAGGTTAGGGAAGGTATCGAAGTGGATAAGTTCTTTGTAGGTAATCCTTCCTCTCCTTTTATGCCTAAAGGGTTAAATATTAGAGTTACTGAATGAATTTGATACATGGTCTTTTTCCTTCACAAGGTGTTTTGGTTCCTCATTCTTCTTCTTTCTCATTGGAATTTTTGTGTTAGATTCCATATACCCAATGCTCTGATATCTCCTTGACACAATTAGGAATTGATCCCCTCCAATTTTTCAAAAAAGTTCAATAATCCAAATCTCTAAGTACAAGAAAATAATATGAAGCTCTTCCCTCCGCAAAACAAACTTATGGTTCCAAATTTCATTTACATCGGATATTTTCATTTGATTTAATGTTCAATTATTTATCATAAACATTGAATACACTCTGTGTTACAAGTTTCATCATAGAGCGTGCCAACACCAATACAACAAGATCATGCAAAATAAACATTGAGCAAAGATAAAGTGTGTCTACACACTAAGGTATCTTTTCCTTTAAGCATGTAATTTAATTTCATACTCAAAGAGGGGGGAAAATGTAGACACTCATTTTTGGTAATTCTACTCTTTGACACCATTATTCTTGACATTACTCTCTTGCTCAAACAAATGCACTTTACCTACTTTCATTTAGTACATCCCTAGGTATTTTTTCTAGCTTGCTTAATCATATACACTTGTTTTCACGAATAAATTAGATATGCTATGGAAATGAAGCTTAAAACATATAACTTCAAATCATAAACCTAATCTACACTAAACCATCATGATAAGAGCTAAGCAAGACTAATATCTATCATTGCATAAACTTAGATTAAATCTAAACTAACATGATAAAGCTACTCCCTACTCTTTAGATCACTAATTAATTATTGAACCTAGAAATATCAACTTAGAAATCAAAGGGGTGATTAGTTGCTTATGGTTCCCAAGCTTTCAAGAATGGAGTCTCACCATTAATGGCTACAAGGCCATATAATTCTCTCCATATTACTTAAAACTTTTTTTAATGGATGCAAATGGAGGATATTGGCTCAAGATCAATGGAGGGAGTAAGTTTAAGATCAAATGTCTAATTAGCTTAAAGCTAATACAAATGAGATCTCAAAGCTTTCTTAGTATTGAGTTGTGAGTGAAGTTGTAAGGTTGAATGGGAAGGCCTAGCCTTGTATTTATAGTTTTCTCTTTGGAAGAGTTTACACTTTGGGTGCATGTGGGATAAATAAATAAGACAAAATCACTTTTAGATTAGATTAGGATAAACATGATTTAGGCTTAGTTAAGCTTGAATTATGCTAGTTAAGCATGATTAGTGAGTGATTAGATACTCATTGAGAGTTGGGAGGTATCAGATTAACCATATGTGACTGGTAGATAACCTAGGAAGCTTGCATAAGTGGTTCAGAAAGAACTAGGGAGGTTCTGAATGGTCGAAAGAAGGAATGTTTAACTAATAAGAGAGATATTAGCCCAATTAGCTGATTATATGAGGAATGCGACTAAAAGAGTGTCGTGAATGGGCATCTAAGAATGGAGCGGAGAAGGGTTGATTAATGAAGTATATTCAATTGAATGAATTAGATGAAACGCTAGGCATAAGCATATTTTAGGTGTTTACATTTTCCTCTCTTTGGGGTGGCATAAGTAACGTCACTTCAAAGATAGTAGACATGCATAAATAAGTAGAAAATTTTGAAGGAATAGAAGAAAAATTAATAGAATGAAGGATGCCCCCTCGAGTGTCTATGGGGTGATGAAAGAGGTTGATCGACGATTGAAAAGATGAAGGAAATAGATAGAAGTTGAAGGGAAGAAAGGGAATATAGAAGAAAATGAGGATGAGGATGGGGGAATGAGCTAACATCCATCCAATTCCTTGTAAACAACTTATTTTTCATCATATTGTTAATGATCTTCATCATCGGTCCTTATTAAAAAAGAATAAAAAAAGTGTAGTATGACATGAAAAGCCATATACGAACAAATGTCCATTGCCAAAAAAACCAACTCCATGCAACATACAAAATTCAATGTAACACAAGAAATTAAAATATTCCTAACTCCACGTAACATACATAATGTAATGCAATACAAGAAAGTAAACAAGCTAACCTAATAGAGAAACATAATGTAATGTTTTTTTTATCAAGCTTCAGTTCCAACCTATTAAAATTAATGATAAGGGTTAATTATGGTGCCCCAAGAAAGGATACATGCAAGGGGAATAACGAAGGACACTTGGGTCTAATGAAAAAGAATTATGTGCTAAAAAATAGTACTAGACAACTTGTTGTGCCCTAGAGTACAGATGAAGCATACAGACTAGATTTGTTAATGAAGCTCGATCAGAATGATCCATGAGTCTTTGATGAGGAGAACAAACAAGGAACCAAAGAATGACATTTTGTAGGATGATTTTAAATTTTTATAAGTTTTCTAAAACATATTTGAATGTTTTGATTTTTCTACACAATTTGATTTTTTTTGTGATTTTGAAAGTTTTCAAAAACTATGAATAGGAAGACAAAGAAATGTGGATGCCCCTAGTGATAGATGGGATGTACAAGGGCAGAATGCCACACACATGCGTAAGAAATTGAAGATGTGAAAATAACCCAGCATTAGATGGGAGTATTCAAAGGAAAACTCTTCACCCGCAGAGGCTAGATCAAGGCCAATATGGATAGGTTCAATCATAATATTGAATGTAAAATAATGATGTACTAGGAAGGAGTAAGGATGCCCCCAGCATAAGCTGGTCAAGAAGGTGTACATTAGATAGAAGTGGAAGATTGTTTTTGTGAAAGGGGATAAAGGTGTCCGTAAACATGGAAAAAAGGTAATACTATACACATGGATGTTCTGAATGAAGTAGAAGAACACCGAATGTTATGAATGTAGCTTAGAAGCCTCGTGATGAAAAAAGGATTAGCCAAAGCCATAAAATCATGAGATGAGATAAGGACTAAGGCAAGATTATGAAAAAGGTACAAAAAAAGATAGTTGGTAACATACTAATCCTGTTCACTCATAGAGATCTAGTGTGTGCACATGGAAATGAATTACCTTTTGGAGGGAAGAATTAATAAGAAAAAAATGAGGACAAACTAGCCAATGTGTAGGAATGATTTATTTTGAAAGTTGATTTGTGAATGGAAGGTGGAAGGAGAGTCGTACATTACTCCACTACCAGCTAGGCATCCATAGCCTCGACAAAGATGCATTTTATTCTAATCGCAACATTTCTTTACTGCCAGTCAGGCATCCATAGCCTTGGTAGAGATTATGTGAAATACCCCAAGAGAGAGTTATATATTAATTTTATTTTGCTTTGTAGATTTTATCTTGTTTGATTTGATTGATTGATTCTTTTGCTTTCTAAAAACTTATTTCAGCTCTCTGGATTGTTTTTTGACAAGGGATTAAGAACCAAATATGTCTTGATGGAAGGATATGGAAGTGATTACGATGACAACATTGACAGGTGTAAACAAATACATCCAAGAATTTATTCACAAGAAGTTTATTAGATGTTGAATGTGATAGGATCTCTAAGATTTTAGTCGTTCTTTAATTTACCAAGGTGATAAAAGACCAGGGTCAAACAGATACCATAGAGATAAATGTCACAAAATACGTGTGAATTAACTAACCAAAATATCACCGAAGGGATGAAAATGATAGGAAGACTTGTAGAATAAATAACAAGGAATGGAAGAAAGAACATCCATGTGTAAACAATACCTGATTGCAATGTTTGATCTTTTACCTTTGATTTTTTTATGTTTTCTCATTTTTTTACATTTTTGAATTGTTTTGATTTTTAGATTTTGATGGTTTTTGGAAAGGTGGGACCAACAAAGACACTCTTTGTGATAGGATCCAACAACAATGTTTGCAATTTCTTTGATAAGTGATACTAGGCATGCTTATTTGTCAAGATTCATATTATCCCTGATCTCGATGATCGTGGCGAGCTCATACTCGATAAGTGACTCTGACATGAAACATGGATTTCATATGCGGGACCTTGAGTTCCCTATCCATAGGTTTATGCACTTTTAACCATACTTGATGGTTATGTTGATGTGCATTCTTGAATCACGCTTGATTTTTAACCTTAAGATCGTTAGATTTGTTGGGAACTCTGGAGCTCTTGGAATTTTTGACCTAAGCTTGATTAAGAAAATGTTTGGGTTTCTTATAAGCTAACACGTGACTTGTCTGATCTGGATAAGTGGGAGGAGAAAACAAATGTTATGATTCATGATAGGAATGAGAGAAAAAATGGTGGGCTTACTTGGGTCATTGATAGAAGAAGAACATGATAGGTGAAAAGGATACAATCCAAGAATTGAAGAGGATGGGCTACCAGGAGGTGATCCACTGATAGAAGATGATGAATGGCTGCTAGGACATGACCCTAAGATGGAAGAAATTGGGATACGAGGACATGGACCAAGAATAGAAGATGATGGTATCCTATAGACGGAAGAGGATGAAGGGATACTAGGATGTGACCTGAGAATAGAAGGTAATGGGCTACCAGGAGGTGACTCATAAATAAAGTATAATGGAGGACTACTAGGATGTGGCCCGAAAATAAAAGAAGATGGCGAGGGAATACTAGGGTGTGGCTAAATTATAAATGAGAAGGGAATACTCAGAGGTGTCCCATAGATAGAAGAGGATGAAGGGATACTAGGATATGGCCTAAGAATAGAAGGTAATGGGCTACCAGGAGGTGACCCATAAGTAGAAAATGGAGGGCTATGTGTAGGTGGATTTAGGATAAAATAAGATGATGGGCTACTTAGTGGTGACCCAAGGAGAGATTTTGATTGAGGAATGATGATAGATAAGGAATGATTTTGCAGTGGGAAGATAGGCCATAGATCAATGCTATACCCTGACATCTCATCATGCTCAGACGAAGGTGAAGATAGAATAACATAAGAAGAATCAAGTTCCATGACTTTAGGCTATGCCTCTATGTTCTGAAAAATGGTTCAATTTTTTCTCCCCAATACACATGCGTATCAAGTTCTAAAAATAATCCTTGTTTGTAATTATCTATAGGGATATCTTCATGTAGTCTAAGTGTTCCATAATCCTGAGAGAAATCAATCAGTAGAGGTTGTTGTTCTTTGACCATGGGATATTGACTAGAAGAAACAGGTCTGATAAGAAGGGAAGATTGATTGACAGAAGAATATGAAGACATTCGATGATTTAGATGAGGGGAATACTTGACCTTATCACTCCCACAAAGAGTTTTGACAGTGCTTTAAAAAGATATCTTAGCACATGACTTCTTTCTAATGGTTCAACATGGTCACAGACATTGATCTTTGGAAGATGGATGAGGAAATGGCATGATATGGTTGAAAGGGCTCAAGTTTCGAAGAGGGATTGAAGTTACACTGATAGCAGAAGATGACTCAAGAGAGGAAGTGGGCTTGAAGATAGGAGTCTCATGAATGGATGATTTAGATTTGGAATTATATATTTTTTCTAGAAGATGAACTAATATGGGAAGGAAAATAGGATCAGATAGCTGTATGTTAAGTTGCGATGGAGGAGTCAAATTGGATGATTTACTAGAGGGAATCCGAGTCGTGGAACTCTTCGATGGATGAATAGGTCATTAAAGTGACTGATAAAGGTGGTCCTATGAAGGAAGGGGGGACCGTGACTCAAGAACCAAATTATATGTTCAATCGAGAAAACTTGGAGTCACACGAGTCTTCAAAGGAGGTGGATGTCATTGAGGTGATTGGGAATGAAGTTTCTTCGAAGAAAGGGAGGAATGTGATTTAGGATTTGATCTAGGGGTATCTGAATTATAGTTAGGATCTGAATCTTCATAAGAATACTGGGAATCTAAATAGTAGTTTGGATCTGAATCAAAAGAAGAGTGGGGGGAACCTGAATAATGACAAATCTACTTATAAAGTGCATCACACAATAAGTATCTTATTGACTTCAATGTCATTGAATGGGATGAGCTTAGTTGGCTGAGTAATAACATTGACAATGTTCTTATAGGTAGCCCTATCATCGTTAGTCTTGCCTTTGAATGTGTATTTTCTTTGAAATTTGATATTAGATGTGATAGGAGTGCTAACAACATACTAATAACTTTGTTTTTCCCTCTTTGAGTGTGTCACATAGATGGTCAAAAGATTTTTTTTTTTTAATATGGCCGATTCTTACAAAATATAAAGTAAGACTTGTGTGAAGATATCTTGTAATTTATCATCAACTAAGATGTTGGCAATATTAGTAAGCATGGTTTTGTATCATAAGACATAATCATTAAAAGGTTTGTATGATCGTTAGAAAATCACATGTAAGAAACTTTGTACCCAATGTTGATAGATATTTTTTCCAAAATTGATTTTCCAAAACAATGAAAGAGTGCACAAAGCGTGTGGGTAGATCATACCATTCCAAAACAAAGTTTGTAAGAATTATAGGGAAGATCTTGGTGAGTAATATTTCATGAAGGAATATTCAAAAGAAGACAAATGAAATGATTGAAGGTGTTCAGTTGGATCCTCTTTGCCATCATAGATAGGGAGTTAGGAGCAACAAAACCAATGGTAAAAGTATAAGAAGCCACTTCAAGTGAAATTGGGTTATGAATAAACTTAGTAGAATCCATAACATGAGAAGAAGAAGATGCACCTTTTTGTAATTGTAATATTTGAGCTTGTTGTATGTGTTTGACTAATTTTCCCACTCCTATTTTAAGTTAATGGAATGGTGGAAAGAAAATAGGAAACTCTAAATTATGGGAGGGTTTAAGGATACCTCCTGATATGTGATGATGATGAAGATACATGCATAAACATCCTCTCCACGACGAGCTCAATAACCTACACAAAAAATAGAATCTAAAAAAAATGATTAGTAGATAAGATGGTGGATTGCCTAACTATGTCAGTCCTAAGAAGTGATAAATTCCTAAGGAGGATGTCTACCCACTTTGAAAAAAAGATCGATAAAAGACGATGGATAAATAAGATGCAACAAATACCATAGATATGCTAGATATGTTAAGATGAATATTTGATAATGATAAATGATTATAAATGAAATTAAACCTGGTCAATTTGATAGTGACTCGAGACTGAAAGAGGTAAACAATGGTAACTGCAACAAATAAGATCAAGAAATGTGTAGAAAATAAATTTGAAACATTGAGGAGGCATTGAATATGATGTTGGGATGCTAAGGGGAAAAAAAGGATGTAAGAAAAAACATATCTGATGAGAATATGATAGAGGCAGATCATGTCAATGGTGATTTGGGACAAATATAGAATAGTCGATGGCAACCGGGGCCAAAAATGAGATCTAGGCTGTTAGAAAGATAGATCTTAGAAACAGAGGGATCTGAATACTGAAGGAGGCTAGAAAATAGATGAAAAATGAGGTAAAAGGTAGAAAACATGGTTGATGTAGATCAGGTTGACGACGATTGGGCTGGATCGACGGTGACTAAGGTAGAATTAGGGTTTTATATGACTAAATGGATGGCAAGAGAGTTGTGAAGAAGAATGATGGATGGTAGAGATGATGGTGGATCTCCAAGGCGATGAGAAGACCTATAAACATGATAAAAAGGATGATGAAACAATGGTGGTTATCCAAGGCAGAAATAAAATTTATATCTCCAAGGATGGGATGCAAGAACTCCAAGATGGCTCCAAGTTGATGCTAGAAAACTCACAAGAAGAACAAAAACCCAAAATTTCATCCTGAGTATAGAAGCATACTTATAGGGTCAGAGGTGACCCACCAGGTTCATCATTGATTGAGGTTGACCATTGATTTGGGCGGTCTAGATGATACTCAACTCGATACAGAGGGGCCTAAATGAGTAGAATTAGGGTTTCAAGCTATTTAGGTAGGTTATGGTTGCATATGGATGATAAAAGGTGGTTTGAGGGTGAAAATACATTTAATAATGGTATATGGGAGTCTAGGGATGATAAATGGGTTGTTTAGGGATGTGATTAGGGTACTGGATGAGTTTAGGGGTTATTAAATACAATTAGGGATGGATTAGGAGAGATAAAATAATGATGGGATAAATATAGGAAAGTAGGAAATTAGATGAATTAAATGGGATGTAGGATGGAAATAGGAATTTGAATAAGTTACGAGTGTGAAGGTACAAGATGACAATAAAGGGGAGTGAACACCAGATGGGGGAAAAGCGTACCAATATTTTGTGTCTACATTTGCCCCTTTGTGTTAGGTGGTTTACGTTAAGCAATCCACAAGAAAAAAACTAGAAGTGAAAAAATATGATGGTTGAGGTGCTCCCCCTTAAACTAGGGATCGATGACATGAAGAAGAATTGATTACTAGGTTAAAAAGGTATATTGTGAGAAAATAAGAGAAATGATGCCCTGAGCAGAGAGGGATGGCCATTGCGAGAAGGAAAAGATAAAAAAAACAAAAACAAAAACAAAAATAAAAAATAAATATGGCGGTGATATTTGGAATCACTTTAGTAGGGAAAAAAGCACGACATCAATGAAGGTGACATTAATTTCCTATGGACATGTGAGTCAAAAAATATCATTTCAAGATGGAGGGAATCCAATAGGAATCCACTTAGATGGATGAGATAAAGATGACAGGAACCCTACAAACACATTGGTAGGGAACATAACACAACCTCAACAAAGATGACATTAATGTCATACAAACCCGTGAGTCAGAAAAGACCACTACAGGATGGAGGGAATCTAACATGAATCCACTCGGATGAATGATATAAATATAGAAGGAACCCTAGAAACACATCGGTAGGGAACATAACATGACCTCAATGGAGGAGATGTTAGTGTCGTATGGAACCATGAGTTGGCAAAGATCACTGCAAGATGGAGGGAATCCAAAAGGAGTCCACTTAGATGGATGAGATAAAGATGGCAGGAACCCTGGAAACACATCAATAGGGAACATAACACAACCTCAACGGAGGCATCCTTAATGTCCTATGGACTCACGAGTTAGAAAATATCACCACGAGATGGAGGGAATCCAATGGGAATCTTATCAAATGGACATGAAAGATGTGGGACTAATGGGTCAAAGGTAGACATCAATGTGATATGTAAAAAATGTGAGGATGGTCAAGAAAATTGTCTAAAAATAATGCGAGGGAAAAATAAGATGTGTTATCCTTCAAATATGTATAAGTGAGATATATGCGTCCTGGTGGGACGAAGATGGAAAAGATGGAAACAACCTTGGGCTTAAGATGAGATATGGTTCCCCTAGAGGGAACACAGAGATGGTCGTAGAGTGGGTTGCAGGATGTGGTTAAAGATGCACGATGAGATAAAAAGATAACAAAATGAGTGATGCAAGACAACCCAAGATGTGTGATGGGTGACACACAAGCCTCGAGTAAAAGAAAAGATAATTTGATAAGGAGATTAGACAAGATGGGATGAAAGATGAAAATGATGGTTAGGTTGATGATGATTGTATGGATCGATGGTGATTTGGCTTGGGTCGAAAATGACTAGACTGGTCGATAGCGAGCAAGTCAACATGCCTATATAAGTAATGAAGATGGCTGATAATGCTCAATTAAATGACATGATTTGATGATCAAGAGCTATGAGAGATATTAAAAATCTATATCTAAGTGAAATGGAGGCTAGCGGAGGAGGAAGGAACTACCAGAGGTCATGAAGAGTGGTAAGTGCTGAAAAACTAGCTTAATTTGATTTTTAATTAATTTTTTTTATAGATTTTTGATGGGTGCCAAGGTCCCGTTAATCGTGACTAGGAGGGTTAAGTCGACTTACGGAAATTCATCATTGACCAGGATGGGTTTGACATTGACTAGGTAGGATTTAGGTTAGATTGATAATTTTAGATGAAAAATGGTGATTTTTGATGATTGGATGTTGATCGATGCTTGTTTGATTGGTTTTTACAGGTCTGAGACACCTTTCATTTGAGAGACAAAGTCCCAACCATGTTAGGGAATATTAGAGTAGATATCATAGATGTTGAGTGGGATCACTTGGGTGGACAGTGGGATTGGACGGATTCCTGCCACCATCGAATGGTGACTTAAGACATAGGGCTCATCATATCCCAGATAGACATATGAGATCCTGAGGACCAATTACCTTCTAGTTCTAGAACAAAGAGATGAAGATTACACTTAAGCACATGTATTGTATTTTTGGATTACCGATCTAGGGGCACTAATAGTGTTGGTTACAACAGAGGGTAGGATTGATAAATTCACTCGGTTGTTAGGAGTAGAGGCCCCACATATTACATTTGTCATGCAATGGATTTACATATTGAGACATACTATCGGCCTGCAACACCAGGGAAATGACTGATATGCTTGGTTATGATGGCAATTTCCTGTTACACATTTCTAGATTAAGGTGGTACTTGATTTTATTGAGGCTTAGCAATGGTAGTGGCATATATTATCAAGCATAGGGAAATATTTGCATTTAGGGAAACTCTACTAGCACACACATACTATGATTTTTGGATGTACGTGTCAGGGAGGAGGTCAGAATTGATGTGGGATTCCTATTACAATATTGATCATATGATAACATAGCTCTGGTGAGGCCGCTAGAGATTCCATGGATCGTAGGAGACTACATTGAGTTGACAGTTTGATTTATGAGATGGAGAGTTGACTAGGTTCACAGTGATAGGGTGAGAGGGGAGAGGAATGGTATGTTGAGAGGTTGGGGAGTCTAGATGTCAAGGATGTGAGATGGAGGCCATACAGAGGATTTCTAGTATGGTCAGACATAGACATACAACTCACAGGTGTGAGGAGAGTTAGATGAGTACAAGGTAGGAGGCTGGAGATGATAGAGGATGTATAGTTTTCAAGGGCAATGAGCTAGTTTGGGTTAGTTCAGATGGTTCTTGGGGTGACGATTAGATATAGACAGGATGATACAAAGAGGGACTTACCCAATCATGTGATGGGTGACCCATTAGTGGAGGAGAAAGAGCCAGAGGATATCAATGAGGATGACGTGGGAGTGACGAAGGGATTTGTAGAACACATGATGCAACAATGGGCAACCTGAGTACACAAGGAGGTAGTGCAGTTAGAAGGAGAGGTGGTGGTTCCAGTAGGAGGAGAGGAAGCAACACCTATAAGAGTATATGGTGGTTATGAAGGTGCAATTGTAGAGATAGCCTAGTTACAGGAAGAGTTGGATGTTACACGCCAGGAGCGAGATACTGCACACCTAGAGCTTGAGGGGATGCGTCAGGAGAGAGACCTTGCTGTACATATGCATAATAGATACAAGAGGTAGCAAGAGGCCCTATGGGCCAAATATATAGATCCAGGAACTCCATCTCAAGACATGGATGGTGTATCTCAAGGAGGTGTAAAGGGAGTAGGACAGACGGCTCCACCAAATTTTGTGACCTTGGAGCAGTACCAAGCCATAGGGGATGAGACATGATACTATGAGCCCATTTTGATGATATGGTTACGTGATATACCTCACTATGTAGCATACTTGGTTGGAGAGAGGAGATTGGCTCATAAAATAGCTTCAGGGAGCACAACAACTATGGCACAGTCACGATGCAATGATGGTCTAGATGCTGGACATGGAAGAGGGAAGACAAGAGCCTCGGGCTTCAGAGCCTCAGATTCCATGTTCACCAAGTAGTGGGTAAAGATTGTATATATTGATATCTATTTTGATGTGTATATTTTGAGATAGATCCCAATAGAGGCCTATCACATATGTATAGACACTTTGATGATACACACACACACACATATGATTTTATCATGAGTTATTTGTGTTGTGATGACTATATTAGATGCATGTTATGGATTATGATTAGATGATGTTGATTAGATTATGGACATGAAAATGGTTAGGTAGATATAGATGTTGATTTAGATATATGATATGATATATTTAGATGATGTAATGATGCAATGTATTGATTTAGATATTGATGTGATGTATGGATGAAATATTAGATCAAATTTGATGTGATGGATGTAGATGATAGATATGATTAGATGTAGAGGATGCTGTTGTAATTTGGACTGGGTATGATGTGGTAGATTTAAATGTTATATATGATTAGATGGAGTTATATGTTAGAAATGATGAGTAGATTATATATGATGATGACGTGGTGGATTTAGACTGTATGAAATTGATATGGTGGATTTAGAGCAGATATGGAAAAGATATGATGGTTATATTAGACATGATGTGATGTGATATATGTA
This sequence comes from Taxus chinensis, assembly GCA_019776745.2. NCBI lineage: Eukaryota > Viridiplantae > Streptophyta > Pinopsida > Cupressales > Taxaceae > Taxus > Taxus chinensis. The sequence goes on along the minus strand of CM034148.1, from coordinate 208,444,123 downwards.
GATTAGATGTTATTGGAATTAGATTAGATATGTTGGATCAGATGGAGATAGACAAAACACGACCTTGATAAGGTGATCCAAATATAAGAAGGACACTTTGTCATAACAAGGGGCATACATAGGATATATGCTTTTGGACTGGATTGGAGGTAAAATGTGAGAAGGAATGTAAACAAAGTAATACACTTCCAGCCATATGGCCATTTTTAACACGTAACTAATGATAATTAGTCACATATAAGATCATGAGGGGAATATGCAAGGGGTGCTTATACACCTACTATAGACACGACAAAGGGTTTAGATGTATCCTGTATGGGGGAAGTAGTTTTTCCTTTGGTGGTTGTCCAAGGTTTTTATCCCTATCTTTGAGCAATATTGTGCAAATTGATCAATGTGGGAAGATTTATTTTGAAGGAAATCTAGTTGATGTGTGAAGCTTTCTGAGTATGTTTTATTTTGAATTTTTCTTTTTCTATTGATATCTAGAAGGAAGATCAATGTGGTAAACCTTCATTGTCATGATACAATAAGGTAGCCATCCTTCGAGGGAGTAGTATACAATGGGATTTTTACTTTTGATTTTGAATTTTGACTTTTTAGATGGCAGGGTAAGATGTATGATAGTTGTCCTTTGAGGGACCAGTCTATACTTTTGACATTATTTGCTTTATATGAATAACTGTCCTTCGAGGGAGTAGTCTATTTTTGGAATAATATAGCTTTTGATATGAGCATTCGTAATTTTTAACTTTTAGGATAGAGCTAAGGATATCCAAGTAGACCACTTGGAGAGGGGAAGATAAGATGCACAAGTGACACATGTGGACCCTTATCATGGTTCCAATAGGTAGATAAGAAGGTGATGGATGTAATGATTATGGGGTTTTCACCTAGAAGGAGGAACTTGTCCATAAGGGATATGCTATGAGAAAAATTGTGGTGCATATTATTACAAAATTACAACACCCCCAAATGGCCTGATTTGTGGATGGGTAATTTGATGTAACTTTGTGTAACATTGGGTCATATCTCAAGTTGTGGGATTTGCGGGCTTGAGACAACCCTATAGAGAAAGCTGGTTCTTGATCCTAAAGTACTTACCACTAACCACTCCTAATACAGGCAAGACTATCTAATCCTAATATATGACTATATCAGATACCAGGGAGAGAGAATGCATAAAAATAAAGCCTAAACTAACAACAACGATACACTAGAAAATGAGGGTGTGAGAATAACTTCCCAATGTGTAAAAATAGGAATGAAATGTAGGTTAGAAGGGGTGATAACATTTCTCCATAATCTAATAAAAAACCACAACACCATTTCTATGCATACACAATAGTAATGCATATTGAAAGAGCATAGAATAGACACAATACACCTGTAATAAGATTAAAGAGGAAAGAAAAATTTAAACAAACACAGGAATGGAAGGTACATCCAAAAACTTGCATCTATTGCTTCATTGATATGCATAGTTAAAAAAATTACAAATGAAAGGCTTGTATCACCATGCAAGGAGTCCACTACAAGGGCATACAACACATTGGCTTCACAAAACAAAAATGACAGAGTTTTGCTACCAAAAACTATTCCCTTTTACAATGAGCCCAACACTCCAATTTATATAATTTTGAGGGGAGATAGAGAGAGGATGTAATTACTAAAATTCCCTTTCCAACTGATTGAAAGTCATGATAAATGAGGGTGGTTGGTGATTTTGGACCTAAAAAATAAATCTCAAGATGTCCCATAACTTGCAGCAGTGAAAGAATGATTTCTCATGCTCATTAAATGTTTTTCTTACCACTTTTCAACAACCAAACAAAACTGAGCTCGTTTTCCTATAAAAACACCATCAAAACTTCATCAATTTATATATTTCTTGATTTTTTTGCATTGGGATTGGAGTCACAATTCCAACAAGAAAATTTTTGTGAAAATCCATTGAAAATTTCTTAAGTTATGACCTTCTCAGTGATCACAACCTTTTTGAGTTTCACAAGTTTAATTGTTACTTCCACGAGACTATGCATTTAATCTCTGGAGCTGTGGATTTCACTCTCACTATTCACCAACATAACTCACTAAAAATAATAAATCTAGTATTTTAAAATGATGTGCATAGAGGATGTCAAGACCTTTCTTGAAAATTCCATTTTTGTCAAAATCAGAGCTTTGGGTCAAAAGTTATGCCCTATTTTGGCCAGATCATGGTCGAGGGTGTTCCACGTGGGCTCTCACAATCTACATTAAACCATTTTCCCTTTACATTTCACATATTGTTGGTTTGTGGGGGACATAAGGCACTTGGTTATAAGGGCTGCTTGGTCATCTAATTTCTATTTGAATCCATCAATAGACTCTACCTCCTTTATTGTGCGGTGATTTCACCTCCGTGGGGAACTCATGTCTCCGCGACACTTATTCTATTTGGGCCCCGAATTTCCACCTTATAAAAAATAGAATCTACCTCCTTTTTTGTGTGGTAATTTCACCTTTGCGGGGAACTCATGTCTCCATGGCACTTATATTGTTAAGGCCCCAAACTTCTGCCTTATCCACAATAGACTCTACCTCCTTTATTGTCCGGAAATTTCACCTCCACGAGGAACTCATGTCTCTACGGAAATTGTGTCGTTTAGGCCCCAAAATTCCACCTTATCCACAATACTTTGAAGATGATTCAATTCCTTTGCAAATTGGGTAAATTGGGATTTCAAGGAACTTGTGGCCCAAATGAATATGGACTGCCTAGGCCGTTGGGACCCGATTTACTTGCAAATCATTGTTTCTTTAGCATTTCGGACCTAATTCGAGGGAGATGAACCCTAATTTTTTCTGCATCCATTCTGCTTGCTGTCCCTAGACCCACAATACATTAAAATAAGGCGTTTCCCCATTTCTCTAAAATTTTAGAAAATTTTCGCTAACTCCTTATATTTTTCTTGAATAGGGAAGTTAGAGAAAAGCAAATCGGCCTAAAAAATCCAATTTTTTGTTTTCACCATTTCATGTTAATTCAAGTTTAAAGAAATTGTGTTGAGTTACTAGAATTTGACCTCGAGGGTAAATTCTAGATAATAATTTAGTGACTCGTGGGGCCATTTTCCTACTAAATGGATCTCAACTAGTTGTCTGAAGCTATTTATTGGGCATGGAGTCTGCAGAGTTATCACAATGCTGATCATGAACTCTGAAACTTGATCCCCGGGTTATTCTAAATGTCATCTAGCTTGCTTTTGGAGCTATCTTCTTCTTTCCACATTCTCAACTTTCATAAGATAATATTGAAATCAAGATTTTTGAGAGTAGAAAAATGTTTTAAAACCCGAGTTTCACTCTCTCCCAGAAACTGCAATATGCAAGGTTGAATGATGAACATCTGTTAGTTTGGACATCATGGAACTATATTAAGTTTCTTTTTCTTTCTTCTTTTGAATGTTCCATTCTAAGAAAATTTACAAGGAAGGTTGATTTCTGGTTGGGATTCAAATTGCAAAGGCTGTTGCTCAAGCCTAAGAGATATGAATGGTGGCTTATATTTGTTGTTTATACACTGACTTGGTCATGTCTGAGTGAACACTAAGGACTTCCATGCTAATTCAATTATCAAATATGCCCCCCACTATGATCCCTTGATTTGGGGAAACTAAGAAACTCAACTGATTTGCCCAAAGAAGCAAGGAATTGAATATTTGAAATATATTTTTTGACCTGATTTTAGTTGCTCTGCATTTGTTTGAATTTGAAATTTGTAACTATTGCAAGCAACTATGAGCTTCCCACTATAACAATTTCTCTTTTCTGAAGCATGATGAACTGTATATGGAGCATATACTAGAAGCAATGGAATATGTGCACTAGTACTTAGGGAAATTAACACCTACTCTAACAACAACGAAAATGTGTACAAGCACTTGGAGGAATTGAACAGACCTAAACTAATATGTACAAGGGTGAGAAATTCTCCTTTTAGTAGAAATGTTTGAGATAGATTACATTGATTGGAAGCTACAGTTCTTCACCATCCAACTTAGCCAGTCGGAAGACATTGCTACTTTTACAATCCATGATCATATATATACCACTCCATATGGCATCAAACTTGGAATGCTTTCCTGACTTTACATGATCAACATCTCACATTAGTACCAAGTCTCCTACTTGGAAAGTCCTGGCTTTAGCTTTCTTTTCAAAGCTTCTATTGATCAATGCTTGATCCTTTTCCATGGTTTGCACCACATATTCTCTTGCTTCTTTCAATTCCATTAGTCGACATACCTAAACTCCATGGGTTAAAACTTAGCTAGTTCTAGCTGCTTCATGAGTTCCAATGTTGACAACTCAAGTGATATATGCAACTTGATTCCTTTCCATAGACAAGCTTATATGGAGAGTTGCTTGTTGACCTCTTGGGTGTTATTCTATTAGCCCATAAGGCTGATTTGAGCTTCATGTGCCAAGTTCTCTTATTTTCATCAAGATTTCTTCTAATCATTCTCAGTAGGTTCTTGTTTGTAGAATTTGCTTGACCATTACCATGAGGGTAATATTTTGATGAAGTGTTGAGGTATATACCATTCCTGACAGCCCATTTAGTGATTTTTTTGCCAAGAAATGCCAATGTGTTATCTGATATGATGCTGGTAGGAACACTAAACTTGGTGAATATTCCCTCATAGAAATCCAAGATGTTAGATTCATTTTCCTCCTTGAGTGCCACCACTTCCATCCATTTGGTAAATTATTATGTTTCTGTAAGTATCCACTTGTGTCCCTGGCTTGAATTTGGATTTATAACTCTGATGAAGTCTAATCCCCATTGAATGAATGGTTGATCCACTGATATTGGATGAAGAGGTAGGGATGCTAACCTTTCCTTCCCTGTGAAGAATGCACATTTTTTGCATTTCTTAATCCATGAGTAGCAATAACTAAACACCGTAGGCCAATAATAACCATCCTTCATGATTCTGAGAGTTGTACTCGCGGATCAAAGTGGTTGTACGCACCCAAAATTGCACATGCTATATTATCGAGAAAACCATTTTAAAAGTCCCTAGTGATGATTCAAAATCCTTTCAAGAAGGTGTTTGAGCTCCAAAAACCCATTTGTAGTATGTATTTGTAGCCTATATAGCCTTACTTAACTTTTCCTTGCATTTTTCCATCTTCCCCCTTTTTTCTGTGCTTGTTTTGGCATTACGTGTCTAAACTGCCACCTTGTCTAGGTGGCGGTTTGCAAACTGCCGCCCAGGCAGGGCGGCAATCCTAAAACCGCTGCCCTGCGTAGGGTGGTGTTCCTGATCGATTTTTTCAGAATCTTCATCCGTAAAATTGCATGCAACGATTCACTTAAGTTTGCTTTTTGAACACATCCGTGAGACAAATTTGCTAAAAATAGCTTCGTTTGCTTGGTTCTCCTTGCTCCTATTTTTAAATAGATTTAATGAGTGGAACTACCTCTTCATTGCCTTGTGTATGAAGTAACCTTCTATCCTCCATTCCTATATATTTCATGCTTGTATTCAAGCAAAAGGCCTGATATTTTTGTGTATCTTGCATTGTTGTGCTGTCATAATCTCGCTAGGAATTGCATAGCCAAGCTCAGATCTCTTGTGTTATCTCTCTTCTACTTGCATTGCATCCAAATTACTTCCAAGCCACCATTGCTCAAGTGCCATCATCGTGTTGTTGTTCTTTGCATTCCCAATCCCTTGGACTGACATGAACACTCAGAGAAATAAAGGAAAGAACTGAGGGGAGAGATACTGATACTACTAGATTTGCTAAGGTTCTTACTCTTCCAGGTTAGAGTTGTGTATTTGTTTTCTTTGTTTATCGAATTGTCAATTATGAATTGTTAATTTCAATTCCATACCAAATAGAGTAGAAATCAATGTCTTTTCATTTGTAAATAGTTAGTTAATTTCCAAGAGGGTTTGAATCTTTCATAGTAATTCCCGGTGACGGATCCTCTTCTTCCCATCCCCGAGGGTTTGAATCTTTCATAGTAATTCCCGGTGACGGATCCTCTTCTTCCCATCCCTGTGGATCTGAAGGAGATAATATCTGTAGGAGGTTGTCTACACATCATAGATCATTTGGAAAACTGTATGTTTTAAGTTAGTTTAGTTTCAATACACTCAGCACAGGTGAATAACCACACCGGGTTATCTCACTTTTTTAGTTTTAGTGTAGAAATAGATTTAATTATTTAGAATAGAAGCGAATTGTTTTTATGATTATAATGTTTCAGTTTTTGTGATTTGTTTAGATTAGTTTTCCTTTCAGCAGTAGCATAGATTGTTAATTTCATTTAATTTACATGGAAACTTCAAATTAGTTTAGTGCTTAGATCCAAGTTAGGTAAACAAACCATAGGGAATTTAAGCTACTCGTTCATAGCCTCTAAGTCTCCCCTTTGTCAACTAGGCTACCAGGAGATCACACTACCAGATCTTAGTCATTGATCCTCCTATAGTTAGCCACACACATTCAACATCGACTGCTCCGGCATGACCTCGGGGGGTCGAGTGCGGTCACGTGTTCATTTTCATCCGTACAGTGGCCTCCCACTTCCTTGTTATTATTCAATTTTACACGCGTGGTAAAATTAGATAACAAGGTTCTATTACAACTAAATTATGACATCGGTCCCAAGGGCCCATTTATGGTCATCACGGGATAAAATGATTAAAATAATTAATGAATTACATACGTGATCTCACCTAACATTGAACGGGGTCAAATTGAGCTCAAATCAGTGACAAATCGGTGTTGGTTCGGTTGAGAACTTGATTGTTCATCAATGGAACTCAACTTGATGGGTTGGCTGAGCCCAACATTGAGGTGAGTTGATTTAACTCATGAAGGGAACGAGTTGATTAGAGTAACTTTCCGAAGAACTTGGGAGGGTATTGGTATGGCTTGGATAGAGAAGCTTAGGTCGAGCAACTCAGTGTCAAGCTTGGCATACATTCACGTAGCAGTAAGAATGTTGGATCTCACGTGGCCAAGTTATTCGATGGAAGGGTCATGTTACTCGGTAATAGCTCACAGTAGGGGTTGAATTAATACATACATTTCATTTCCCAAGCTAGTGGATGAAGGTCGGCCTGAAGATTTCAAGTGCTATGGCAGCAAATATTGAACTCAATCATGGAAAACATGGCTATGGAGGAACTCAAGTTATATGGTAGCAAAGGAGTAGCTTAGTTTCGAGCTCAAATATATGTGCTAATAGTGATGAGTCATTGGAACCATGGTGAGATCTCATCCAGTTGACAATATTTAACCAAGAAGAGCGGCTCACATTTACCAAGGAGAAAAGTATTGCAGGAAGGCTGATTTGCCTTGAGAGGTAGAGGAAGTATGAGTTTGAATTGGTTTAATTCAACGTGGGGAGATCAATGCTTCCTCATTGGAACATAAAATATGATTATAGGGCTCGACAGAGATAATAACATAAATGACTGAGCTCAGTCTTGAGAAGATAACCCACAGAGAGAAAGCATGACGAGTTTGCTGTGAGTCATAACGAAAGGAACGAGTTGATCACCATGCATAGAGACCGAGTTGTATCGAGTCAAGTTGACAACTAGGAAGGTGGAGGAAATTAGTTCAAATGTGAGAATCCCGAGCATAAGTAAGGAGCTCCTCAGGAGGACGATGGTTCTAAACTCGATATGTTGATGTAGACCACAAAGGTTGACTCCATGAGTTTGATTTCATGAAGGATTACATGAGAAAAGAGCTCACTCGGACAAGACACGAAGAAGAGAGCTCGATGGGAGATTGGAATCTCAATGGATAAACTTCCCCCTCTTGCCAAGTGGGGATGTTAGCATGGTATGCCATGATGGAAAGATACTCTGTGGGTTTATAAGGCCACATTGCCAAGTGGGAGTTTTGGGGTCAATGAGTTATGACAAGCCCAACGTAGGCGGAAGAGATGTATAAATATCGTGCTAAGGCATGAATAGGGGAACTTGGGGAATCCATTCCTAGGTGGAAACAACATGATGGTGAGCTAAGGTGAATTCCCTACATGCAGAGATTCATGCAAAACATAGCCAAGTGGAATATTAATGGTGGCAAGCCAAAGAAGGAATTCTGTAAATGAAAAGTGTGCCGGTAAGAAGCCCAAGTTTGTGGCTGAGATTCAGGCAAGTTACCGAGTTGTCCACTGGGTTGATAGTGCAACCAAGTTGTGGGGGAGCCACCATTTTTTAGGGGAGCTAATACCGGGTTATGAAATGGCATAGTCGGTTCAAATGGCCTAAGATTTAATCCACAACATGCAAAGCACCCACCACTGAGTTATGGCTTTTTGGCTTGACATTGGGTAAATGTGATTCGGCGAAGAACATGAGTTCACCAAGTGAACTATTATAGGAAAATGGACCCAGGTCGGTTTTGATGCCATATCCCAGGAATGAACGAGAACTTATCATTTTTTGTTGATCATGGTGGAACCGGGTCAGTTTGGTTTGATGTAGCAAAATGAGAGATATCTTAGTGTAAAAATGCATGGCGAGCTTGGGTGGATTGATTCGTATAAGATTGTATGACTTAGTGCAGGTCAAGCTCGATAAGAGCACAGGCCACCGAGTCAAGTTAAGCTAAACCCAAGCCAACCAATACATATAAAACCCATCTCGATGTACTTTCAGAAGAACTCGATACAAAAGACAAAGCAAACATGCATGGCACCAGGGAGGAGTTAAGGAGCTCATCCATTCAATGCACGATGAAATTGGTAGTGGTCCATTATCGAGCTATTTGGTGACGGTAAGCCAAGTGAGTTACTCGGAAAGGAGATCATGGGAAGTGTGTTGGGAATATTATTATAGTGTAAACATTATATTATGAGTTGTTGAGAAACAACTCATAATTACTTCGAATTATATGTGAAGTTGTTTTAAAAAACTTCACGTATATATCTTATTGTTTGTAACTCCTCCTAAATTATAGGATGTTGTTTTAGCTATTTGTTTGGCTATATTTTAGCCATGTATTGTGTATGACAATTCAATGAATATCAATATATTATTTATTATGTTATTCTGATTCAAATATGTCATTTGGTAACAGAGCAGCATTGATCTTGGAGAGAATACGGTTCTTGTAGCAACATCCACTTGGAGAAGTCACAGTTTGGAATGTTGCAACAATTTTAGTAGTTGGAACAGTCGCTGGAGCATGAGCAGTCGCTAGAGCATGAGAAAACCAATTTTAGATGTTCAAACACATGAGTGCCATGTTTTTTTTGAGCAGTCATGTTTTTTCTAAGAACATGGTGGTTGTGCAGTGTAGTTTGTTGTGTCCACATGGATTGGTGGATGTATAAAGTGTGCAAGATCAAATTCATTATCCAAAGAAAAACACTTAGCAAAACGCAGCCATAACAATTCTTGAGTTTTATTTGCCGCAGGTTTTTACCACGCAGCCACATCATTTTTTGAGTTTTACTTGCCACACATCCACATCAATTTTTGAGTTTTACTTGCCACGCAGTCACCTGGGGTTGCAGTTTTTAAAAAAAAATTGATATATAGTTGATATATAATAAACTATATATGTGAGTTTATGCAGTTTTTCAGTTTTTTTTAAAAAAAAATTAGAGTATTTAAAAAGTAATTTCCCTTTATTACTTTTTAAATAGTGATTTATCAATATTATTACCATCAATTGTAATACAATAGTTGTGGAAATGGATAAATTGAGTCTTGTTGAGAAGTTTGAAGGATGTGATTTTCATATATGGAGAATCCAGATGTAGCTGAACTTGATTGAGAAAGATTTGTGGGATGTGGTTAAACCAAATATGACAACACCAAAAAATCCAACAGATCTCGCAAAATGGAATATCAAGGATCGAAAGGCCTTGGGAACTATTGGTCTTGGTTTGTCAAAAGCCTACCTACACCATGTAGACTTCACAAAGTCGGAAAAGGAAATTTGGGAGACATTAAATAAACTATTCGGATCTGAAGCAGATAGTGTTAAGACAACTCTGAAGTAGAGACTTTATGGATTAAAGATGGATGAAAGTGCAAAAATGGCAGAACACATCAGCAAGTTCCGCTCTCTTCTCAATCAGCTTGCGGGTATTAATGAGAAGGTAAATGATGATGATGCCAAAGTAATTCTTTTGAATAGTTTTCCTAAAAAAATGTCTCATATGGTTTTTACTTTGAGCAAGATTAAAATTGGTTTAGAAGGAGTAGTTTCTACTCTTCTTGATCAGAATGAACCTTTAGAACCAGAGGAAGAAGTCTTATGTACACACTAAAGCTAATACGTCATAAAAAAGGTGAAGGTATAATTCAAAGCATGTTCCTACAAAAGGAAAAATCAAATGTTATTATTGTAAAGAAGTAGGACATGTCATACTAAATTGTAAGAAACGGGCAAAAGATCTCCTTGATGATAAACTTAATCAAAAGGCTTATATTGTTGAAGAATAAATTGACTGGGAAGATTATGCAATTGATGAGAAAATTTCTCGCCCTAGCGATGAAGATTATCTCTTCTAAAATAACCAAACTAGATGTAGGAGGAAATGGAGGATGGAGGTGATCAACGCCTCTCGTCAGGCACTAACGACGGGGTTGCGTATAGTACTGGTGGCATATTTATATATTATTTCAGTTGTGTGTTTATTTTATCTTTGTGTATGTTTTCTTGGTACATGCGATTATTCCTATATGTTCTCTTGAAGTGTTGTGATGTGGTGTGGAAGGTGTCAGTCAATGAAATAGTTGTATAGGAGGGTAGCTGGTGTCCAGAGGAGAGGATCAATATGCAAACCTAAAAATATGCATAGGCATATGATTTTGGTTTCAACTACACTTCACCCCATGTTCACACTAAGGGGGTGTATGTTGGGAATATTATTATAGTGTAAACATTATATTATGAGTTGTTGAGAAACAACTCATAATTACTTGGAATTATATGTGAAGTTGTTTTAAACAACTTCATGTATATAGCTTATTGTTTGTAACTTCTCCTAAATTATAGGATGTTGTTTTAGCTATTTCCTTGGCTATATATTAGCCATGTATTGTGTATGACAATTCAATGAATATCAATATATTATTTATTATGTTATCCTGATTCAAATATGTCAAAGCGCAAGATATGTTACGTGAGATCTATATAAGCCAAAACGAGCCGACCAAGCACAAGTTAAAAATATTTTGATTGAAGAAGCCCAATGCACGGGATAATTTGGCTAATACATGACAAGTTTGTGAAAAGGATATCAGGGAAGTAAATAGTAATTCTCACCAAATGGGAATCAAGAACGAGTTGGCCCATATAAGTGGGAGTAAAATATGTTGATCTAGCTCGTGGGAATATAGACCTCACAACTTGATGACCGATGAATCCCAAGACATCTTGGCACGACCGAATAATTTGTGAGTTAATGTCAAGTTTTAATGACGACTGATTCGGTGGAGTGTTCATGGCATCAAATGAGTCTAGGATGGGTGGACCAAAGAAGGTAGAATGAGGCTGAGTCACTTGATGGTGAAAGAGATCTTGTATCAACCATTACAGTAGCTCGGTCAACTGAGTTGAGCTCAGTGAAACATTGAGCTCGCAAAACAAGGTAAAGTTACCTGAGGAAAAATAACACAACATGGAGGAACTCGGAAATGGATGCATGGGTGATGAGCATAGTTAAATGTGCTCAAACAAAGGATAACTCGATACATATCAAACAAAGCTCGTGGAGATAGAGTTCGGTGGCGAGGTCATGTAGAGTAATTTTTGGCTCAGTAATGCAAAGTAGCTCGGTCAATACATGCAGAATGGGAGCTCTGTTGCGGTGAACGGTAGTGGAGCTCGAGCCTAACTTAGTGAATTGGCTCGGTGAACTAACCACCGATTTGGGATCTTTTTGGCCTTTTCCTCATGATTCCCCCCTTCAGCACAAACCGGTTAACAGGCGGGCCCACCAAAACTAGCAATTAAATTAATATTTTTATTTTAAAATATTTTAATAATAATATTTATTTTTATTATTTAAATATTATTTTAATTAATTAAGGAGAGCTAGTTTAGCTAGGTATTAATGATACGTGATGGAAGATTCTAAAGTGGTTTAACCAAATGTAATAAATGAACCATCATCTACCTTCAATTTAGGAAATGTAATTATGACCTTTCCTCTTCTCTCTCACATATTCTTCTATAAATGTAAGTTGGAAGCTCATTCCAAAGGTGTTCCAATAGGTCAGATAGGTTGGAAAGTTAGACATCTTAGGCAAGTGCAATTTTTCAAGAGTCCTCTCTCTTCTGCAAGTTGTCCTTGTATGTTGAGGGAACTTTCCTCCTTTTTAAGACTATAATGGAATCCATTGCCTCTCTTGAATGTGTGATGCCATGTGCATGTTATTGAAGTAATAAAAGTGTGTGTTTTGTGACTAATCTCTGTACTTTCATCCTTATATACTTATTTTTTCCTTTTCTCATGATTGCAGGTACACTATGCAAGTTCACGTTTCTATTGCAGTTTCTTGGAGCTCTGTGCTTATCAAGTGGTGGAGTATTGTATGTAGTTGAGTTGTGCTTCCCATTCACCCTTTGCAAGTTCATCCTTCTTCACTAGAAGACTGATAAATTGGTGTGTCTGATTGATTTTAACAAAGGGAACGTGTGTTTCTTAGTCGGTGGTATTATGTACCCTCTCTAAGTTGCAGTAGGTGAAGTTGACTTGTGGTGCACACATCCTCTTCAAATTAACCCTTCCTGAGTCTGGAAACACCCTTTATTTGGTGCATCACCATCCCTAGTATGGTTTCATTTCTACAAATATCTTTCCCTAAAACCCATGAAATGTTAACATAGGACTAGATAGACATTTTATTTCACTAAGAGTAGTACAAAACTTAGTTTAGGAAGAGGAATCTGACATTCTCTGGAGGTTCACATCGAACCCAAGTCCCATAACTTGAGAGGTGATCCCATGTGTCCCAATCAAACTGAACATCCTATTCACATTCTGGCCATTTGGAGGGTTCAGTGATTTGGCATCAACACCCGTCATGGAACTCATGTAATATATTCTCAACCTGACTTGTTGGAACACACCTCAATAACACCTCCATTCACATCCCTCTTGAACAAGATTTTGTCAATTAGTCACATACTGAATGGATTGAAATCTGAAATATATCCTCTTAGCTTTGTTCCATTCTAGAGGGAAAAAACTTGTTAGGAGATAATGCATCATTTCTTTAGTCCAACATGGAATGGGTGCATCATTAGATGGTTGTTCTTGATCATTTTGCAGTACCAAGACGAACTCTTCCTTCATTTTTGACTCGGCTCATTATTTGGAAGCTGAGATTATCACACAATCCTTTGCCATAAACTAACTTGGTCACTTTGATTTCAATATCATACTCCATTACGTGAGTGATCCAACTTGCTCTCTTCTCATTCAAATCCTTGTTTAGGAGAAAATACTTGACCCTGGCATGAGATACCAACAATTGGATCTTGTTGTTCGAGACCAAGTGTGTGAAATTTTTCAAACTCCTAATAACAGCAAGAACATGATTTTCAATGAAAGAATAATTTACTTCATAATCTTCTAGGCTTTGACTGAAGAATGTTATGGGTTGTTCTGAACCTTCTTTATTCAGTTGTACCAAGATAGCAAAGATTGTGTCAAATCCTCCAACAAGAATACAACATGAAGTCCTTTGAAAATCTTGGTTGATAAGAGTTGGAGCTTGTGATATTATCATGTTTGATAGCCTCAGAATTCTCTTTTCCTTCTGTTGTCCATTTTGAATGCAAGACTCTTCTTCAACATCATTATTAATGGCTACAGAAGAGTGGAAAATCAGGCACAAACATGTGGAAATTTTTTATCCTTCCCAAGAAGTTTGGAGATATTTCTTATGACTGTGGAAATGGAAAGTGTTCAGATAGATTTAACTCTTTCGGGATCAATTGTCAATCCTTATCTTTAAACAATATGGCCCAAAAATTTCCCTTCATGTGCCAAGAATACACACTTTTTCAGATTCAAAGACACTTTGAATCTTCTACACCTTTGAAATACTTTCTTGAGGTGAAAGAGGTGGTTTGCTGCATTCTTTGAGAAGATGGTGATATCATCTAGATATACAAGCACTATCTTGTTGATTAGTCCTTTGAACGCCATATCCATAGCTTGCTGAAATGTTGCTCCAGCATTTGACAATCCAAATGGCATCTTCTTATAAGCACATGTGCCCCATTTTGTAGTGAAGGTTATCTTGAATTGATCTTCTTCCTTCACCATTATTTGATTATAGCCTGAGTAGCCATCTAGCAATGAAAACCTTTTCAAACTAACTAATACTTGTAGGATTTGTTCCATTGAAGGAAGTGGATAATGATATTTGAGTGAAGCTTTATTTAGATCATGGAAGTCTACACATAGTCTGATCTCTCCATTTCTCTTCCTTACTGGCACCAAATTTGTAACCCAACTTGAATGTTTGATAGGAAAGATGATGCTAGCTTCAATTATCTTATTCAACTCTTTTCTCATGAGAGGTTCAATGTGAGGATTCACTGGCCTTTGCTTCTGTCTGATAGGCTTGGATTCTAGATCTAGCTCAATAGTATGATGTGCTAACTTTGGATTGAAACCTCTTAAATCCTTATAAGTCCAGGAAAAGACATCTAGGAATTCTTGACAAAGTTGAACAAATTCAGATTTCTCTTGTCGAGTACTTACTTTGCCAATTTGCAATGTCTTTCCTTCACCTACTAAAATAGGCTCTGAATCTTCACCCTTTACCTGAATATTTTCCTTCTCTTTCTAGAATTGATCATTTGGGTTGAATATTGATTCCAAAGTCACAAGGCCTTTTGGTAATTTGTTAGTCCTCAGTTACACCACTTGGTCACCATACTACTACTCCAACTTGTCTTGGTTTCTAGCAGAGAACTCAACTTCTTCTTGTAGAAAATTGATAATTTATTGATCATTCTCGAAGACTTTCCAACTTGCATTATTGTCTGGGAAAACTGGTCTTACCACAACCTTGATATGGGGCTGATTTTTCTCACTTTTGATACTTTCCACAACGTCAAATGCTGCCCCAATTGCTACAAGTCTGTCTACTGCTTCATTCTTCTTTCTTGAGATGGAATTGATGTTAAAAGCTTCAAAATCTTCAATGAGGCCCCATACCCAATTTTTGTAATTCTTCAAAAGATCATTCTTAGCAGCATTTTGTCCTTTTATTTGGTTCACAATTAGCTCACTATCCCCAAACACTTGTAAGTTCTTAATACCCCTCTTTCTTGCCCAATGTAACCCATGAGTTAAAGCTTCATACTCAGCTGTGTTGTTTGAGAAAGTAAACTGAAAGCATAAATCTGACTAATATTTTGTACCTTATGGTGAAATAAGCATGGATCCTCCTTCGAAACCTTGTCTACTCCTTGAGCCATCAAATAATAACTCCATACCTCATTATCATCTTTGTGATCTAGCTTGGTGATGCTAGGGAGAGGTGGATTCTCTTCATGTAAGTAATAAATGCCTAATTCAGCTTCCTCCATTTCCTTGTAAGGGTCAAATGCATGCCTCTTGTTTTCCCATTCATCAAGAGTTAAGTCCAGAATGCTTCTGACTTTAGTATCCACTTCATAAGTGCTTGGGAAATCTTCTTGATCAAATGCTGAATAATTTGCATTGATTGGATTTGGTGTATGAGGCTCAATGTGGAAATTTTTGATTGGATTCGACCTGATTGTAGCCTTGGCTCCATATCTCATTATGAATAACATGTGTGACCAATCAGACCGATAAATAACCTCCAATTTTAGTGGTGAAGTCTCTTGACAAGTCATAATGCAAAGAGTGGTGGCAAGTCAATAACTGAGACATCTTGTAATACCATTACATTGGGACAGGCATGCAATGTGAGGCTCAAATATTTGATTACTCCAACTATTGTTACTGTTGTCCCATCCAATTTACCATGCCTCTAGAAATGAATTCATATTGAAGACCCAACTGATCAACTATTTTCTTGGGCATGAAAGAGTTGCTTGCTCCTAAATCAATCATGTAATTATGGACATGATTGTTTCCAATAATCAATGATATGTAGAATGGGGGAGGTTTCATGTTTTTATATTGTTGATCTCCTTGATTACCTCCCTACTGAGCTACATTGGTAAACACCTTTTCTTGTTCTTTGGATGAATGATTTGTTGTGGACCAATTTTCCATGACAACTTGCAATAGATCTCTTTGCCTTGGGATAGCTAATGACTCCCACATTGAAATGTTCACATTTGTTTTCTTCATTTTCTCAAGAATATTGAATGGGGATGAGCTATCTCTCTGCTGACATTTGCTTTGCACAGTATTCTCTTGCACATGGGCTGTTACAACCAGTATATAGGCTGGTCTAGAAGGTGGTTTGGGCTGATTTTGAGCATTCAGAGCTGCACTTTGATTACCAATACCTTGTTGAGTGATAGAGGGTTGTGAATCATTTGAATTGGATGACTGTCCCTCTCCAATATTTCTCTTCTTGGACCATGTATTGGCTGCTACACTTTGAGAAGGGGCTTGATTTATTCCACAGAAATATTCAACTTGCCAATTGACAAGTGTGGTCTCATTTAGAGGTGCTTCCTGAGTTGCTTCCTGCTACTGATTTCCTTCTTGGCCTGTCTCTTGTTCCACACATGTTGTTGTCACCATAAGAGCTTGATTCAAAGCACCATTGAAACACATTGATTGGTTATGAGGTTGATTGCATGGGAAGCACCAGTCATATTCTTGAGCCATGTTATTTTGCACTGGTACCAAGGCTCTAGATGTGGATGCAACATTAGGATTGTAAGGCTGAAATAGCCTATTCACAAGAGGTTTCACTTGGTTTTGATTTGTTGCTTGAGTAGGTGGTCTATTAGGCTGATACAAAGGCCTATTAGGTTGGGTTTGAGGCTGATATGACCTAGAATTTTTGAGCTTGTTGCCTCTTAATTGTCACCAACTCATTTCCTAAGTTTTGTAACTGCTTCATGACTTCTTGGAGCTCATTTGAGGTACTAGAAGATGAGGTAGAAGCTTCAGTGGAGATCTGATTTTTTGGGGCAGGAATGGGAGCTAATGTAGGTGCTTGACTAGTGCTTGGACTTCCTAATTCTGGATAAAGAGGCATAGGTGGTATCCTAGGTGCAAGTTTTCCAACTTGAATCAGACAATTTTTGGCTCTAATGGCAATACTATAAGCTGCAGGTAAAGTTGTACCTCCCATGGATTGTACCATCATTGCAATATCTGAATTTAGAGATTTTAGGAAGTATAGAAAGGCACCTTTAGCTGTTGGTCTCACAACAAGTGGAATTCTATCCCATGTCCTTTGAAACCTGAAGTTGAAATCAACCATCTGCTCATTTGGTGCTCTCTTGATTGTGGTTAGTTGTTCCAATAGAGATAAGTTGTCTGCCTTCTCCCCAAATTGATTGTGAAGAGCTGTGCACAAATGGTCCCAATTCTGGATAGATCCTGCTGTTAGACTCCTGAACCATTGCAAATATTTACCCTTAAAGGAGGATGCCAACAACTTAACAACAATGTCCATTTCAGTAATTTCGTGAATTACACAGACATTTACAATGTCTTGGATAGACATGGTCAATCAGAGTTGTATGTTTCTCTCTAGTGAAATATGGAATGTTCTTTAATGCTGCAACTAGAATTGGATTTTTTGCATTGAGAGAAAGTGGGATGCTTCCTGTGAAGTTGACATAGGGATTTGGTGGCCCTTGCGGTGGTTTTTGTTGTAGATGTGCCATTATAATTGGTCTAAGAACTCTAGTTGATTGAATGAAAGGCCTACCAGGTGGAGGTGTGGATAGTGTTCTATTTGGTGGAGATGGAGACATTTGAGCTCTTCTTCCCCTTCTTCCTCTAGCCTAGAGATAACTGTAAGTATTCAAAAATTCCTTCCTCTCTAGTTCTTGACCTTGTTTGAATTCTTCTCATAAATATGCAAAACTTGGACAAGTGAAACTAGTGGATTATGCCCTTTTGGAGTCACCATGTGTGCTATTTCAAAGCCTCTTACAAGCTAGAATTTCACAACAAGAGCACATCAAAATTGCTGCAACAAAAATAAAAAAATCTTCTATCCCCACTGGGCGTGCCAGAACTGTTATCACTGAAATCACAACACCCTCCGATTTTCACAAGTGATGTGTGCTTGGATGGGGCTCAAAGTGTGTAACTTGTGTAACATTGGGTACTATCTCCAAGTTGTGGGACTTGCTACTTGAGATAGACCTCCAGAGAAAGTTGGTTCTTCTTCCTAAACTACCTAGTGCACTAACTAACTCCTAATGCAAATTAAGAAAGACTATCTAATCCTAATCTAATTTCCAAGAGACCAAGGAGAGAGAGATAACATGAAAATAAAGCCTACACTAACACAGAGGTGATACACCAAAAAATGAGGGTGTGAGAATAACTTCCCAATGTGTGAAAATAGGAATGAAATGACAAATTAGAAGAGGGTGATGACAGTTCTCCACAGTCTAACAACAACATCACAACACATTTCTATGCATACACAATAATAATGAATCCCTGTAAGAGCATAAATAGACACAATACATCTGCAATAATATTGAAGAGGCAAGAAGAATGCAAACAAACACATGAAAGGGAAGATACATCCACAAACTTACATCTATTGCTTCATTGATATGCACAAAGTCAAAATTTTACAAAGGAAAGGCTTGGATCACCATGCAAGGAGTCCACTACAAAGGTATATAGTAACATTGGCTTCACAAAACAAAATGGACAGAGTTTTTCTACTCAAAATTATTCCCCCCTTTTTACAATGAGCCCAACACTCCAATTTATAGAATTTTGAGAGAGAGAGAAAGAGGATGCAAATTCCCAAAATTCCACTTTCCAACCAATTTCAAGTCATGATAAATGAGGGTGGTTGGTGATTTTGGACCTGAAAAATCAATCTCAAGGTGTCCCATAACTTGTAATAGTGAAAGAATGATTTCCCATGCTCATTAAATGTTTTTCCAACCACTTTTCAACAACCAAACAGAATTGGGATCGTTTTCCTTAAAAACACCATAAAAAATTCATCAATTTCTAGATTTCTTGATTGTTGTGTGTCAAAATTGGAGCCACAATTCCAACGAGACCAATTTTGTTGAAAATTTCTCAAGTTATGACCTTCTGAGTGATCACATCCATTTTGCGTTTCACAGGTTTAATTATTACTTCCACGGGACTGTGCATTTAATCTCTAGAGCTGTGGATTTTCACTCTCACTATTCACCAACCTAACCTCACTAAAAATAAGAAATCTATTTTTGTGGCATAGAGGATGTTGAGACCTTTCAAAAAGTCCAATTTTATCAAAATCGGAGCCCAGGGTCAAAAGTTATGCCCATTTTAAGATCATGGTCAGGGTGTTCCACGCAGGCTCTCACAATCTGTATTAAACCATTTTCCCTTTGCATTGTGGGTATTACAGGTTTGCAGGGAACATAAGGCACTTGGGTACAAGGGACACTTGGACCTCCAAATTCCATTTTATCTGCGCTAGACTCTGCCTCCTTTGGTTGTGTAGCAATTTCACCTCCGCGGGGAACTCATGTCTCTGCGGCACTTGTGTCATTCGGGCCCCAAAAATTTGTCTTATCCATAATAGACACTTCCTCCTTTTTTGTGTGGAAATTTCACCTTCATGGGGAACTCATGTCTCCATGGCACTTGTGTCATTCGGGCCCCGAACTTCCACCTTATCCACAATACTTTGAACCCGCTTCAATTCCTTTACAAATCGGGTAAATCGGGATTTCAGGGAACTTGTGGCCCAACGGAACTTTGGCCGTCCAGGACATCGAGACTCGATTTACCCATAAATCATTATTTCTTTAGCATTTCAGATCCAAGTCGAGGGAAAGGAATGCTAGTTTTGATTGCAGCCATTCCACCCGTAGCCCCCAAACCTGCAATACATTAAAATAGGCCTTTTCCCCATTTCTCTAATTTTTTAGCAATTTTTTTCTAACTCCTTAGATTTTATATAATAGGGAATTTAGATAAAACCAAAGGGGTGCCTCCAAAATCCAAATTTTTGTTTTCACCATTTATGCTTGTTCATGTTTAAAGAAATTATGTAAGTTATAAAATTTACCTTGAGGGTAAATTCTAGATAACAATGCCCTTATTTAAGGTCATAGATATGATAGTGAAAAAATACCACATGATTCCGAATAATTATAGTGAGAGATGAAAAGGATAATGATGGAAATGAGATCATAAAAATGTGAATAAGGTCAAGTTGGTAGGTGTGTTAACAGTACAAAGGTTGCAAGTACAAGGTGTTGAGAGGTCCTGTTTCCGGTTTACCATCAAAGGAAGATAAATGATAGGTCTTGGATCCATACTTATGTGTGATAATTTATGTTCCAATCTAGTTTGGATCAAACTTTCCACGTTGGCTCCTTACTAGAGTAGTGACATTCTAATTTTCTTTCAGGACAAAGTCATCGATGTTAAATTCAGGTTCTTTGAGAAATTTGTTGTATGTACATTTGATTCACTCTTCATAGACATGGTGATGTTGAGGGGTGATTAAATGACACTCATCTAAAAATTCAAGCTGGGATAGAAGCTCTTGGTGAAATTACTCATCAGAGACGAAGTCACGAAGAAAAACACGTGAAGATGGGATTTGAAATTTGAGGGTAAGAACAACTTCTGAGCCATAAAAGAGAGAGAAAGGAGTAACATTCATAGAGGTGTGGATGCTAGTCTGATAAGAAAAAATAGTGAATGGGATATGAATATGCCAATTTTGACATGCTTTATCAACAGTTTTGGTCAGGATGTTGCAGAGAGTGTTGTTAGTGGATTAGGATTGGTTGTTAGCTTAAGGATAATAAGGAGAACAAAAGATAAGGTTGATGTTGAAAGAGTAAAAAAACTTCTTAAGATCTTTGTTTTTGAAGGACTTTTCGTTGTTTGTGATGAATTTATGAGGAAAATCAAAGTGACAAATTATGTGATGATAGAAAAAATCGATGATCTTGTTAGCTTTAGTGGATGCAAGTGGAATGGCTTTCACCCACTTGATGAAGTATTCAATAGCGGTGATGATAGAATGGTGACGCTGAGAAGAGCATGGATTGATGATACCAATGAGGTTGAGTTCCCATCGCGAGTAAGGAAAAAAATCTTGAGCTAGTTGTAATGCTTGGCTAGGGATGCACATGAGATTGGAATGTTGTTGGCATTTGACGCACTTCTTGAGATATTCACAATAGTCTTGGTTGAGGGTGGGAAATTAATATCCCATTCGAAGAACGCACTTGGTGATGGCCAAACCACTAAGGATAGTGTGGATAGATTCATAAGATTTAAGGCATCATAGTAAAATACCATCAAACCCACATTTGTGGAAGATTTCTCTGAGGATAAAATAGTAGCTAGCGTGTTAAACAAATGACCTCCTACCATTTTTGGATAGGTCAGAGAGAATTTTATATTGAGACAGATAGTCAAAGATCTGGTATACTAGAGATCAAATTGATTGGTGTTAACAATATTGATGCAAGGAAGCTCATCAACATGAGATGGTTGATCGATACAGTGGATAACAATAAATGTTTTGTATTATTTAGTTGTCCAAAGGATGAGAGATGCAAGGGATGTCATGGTATCTGCGAAGTGATCAAATGAATGATGGATAATTTGGATAGTATATTAATCGAAGGCCTTGAGGAGAAAGTTGACAATGTCCTTGTATTTTTGAAGGACTTTGTTTTTGCATTGATAGATTCCATTAATTTGATTTATGACGAGATGAGAATCACCATAGATATCAAGGATTTGAATTCTAAGATTGACAGTGGTTTGGAGGCCCAAGATAAGAGCTTCATACTTGGCCATATTATTGGTGCACTCCATGTCAATCTTGTAAGCAACGAGGATAGGATTTTCCCCAGGAGGAATGTTGATCACTCCAACACCCCCCTTGCCGACACTTAGATCCATCAAATAACAATGCCATTTTGAGGCGAGAGTATTTATGACCGATGGTGTGGATGGATTCATCAGGGAATTATTCGTGGGGAAGTTGATTATTAGAAGGGAGCTTTGGAAATTTGATTGGAGATAGCCTAGCCCTTGATTGATTTTTGAGATATGAACTCTAGGTCAAACTCAGTCATGAGCATGAGCCATCAAATGATGTGATCATTATGATAAGCCTTGGAATGCATGGTTTTGAGAGGATTGAAGCTAATGATGACATAGGTTTTGTGATTGAGAATATATTGGCGAAGCTTGGAGGTGGTGAAGAAGAGCACACAACACAAATTTTCAACTTCCGTGTTTAAAGTTTCATATTTTTGGAGAGTGTGGCTGATATAGTAGACAAGCATCTCCCTACCATGCTCATCGCGATGTGCCAAGATGACACATAGCACGATTAGTCGTAGAGATATAAAGATAGAAAGGCTCCCCCTCATGTGGAGGTGTGAGCATATGTCACAAAAGAAGATAATGCTTAATTTTGTCAAAGGATTTTTGGTAATTGGAATCCCACTTAAAGTGAGTGTCTTTGTGGAAGATGAAGAATAGGTTGGAAACAATTTGAAAGTTACGAGATGAAATCACAGACTGATTGAAGTCAGCCTTGGAGATTGTGAAGTTTCTTAAGATTAGAGGGAAGAGGCATCACAAGGATGGATTTGATTTTGGCGGGGTCAACTGCAATACTGCTAATAGAATTGATGAAGCCAAGGATTTTTCCAGTTAGAACTCCAACAAAACACTTGGCAGGAGTAACAAGAAGGAAGAAACAAATAAGGCACGTGAAGTGTATTTCAAGGACAATAAGATGGTCTTGTCGATGCTTGGATTTAACCAAGATGTCATTAGCATAATCCTTTATGGTTTTGTGGATGAGGTCATGGAAGTTACAGGTTATGGTGCATTGATAGGTCACCCCAGTATGTTTCAAACCAAAGGGCGTGAAGTGATAGTATAAGGTTCCCCAAGTGGTAATGAAATATGTCTTATGCTGGTATTCTGATGTGATAAGGATTTGATTGTAACTAGAAAAACCATCCATAAGAGAAGCATCTCGTGGCTAGCTCCGAGGTCAACGAGTTGATCGATATTACGAAGGGGAAATTCATCTTTTAGGAAAGTGAGATTTAAGTCTCGAAAGTTGGTATAGATGCAGAAATTTTATGAGGCTTTAGGAATGGGTATGATGTTAGAAACCCATTTTAGATAATCAAAATTTTGGATGCAGTTAATGGAAGTAAGGCATTATAATTCCTCTTTAATAATGAGGGAAAGGTGAGGATGCATGTAGTGTAGATTTTTCTTAATTGACTTAGCATTAGGGATGGTGATGATGTTATGAATGATGATGTTGGGATCAAGGCCCGACATGTCAACGTATGACCATGCAAAGGATTGGGTATTTTTATAATGGAAGGTGGTGAAGGATTATAACTCTTTTGGATCAAGATATTGGCTGAATTTGACAATGCAAGGCTCTTACAGAGTCCCTATGTTGATTTCTATGGTAGATTCGTTGAGAAGGGTGGATTTTTCAGTAGGTAAGGCCTTATGAATATGAGAATATTCCACCCCCATGTAGGAAATAATGGAGTCATCATCACTGCATCAAATAATGTTGATGGTAAGGGAGTCCTCGTCTACCATATTGTGAAACTTGAGAGGAAGGGACCTTGTTTCACCTTCAACATTATAGGTGAGCAATACCAGAGTGATCATGGAGATTTAAAAAAAGTAAGAAGAAAGGGACATGGTGTCATCCATGTCCATGGGGTCATTGGATGGAGAAATATTGGATGATGGATCAATGTGCCTAGGAGATAAAGAGGAAGAATGTGTGAGAGGGTTAGTGGGTTGCTCTTTGAATCCCATCCAAATTTCTCATGGGACTTACGGGAATGGTTGATGATAAGATCATGCATGCCTTTTTTATAACATCTAAGACCAAATACCTTCTATGCACAACTATGGAGGTAGTTGTAGGTGAAGGATTTATTATAGAGGAAATTAAAGCCATTAGTGTATGACTTAGTGTGGGGTTGATTTTCAATGAGAGAGGAAGGGAGATTAATGACACCATAGATAAGATTGGTTCTAAGATGAGGTGGACCAAAAGAATTTATATCCCCGATATTAGGTTGATACATATGAGTTTTTTTAGGTCTATCAAGTCGATTGGGTGTGGGAAGAGCATTAAGTGCGAGGAGTTGATATTCCCCTAGTGAAAGACATTGCATCACTATGTTAATAGATTCATCATTGGGTAACTTGGATGCATGTATGGATGACCTAGTAAATGCTTCAAAGGATGAATCTAGCTTAGGGATGAGTACGTCATTTGGACGATAAGTCATATGGCATGATTTTAATAGAGGGAGATCTATGGGGAGTGTATGGATTTTCCCCTCATGTTCATATTTGAGGTAGTGATGGAGAGTGGATGGGATGTATCGCATTGCATGAATCCATGGGCGTTCAAGCAAGAAATTATATTAGAAATCCCCTTCAACAATGTAAAAGAGCTCATGGATTAGTTTTTCACCAATGCAAATGGGGATGATAAATGTTCCTAAAGAAGGGTCAATAAGATCATTAAAAGCTCAAAGAACCACGAGTGATTGAGTGACAATGGTGTTGGGAATTTTAAGTTGGTTGAAGGTGTGGGATTAGATGATATTAATGCTAGTGTCATTTTCAATCATAGAACATTGGATAAAGGTGTTGTTGATACATAAAGTGATGAAAAGGGGGAGATCATTGTCTTTAGGTAAGATGTCATGGATTTTAGAATCATCAAAGGAGATGGTAGCATAATGTGTAAGGGCTCTAACAAGGGCTACAGAAGGTTGGGGCTCATTAGTGGTAATTAGGATATGTTGCAAGGATTCAATAAGATCATGTCAATGGTTAGGAGAGATTTGGATGAGCTCATAGATAGAGATCTTAACGGGGGCCTAAATTAGTTGCTCTATGATTCTTTGTTTAATAACAATAGGATTTTGGGTATGTGAAGCTACAAGATGGATACCTTAGCCTTAGATGAAGAGGGGATGGAGTGGGCTCATTAAAATGAGTAACGACGACAAATTTTGGTTTTTATTGGGTAGATGGTTAATGATCATGAGGTCGAGATCGAGTGGCAATACGAGTGGTATCGATGAAAAGAGGGGGAACTTATTTGGGAGAGGTAACATTTAGAGTAGGGATTGTGACGAAGGATTTGGGTGCAGAAGCAGATTAGAGGTTTTAGAAGTTGTAGATTTGATTAGAGGATCACATTTGGATGTGGATGAAATGGTAGATGGAAGAGGGTGGTATTATTCAATGATAAGGTCATATTATTCTATGAGATTGTCAATGAGGACTTAAAGAGCCCTACAATGTTCAGTGTCATGTCTAGGAGTATGATAATAAGAAAAAATAACATTATAGTTAAACCACATGGGTTTCTGCCCAAGGGAATCAAAGGATTTGATAGGGGGAAGGGTGATTGTAGATGCTTGGAGAAGATGATGAAGGATTTAAGAATAGGACCCAATGGGGGTTTTCAAAGAGGTGGTTTTGTAGATTATGGGTTGATTGGATTTGGGAGATGAGGATGAAGGAAAAAGAGGTGCCTTACTCTTGCGATGTTTGATATGGGTATTGGATTCTGATTTGGGATTGGAAGGATGAATAGATGGTTTTGATTCAGATTTATTAGTAATGGAGGATTTGGATGAAGGGAATGGTCCCAAAATACATGGTGGGGACCCTAAGATAGAATATTGGATGTTGGTTGGATTGGATTGACTGGGCTTCGAAGGAGGGAGCTAAAATTTATTATGTGGATGAGTAAGATTTTTTTTTGTGGGGACACCAAGGTTTTTTGTTTTCTTTCTACGAAGGTTTACCCTTGGTGGGGATGACAATGATTTCAAGAGCGAGATTCTCTTTGGAGGTAAGTTTAGGTGATTTGGATGTCGATGGTGTTGTAGATGAAGGAAGTTTTTGGATAACATGATTGGTTTGATGGGAAGAGGTTATAGATTGTGTGGATTTTGGAAGTGTCTATATAGGAGTGGTTGTACTTGTTGAAGATGAGGATGAGATTGGGAGATCATTTGCAATTGAATTAATAGGGTTAAATTTACTCGGTGCAGGTATTAAGTGATGATGTAAATGTGGGAATGGATTCAGGTGTTAATGTAGGTATGGGTATAATTAAGGATATGGGTGTAGAAGTAGGTATATGAATATATATAAGAGTAGATGTTGAGTGGGATGTGAGGACAGATGTGGGTTTATAGTAGATGTGGGTGTTTAGATGTGGGTTTATAATGGAGGGAGATTATGACCCCAATAGATAAGATTGGTGCTAAAGATGAGGTGGACCAAAAATTTATATCCCGCGATATTAGGTTGATACTATTTTTTTTTTTGGAAAAAAGGTTTGTTTTTTGTTTTAGGTCTATCAATCGATTGGGTGTGGAAGAGATTAAGTGCGAGGTAGTTGATATTCCCCTAATGAAAGACATTGCACTCACTATGTTAATAGATCATCATTGGGAACTGGATGCATGTATGGGATGACCTAGTAATGCTTCAAAGGATGAATCTAGCTTGGGGATGAGTACGTCATTTGGACGATAAGTCATATGGCATGATTTTAATAGAGGGAGATCTATGGGGAGTGTATGGATTTTCCCCTCATGTTCATATTTGAGGTAGTGATGGAGAGTGGATGGGATGCAAATCGCATTGCATGAATCCATGGGCGTTCAAGCAAGAAATTATATTAGAAATTCCCTTCAACAATGTAAAAGAGCTCATGGATTAGTTTTTCACCAACGCAAATGGGGATGATAAATGTTCCTAAAGAAGGGTCAATAAGATCATTAAAATCTTGAAGAACCATGAGTGATTGAGTGACAATGGTGTTGGGAATTTTAAGTTGGTTGAAGGTGTGGGATTAGATGATATTAATGCTAGTGTCATTTTCAATCATAGAACATTGGATAAAGGTGTTGTTGATACATAAAGTGATGAAAAAGGGGAGATCATGGTCTTTAGGTAAGATGTCATGGATTTTAGAATCATCAAACGAGACGGTAGCATAATGTGTAAGGGCTCTAACAAGGGCTGTAGAAGGCTGGGGCTCATTAGTGGTAATTAGGATATGCTGCAAGGATTCAATAAGATCATGTCAATGGTTAGGAGAGATTTGGATGAGCTCATAAATAGATATCTTAACGGGGGCCTAATGTAGTTGCTCTATGATTCTTTGTTTAATAACAATAGGATTTTGGGTATGTGAAGCTACAAGATGGATACCTTAGCCTTAGATGAAGAGGGGGTGGAGTGGGCTCATTAAAATGAGTAACGACAAAAAATTTTGGTTTTTATTGGGTAGATGGTTAATGATCATGAGGTTGAGATCGAGTGGCAATACGAGTGGTATCGATGAAAAGAGGGGGAACTTATTTGGGAGAGGTAACATTTAGAGGAGGGATTGCAACGAAGTATTTGGGTGCAGAAGCAGATTAGAGGTTTTAGAAGTTGTATATTTGATTGGAGGATTGCGTTTGGATGTGGATGAATTGGTAGATGGAAGAGGGTGGTATTATTCAATGATAAGGTCATATTTTTCTATGAGATTGTCAATGAGGACTTAAAGAGCCCTACAATGGTTCAGTGTCATGTCTAGGAGTACGATAATAAGAAAAAATAACATTATAGTTAAACCACATGGGTTTCTACCCAAGGGAATCAAAGGATTTGATAGGGGGAAGGGTGATTGTAGATGCTTGGAGAAGATGATGAAGGATTTAAGAATAGGACCCAATGGGGGTTTTCAAAGAGGTGGTTTTGTAGATTATGGGTTGATTGGATTTGGGAGATGAGGATGAAGGAAAAAGAGGTGCCTTACTCTTGTGATGTTTGATAGGGGTATTGGATTCTGATTTGGGATTGGAAGGATGAATAGATGGTTTTGATTCAGATTTATTAGTAATGGAGGATTTGGATGAAGGGAATGGTCCCAAAATACATGGTGGGGACCCTAAGATAGAATATTGGATGTTGGTTGGATTGGATTGACTGGGCTTCGAAGGAGGGAGCTAAAATTTATTATGTGGATGAGTAAGTTTTTTTTTTGTGGGGACACCAAGGTTTTTTGTTTTCTTTCTACGAAGGTTTACCCTTGGTGGGGATTGAAAATGATTTCAAGAGTGAGATTCTCTTTGGAGGTAAGTTTAGGTGATTTGGATGTCGATGGTGTTGTAGATGAAGGAAGTTTTTGGATAACATGATTGGTTTGATGGGAAGAGGTTATAGATTGTGTGGATTTTGGAAGTGTCTATATAGGAGTGGTTGTACTTGTTGAAGATGAGGATGAGATTGGGAGATCATTTGCGATTGAATTAATAGGGTTAAATTTACTCGGTGCAGGTATTAAGTGATGATGTAAATGTGGGAATGGATTCAGGTGTTAATGTAGGTATGGGTATAATTAAGGATATGGGTGTAGAAGTAGGTATATGAATATATATAGAGGTAGATGTTGAGATGGATGTGAGGATAGATGTGGGTATAGTAGATGTGGGTGTATTAGATGTGGGTATAATGGATGTAGATATAATAGATGTAGGAATGGATGTAGAGGTAGGTGTAAAGATTGATGTGGGGATAAATATGGGTATAATAGATGTAGATTTAGTAGATGTCAGTATGATAGATGTGGATGTAATTGTAGATGTAGGCGTAGATAAAGAGATGGATGAGAGTATGATAGATATGGGTATAATAGATGTGGATGCAGTAGATGTACATATAGTAGAAGTGGGTATAACAGATGTAGATGTAGTAGATGGGGATATGGTAGATGTAGATATGGGTGGGGATGTAGGCATGATTGTAGATACATGGGTATATGTGGAAATAGATATGGGTGTAATAGATACAGGTATGATAGATGAGGGTGGTGGTGTAGAAGTATGACTTAAAGTATTGATTGTATGGGTGTTGGGTGCTTGAGATGTGGGAGGACTAGCTTGGTTATTTGGTGGATGGTTAGGGAAGGGATGCTTGAAGAGATTGTTATCCCAAATTCTCCCCCCAGAAAATTTGGTCAAGACAAATCCTGCACATAAGGAAATTATGAAGGAAACGACTCAGACCCGCGAGCTCACATTCTAGGACGACAAACAAGGTTGCGAAGGAGACTCTAAAATGGAATGGCGGGGCCTGCGAAAGTTTAAATGACCCTTTGCGAGAAAAAAGAGAAGCTCAAACAAGTGCCACATCTCCACGTGTCTTAGGATGAAACGGAGGCAGGGGCAAATGGTCAAGTAGAGTCAAAAGACAGAGCTTTGGGGCCGTGGGGGTTTTTTTAATTTTGTGTTTCGCAAAAAGGGAAAAAGATAAATTACGGACCCGTGAGCCCAATTTTTGCTCTAATTTGACTACCATGTGTCCCATATCAAAGGGGACCCATTTTTCAAGTTTTTTTCTTGCCCTCCTAGACGGACCCAATACAAACTTCGAAGGGGCATATATTTCAACTCAGGGCTCGAAATATTGTGAATCTAACACCGTTGGAAGCATCTCGATGTCCTCTATGCCATGAAAGAATTAAAAATCATTTTTCAGGCCCTAGTAGGTTAAAAATGAAGAAGAGTCTTCCAGGCCATTAACGTAAAATCCTTTCTCTTGAACTACCAGATCTGATTCAATTCAATCTGCTGGGAAACCAGAAGTGACATATTGTGGGTGAATTTGCATAAGGCATTGATATTCAATGGTTGAGCTTTCAAAGTGGGATTTGATGCATATCTTGAGGTGGTAGAAGCAGGATTCAATTTTTTTCCCTCTTCTCTCTCTCTTATTCTTTTTATATATTGTAACACTTCTCATTTTGAAAAGGAGAGACATTCTGGGCATAGAGAAACTCTGTCAAATTTATTTCTCGACGCCATTTTTTATCAACGAACCTTCTCCCACACCTGGTAAATGTATTTGTGCATTTATTCCAGAAATATAATGGTCTGTGCACCTTTTAGAGAAATAAAAATGTGTTGTTGTGGTGTTCTTCAACACTTTGCATTGTTTTGTTGTTTCTCTATGCCTCTCCCTTCCAGATTTGTTTTTTTGTGCATGTTTTTCACATTTACAGGTGCAGGATGTTGTGTTTCATGGAGTTTAATGGAAAATTTGAAGATTTGGGCCATGTCACTTATGTCTGAACTCCCTCATCTCCATTTTCTCTATTTCTTTCTCCCTCAATAGAATATCTTGCTTCCTTTGCTGGTGTATCACCTCTGTAGTGTATGATTTCTTTATTTTCATGCTCTCTCTCTCTCTCCCCTTGGTCCCTTCGAATTTTTAGATTAGGAGTATATAGTCACATTTCCTTCCTTAGAAGTAGTTTAGTGTTAGGATTAGGAAGAGGAACTAGCCTTCTCTAGAGGATCATTCCCATTTGTATTTCCCGCAGTTTGGGAAATGATCCAATGTTATGCAAATCACACCAAATGACCCTGCTTTAGAAAAGCAGATCCATAACTCATTTGGGGGTGTTGTGATTTCGCACTAACAAATATTTAATGGTTGGTTAGAAGGGGAGTTAGGATTGTCCAATTGAAGGTCCCCATGATCAATAAGTCATTTTACTAAGTCTTTGAAGGTACAATATTTTTTGATATCCTGACCACGAACTTGATTATGTTTACAATAATGGTCTTTGTGGTACCATGTGGGTTTGAGATGCAAATCATCAATAGGGTGGATATGAGGAAGTTGGATAAGGCTCACAATCATGAGTTTGTCGAAGATAGAACTGTATGATTCTCTGAGGGGAGTATACGTAGGAGTTTTCCAAGGAACCCTTTGTGGAGGTTCAACATGGGATGTAGATACAGAAGAAGCTTTGATGATAACGACATTGGATGTTATTTTGGATTTGTCATTATGGATGGATGATTTGATGAATTCGGTTTTGGGCTTGTTTGAGCGAAGCTTGACATGGAATTTCTCAAGGGTGCCTAATTCTGATTTTCGAGCCATGGTGAAGGCTTCCTCAAATATTTTGAAATATTGGATTTGGAAGGTGGATGAGATATGTTTCACGCATGATCTAGAGAAGAATTCGATAAGTTCAGTTTGTGGAAGAGAAAAGGATAATTGATTAATGATGCCACGCCACCTAGCGAAGAAATCAACGATGGATTCTTCATGAATTTTTTTGATGGCATAGAGATCATTAATAGTGATTTTGTGTGCAATATTAATGGAGAATTTCTCTAAGCACAATTGTGCGAGTTCAATGAATGAGAAGAGGGAATGTTGGGGAATGCCATAATACCAGTCCAAAGTGGGTCTAGCCAATGACATGAGTAAAGTGTTAAGCATGAAGTCCTGATCACAGGAAATGAGATAACATGATTTCCTAAAGGCACAAAGGTTTTGTTAGGGGTCCTCCTTACTGTTGAACTTAGAAAACTTGGGGAGTTCCTAGTGTGGAGGATAAGGCTTGACGGGTACTGATGGGTTGATAGGATCATTGTAATTTTTTTCATATGTGAAAGTGATTTTAGGACTCAAAGTAGTGGCTTATAGATTTTCCATTCTACTTAGAAAATCTTACATGGGGTTATTGGATGTATGGGGAAGAGGGAATGATGGATGAGGTTGCAGATTATAATAAGTGGATGGGTTAGGTTGTGGATGAGATTGATGTTGTTGAGAATAAGTAGGAGTTTATGGAAGTGGTTGATAAGGAGGAAGCTAGTCAAATTCTTGTGATTGGATAGGTTCAGAGATATGATGTTGTGGGGGGATGTAATTGGATGGATATGATTTCAATTTTTTTTAGAGATGGGGAGATTAGATTAGGTCTTCATTGGGTGAGTTGGAATATGCGTATAGGATGATTAAGATAATTGGATGGATTAATTGGGGAATATGTGTTGAAAGAAACTATTGAGTGGGGGTTGATGAGTTTGAGTTGACTCTGAAAGGTGGGGTTGTTAGGTGACAACATTAGCATGGAATTAAGATGAGAAAAGGGGTACTAAGTTTTGAATATGTATCTCAGGTGGTGGAGGAAGTAGGTTAGATTATTGATGGGTTTGAGTAGGAGCGTTGATGAAAATTGTTGAGCTGAGAAAGCACATCTCAAGGATGGAAATGCATAAGGATTGGGCACATAGGAATAAGGCACGCAGAAAGGCTCAAAAGTATAGCAGAATACAGGCGCGCTAAGAAACAATTGGAAAATAGGACTTAGCCACTTTTTTAGATCTAGGATATTATTGGACATAGAGTGCGGAACACGCAATGATGTGGAAACTTGAAGTTAATGTAAGGCTATTCTAGGATTAGCAGGATTTTGAGTGCCATACAAGATTTTGTCCTAATAATAGGATATGTACTAGGAGTTAAATTTAGAAGATCTATTATTAGCGCTTGCATGTTTTTGTATTCTCTTGTAAAGGTGCATGACTATTATTAGCACGTAGCCTGTTTTTGGAAGGTGCATGAGAAGTGAAGGGTAAGTCCGCACTCATATAAATATGTATTGATTTGTATGGTTTAGAGAGACCATTGATACTATTTATTGTAGAGTAATGGTGCATATTTGTTAGCACACATGACTATGAAAACTAGATCTTGATGTATGAAGCTTCTGTGTTTTATGGTACTTAATATAATGGATCATGTCCTCTGGATATTGGTGTTAGATGTGAGTGAATATGGTTCTTGCATGGTAAATCTCATTATAGTCAATATTTCATATGAGTAAGATCTAGATATGGTTTATGCACTCTGGTTTAATTGATTATTTATTATGGAACCAAATATGTACATGCTCAATCATGCTAAAATTCTAGAAAAACAACTCTAAAGAGGGACCTGGTACCATTGCACGCTTCGGGTGAGCACTCAGTTCAGATTGAGTGATGTGTCAGAGTGCCTTGTGCTATTTGCAATGAATTTTAGGCTACATCATTAGTTCCATTATCGGGACCTCTTTCTCAATTGTTTTTCAGGATGTTGCATGATGAAGATGTACCGGTTGAGCTTGGTCATTATTGAGGAGTGGTTAGAATATTTGGAAGAAGAGTATGCCCACAGATTCAGCACTGGACATGATTTTAATGTACGTGTGTGGGTTGAGAAGAAGATGTATCATGAGTTGTATGAGATGTTCTTGTTTATATTTCCCGTAGAGATATACAAGTGGTTGTTTGCTTATGCATCTACGATGAATAAGAGGTTTCACACACTTTCTTGGACGCAGGAGGAATTCTAGGCCTTGCATGATGTAAATCTGATTTGGACGTGCTCCATGGATGTTTGGTTCTGAGGTGTTTTGAATATATAAAAATTAGAATACACAGTTTTGAATTACTCTTTCCTGGAGGTTTCCAAGTTTCAGTTTTTGTGCAAACCCAGATGATCGTATTTGTGTGGTATTCCACTGGAAATCAAGATCTTGATTATAACCCCAGATTTGGAAGAGAATATGATGGCTGACTAAACCCCATCACTTGTGGGGGTAGGAGCATGATTAGTGAGGATGGTGGAGCTAGTGGTAGAAAGGAAAAGAGAAGAAAGGTGGCTTAAGTTCAATGAGGCACGTGAGAAGGATTTAGAGAAGTAACATGAAGTTGTAGAATAGATGGTGTTTTGGAGGGATATGTCTTGTGAAGGATTCGAAGCTCACGTAGAAGACGTCAAGCCAAAGCATCTAGATCTCCCCCATTTGGGAAATCATGGTAGGGAATCCTCTTCAGCCTCATATGAGAGCATGACGCTAGAGATGACATGGGTTGTAGGCGCACATCTGAATCCACTTGGTAACCTAGCCCTTGTGCTTGGTTTTCTAGTTTCTACGATAATCAATAATCAACAAGCTAGTGTGAGAAGTAGAATTGCAGTAGATAGAGTTAATTTGCAATCAAGTTCAGGAGTGAATTAGGTATTTTATTCATCTATGGCGCATTCATCGTCTATCGTTTTTGGAGGTCCATTTGGAGGTATTTTTTCTGGCACATCGTCAGCATAGAACATAGGCATGCAGAATGTTAGAATAACATCTGGGAGTAGTACAACTTCATAGACAGTGGGGTTTTATTTTAGCAAAACTGTGGGGATGCAAGGTAGTGCATCTTTTGGCACATTACCTACTAGAGGTGGTGGATGAGGAGGATTAGGTGGCTCAAGTGCTGGTGGATCTGGAGGTGGAAGAAATATAGGATATGGATCTGGTGGGAAAGATCTGCATCAACCTCAAATAAAATTTATGGAGATGTCCTTATGAATTCTAGAGTATAGAGGCATTGAGGATGCAACATAACATGTGTATATGTGTGAAATTATATGTCGTGCCAAGGAGATTATGGCTCCAAAGCACAAAGTAAGTCATTTTGCAACTATGTTATAGGGGCACGTTCACAAATGGTATAGAAAGTTTGATTCTGATTAGACTTGTGTGGATTATACAAAACTGCGAGATGTTTTCTTAAAATATTTTTATATCCCTAAGTTCAAGTAGAAAATCATAAGCGCGCTCAAAGACATTAAGCAGGGCACTACTGAGAGTGTTAGAGAATATGATGCTCATTTCAAGAATCTTCTATCGAAGTTATCTTTGGAATACATGTAAGTCAACATGCACAGTGGTTCATTGGAGGACTGATCATGCCATTTAGGAGGGAAAATTATCATTAAATTTATACAGATCCACACGAGGTCCTTGAAGAATATCTACACATTGAGGTGGTAGGAAATTTAGACACAGGAGTGAGACCATTCTTAGAAGCTCAGATTGCAACAATGGTCAAGCAGTTAGAGAAATTATCTACTAATTCGGCACATAAGACACTTAGTGGAATCTGGTGTACAGATTGTGAAGTAGATGGGCATAATAATGATATTTTCCCTCGTAAATTGGTGTAATCATTGTTATTGGATTGAGAGATATGTCATTTGGACCAGAGTTTGATTCAGTGCCCATTGTTGTAGTGCGCGATAAGGAAAAATGTGTCCAGTTATTGTAAGATTTGAAGGTCTTCCACTCATGATACTAAAGATTGCAGGTTGATTGATCAGATCCATGATGTCATTGATATTCGCATATGAAAAACCAGGGTTGTAAATAATTCAAAGGAGAAAGGTGAGCATCATGACTATGATCATAATTAAGGGTGCTCTTATAGAGGCTGTAGTAGAGTTTGAGGTTACGGGGGCGGAAGGAGTGACTTCCCTCATGGGAATTTTTATACATGTCGATCTCCTTATCACTACAGGCGCAAATGTCCACATAATATTATGTGTTATTTCTACAGAAAGAATCATAGTTATGAAGAATTCCCAGACTTGTATGAACACTTGAGAAAGAAACATAAACATGAAAATAAGGGCACAGGAATGGTTAGAGTACAATGCATTGTGGAAGACCAATGGATGCCAAAGTTAGTGCCACATCCTGAGGTGGTACCTGTTAAGATTACTACACATGTTGAGGCTACACACACCAAAGATACGCTAAAACATAAGCATATTATTATTAAGGAGGTAGTTCTACATGTAAAGTATCCATACCCTATGCATTAAAAGGAGGTTTATTAAGAAACCATAGAGGTAATCAGGAATCTACAGGGTGAGATGCAATGTTTGAAAGAATAGTCACTGAAGTTAGAAAAAAATAAGGTAGCTGAGCTCCATCAGCTGGATGTTGATGATTTGAAGGAGGTTTACAAGATGTTGTGGCAAGAGAGGTTACTCTAAATTTGGTAGTTGATGGTTAGATTTTGATTAACACAGGTGCGGAAGTGAATGTACTCACTTTAGATGCATGGGCTTAGATGGGTAGACATCCATTGCAGCCATCTTCCAATGTGTTAAAAGATGCATCCATTACTATTCATGGGGCCCATTTTACTAGAAATTTTGAGGTCTTAGCACTTGTAGAAGAAGACAACTTTCCCACATTACTTGGGTGCCCTTGGTGTTATACAAACAACGTTGAATTGCACTTCAATAACGAGTATATCAGTTTCTAGAATAAGGAAGAATGAGTCATTATACCTCTAACAGATGGAAAATCTATGCCATATGTAGAGCCCTTGAGTGAAGAAGACTTGAAAAAAAAATTGTGTGCACCATTCGAGATCCGGAAGTTCTTGAGCCATCAAAGGAAGGTGTTCTCTAATGGGATGATGCATAGTCTATGAGCGACACTACAAGTGTTGCATGTGACAACTGATCACATGAAACTTATGAAATGGTTGGGCACGAAGTATGAAGTGCAACTGCATGTGTCAGTAAGCCATGCAGTGTCAGGAATTTGGGCAGCAACCAGGTATTAACAACGCGCTGGTGGAAGTGTCAGGTGGAAAGAAGGAACATGCTAGTTTATACTCTGCGTGGGACAACAATGCGCTGGTGGATTGTTCACAGGGACAATATTTTGGAGTGGAGAGAAGTAAGGATAGATTTATCTGCTCAGTTTCTAAGGAGTAATGCACCTACTCAGATCTATGCATTTCATGGTAGTGATCATGTTTAGAACCACATTCAGTAGTGTGAGAGACTCTAGACATAGGGGAAGGAAGCTTTATCACCTTTGTTGTCGGTGCACAAATTTTATTTTACCTTGCGAGGTTACATGCACACATGATATATCTACACAGAGTTGAATAGAGAAACTATAAATTAGCAGGACCTTACTAAAGGTATGACTCAAACTTTTGACTACCTTTCTTTTAAGCCTCTGGTGAATGAGGCATTGCAGGTTATGAAGTGATTAACTATGCGAGATAATGCAAAGGTTGAAGATTTGCTCTATGAATTGCTAGGAGAATCAGACTTAGTGGCATGTTTTGAATAGGAATAAATAGGTGTTGAACAACTTGGGCATGCATGCCTAGAAAAATAAAAGGTTAAGATGATCTATATGGTTGATGATGAAGAGGTAGAGAACCTAGACATTGAGCACACAGAAGGTATGCATGACGTCTTGGATAGTGCAGATGAGAAGGTGTGCGCCTACCATGATCCCATGAAGACCAAGAAAGTGAACATTGGGAATGATGTTGAACCTAAAGAAGTCATTATTGGAGATTACTGGTCTAACTCTGAAGTTTCTAAGATCATTGAGTTGTTGTGCGACTTCCAAGATTTGTTTCCTAGAGGATATCATGAGTTGAAAGGAGTACATGAATCTTTGGGAAAAATGAGAATCAAGATGAAGGAAGGTGAATGCCCAGTTTGAAAGAGGCCTTACAATATGAATATGAACTTGCGCATCAAGGTAAAAGACAAGATAGACAAAATGTTAATTTCTGGGATCATTGTGCCTATTGAGGATTCTGAATGGGTGGGCCCAATGGTGATCAACATCAAGAAAGATGGTAGAATCATAATTTTTGTGGATTATAGGGAATTAAATGTTTCATGTGTTATAGATCCCTTTCCCACACCGTTTACTGAAGAATATTGGAGGGCCTTGCAGGGTACGAGATTCACTCCTTTAATAATGGATTCTCTGGATATCATTAGGTGAGGATAACTAAAGAGGGCCAAGAGAAGAAAACTTTCACCAATGAGTGGGGAATTTTTACATACACGTTTATGCCTTTTGGGTTTCAAGAATGCACATGCAATATTTTCACGCATATTTGTACAACCATTCCAAGATTTTATTCACAAGTTCTTGTAGGTATATCTGGATGATTGGACAGTCTATGGGCTTGTGAGAGATCAATGTGATAATTTTAGGCTAATGCTTGAGAGATATAGGTAGTTGAGCATCTCTTTGAACATTAAGAAGTGTGTATTTGCCACCCCCATTGGAATTTTGTGGGGGCACATCATCTGTAAAGAAGGCTTACTAGCGGATCCTGCCAAGGTAGCTATGATTTTGGACTTAGAGGAACCTATTAGCCAAAGTGAGGTGTGTGGATTCTTGGGGCATACAGGTTACTGCCAAA
This sequence comes from Taxus chinensis, assembly GCA_019776745.2. Classification (NCBI taxonomy): domain Eukaryota; kingdom Viridiplantae; phylum Streptophyta; class Pinopsida; order Cupressales; family Taxaceae; genus Taxus; species Taxus chinensis. Next base: position 208,406,023 of record CM034148.1, on the reverse strand, counting down.
AATTTATTTAGGGATATGCCAAGATTGTTATGCCTTTAGAAGAATTACTCAAGGGAAAAGGAAAGTTCTATTGGGGTGAGGCACAACAACACGAGTTTGAAACACTGAAGGAGAGGCTTACTACAACGCATATTTTACACTTTACTTCATGGTCCAAACTATTTCATGTTCATGTAGATGCCTCTAGCATGGCCATTGGCATGGTACTAGCTCAACCTAGAGAAGGGATTTTTGATAATCCTATTTTATTTTCTAGCAAGAAGTTAACTCCAACATAATAAATTATACAACGACAGAGCGTGAGGCCTTGTCTATGATCTATGTGCTTTATAAGTTTTGATAATACCTATTGGAAATACCTTTCATTTTCTATACAGACCATATGGCATTGAAGTACTTGGTGAACAATCCCACTTTATAGGGGCGCATATGTAGTTGGGTTCTATTGTTTCAGAAGTTCAATTTTACGGTGGTGGTTAAGCCAGGTAAGAGCGATTCTAGTCCATACCATTTATCCATGATTTAATCAAGATAGGATGCGCAGAGTATTGAGGACACAATGCCAGATACACAACTATTCAGGTTGAACCATGCACCCTCATATTTGGAGGATATTGTTGTCTTTTAACGTATATGTGTGACGTCTAAGGGAATGAAGGCCTTAGAAAAGAAACAACTTGCTATTCGCGATGCACCTTACATGTTGATCAGTGGAGACTTATACAAGTTAGGTCATGATGAATTTTTACATCGGTGTTTACTTGATCATGAGCATGAAACAATTATGGCAGAGAGTCATAGAGGTATTCCAGGTGGACACTATGTAGGGGATGCCACCGTGCACAAGATTCTACGAGCTGGTCTATGGTGGGAAACATTATACAAGGATTATAAAGAATATTGTAAGGCATGTGACCATTACCAACACCTTGAAAAGCCTGGGCATAGAGATGAAATGCCTTTGAGGCCTATTACTAGTGCAGAGCCTTTTGAGAACTAGGCAATTGAATTTGTGGGCCCTATCTCCCTAGACGCACATAGAACATGATCGCGCTATATTATAATTTGTATAGATTATCTTACACTGTGGGTAGAAGCGGTGCCTACAAAGGATTACATATCAGCTATAATAGTAAGGACTCTATGGGAAAATATTATAAGTAGGTATGGATACCCTTTAAGTTTAAGAAGTGATAGGGGTACTCATTTTCTTAATTAGACTATTAGGATATTATTGGATGAATTTATGGTTGCACACCATAGGAAAACACCTTATCACCCTCAAGAAAATGAGACTATTGAGGCCTTTAAAAAAATATTGAGCCATACTTTGAAAAAAAATTGTGATGTTGGAAGAAGAGATTAGGATGAAAAGGTTTCTGCGGTACTTTGGGCGTACAAGACAACCTACAAAAGGTTGAATAAAGAAACACCCTTTCAGTTGGTGTTTGGTTCAGAGGTAGTTCTACCCATGGAATTCATGTTACCTTCTTTGTGTATTACGTGCATAGGAGATCTGGGTGATGAGAAAGCATTGGAAGAACATATTGATAAACTGATGGAGCTAGATGAAAGGTGTGTCATAACAAGATGGATTCAGAAGTAAGAAAAATTCAAGCAAAAAGCTTGACATGATAGGCACATCAAGGAAAATAATCTTGAGGTTGGGAAAATGGTACTTCTATATGATTTAAAGTTTTTTTACCACCCTGGAAAGCTTAAGGTGCATTGGTTAGGACTGTATGTTATCACTCACATACTTGATTCAGACATTTTCCAGTTAGTGGCGCTGGATGGAACATGATTTCCCAATTACTTCAACAAGAGTAGGTTGAAGCCCTACTATAAATAATTCTTCTTGGTGTTTTTTGTTGGTACCCAAATTGATTCTCCCTCATAAGCTGAGCAACATCACAGGTTTGGCAGGAAGCTTAGAGACAAGCAAAGCATGTAGTGTGTCATTTTGTAGCCAGGGATGAAATGCAACTTGCTCTCTGTCACTCAGAACGTGGAGAAATGGGTAGAACCCTCAAGAGGATTTGACCTATCCTCACTACTTTATGGTTATACCTTTAAACCAGGGTGAGAGGACCCTTCTGTAGCCTACTTTCTGTGGAGGATATGGAGATATCCTTCCCTGTGAAATTATTTAGAAGACCTTGAAGAAAATATGATCAATACATCAAAATCTAACTCTCATGAGTTGTCACTCTACATAATGGAGATATTTCCTAGGAAAGGTTCAAGCTACTAAAGACAATGGAAACTTGATTGCTTCTGCATGTTTTGGTGGTGGAAATTATGCATTTATACACACACAGGACAAACAGGGATAGTATGGGTAAGATTGGTTGTTTTTAAATGAATTGTTGGTGGGAGGTGAGGTAGAATGAACTTGATTTTCCAGATCTTCAAGAACTCTTACAAAGATGGAGAGCTTAAACAATAGAATGCTTCAGGGTAGCTAAGATGTTCCTTTAACCAGAATATGTGCTTCAATGGAGGCCCAGATTAGCACGTTTTCACACAAACTTCAAGAATCCAGAATGAAGGCTCAAATTTGAAAAATTAACTAAACATTATCAATCTATGTTTCATCACGCCACCCTCAAAGGCTAACAAACAATATTATAGTCATGCTAGGAGTCACAGTGATTTTAAATTTCTTTATTTCACTATCAAATGAAAGCTCTTCTGATAAATGAAATTACAAATGCCACCAAACTATCACAAGGATAAGATCTTGTGTGATTCACAAAAAATTCAATGTAAGATTGCAACAGGAACTAGAGAAACTACTCGCAGACATTCAAAAATGAAGCAAACACAATTTTTTCCCAAAAACAACATAGATTAACTCAAGTTTGATTAAATTTATCAGCAGGGGAAATTTTCTAGAACAATCTCAGAGCTTGTCAATAGTTGTACACTCGCAACCACCTTGACATGATCAAATTTAACACAAAAGAGATAAACAGGTTTCTCAGACAGTTTCTCAGAAAGACAGACTCTATCAAGCTTTTCTCTTAGAAAATCAATCCCAACCTCTAACATTCCAACCATTTACATGACAGATTCATGCAATTTATAATATTTTTACTACAGAGTTTTCCCCCCAAAACTAGAAACATTCAATGTACCAGTGCTTGCCATGATCTCGATCGTGATTCCAAGAATCAGATTTGTAAAAGTTGTCAGGTGCTCATGGAGGAAAAATTCTTCAAATATCTCAGCATTCAATTCTTTCACCATGGTAAGTCACTCTTCCTTTTATGCGCCAACTACTTCCGTCCCTAATCTCTCAAATTTGGTTCTTTGCGTGCCAAGGAAGGAAAATTTGGAAAATCATATCAAGGCCAATAGTCATATCACATCTTAATGGTAAAATATGTTTTCATATTTTTTCCCACCAAACCAAGATATCAACAGGTCTCTTGTGTGCCAAGGAAAGAAATATCGGGTCGAATTCGACAGTCAGATTACATCTTTAATGGTGAAAGATGTTTTTAGACCTTCCCCACTGAACCAAGCTATAAAATTAATGTTCCTCTTCATCTGGCATGCAGGAGACTCCAAGAAATGATTAAAAACCAGGAAAATTAACATCCCTAGGAGCTTTGGAGAAAAAATGGTGGAAAATCAGATACAGATGCACAGTTGTCATCGATTTCCCCTTTGAATTTAGACCATCCACATGAGAGATCTGAGTTAAGATGGGCCTAGGGGTTCCTTTTTATCTTTTACACCTTTTGGAAAAAAATGTAGAATTTTTCAATTTTCTCCACCCCTCCGCCTTTAAAAATGGGCCTGACACGTGTCCCAATGTGGGTCCCAAAGGAACCATGGCTAAATTATGCTATTTTGCCTATTTCTAGAAGAAAGGAAAATTTTCCAAATTTTCCCCGAGAGTCCACCTCCCTACCTTTTGACTTTTCAAATTGCCATGCGTTTCAATGGTGCATCTTGAGATGGTCCCCAAAAGTAGAGACCCCAAACAAGTGCGGGCTCAACATGTGTCTTCTTCTGGCAGATTCTGTTGAAAGTTTAAGAGTTTAGCAGAAGGTGCCATGTGTCCAAGGTCCAAGGTAATCTTCTTTGGTCGTTGCAAATTCCAAGCAAAAAGGGAGAGTGAGTAGAAGCCTCCAAGTGTCCTCCTGGCGCTTCTTCAAAATAAAACTCAAGGGCCAGTCCCTGAACATGCGCAGTCCCTCCACGTGTCTTTATGGCACAACTTCAAGATGGTCCCTAAGAGCGGAGACCCTGAATGAGTGTGGTCTCACCACGTGTCCTAAGCCTTAGAAAATTTCTTTTAAAAAATTTAAGTCCCCAGTGGAGCCGGTGGAAACTTCCACCTGTCCCTCTGTCACATTTGTTAAGGTGGGACCTTGAGACAGATATTCAAATGAGTGCCAGCCCACCACGTGTCCATGGCCCGCCAAAACTATATCAGTTGCATGAAAATTTTTCTAAGTCCAGGAAAAGCAGCGTAACTCCAAGGCCAAACAAAAAGGTGAATCTTCAAATGAGCATCGTTCCTCCATGTAGATAGGTTTCGGGTTGAAATGATCCACAAATTTTTAGAGCGCCCCACTGAGCTGCATCCAACCAAAAAGGGTCACATTGCTACAGATGCAGAGATTTAAAATTGACGGGAGAAACACACCAGTCAAGCTGTAAAAATGTAGGGAAACCATTGTGTGAGCTTGGAAATGAAATTTTCTTCAGGGACATAGAATTTGGAAATGTTGTAAGGTTCACACATAACCCTCCGAGCTATATCCATTCAGATTTCTTCATATACCTGGGATAAAAACGACAGGGATAGTAACACACGACTGTGGAAAATGGAATGGAAGGAACATCCTGAGTTTTATGCCCAATTGACAAACACCCTCAGATGGACAGAGGAACAAATCAACAAATTCTGGGTTTTTAAGTGACCTTCGACCAAGGAGGAATTAATCATGGAAACCAAATGGAGGAAAGATTTTTCAAGCACCAACATGGGGAGACACAAATGTGACAGAGGCCATAAACTGAGGTATTTCAATGGAAAATGGGGTGAGACTAATTCAAGCACCAACATTTGTAATAAGGCAGTATTGCCACTTAGATTAGATTTACTTAATGTATTCCCTTTCTATGTTTTTTCTTCATCATTTCTATGTTTTGCCAATTTAGTTCAATGTTTTGTGTAATAAGCATGCTTGTGCACCAGAAACTGATTACAATTTAATTTTTTTCATGCACAAAGGACCACGCATACCCTTAATGTGGGGTGGTTTATATACAGGGTTCATTTCCAAGTCGAATATAGTTTTATTGTCATCTAAAGATGGGTATGCATAAAGAAAAATTTATACAAGTGCCTTTTGGAGGGTTTAGATAAAAAAAGATTACTCATGATAAAAAACCACTTATGGATGGAGGCACAATGTAACATGAGGTAGGCTGCAACATTGGAAATTACTTTGTGAAAGGCATTGTGGTGAGGTAATCTAATGCATATGGGCATGTGGAAGGAGGTATGTGGCTAAGGGGTAGTAGGTGCACCTAAAGGTTATGATTATGGCATAGAAAATAACACGGAAAACTTGAGGAAATGTTGAGTTATTGTGGGGTACAGTGGTAGGTGGAGGAGCACTAAATGTGGAACTTTTTGAGTATATATATATATAAGGAAGGGTTGTGAGGCCATTTTTACCTTTGTGATTACAAATTCTCAAAGAAGTTGTTTATGAGTGAGCTAGTAAGATGGAGGTGAAGTGTAGAGAGATACAAACTAGGTGTCGTTATCAGATTTATGCATGAGATTGACTTGCACTTCCTCTAGAGTAGTGTGTGAGTGAAGAAGAGATGTGCGGGGAGGAGAAATTGAGAGCTAGGGTTTGGATTGAAGCTAGGGCACGCGGATTGAATTTATATATCTTGAAAGAGGTAACAAGATAACACCTTTTTAGTTGATATGACACCTAAACAAACACTTGGAGCCGGTACAAGGGGAAAGAAGAAAAAGTAAGTTCAGATTGAAGTGGAAAATTCTCCCGAGAGTATATTTTCTAAAATGCAGTACCCAAAAGGTGTTCTCATGGGCCGCAACTGGGATTCAAACATTCACCACTATAAGGTCAGCAATTACAACCACAAGAACACGGATACCAAAGAGGAGCTTGAGAAATTACTTGTGGTAAAAACCTCCAAGAGAATAATAGATGACATGGAATTCCACGATGACGTGGGTGAGAAACTATTGACTAAGGTAGGAGTGTTACAATTGTATGATCTCCCATATTTTGGAAAACCTGAGAAGCTATATTAGTGGCTCATGAGCATAGTCCATAAAGAATTCTTCTACTTTGTTGTGAGTCAAATGAGGATCACCGTGCCTTTGATTGCAATTTTTACAGGGCTGAGGAGTTTGGGTGTTGAGATAAGTAGTGACCTCAATAATAAGGAGGCCATAGAAAATATGAAGAAGGAGATTGGATATATAATATGAGGGCGTGGGATGGACATCCCTAAATTATAAAAGTAACCAATCATTTAGGCTACAACCCATCTCCTGCCAAAACTAAACAATAAAGAGTGTTGGTCTCAAGTAAACAAGGCTTGGCTTAATAAAACGCGCAAGATGACAGAAGGTGTTGTATACAACTTGTCAAATTTCACTGCCGAGAAAATCATTGACGAAGTGCCAGAAGGTGAGAAAATTAGTTTTGGTGTTATATTCTTGTCATTATTTTTTGTCGAAATTAGGGTGTTCGATGGGCCAAAAGACAATGTGTGGCAGTTTCCTAAAGAGAAGAAGTCCTTGGCGGAAATATTTTCCAAGTATACTTGTGATGGATAAATGTTGGTCTGAAAATCTGTCGCTTGGACATATCTATGGATAAACGAGCCAACAGTGTGCAGGGCATAGCCCCTCTTTGAGTCAGCAAAGCGAAACTGGTTTATTGCTATTTAACCAGCAGGAATCTATGCAAGTCTCACAGATTCTGCCTTCGGGGGTTTAGGATCTCATCCCATTGGGGTGTTTCCGACTGTGAAAAGAAAGGAAAGGAAGAGGGGATGAGGAAAGAGTAGGTCCGAAGGAAGAAAAGAAATGAATTCCAAAGCAGAAAGGTTAGAAGATTTATGTTTTGGGATTGGTAGTAAACAGAGCCAAACCTACTTCCATAAATCAACAAAGCAATACTGATGATGAATAAATGACAATGAAACAGAAGCAGATTTAACAAAATAAGCACATAGATCAAACATAAGAAAGATCTAATGCTGATAACACAGGTATTCAGCACAAAGTCTAAATATTTGTATTAATTACTCTTCTGTTACAAAAAGCTCAAAGTCTCTTTTCCTTACTCCTATTTCTTATCTGAAAGATATTCACTCATGCATCCATAATACTACAAGTGTTGGAGTATTTATAGAAGAAGAAAGGAAAAGAAGGCAAAAAGGAGCCAACAACTATTTACAAAGATATTTACAAAATATCTAAAAGTCATGTTGACTTTTTACAACTTGATGGATGACATCATCCCATGATGCAACATGGATGATGTCATCATTTGCATCAACATACTTCAGATATTTCCAGAAAGACGAAGAAGAGAAAGGGAAGAAGAAGAAGAAGAAGAAGAAGAAGGAGCAGCTATTTGTCATCATCGTCTTGCGGCCGAAAGGGGGTGGACTGCTTTTGTTGCTCCTCAGGTGACGAGATATGGAACTGAGAGCGGTATTCCATGAACTTGTTGATTATTGGCCCAAGTTGATCCTGAGAAGGATCCTTGTGCCTATCGCTTATTGCCTCACAAGTCTCCCGCTCATCTACGAGCTTCTCTGGGAGTTTGGAAAATTCCTTTTCCGCCTCAATGAGGAACCCGACGAAGTCCCTACAGGCCAACAGATTGTTGATGGATTCTGTGTCGAATGTGACTTTTGGCCCCGTTCCTTGAGAAGTGATCTCCTTGAAGATCCGGATGGTTTCATCAGGTTTCCTTAAAGTGAAGGAAGGAGTAAGCAACCCTGGCAACATGTTAAGAACAATTCGTTCCATTTGGTGCATTACATCCAGGGCTTCTTCCTTGACTTTGTCAATATTTTCTAGAATAGATTCTAGCTGATCCACCCGATAGTCCAGAGTGGACATGATTTTGTTGAGGGCCCTTGGGTGGCCGAAGATGCCGAACTTGACCAGATCTTCGACTGAACAGTCGAACATTTGTTGGAAGGCCTCGTGCTGCAGTCTAGCATGTTCCAGCTCTTCTGATATGGGCCCTGCTAGCGCTTGGAGCTCTTTATTTTCCTTACTGATATTCAGGTATAAGTCAGAGAACTCGGCGATCACTTTTTCGCTATCTTTGAGGATTTGGCTCCTCCAAGCGACAACGGCCATACCCTTCTCACCGATCTTGGCATACTCGTTAATTTTCTCCTAGCTGAGAAGCTCAGAAGTCTCAGCAGTAGTTGTGGGAGGCGCACTACCCAGCTTCTGTAAGGCTTGGAGCAGATATTTGTTTTGCTCCTTCAGTTGCCTTTTCTCTTCCTTTATTTCTTGAAGCTTTTTGCAGAGGGCGTCAACTGCGGAAAGAGCCTCCCCCTGAAGAATTTCAAAGGACGTCCCCATTGTGACTTGGGTCATAGTAAAATATGTCGGAGACAGATCCTTTTTCTCTTTGAGAGGATTGGGGTATGTGATTTCCATAACTCTTTCCCCTACAGCACTTTGAGAGAAGCACGTGACAGGCTTCTGCTTCTTCGCCCCCTTAGATGGGATCACGGAAAATTCCATCGAAGCGATGGGAACTTTCCTCTTCTGTTGACTTAGCTGTTGAGAGATTCAGGTTGGACCTATGGTAGGAGGACCGGAAACAGAGGAGGGGGCAGCTGCAGTAGTAGACGGGAAAAACGTGGAGACACGCGGCGGTGGCATTGAGAGAAAAGCTGAAGAAGTGCCCACAAGAGGAAGGGAGACTGCAGCAGTGGAAGACATAGGAGGGGAAGGGAGCTTGGAGATGAGGGAAGAAATGGAGGAGGAAAGATCAGCGAGGGAAGAGAAGATAGATGAAGAGGCAAGGGGAACAGTAGAAGAAGGGGAAGAGGACACAACCAAAGGGATGGTCACTTGAGTCACTCGAGGAGGGGAAGGAAGAGAAGAAGGAGGGATGGAAGGAACTTCGGTTGTTGTAACAATGCCGACATCTTGAGTGGATGGGCCAATTGGAACTTCCTCTTCTGCTTCTTTCTCTGGTGTGACCAGAGATATTACCTGTTCGGGTGCCGCGGAAGGAGGACTCTTAGGGGCTTCTTCTTGGGTGGTGCTGGACTCACCCTCTACGCCTTTGCCTTTACCTTGAGGATTCTTTTTAGATCGTGGAGGTGCGTTACCCAGTGGGGAGGTAGTGAAATCAACCCCGAGGTAGATTAGGCCGTTCATCCGGCACCAATGTTCTATCCTCCGCAAAGTCTCCTTGACCCTCTCCTCTATTGTCTGAGGAGCCTTAGTTCTATCAATGGCCGGAAAGGACCAATCGTCCCCATCTGTATCAATATATACCTTGTCTACTTTGTCTTCTGTAGTCTGGTAGCCTTTGGGGACAATGGCTACCCCATATTGGACGATTTCTGCCAAGGCTAGGCGAGAATGATCCTTTCTTCTGAGCTCCACCTCATGGATGATGTCAATGTAAATGTCCTCGATCTGAGGGACGTGGATTGGATCAAGTTTCGCCCTTGGCAGACAGTTCCTTGGGTCGAAGGTAGGCCTAGCTGGGAAATCATGCTTCAAATTGAGTAACTCTAGCTCTGCGAACATTTCCTTCGCCTTGTGGTGGGTAGAGCATGTATATCGGCCTACTGTGAGGGGGAAAGGAGTTCCACCCTTCTTCCTTTTCAGGCATTTTTCGTGGTATGTGATTAGCTGCCTTGACAGTTCCAGTAGAATCAGCTTAGGCCCAGCATACCTTGGTAGCCTGGTTGGCTCTCCCAAAAATTTGGCAGCCCTTAGATAGGTGAATGTAGGAAACTGGGTGAACAAGGCTCCCCATTTCTCCGTGGCTGCTATTATGCTTTTGGTCGTGCGACCATAAGTCATGTTCGGCCTCAGTAGGCAGATGATGTGATAGAAAAACACATCGTTAACTTTTGTGAACTGGGAGATGCTATTCTCCAGCCTCAACTCTGGGTAGTACTCGTATATCTTGACCTGAGGCCAAACTCCACTCCTCGTCAGGCCTGGATAGTCCCTTGCTGATGCTGCAGCGTAGACCACGTAGGAGTTCATATGGAATGCCCCTATTGTGCTGAATTGTTGTAGCTGCTCAGAGATTGTACTGCTTATAATCTCTCCCCAGCAAAAGTGTTGATTAGGCATATTCTTATTCATGGTCTCTAATTACCGCAGCATCCACTTATGGAAATAATGGGCATCAGAAAGCCCAAAGACCCTGCTCAGGAATGTAATGGATGATTTGAGAAGTCGCTGTGATGGATGATTTGAGGCCACCGAGTTATTACCTTCTTGTTCTTCAGATAGACTTCGTTCATTAGCTGCATACATTGATCCTCATTGTCATCCCAGGCTTTAATGCATTCCGCTTGGCTGACGGCCACAAAGTGCCGATGGTGAGGTATGCCAAGTATTCCCTCAAAGTGACGGGCAGTGAGGTTAATGATTACCTCGCCCTTGCTATTTTCGACACATCTTGTGTCTTTGTTGTAACTTTGGGCAATCACCATCAAGAATTCATTGTTGACGGCGCTAACTGGAATTCCTCCGGCAAAGTGCAGGGCACTACCGATCAATTTTTCCATCCATGGACTCCTTGTGACTTTCTGAGTTCTAGCCCAGAATTCCTCCATATCAATGTGCCCCAGTTCTGAATCTCTGACGTCTATGCTACACTCGGCCTGGGACTCGGGCATTCTGACCCTTTGATATTTATACTTCATCTCTTCCTCTGTAAGCTTAGCCTTTCCTTTCGATTTGGTGGGTCTCTTGCTGGATGTAGACATATGTTCTTTCGAACTCAGTTTCTGATCTGCATGAAGAAGAAGTGAGACCCAATCCGAAAAGGTTGAATTATCCATTTGATCTTCCATTTGAATGTTAGCAGAAGAAAGAGTTAGAGATTTTTAGGCTCAGGGCGCATGAAAATTGCAGCTTACAAGGCTAAATAGGTAGGGCTCACAGGAAAGGGGTGTTGCAAAGGTTAAACTGGCGCCAAAGGTGCATGGCGCATGCATACTGCAGAGTGTATTTTATAAAAGGTGCATGAAAACTTCGTGTTACATAGTGACAGGATGCGCCAAAGGCGCATGGAATTTTCATGTTACATTGGGTTTTGGTGCGCCTGTGGCGCCTGGTAAAAGTGTGTAACAAGAACTTTTCGTGTGCCAAAGGGAATATGGCACGGCATACGAAGGGTTTACACAACACGAATGTTACTATGATGAAGAAAGTGCCCGCGCCTTTATAACTTCACACTTGGCGCAGATAAAGCCTGTGTTTCACTGATGCTGGGTGTGCCATTGGCACATGGAAGAATGATGCAGCAAGGAAGGTTGGCGCGCCATTGGGGTGCAAGTTCAGTGCTTGCAGCATGTGAAGGAGGCGCGCCCTAAGGGCACAGAAGTTAATGATGCAGCAGGTAAAATGGGTGCGCCACTGGCGCAGGTTTTGTTCATGTTGCAAGGTGGTCAGATGCGCCATGGGGGCACAACTGTTTATGATGTAATAAGATGCGCTGGTGCGCCCAAGGGAAAAACAAAGTTTTCACATGGTTCAACCCTTCTTTCTTTTCAGTTCCAAGATTGTTTTAGGAGATATAATGGTTCAATCCAAAGGATTTCAGACCATGCTTTTCAGGATAACATCCTCCTCTAGCAAATCTGGAAAGAGGAAAATAAGGAAAGAAAGCACAGGGGGGGTGGCTAACTCAAAAGATGCATTTCAAAAACCAACCAGCAAGCATGAAGAACCAGAAAACAAATCACATGGAAGAGATAAGAGCACTTACCCAGATAAATAGAGAAAATCTTGAAAACGGGTCCACAATGCGTTGAAAATGACGAGGCAGAGGCTGACAGGCTCAAAGGATAAAAAACACATGATATGCATCTGATGATAATGACATTTGGGCACGCAAATCATATATATAGGTGAGCTAGTCATAAATGCGCCACCCACTTTGTAAAGGGCGCATCAAAGTGGCTGTCGACACGGGAAGGTATGCACCCTTTGGTGCATCAAAGCACCTGCCAACATGAAACTAAGTGCGCCTTTTGCGCACCGAAAGGGATGTCAACATGGGATTATGTGCGCCCTTTGGTGCACCAAAAAGGGGCGCAACAAACGTTGTGTTAACATGAAGGTGCATGCGCCTTGGCGCACGCAGGGAAGACTCAACATACTTTGGCACACGAAAAAGGCGTGTTGACACTGAAAAGTATGCGCCAAAGGGGTTAAAGGGGGCGCATCAAAAGTTGGTGTTACATAGTAATTCCATGCGCCCAGCCAAAAAGACTAATTTCAGAAAACAGACCTTCCCGGAAAGGGATTTTGTAACGCTCCAAACACACGGGATCCCTAACGAGGGATCGAAACAAAATTTCGGTATGGTTATCGGTAAATTTTCCCTTGTCAATTTTACGGGATAATAGCTGGCTCTTTCTGGGGACTTTCCCTGAGCAAACCCGGGGGTAGAGAATCCCAGTTCTCATGTGCCTATCCATTGGGTAACAGAGTCAAAAACAAGGGCGACCGGAGGGAGAAAAAAGGAAACACACAACAAACCGAAAGCAACCACATGACGAAAGCAAACACACAACTAAAGCAAACTGTACAAAGAAGAGAGCAAGCTCTACTTCCTGAAAATTTTCAGATGCTGCCTGCTATAAGGAAGTGGGAGCTCGTTTCCATCCAAATATGAGAGATAGAAGCTATTCTCTCCGCTGAGCTGCTTGATCTTGAAGGGCCCTCTCCACAGGGAATCAAAATTTCCGTGCATGCCCTTTGCCTCTCTTCGCTTGTCCCACAAAAGGACGAGATCTCCCACTTGAAAATATCTTTGCTTGGCCTTCTTATCAAAAATCATCTTAACTTGATTCTGATGTTCAGTGATCTTGTCGACCACCCTTACTCTCTTTTCTTCAAGTTCTGCCAGATACATGATTCTCTTTTCAAAAGAATTTTGGAAAGTTTCATCTTCGATAGCTCGCGCCAAGCGTAGAGCAGGAAGTTCCTCAGAAATGGGAAGCTCAGCATCAGTGCCATATAATACTTGAAAAGGTGACATGCCGAGAGATCTCTTGGGAGTAATACGATCGGCCCACAAAGCGTCGTACAAAGACTTGTGCCACATTCGCTGATTCTCATCTACTAACTTCCGTATGATGGTCACTAAGTTCTTGTTACTGGATTCCGCCTGACCATTTCCCTGAGGGTAATAGTCTAAGGTGTGAGCCAAAGTTATCCCATATTCATAGCAAAAACTAATAACTTCTCGTGAGGAGAAGTTAGAAGCATTATCAGCAACGATTTTGTTTGGAACGCCAAACCTGACAATGATATTTTCTTTAATGAAATTACAAACCACCTCAGAAGTGGCATGCCTGACAGGTGTGGCTTCCACCCACTTGGTGAAGTAATCTGTTGCTGTAAGGACATAGCTATGTCTGGCACTCGATTGAGGATTGAGTGCGCCAATAAAATCAATTCCCCATTTCCTGAATGGTTCATTGATAATGACCGGCCTTAGGGGAAAGGCAACCAACTTGGGCTTGCCGACAAATTGCTGGCAGGGTTCACACTTCGCCACTCAGATGGTTGTATCTTGAAAGAGCATCGGCCAATAGTACCTGGCTCGAATGATCTTGTGTGCAGTTACGAAGGAAGATAAATGCCCTCCACAGGCTGAATTGTGAAAACTTTCTAGTAGTTTTACTTGTTGGGGTTTGTCAACACATCGCAAAAAGATGCCATCTATCCCACGTTTATATAAACAGTCATCCCAGATGACATATTTAGTTGCTCTGAGCTTTATAGTGCACTTCTCCTTTGCAGTTAGGTGCATTGGGCATTCGCCGTAGGTGAGGAAGAAAGCGATATTGGAATACCACTCATCACTAGTTGCAACAAATAGAACCAGAGGCAGAGAATCAGGCTCTTCCTGCCGGTCCTATGTTTTGTTAGTGCAGTCACCCCTGTCATCAGGGTTTTCTGAATCTTTGTTTTCAGCCATTAGTTGACACCGACCCTTGCCCCTCACCAGCTTGGTTGGTTTAATATCCATGTCATACTCCTGGACCTTTGTGATCCAATTTCCTCGCAAGACTCCGGCTGAGTTAGAATTGATTTCACCGCCGTGTCAGGGACCAGCACCACCGTATGCGAGTTTAGAATGTAATACCTGAAATTCTTCATTGCTTTGACAACGGCGAAGGCATGCTTTTCTAGTTGAGTCATTTTTAGTTCGTGAGGCTTGAGGGGAGAACTCATGAACGCGATCAGAGATTCAACATCCTCCAAGTTCTTTTTCATTAAGATTGCGGACAAAGTATGCTCAGATGCGTAACTATACATGATGAAGTCCTTGGAGAAATTGGGACATACCAAGACTGGTGCATGAGAACCGAAAGCTTTTATTTCTTCAAATGACCTTTTTCCCTCTTCACTCCATCTGAAAGTTGGTGACCCCTTCATCATGTTCAATATGTGACGGGTCTTCTCAGCAAAGTCAGGAACAAAACGCCTGAGAAAGTTCACCTTTCCAAAGAAAGAATGAACACCAGTCTTTCCTGTAGGCAGAGTAAGGCTTTGAATAGCCTTAACTCTTTCGGCATCTATCTTTGCTCCTTCTTTGCTAACCACATGCCCTAGCAACTTCCCTTCCATGACTCCAAAAACAGACTTTTTTGGGTTTAGGGAAATCCCATGTTCTCGGCACCTGGCCAACACTTGCTCCAAATGATTACAATGATCATTTCGTTGTTTAGAGAACACGGTTAATTCATCTAGATAAACCACAATGACTTTCCCCATCATACCTTTGAATGCAAAGTCCATGGCCCACTGAAAAGTGGCGCCAGCATTAGTTAGGCCAAAAGGCATCCTGCTGTAGGCAAATGTACCCCAGGGAGTAGTGAATGTTGTTTTAAACTGATCTTCAAGTGAAACTTCAATCTGATTGTAACCTGAAAAACCGTCAAGCATGGATAGCATCTCTGATCCAGTTACTGCTTGCAGAACTTGATCCATTATCGGAAGAGGGTAGTTGTCTTTCAGCGAAGCTTGATTCAAATTTCGAAAGTCTACACATATGCGTATCTCGCCGTTTTTCTTGCGCACTGGCACAATATTTGCTACCCAAGTACTGTGATGGATAGGAAAGATGATTCTCGCATCCAGCATCTTCTGAACTTCGGCCTGGATAGTACCCGAGATCTTAGGATTATAGTGCCTCTGCTTCTGGCAGAAGGCTTTGACATCCTCTTTCAACGGAATGTTATGTTGAACATCCTTTGGCTTAAAGGACTTTAGATCGGCATAAGACCACGCCAACACGTCCATATATTTTTTTAGCAACTTGACAAATTTCCGTTTCTCCTCAGGCGTGCAACATTTGCCAATGTTCACAAATTGTGGGTGTTCTACCGAACCTATATTGACCGGTTCGGTTTCTGGGGATGAGTTAGGGTCATCCCGCTTTTTCTTTTTTACAAAACAGTCATGCCTGTCGAACAGGTCCAGAGAAACCAGGCCTTTTGGAATTTTATTTGCCTTGAGCTGACATATGCCACCATTTCCTTCAGATTCATCACCTTGATCGGTGACTGATTCACGGCAAGTGGAAGTAGACCCTTCAAAGTGCAATTCTTTAAAATTTTCCACCTTCTCTAGAAAGGAAATGAGTTGATTATCATCATTGAACACCTGCCAATGTTGAGAATTGTCTGGCATGCTCGAGCGGAAAACCACCTCAATGGTGTATTTGTTTACTTTCAAACCTAGGTGTGGGAGCATGAGGGACGCTGAAACAGCAAATGAATCGACCATGTCATTCTGAGCCCTTGGAATGGACTCTATTGAAAAAGCATCGAATTCTTCGATGTTGTCCCACACCGCATTACGGTAATGCCTGAGCCTTTCATTCTTCACTTGGTAAATCCTTTTGACCTGATTTACAACTAGCTCTGCATCACCTTGTACTTTTAGATTTTTAATTCTTCTTTCCCTTGCGGCTTGCATACCGAGTAAGAGAGATTCATACTCAGCAGTATTGTTTGTGTTAAAGAACTGCAACTTGAAAGAGAGAGGAGTGACTTCTTCCTCAGGAGATATCAGCACGTCCCCAGCGCCACATCCACTAGTTGCGCATCTGCCATCGAACTGCAAGGTCCAGATCTTATTAAGATCTCCTTCTTGAACGAGAACAATCCCTTTATCAGGCTCAGTAGACAAGAAGTAGTTCCCCATCCCTGATGATTCAAAAAGGATTTGAGCTTTGGGGTCCTCAGAACTAGTAACCAAGTACTTTTTTTGTGATTCCGGCTCCAAAGTCTGCATTACACCTTTGACTGGAATTCTAGCTTTAGACCAGTCCATATGAATTTCTCCACCAACTTCGCTGCAAAAACTTCTTCCCAGCAAAATTCCATAGGCTGTCGGAATGTCAGCAATGAGGACTGTCATTTTTACTCTTTTATCTGGGAAAGCCACAAATGCAAATTGCGCATCCTTGATTTGGCCAACCAATGGAACCTGCTTGGTTTCCAAAGAATAACATCTGCCGAAAGGCTTGGTAAGAGTGAGGCCCAAAGCATGGGTGACTTTTGCTGGCATGACGTTATCAGAAGCCCCGGAATCAATTATGCAGTTACTCAGCTTGTGTCCATTGATCAGGAGAGAGAGATAGAAAGGTTCTATCTTGCCTGACGCTGATGTTGAAGCAACATTTATGTGGGATTCAGGGGGAGTGGAAAGGATTCCTTTTGGGGAAACCTGCTTAGATGCAACAGCTTGACTCTGAATATATTTGGTCAATCTTACAAGTTGTTCAGGGTTTGACTGAAGGTACTCAGCTTCAGACATTTGGATCTTGGTCTTTTTTGCATGATCTATAATATCAAACGCGGCCAAGGGTTGCGTTGGTGAAGGAATGAGTCCCTCACCTCGCGATGATGGAATAGGATTGGTGGTCTTGGTAGGAATGTGAGAGGATTGATTTGGAGGAGAGATAGGGGGAAAATATTTCCTTGTAAAATATTTTCCAGAGAGTTGGGTAGGAAGAGGATTACCTCTTTTAGCAATGATCGGAGGCGCGTTTGACACGACCTTCTCCTGCTGGACATGGGCAGCAACTTCCGCTTCTTTTCCTTGCAAGTGAGTAAAAACAGCATATGATTATCCGCTTGCATATCCCTGGGTACCCTCTTCTTCATCAGATTCTTCCTCATCAAATTCCATATACCCGATAGTAGAGTCACCAGCCGGTTCACCGACATCTTGATCATCTTCGCCTTGAGACGAAGGTTCTTCATAATACTGCTCTTCTTCTTCGATTTCGGCCAGAGCGTTGACCGGAGGAGCCTCAAGCGCCAACCGCGGAGCAGCTGTAGGTAAGCACGGCCTTTGTGAAACATTGTTGGGAACGAAATTCCTTCGCGGAATATCCCGGTACGTGGAACTGGGGGAGGCCTGGGCCAACTGCTTCTTTAGTGCAAGCAAGTCAATTCACCAGATATTATCAAATTATCCTCTATTCGAATGGCAGCGGCTTGGGCGAGAATCAAGGTAGCCACTCGCTCTTGAAGGAGTAAGAAACTAACTTTCGAACTCATAGCGTTTACGAAGAAACACTTTTGATTTTCCGGCGTTGGAAGCATGGCAACAGGGACACAGTTGATTAGTGCATTGAACTGGGTGATAAAATCACGCATGGTCTCATTTTCCTCTTTCTTCAGGTGAGTGATTCATGATAATAATGCAAATGCATCCTCTGAAGGCTTGTATCTGTCTTCGAAAGCATCCCGCAAAGTGGCCCAACTGGTAATAGACCCGACCGGCAAATTTTGAAACCATTCAGCCGCAGGCCCTTGTAGGGTTTCAAGAAAAAGGTGAACCGACACATCCTCGTGAGTTACGTCCAGGATACTGCATGACATGATGAATGCAGATATGTGGGAATCCGTGCTTTGATTTCCGCTCCCGTCGAATTTGGGAAAATTCTTTCAGTTTCTGTGAGGGAGCGCGTGAACTGGATGTGATAAGGCCAAAGGACCCATGGCGTTTCCCCATGGTACCGCCATCTGAAAAGCCGGAAAGAGAGCACGAGTTGGAAATGTGGTTCCGCTGAGTAGCAAGGCACTACAAAGGGATGTGGATGCCCCCTGCGAAAGACTTTTTCTTCATGAAGGTGAGACACTCCTGGATGTCCGGCTAGCTGAGCTTAGCGCTGAAAAACGTGCCGGTGTCACGCTGAAATTGTGCCTTTGAAGCAGATCTAAAGTAGGATCAGCTTCTCCACGAGCTCTCCTACTGCGTGTAAAAGGTTCACTCGCCAGTGTACCTTCCAGATCTGTAACGTTATGGCACAGATTCAAACTTTCTTTTTGGTTGTACTTGCTGATTTTCTGGTTTTTCTGATAAAAACCAGCAGCAAATACTTTTCTAAATATTTAAAACTATCCTCTTCAGAAAACCAATTGCGGTTAATGAAAAATAACAACGAGGATAAGATGGCAGGGAAGATTAGCAAGCTGATTTTTGGATCTGATTTTGACTTTTTTCAGAGGGTTTCAAACTTTTAGCAAACAGCCAAAAATCCAGATCTACGGCAAAATACTAATTTTTATAAAAACTCAGCAAACTAAACATTTGTAACTAGGCCAAATCTATGGATCTCAGAAGAAAATTTTCAATTCAGAGCACTTTTGCAAATTTTTGGATTTTTATCAAAAAGTGAATATTTGCAAACAGGCAGCGATTTTCTTATTTTTTCTGATTTTTCTATCTTACCACCATCATAGATCTAACAGATCTGTTCGTTCCCCACCAGAGTCACCAAAAACTGTTGGTCCAAAAATCTGTCGCTTGGGTAGATCTATGGATAAACAAGCCAACACTGTGCAGGGCATAGCCCCTCTTTGAGTCAGCAAAGCGAAACTGGTTTATTGCTATTCTACCAGCAGGAATCTATGCAAGTATCATAGATTCTGCCTTCGGGGGTTTGGGATCTCATTCCAGTGGGGTGTTTCTGACTGTGAAAAGAAAGGAAAGGAAGAGGGGATGAGGAAAGAGCAGGTCCAAAGGAAGAAAAGAAATGAATTCCAAAGCAGAAAGGTCAGAAGATTTATGTTTTGGGATTGGTAGTAAACAGAACCAAACCTACTTCCATAAATCAACAAAGCAATACTGATGATGAATAAATGACAATGAAACAGAAGCAGATTTAGCAGAATAAGCACATAGATCAGACATAAGAAAGATCTAATGGCGATAACACAGGTATTCAGCACAAAGTCTAAATATTTGTATTAATTACTCTTCTGTTACAAAAATCTCAAAGTCTCTTTTCCTTACTCCTATTTCTTATCTGAAAGATATTCACTCATGCATCCATAATACTACAAGTGTTGGAGTATTTATAGAAGAAGAAAGGAAAATAAGGAAAAAAGGAGCCAACAACTATTTACAAAGATATTTACAAAATATCTAAAAGTCATGTTGACTTTTTACAACTTGATGGATGACATCATCCCATGATGCAACATGGATGATGTCATCATTTGCATCAACATACTTCAGATATTTCCAGAAAGACGAAGAAGAGAAAGGGAAGAAGAAGAAGAAGAAGAAGAAGGAGCAGCAGCTATTCGTCATCATCATCTTGCGGCCGAAAGGGGGTGAACTACTTTTGTTGCTCCTCAGGTGACGAGATATGGAACTGAGAGCGGTATTCCATGAACTTGTTGATTATTGGCCCAAGTTGATCCTGAGAAGGATCCTTGTGCCTATCGCTTATTGCCTCACAAGTCTCCCGCTCATCTACGAGCTTCTCTGGGAGTTTGGAAAAGTCCTTTTCCGCCTCAATGAGGAACCCGACGAAGTCCCCTACACGCCAGCAGATTGTTGATGGATTTTGTGTCGAATGTGACTTCTGGCCCCGTTCCTTGAGAAGTGATCTCCTTGAAGATCCGGATGGTTTCATCAGCTTTCCTTAAAGTGAAGGAAGGAGTAAGCAACAATGGTGACATGTTAAGAACAATTCGTTCCATTTGGTGCATCGTATCCAGGGCTTCTTCCTTGAATTTGTCAATCTTTTCTAGAATAAATTCTAGCTGATCCACCTGATAGTCCAGAGTGGACATGATTTTGTTGAGGGCCCTTGGGTGGCCGAAGACGCCGAACTTGACCAGATCTTCGACTGAACAGTCGAACATTTGTTGGAAGGCCTCGTGCTACAGTCTAGCATGTTCCAGCTCTTCTGATATGGGCCCTGCTAGCGCTTGGAGCTCTTTATTTTCCTTACTGATATTCAGGTATAAGTCAGAGAACTCGGCGATCACTTTTTCACTGTCTTTGAGGATTTGGCTCCTCCAAGTGGCAACGGTCATACACTGCTCGCCGATCTTGGCATACTCGTTAATTTTCTCCTGGCTGAGAAGCTGAGAAGTCTCGGCGGTAGTTGTGGGAGGCGCACTACCCAGCTTCTGTAAGGCTTGGAGTAGATATTTGTTTTGCTCCTTCAGTTGCCTTTTCTCTTCCTTGATTTCTTGAAGCTTTTTGCAGAGGGCGTCAACTACGGAAAGAGCCTCCCCTTGAAGACTTTCGGAGGATGTCCCCATTGTGACTTGGGTCACAGTAAAATCTGTCGGAGACAGATCCTTTTTCTCTTTGAGAGGATTGGGGTATGCGATTTCCATAACTCTTTCCCCTACAGCACTTTGAGAGAAGCGCGTGATAGGCTTCTGCTTCTTTTCCCCCTTAGATGGGATCACGGAAAAGTCCATCGAAGCGATGGGAACTTTCCTCTTCTATTGACTTAGCTGCTGAGAGATTCGGGCTGGACCTATGGTAGGAGGACCGGAAACAGAGGAGGGGGCAACTGCAGTAGTAGAGGGGAAAAACGTGGAGACATGTGGCGGCGGCATTGAGAGAAAAGCCGAAGAAGTGCCCACGAGAGGAAGGGAGACTGCAGCAGTGGAAGACATAGGAGGGGAAGGGAGCTTGGAGATGAGGGAAGAAATGGAGGAGGAAAGATCAGCGAGGGAAGAGAAGATAGATGAAGAGGTGAGGGGAACAGTAGAAGAAGGGGAAGAGGACACAACCAAAGGGATGGTCGCTTGAGTCACTCGAGGAGGGGAAGGAAGAGAAGAAGGAGGGACGGAAGGAACTTCGGTTGTTGTAACAATGCCGACATCCTGAGTGGATGGGCCAATTGGAACTTCCTCTTCTGCTTCTTTCTCTTGTGTGACCAGAGATATTACCTGTTCGGGTGCCGCGGAAGGAGGACTCTTAGGGGCTTCTTCTTGGGTGGTACTGGACTCACCCTCTATGCCTTTGCCTTTACCTTGAGGTTGCTTTTTGGATCATGGAGGTGCGTTACCCAGTGGGGAGGTAGTGAAATCAACCCCGAGGTAGATTAGGCCGTTCATCTGGCACCAATGTTCTGTCCTCCGCAAAGTCTCCTTGACCCTCTCCTCTATTGTCTGAGGAGCCTTAGTTTTATCAATGGCCGGAAAGGGCCAATCATCCCCATCTGTATCAGTATATACCTTGTCTACTTTGTCTTCTGTAGTCTGGTAGCCTTTGGGGACAATGGCTACCCCATATTGGACGATTTCTGCCAAGGCTAGGCGAGAATGATCCTTTCTTCTGAGCTCCACCTCATGGATGATGTCAATGTAAATGTCCTCGATCTGAGGGACGTGGATTGGATCAAGTTTCACCCTTGGTAGACAGTTCCTTGGGTCGAAGGTAGGCCTGGCTGGGAAATCATGCTTCAAATTGAGTAACTCTAGCTCTGCGAACATTTCCTTCGCCTTGTGGTGGGTAGAGCATGTATATCGGCCTACTGTGAGGGGGAAAGGAGTTCCACCCTTCTTCCTTTTTAGGCATTTTTCATGGTATGTGATTAGCTGCCTTGACAGTTCCAGCAGAATCAGCTTAGGCCCAGCATACCTTGGTATCCTGGTTGGCTCTCCCAAAAAGTTGGCAGCCCTTAGATAGGTGAATGTAGGAAACTGGGTGAACAGGGCTCCCCATTTCTCCATGGCTGCCACTATGCTTTTGGTCGTGTGACCATAAGTCATGTTCGGCCTCAGTAGGCAAATGATGTGATAGAAAAACACAACGTTAACTTTTGTGAACTGGGAGATGCTATTCTCCAGCCTCAACTCTGGGTAGTACTCGTATATCTTGACCTGAGGCTAAACTCCACTCCTCGTCAGGCCTGGATAGTCCCTTGCTGATGCTGCAGCGTAGACCACGTAGGAGTTCATATGGAATGCCCCTGTTGTGCTGAATTGTTGTAGTTGCTCAGAGATTGTACTGCTTATAATCTCTCCCCAGCAAAAGCGCTGATCAGGCATATTCTTGTTCATGGTCTCTAAGTACCGCAACATCCACTTATGGAAATAATGGGCATCAAAAAGCCTGAAGACCCTGCTCAGGAATGTAATGGTATCGCTGAGCTCTTCTGAGAAGTCGTTGCGGTGGATGATTTGAGGCCACCGGGTTATTACCTTCTTGTTCTTCAGATAGACTTTGTTCATTAGCTGTATACATTGATCCTCATTGTCATCCCAAGCTTTAATGCATTCCGCTTGGCTGACGGCCACAAAGTGCCGGTGGTGAGGTATGTCGAGTATTCCCTCAAAGTGATGGGCAGTGAGGTTAATGATTACCTCGCCCTTGCTGTTTTCGACACATCTTGTGTCTTTGTTGTAACTTTGGGCAATCACCATCAAGAATTCATTGTTGACGGCGCTAACTGGAATTCCTCCGGCAAAGTGCAGGGCACTATCGATCAATTTTTCCATCCATGGACTCCTTGTGACTTTCTGAGTTCTAGCCCAGAATTCCTCCATATCAATGTGCCCCAATTCTGAATCTCTGACGTCTATGCTACACTCGGCCTGGGACTCGGGCATTCTAACCCTTTGATATTTATACTTCATCTCTTCCTTTGTAAGCTTAGCCTTTCCTTTCGATTTGGTGGGTCTCTTGCTGGATGTAGACATATGTTCTTTCGAACTCAGTTGCTGATCTGCATGAAGAAGAAACGAGACCCAATCCGAAAAGGTTGAATTAGCCATTTGATCTTCCATTGGAATGTTAGCAGAAGAAAGAGTTAGAGATTTTTAGGCTCGGGGCGCATGAAAATTACAGCTTACAGGGCTAAATAGGTAGGGCGCACAGGAAAGGGGTGTTGCAAAGGTTAAACTGGCGCCAAAGGCGCATGGCGCATGCATACTGTAGAGTGTATTTTATAAAAGGTGCATGAAAAATTCGTGTTACATAGTGACAGGATGCGCCAAAGGCGCATGGACTTTTCATGTTACATTGGGTTTTGGTGCGCCTGTGGCGCCTGGTAAAAGTGTGTAACAAGAACTTTTCATGTGCCAAAGGGAATATGGCACGACGTACGAAGGGTTTACACAACACGAATGTTACTGTGATGAAGAAAGCGCCTGCGCCTTTATAACTTCACACTTGGCGCAGATAAAGCCTGTGTTGCACTGATGCTGGGTGCGCCATTGGTGCATGGAAAAATGATGCAGCAAGGAAGGTTGGCGCGCCATTGGGGCGCAAGTTCAGCGCTTGCAACATGTGAAGGAGGCGCGCCCTTAGGGCGCAGAAGTTAATGATGCAGCAGGAAAAATGGGTGCACCACTGGCGCGGGTTTTGTTCATGTTGCAAGGTGGTCAGATGCGCCATGGGGGCGCAACTGTTTATGATGTAACAAGACACGCTGGTGTGCCCAAGGGAAAAACAAAGTTTTCACATGGTTCAACCCTTCTTTCTTTTCAGTTCCAAGATTGTTTTAGGAGATATAATGGTTCAATCCAAAGGATTTCAGACCATGCTTTTCAGGATAACATCCTCCTCCAACAGATCTGGAAAGAGGAAAATAAGGAAAGAAAGCACAGGGGGGTGGTTAACTCAAAAGATGCATTTCAAAAACCAACCAGCAAGCATGAAGAACCAGAAAACAAATCACATGGAAGAGATAAGAGCACTTACCCGGATAAATAGAGAAAATCTTGAAAACGGGTCCACAATGCGTTGAAAACGACGAGGCAGAGGCTGACAGGCTCAGAGGATAAAAAACACGTGATATGCGTCTGATGATAATGACATTTGGGCGCGTAAATCATATATATAGGTGAGCTAGTCATAAATGCGCCACCCACTTTGTAAAGGGTGCATCAAAGTGGCTGTCGACACGGGAAGGTATGCACCCTTTGGCGCATCAAAGCGCCTGCCAACATGAAACTGAGTGCGCCTTAAGCGCACCGAAAGGGATGTTGACATGGGATTATGTGCGCCCTTTGGCGCACCAAAAAGTGGCGCAACAAACGTTGTGTTAACACGAAGGCGCATGCGCCTTGGGCGCACGCAGGGAAGACTCAACATACTTTGGCGCACGAAAAGGCATGCTGACACTGAAAAGTATGCGCCAAAGGGGTTAAAGGGGGCGCACCAAAAGTTGGTGTTACATAGTAATTCCATGCGCCCAGCCAAAAAGACAAAAAAAAAAACCAAGTTCGGAAAACCAGATTTCCCAGAAAGGGATTTTGCAACGCTTCGAACACACGGGATCCCTAACGAGGGATCGAAACAAAATTTCGGTATGGTTATCGGTAAAATTGCCCTTGTCAATTTTACGGGATAACAATAAATGAGTGGACCCTTAAAAAAAGGCCAGAAATGTGGTATGAGTACTTGTGTGCCGCATTTGAGGAAGATTGGAGAATACCATAGGATCTTCCGGTGGTATTAGGTAAATAAGTACAATTTGCAGTCTACCAACACTTTTGCATTGGGTGCTTTGGGATGAAGGATGGGAAATGGAGCCCTTGGTGCAAGCTACCATACACCTTCATAGCGTGTTATTTTCAAGCATCTGTACATAGGTTTTCAGATGCATGCCGACTAATATTCAACATTGATAAGGTAGATTTTGACTACCATACACTACGGAAGTCATACGTTCAACCAGGTAAGATTGTTTACATTGAAATATGGATTTCATATGACACTAACATGAAGGTTGTAAGTTTGGCCATGTAAAATTTGAGCATGGCCCTCATATACATATATTTAAAGCCTACACTATAAAATGGCAAGTACTTGGAGATTGAATTCAAGCTCCCTGGGATGCCTAAGGGAAATCATATTGTGGGTGCCTTAGAACAAGAAGAGGATATGCCCATTGAAGAAGAAGAAGAAGGGTAAGAAGAGGAAGTACATGAAGACAGTGGTGATATGGAACAAAGGGGTAGGAGATACCCTATTGCTGGAGGAAAGAGAGAGCGTGAGGTGACCCCTCTATTACATAAATAATAGGATGAGGTATTCAAGATGAGTGAGTTTGAGATAGATGTAGAACATACTACTAAGGATCCATAATTTAAAATGGTGTTCAGGAGGAAAAGGGCTCAGGGTGCAGGATCATCACAACCACTTCAGAATCACCTAGGATTTTGCCTCAAAAATAAGAGCCTGAGAAGAAGAAAAGGTAAGTTAAAGCTTAATAACAAAGAGGATGATGAATCAAGGGAAAGTGTGCCAGGAACTCCAGTGTAGCCTGAAGATATAGAGGATCCTCGTGATGAAGAAATGAAGAATGAAGAGGATGGGATGAAGGGGACATAGACAAAGATAGAAGTAGATAAGGGTGAGCCTTTCAGTACACCCCATGCTACATAAGAAGGTGAAGACCCAAATCTGGATTCAAGTGCCCAAATTCCAACTGGAAAGAGAAAAAATAAGGAGAAGGGGGGAGAGGACTATGAGACTCCTATTGTGGGGTATGTTGATGATACAAGTAAGATCATACGTGCATAGTTCCAAAGTACTGTGGAACCTAAGGATTTATATGGTTGGGAGTTGATGAACGTGGAGATAGTAAACATGAGCACATGAAAGTAGTTATCATGGTCAATACAGACTCATGTGGATGAGCTTGATTTCGATGTGTGTGAAGAATCATGTGTTCGCACAGGATGAAGAAAGTGACCCACATCTGATATGTGAATGTTAAGCATACTGTTATGTCAAATGAAACACTTTGGTAAAGGTATCTGTAGAGGTTATGTGCAGAAACATAGATAAATCGGAAACCATTAGGGTGTTGATGAATGACAAAAAGGATAAGGATGCATGCATAAAGCACTTAACTACAAATAAGGAAAGGGCTGAAGCAAAAATAGAAGCTTTGATTAGTATGGCAGAGGAAGTTGGATATTATATTTTCAAGGTCAGGCCACATATGGAATCACAAGTTCCAAATAAATTTCCGTCTGTAATGTACTACATACGAATTTTGGTGAAACTGGTCATAGATGTAAGGCTCATGCATATGCTCACACCAAAATATATTACAGAGGAGGCAGAAAAGGCCAAGGCCACCATTTCTAGAAAATTTGCAAGTTATGAGTTTTTGTTATAGGCCTTGAAGGACGAGTTTAAGAAGGTAGATGAACCTTTGAACATGTGCACGGTGCTAGATGCAATCATTAAGATAAGGAATCTGGGAGAAGAGAATGAGGTCCTTCAAGCGTAGAAGAATGAAACACTTTGGCATGTGGAAAGGTTTTCTATGGTAGATAAAAACCGCAATGCACTTACAGCGGCCCAAGAACTACATAAGGAGAGAATAAACAAATTTAGGAAGCTCATTGCAAAGAAAATGGATTTCATGGAGGGGATGATATCAAGCGTGGCTAATATTGTCAGGGTTCTGCATAATGAAAAAGAGAAAATTACTCGAGATGAGCTGGAAGGCATAGTTATAGACATCCCAGATAAGATGAGCGAAGCGTTGAGTGACTGGTAAACATTAGAGGTTGAGATTAAAAATGAGCATCCAAAGTTGATCCTTCCTGTAAAGGAGTAGAGGGAAGACAAATATGTCATTATTTTGGGCAAATAATTATTTATTTTTTTATTCATTATTCTTTATTCATGGGGATATGAGTTATGATTACCCATTTCCAGGGTGGCAATGACTTTAGTGTGGGGTAATGTTGAGCTAAGGAAGTGCAACTCAAGGATGGAAATGTATAAGGATTGGGCATGTGGGAACAAGGCACGTAGGAAGGCACAAAAGTATAGCAAAATATGGGCACGCACAGAAATAGCTAGAAAATAGGACTTAGCCACTTTTTCAGATCTAGGCTATTATTGGACATAGAGTGCAGAACATGTAAGGATGTGGAGACAGTTCATGCAAAGCAATTATAGGATTAGCAATAGTTAGAGTGCCATGTAGGATTTTTCCCTAATAATAGGATATGTACTAGGAGTTAACTTTAGAAGATCTATTATTAACAAGTGCATGTTTTTGTATTCTTTTGTAAAGGTGTATGGCTATTATTAGCATGTAGCCTGTTTTTCAAAGGTGCATGGGCGGTGAAGGGAAATTCCCCACCCCTATAAATATGTATTGATTTACACGGTTTAGAGAAACCATTGATACCATTTATTATAGATTTATGTTGTAGATTTGTTAGCACACATAATTATGGAAATTGAACTTGATGTATCAAGATTCTGTGTTTTATGGTACTTAATATAATGGATCATGTCAGCTAGATATTGGTGTTAGATGTGACTAAATATGGTTATTGCATGGTAAATCTCATTATAGTCATTGTTTAGTCAATCGTTCATATGAGTAAGATCTAGATTTGGTTTATGCATTGTGTTTTAATTGATTATCTATTATGGATCTGAATATACATTCTCAATCATAATAACATTCTGGACAAACAAATCTAAAGAGGGACCTGGTACCCTTGCATGCTTCTGGTGAGCACTCAGCTTAGGATGAATGATATGCAAGCACACCTTGGGCTATTTGTAGTGAATTCTAAGCTACATCAAGAATGGTAGATGAAGTGATGAGGATAGAAGATATAGGGGCATTATTGATGTGAAAAAAAATTGGATGGAATAGGTACCACCAATTGAGTGGATTGATGGGATGGAGGGATCATGGTAGAAGAGTTGTGAGGGTCTTGTTCATTTTGAGCTATTACTAGCTCACTTATGGTTGTAGGAAAGAAAATGGCTAGTTGGGAAGTAAGAACTTTAGTGGATTCAGATTGTGGGGATACACACAGATTTTTTGAAGGGTAGGTCCATCTATGAGGAGATGGGTGGCCTTACAAGAAATATAATCATGAAGGGAAATGGGATTAGCATAAAAAAACTCCCAAAACTCCACGCATCCATGAGAGATAGTGGGAGGTCTAAAGGCTCCTAAGGAAGTGACAGATGGGGGTGTAGCTGGTCTAGAGTGAATGGGTTGTTGATAGAGAAAAGGGTTGGTTTCAAGATGGGGATTATTTTGGATGACATTAGTCTTGTGAAGAGGAACCATAGAAAAATATGGGTTGGGAGACCAAAGGTGTGGTGATCATAGGTGTAGAGGAAATAATGGCAAGTGTTAAATTTTGTTGGGAAAGATTGTTGGAAGTGGGGATGTTGTTAGATGAGGTTGATTGTTCCATTTTTTATCCCGAGAACAGGTGATAATGAGCATGAAATAAAAAAACAAGAATTTATGTAGATAATTTAATACGACAAGAAAATCAAGTAGCAAGGTTTTGATTATCTTGGTTTATTTAGAGAAGTGTGAAAAATAAAAGAAAGAGGTTCAAAGGGAACCTAAAGAAGTGGTCAATCTAAGGATGGTTTCGAGTTGTTTTGGCTAGATTCCTCAATATACTCAAAGGTACATGAGGAAAAAATATGTGATGAATATCAGTACATGGCTTGGTATTGGGGCCTACCCTCGTACTTCACGCACCGCAACGATAAGGGTGTCAGGCACTTAGCCGATATACCGATAGTCAAAAAAATTGTAACGCAACCAGAACAATGTGGTGGCTTCATTATTGGGTGATGAAATCCCAATAATTACACGTGGTAGGAGATGTTTAGATGTGTTGATTTGTTTGTGTGTTTTGGTTATGTGTGGAAGAAGTGTGAATGCAAGAAGATTACCTCCTACTTAGACTATGTAAGAAAACAAGTATGAAGGTGTTCTTTTTAGATCCAAAAACCAAATATGATATTTGATGAGATCACACAAATAAAGGAGGGAGAAATGATGGAAAAAGGAGAATATAAGGACAAAAAGGGAGAATACCAAGATAACACTATTTTCCTTTTTCTAAATTAAGCATGCACCTTTTTGAACAAAGAAAGCAAAACCCCCGTAACATGCAAGAAAAGAAGCTCTACCTACAAAATTAATAGAAAAAGATAAATAAAATATGAAATGAAATAATGAAAATAAAGAAAGAACTCACCAAAGAATATGGGTGGCTCCCACCGTGTGTGCTATAATGTTTGACCAATTTTCCCACTCATGTTTCAAGTTAATGGAATGGTGGCAATAAAATAGGAAACTCCAAATTATGGGAGGGTTTAAGGCTACCTCGTGATATGTGATGATGGTGAAGATACGGGTGCAAATATCCTCTTCACAGTGAGCTTAATAACCTACACAATAAAGATACGTGAAACAATAAAATGATTAGTAGATAAGATGGTGGGTTTCTTGAGTAGGTTAGTCCCGAGAAGTGATAAATTCCTAGGGAGGATGTTAACCCACTTTGATAAAAAAAATATCGATAAAAGATGATGGATAAATAAGATGAAACAAATACCAAAATAAAAAGAGATCAGAGATATACTAGAGATGCTAAGATGAAGATCTGATAACAATAAATGATGATAAATGAAATAAAGCCTAGTTGAGTTGATGGTGACTTGATATTGATAGAGGCAGTTGATGATAACTACAACAAATTAGATCAAGAGATGTGCAGAAAACAAATATGAGACAGACTCTGAAACACTGAGGAGGCGCTCTAGATCTAATGTTGTGATGTTAGGAAATAGAAACCATGTAATAAACAAGCATATCTGATGAGAATATGATAGAGGAAGATCAGTTCGATGGTGACCCGGGAAAGATCTGGAACAGTCAACGGTGACCAAGGCCGAAAAATGAGATATGGGCTGTCAGACAGTTGGATCTCAGAAACAGAGGGATCTGAATGTTGATTGATGCTAGAAAATAGATGACAGATGAGTCAGAAGGCATAAAAAGGGGTTGATATAGATTCAGGTCAATGGAAAATGAGGTAGAATTAGGGATTGATAAGGGCTAAATGGATGGCAAGAGAGCTGTGAAGAAGAATCAAGATGGTTAGAGATGATGGTGGATCTCCAAGCCAACGAGAAAACCTATAAAACTGATAAAAAGATGATGAAACAATGATGGTGCTCCAAGAAAGCAATATACTTCAAATCTCCAAGAATGGCATGCAATAACTCCAATATGGATCCAAGTTTATGCTAGTTGCTCATAAGAAGAGAAGGAAACAGAGCAAACTCACAAGAAGGCCAAAAATCCAAAAATTCATCCTCTTGAGGAGGGGGTAGATGTATACTTATAGGGTCATAAGTGACCCACTAAGGTTGCTCTCGATAATGGATGACCATTGATTTGGGTAGTACATATGATGCTCAACTCGATACAAGGGGCCCTAAGGGAGTAGAATTAGGGTTTTGAGTTTTTTATGCGGGTTAGGGTTGCATAGGGATGATAAAAGGTGGTTAGAGGGTGGAAATATATTGAATGAAGGTATGTGGGAGTCCAGGGATGATAAATGGGGTGTTTATTGATGTGATTAAGGTAATGGATGGGTTTAGGGATAATTAAATACAATTTGGGATGGGTTACAAAAGATAAAATAATGATGGGTTAAAGATAGGGAAGTACAGAATTAGATGAATTAAATGGGATGTAGGAGGGAAAAAATAATTCAAATAAGATGTGAGTGTGAATATACAAGATGACAACGAAGGGGAGAAAACACAAGATGGGGGAAAAGTGTACTAAATTTTAGTGTCTATAGTATGAACAAGGGTTTCAAGAGCTTGTCTGATAGATGAAGAAGCATGTGAACCATTATGATTGAATATAAGATGTGTAATAAGAATAGTGGTTGTAGGAATAGACATGTCTAAATTGTACATTGAAATATTAGGTGCCCCCGAGTATGTAGGCACCATGGATGAAGGAATTACATGTGTTTCTATATGAGATAATGAAGGATGCTTGAGTTGATCTCTTGCAACATATAGAATAATATCAATATTAGTGGGATTCTCTTGTAAGAAATGCGTGAGATGTTTTTATTCATCTTCAGGAAGGTCGGTAGAGTGAAAATTGAGGTTATTATTAGAGCCTTCACCTTGGAAAAGATCAAAATTAATAGTGAAAACAACATTGGCAAAGATATAGAAAGTAAAATAAGGTTGAATACTAGGAATTGTATTTGTATGATTGGAAGTGAATGATATGAGCTCCTCTTGGAAACAAAAAACCCTTAGAAATATTTTCAATACATGATCATATATGTGTTGGGATGAATGAGAGTGTGAAAGAGGTTAATGATTTACTCCTTAAACATGGGTTGTGAATTGGATATTCGAGGAGTGTGATGGTTTGATCATGAGAGGAATATTTTATTGCAATAAAAATAAAATAAGTAAGCCTAGAAGAATAATAATAGAACAAGATAAAAGAGAGGAACCCTAAGGTAACTAGGGTTGGTGCAAATATTGAGTCACACTTCGGGTTCACCAAAATATTTACACCCTTATTAGATTAACAATATAGATTAGTGTATTAATTACACTAAAATATGTAAAGAGAAGATACAAGAGGTTATTATGATTTATTAACATCCAACATTAATTATCTAATATTAGAACAACACATTAACACTTGCAAATGATGTACAAAGTAAGATATGAAATTGAAAACACAAACGGATGAGTACACTTAGTTGTTTGCAGATGGATATGGGAAGTTATGGGTGTGAAAATTACTGAAACTGGGGGAGTTGGACTTGATGATGCTTCATTTCTGGAACTATGACTGGAAATTGACTTGGGATGAGATTGTACAACTCTTCCAAGACCGTTTGTATGGTCTTAACCCTACTGTACGGTTTTTAACCTACACAAACTATAAATTTGTAACTTTCTAGGACTATCACCTACTTGAACATGTCTACTGTTAAACCCTAATTTATGGTCATGTTACAAATCTCTTTGGGCATTTTTAATGAGGTCTCAAACCCTAACCATGGGTTGGACACCCTATAAAACAAACATTAGGTGGTTCATGGGCACCCTCGTACACCACTGATGTTGGCATTACTCCGAATAGGTCTTAAATGACACATCATTCTCCACATAATATGTGATATCATAATGAATGCAACTAGATTTGGAAATAGAGAACTCCTTGAAAATTCTTGAATTGAGTTTAGCTCTCATTGATTACATGGGATGACGATGTTTGAGTGCATGTAAATGATATATATTGATCCT
This sequence comes from Taxus chinensis, assembly GCA_019776745.2. Taxonomy (NCBI): domain Eukaryota; kingdom Viridiplantae; phylum Streptophyta; class Pinopsida; order Cupressales; family Taxaceae; genus Taxus; species Taxus chinensis. The sequence continues at coordinate 208,373,376 of CM034148.1, read as the reverse complement.
TTGACTTGGTAAGATGATTTAGACCCATTTGGTTGCTACCCTAATGAGAATGCATAATATTTGGTGATATTTAGGGAGCTCGTGGTGCCTTTTGTAAGTATTGGAAGTGACTGTATCAGTGCAGTGTCATACAATTTCATAGGTTATAAAATGAACTAGTGTTAACTTGCGTATATGTGGTTCCTAAGGTAAAATATTATTGAAAATCCTAACAAAATAGAGTAAATAACCCAATGAATAATATGGAATTGAAAGAAAATATGGAAGATATGTTAGTTTATAATCGTACAAGTCTTACAGGAATGTATATCACAACCTGACCAAACTGTACGATTTTTCATAACGATGAGAAATGTGATAACTAAAGGTTGCATCCTATTAAGTTTAATTTTTAATGGATTTTATGCATTTAATTCTTAGGATTTGATGCAATATTAGTTTGCAAGGATAAATAAGCTAGAAAAGAGACCTTAGAATGTATTAAATATAGATAACAAGTGTGAGTTTATCTTAACAAGAGTGAATTCTCATAACCAAAATTGTCAAAGAGTAAATTTCCAAATTCGAGTGTTTACACCTTGTGGCATTGGAATGGCTCCATGGTTATTCATGGAATCTTGTAGTATTTTCTAGTTTCCTCTAATCCTTCATGGATCCCAATAATATCATTTAATATACCAAAACTTCCTTTAGTACTTCATAACTTCCAATCGAATTGTAGAATTCCACAGGTTATTTTAATACTTTTTTGGGCCCCAAAATATAAAGCTAATTACAAGAAGGCACATGGATGCACGGGATCTAGTCAAAGAAGGGTGCACAGGTTGAAGGTACATAGGGAAGGGTTATGGAAGGGTTTTATAGAACACGCGGCGTGCGCAGTCAAGGTAAAATAGGTTTTGTACTTAGCCACATTCGACACGCAGGCAACACATGAGAAAATCATGACCCTTATGGATAAGGTGCCAGCCTAGTGACTGTGGGATCAAGAAGGGAATATTCTAGGCATACGATGGAAGGTTCTAGAAGAGCATCATCATAAAGAGTGGAGAGCTCGAGATCTGTGAAGGCATGCTCCCATGGAGGACCACTTTGACACTTGGAAACTGATATGTAACTTCTGGAAGGCATGGCGGTGGGTGCTAAGGTTATAAATACAAGCACCCGATAGAAGAAAGAGATAGAGGGTGAAGGAGAGAAAAGAGGTGAAGCCCTGCAGAAACAGAATGGAGGATGTTATGGGTTAGGGATTAGGAGAGATCTTTGAGTGATAACACATTGAGGGGGATGGGTTTTCATTCTTCTTTGTAATATGATGAGCATAATATAGCTCTGATGCATGACTTGGATCTGCATAGTTATATGAGGATTTGTTATGACCTCAAGGGATGTAATGTGGGTTATTGAATCTATTAGTATGAATATAATGCTCTGTTATAAATAATCTATGTGTTCATGAAGTATAATAATTATGTATTTCCTTTCTGTATGAACCATCTCCATATGTTGTTTTTATTTCCCTTTTCTGCATGCAATGAGATGACAACTCATTCTAAGTTCTTAAGAATGTTGTATAGTTCTTTTATGTCCTGCATTTGATTATATGTCCTAAGATGATGCATTCTCATGAAACTCACATAAAGGAGAGACTTGGCACCCGTGCGTGCCTCGAGTGAGCGCCCAGCACCCGTTGGGTGATAGGCTGAGTGCACATGGGATTAGACTATTGGTCTAAGGGTATAAAATATGACTACATTTTGGTTCCATTGCTGGGACCTCTTTTTGAAGTTGTTGTGAGAAATGGCATGCATCTTTGTCCCTGTGATGTGTGATGACAGAGTGCCTGACCTTAGAAAGTGTTGAAACATGGTTCAAGAGCATGGAGGACAAGTTTTCTCAAAGATTCAGCACTGGACCTGAGTTTGATGCACTGTAGATGGGTAGAAGAGAACCTATACCATGAGTTGTATGAGACATTCTTTTGTTTCTTCCCAGTAGAACTATATGAATGGCTTTCAGCATACACATCTAGATCAAGATGGTACTATAGATCATGTGTATGGACTGAAGATGACTATCAGAGGATGAAAATCTGACTTGGATGTGTGTTGTTGATCATTGGTGGAAGAGGGTGATGACCAGTTATACTTTAGAATACACAATTTTGATGTATTCTTCCCCAGAAGTTGTTGAGTTTGAGTTTCTGAGGGAGCCTAGAGGATCATTTTTGTGTGTTATTCCTTTGTCTATGAAGATCTTGGTCATTACTTTGAGTTTAGAAGCATTCCCCATGGCTGGCTAAGCTTCTCTGAGCACTGGGAGAGGAAGCTAGGGTGGAGGAAGATGGCAGACATTGCGGCTGAAAAAGAAAGGGAGGAGAGACGACTCAAGTATAGTGAAGCTCGTGAAAGGGAGATGATTAGACAATGTGAGGTTGCAAGTGTGATGGATCTATGGAGGAAGATGTTACGGGAAGGAGTTGAGGTTCATGCAGAGGATGTGGAACCTGAGTAGTCTGTGCTACCCCATCTTGGAAAGCACGGGAGAGAATCCCCTTTAGCTTCTGATGAGAGTTTTTCGCATGGAGAAAGAACATCTATCGGCGTGCATCTGAACCCACCTGGTGTCCAACCCCTGGCACTTGGTTTTCCAGATCAAGGGAAAAGTATTGTTAACCCAGTTGGTATCGGTGGGAGTAACCGATCTGCACCCAGGAGATATAATTTCTCATTTGGAACATCCATGGTTGCACAATCCATTCCTATATTTGGAGGAATATTTGGACAAGGTGCAAGTACGTAAGCTTTGGGTATCACATCTAGGAGTGGTGCGGGACATACAACTGGTGGTGGGAAAATATCACAGACCATTGGCGCGTAGTTTAGTGGGACATTGGGAACCCTTTGCGTGACCACTTCAGGCCCTTTTCTGACTACAAGAGGTGGATCTGGTGGGTCAGGAGGAACATGACCTGGTGGATCCAGTGGATCTGGTGGAGGAAACACCGGAGGGAACCAAGGCTCTGGATCAGGAGGACAAGGACCCCAACCACCTCCCCAAGTGTTTTTCAAGATGTCTTTGCACTTACCAGACTATAGGGGTATTGAATATGCTGCAGAGCATGTGCACAAGTGTGAGTTACTATGGCGCGTGAAGGGGATCACTACCCCAGAGTGGAAAGGCAAGCCAGTTTGCAACAACATTTACAAGGGCACGTACATAGTTGGTATAGGAAGTATGACCCCCATCAGATGGTGGTAGACTACAATGCATTGAAGAACACCTTCATAGTAAAGTTCCATATCCCATATTTTGAGCATAAGAGAATTAACGCTCTTAAGGAGATCCATCAGGGAATGGAAAAGAGTGTGCGGGATTATGACGCGTGTTTCAAGACTCTCTTGTCAAAACTATCCTATGACATTCATCCTTCTCAACATGCTCAATGGTTTTTCAGAGGATTGATAACACCATTTAGAAGGGCTCTGTCACACAAGAATTTTACCAACCCACATGAGGCATTGGAAACTTCCCTGTGTACTGAAGCTGTTGGGAGCATTGATACTGTGTTAGTACTTTTCTAGAGGCTCAAATTGTTGCAATGTCCAATTAGTTGGAGAAGCTATCTGTAAACTCGACACATGAGGTTTGTAGTGGGCTTTGGTGTATAGACTATGAAGTGGAAGGGCATGAGAAAGGATAGTTTCCCTTAAAGTTGGTGTGTGCTATGGGGTAGACTATGAGATCTATCATGGGGATCATGATGCAAGTAGGTATCCTCTACTACAAAGCACAATCCATAAGAATGTTTCTTTCTATTACAAGATTTGTACCTCTATGTCCCATGATACCAAAGATTGTAGACTGATTGATCAGATCCATGATGCTATTGATCTAGGTGTGCACCAGACTAGCCTTGTAAGTAGTTCTAAGGATGATGATCGTTGTTATGAATGGCACGTGGATGGAGGGTCACATGGGAGAGGTTTTCACAGAGGCTTTCGTAGTAGTTTTAACTGTGGTAGAGGATGGAGTGAGTTCCCGCAAGGAACTTGTTATAATTGTGGATCTACAGAGCATTACAAATGTGAGTGTCCTGATCTGTTACAATGCTCATGGTGCAGAAAGAAACACAAGTACAAAGAGTGTCCAGAGATTTATGAGCATATGAACCAACAACACTAGAAAGACAAGGGCGTTGGGATGGTGAGCATCAAGAAGGTTGATTCACAATGGATGCCAAGAGTGGCACGTGAGTCAGGTCTAGAGCCTGTAATGGTGATGACGATGCAGCAGAGGACATGCACATGCCAGGGAAATTCCAAAACAAAGGACACTAGTTTGAAGAGATGAAGTAGTACATGGAAGGTATTCAAACCCTGTTATTCAAAAAGAAGTGTATCACGAGACTATGGACGTGATTCAAAGTTTACAAAGGGAGATCCAATATCTGAAGGAGCAATCAAAATAGTTTGAGCAAAGGAAGGATGTCGAGGTTCCAAGGAATGACCTGGATGAGGTCAAGGAAGTATGTAAAATGTTAAGGCAAGAGAATATTATTCCCTTGCTAGGAGAATGGCTGAGAGAGAAGGTACCACGTGCCAGAGTAGAGTGTGAAAGGTGGGTTTTGCATGCAAACCTTCCTCCTCACAACCTTGACTATGACAAGGAGATTAATTTGAATGTGGTTGTTGATGGATGGATTCTGAGCAATATTCTCATCGACACAGGAGTAGAGGTAAATGTTCTTACCTTAGATTCCTGGCATCAGATGGGAAGGCCCACATTACAGCCATCTTCAAATGTGTTGTATATGGTGAACAAGACTAAGGAAATGCCCATTGGAGTCCTGAAGGATGTAGTTATCACCATTCAAGGGGCCAAGTTCACTGGAGACTTTGAAGTCTTGGTGCTCACCGAGGTAGACAACTTTCCAACATTGCTTGGGTGCCCATGGTGTTACAAGAATAATGTTGACCTGCAGTTTAACAAAGGGTATATCAGTTTTGAGAACAAGGAAGAAAGGGTGATCATCCCTTTGATAGATGGGAAGTCAACACCCTATACTAAGCCCTTAGGAGAATAAGTCCTTGATAGAATCTATGTGTGCTCCATCAGAGATCCTGAGATAATTCACCCCACAGAGGGAGTTATCCAGTTTGAAGATGCTCAGTCCTTGAGTGATACCACTAGTGTGGCATGCGATAATTAGGCACATGGGACTTATGAGTTAATTAGGAAATAGTTAAGAGGATCTGTAACAAGGGTGACAAAGGCATGCTCAGTCAAGTTCCTAGGAGGAAAGAAGTTTCCAAGTTACTCTGGAGGGGCATACCCTAAAATTTTCTTGCGGGAAATGGAAGCTCAGTGGAAAATGAGGATGAGAGAAGAGGAATGCTCAGTTATAACCTACTTGAGGCTGCAACGCACTGGTGGGATACACATTGGGAGAACCTCCTAGAGTAGCACAAGGTGAGGATTACATTTTCTGTAAGGTTTTCTAGGAGCAACACGCCCATGGTCATACAAGACTACCATGGCAAAGAGATCGCTTCATTTCATATCCAAGCATGTGAGGAGGCCTGGATGGGAAGCGCAGAAGCGTTGCCACCTTCGTTATGGGTACATAAGTTGTATTCCACCTTACAAGGTTGTGCACATGCTTGGTACGTTCATTTGGAGATGCGTCGTCAGATGGGTAATTGGCAAGAGTTGGTGGCTGATCTCATTCAAGATTTTGAGTATAGGAGTACCAAACCATCAGTGGATAAGGTGTTGCAAGTGATCAAGCACCTTACGATGGGAGATAGTGCTATGGCAGAGGATAGGCTACTAGAATTACTAGGTGATCCTTATTTGGAGACGTGCCTCAATGAAGAAAAATTAGAGGAAGTAAAGCTTGAGCGCACGTGCATGGAAAAAGAAAAAGGAAAAATGGTCTATGTAATAGATGAAGAAGAGATGGAGACTTTGGATGTTAACCATTCAGAGGGTACGCGTGAAGTCATAGACATCACTGATGAGTGAGCATGCACCTACCATGAGCCCTTGAAAACAAAGAAGGTTAACATTGGGATGGAGGCAGAACCTAAGGAAGCTATCATCGGTGACTATTGGTCAGAAAAAGAAGTTTCAAAGATCATTGATTTGTTGTACGAGTTCCAAGATTTGTTCCCTCATGGGTACCATGAACTCAAAGGTGTCCACCATTCCTTGGGGGAGATGAAGATCAAGTTGAAGGAAGGTGCGCCTGATTCGGAAGAGGCCTTATCAGATGAATCCAAATTTGTGCGTACGGGTTAAGGAAGAAATAGAAAAAATGATAGCATTTAGTATCATTGAGGCAGTGGAAGAGTCAGAATGGATAAGCCCAATGGTTATCAGTATTAAGAAGGATGGTAGGATAAGAATCTTCATTGACTACAAGGATTTGAATGCAGTGTGTGTCATCGATCCTTTCCCAACCCCCTTTACTGAAGAAATTCTGGAGGGAGTAGCCAGGTGTGAAGTCTACTCTTTCACGGATGGGTTCTTAGGGTACCACCAAGTCAGGATTGCAAAGGAAGACCAGAGAAAGACAACTTTTTTCCACTAAATGGGGAATTTTTTCCTACAAGGTTATGCCTTTTGGATTGAAGAATGTGCCTACTGTGTTCTCACACATTGTGGTACAAGCATTTCAGGACTTCATCCATAAGTTTCTTCAAGTTTACCTAGATGACTGGACTATGTATGGATTGGTGAAAGACCATTGTGACAACTTAAGGCTGATGTTTGAGAGATGTTGGCAATTGAGGATATCCCTCAACATTAAGAAATGTGTCTTTGCTACTCCATTTGGAACCCTGTTAGGACACATTATATGCAAAGACGGCTTACTAGTGGATCCCGCCAAAGTTGTAGTTATTGTAGGATTAGGGGAGCCTACTAGTCAAAGCACAGTGCATGGATTCCTTGGACATACGGGGTATTACAGGAAGTTCATCAAGGGGTATGCCAAAATCACCATGCCCTTAGAGGAATTGTTGAAACACAAAAGTGCCTTTCATTGGGGAGAGGCGCAGCAGAAGGCATTTGACACTTTGAAGGATAGGCTTGTCACGGCACCCATATTATGTTTTCCTTCTTGGGATAAGCCTTTCCATGTGCATGTTGATGCCTCAGGGACAACTATGGGAGTAGTGCTAGCACAACCTGGTGAGGGAATTGTTGATCATCCCTTGTGCTTTGCAAGTAGAAAGTTGACACCAGCAGAGCAGAATTACACAACTACTGAGTGCGAAGCATTGTCTATGATCTACGCACTACATAAGTTTAGGAAGTATCTGTTGGCAACACCATTTATATTCTACATGGACCATATGGCATTGAAATACTTAGTCAACAAACCCATTCTGCAAGGGCACATATGTCATTAGGTCCTTCTATTTCAAGAGTTTGAGTTCACAGTAGTGGTGAAGCCAGGAAAAAGTAATTTAGGACCTGACCACTTATTAAGGATTAATTTATGGGAGGATGCATAAAGCATTGAGGATACCATGTCAGATGTGTAAATTATTTAGATTGTGGTGCATGCCCTCAGACTTGGAAGATATCACAGTGTTCTTAAAAATAGGTGTGGTGTCCGGAAGGGATGAAGGCTCTGGAGAGAAAGCAGTTAGCAATACATTGCACCCTACATATTGATTAGTGGAGACCTGTATAAGTTAGGTCATGATGAGTTTCTATGCCGATGCATATTGGAACATGATCACGTATCCATTATGGAGGAAGCACATGGTGGGATTGCAGGAGGACACTATGCAGGAAATGCTACCACATGGAATATTTTATTAGCAGGGATTTGGTGGGAAACCATCTACAAGGATTGCATTGAGTTTTGCAAGGCCTGTGACCATTGCCAGTGCCTTGGAAAACCTAGAAAGAGAGATGAAATGCCTTTGCGACCAATAGCCAGCACTGAACCATTTGAAAAATGGGCAATCAACTTTGTAGGGCCAATTGTGCCAGCCACGCAAAGGACTGGTTCACGGTATATCATCACTTGCACTGATTACTTGACACAGTGGGCAGAGGCAGCACCTACAAAGGATTGCACCACAACAACAACTGCTAGATTTTTATGGGAGAACATAATCAACAGGTATGGTTGTCCTTTAAGTTTAACAAGTGATAGGGGTACACACTTTCTCAATGAAATAGTCAGGATTCTGTTAGTAGAATTTATGGTGGCCCATCATAAGACTACCCCATATCACCCTCAAGCAAATGGAACTACTGAGGCATTTAACAAGATACTAAGTCACACGTTAACTAAGATCTGTGATGTTGGAAGATAGGATTGGGATGACAAAGTATCAGCCATTCTATGGGCATACAGGACAACCTACAAAAGGTTGAACAAGGCCACACCATTTCAATTGGTGTTTGGCACGGAGGTTGTTTTACCAGTGGAATTCATGTTACCATCACTGCGTATAGCGCGCGTAGGAGGGTTAGCTGATGAGAAAGTGTTGGAAGAAAGAATTGATAAGTTGATGCAGTTAGACGAAAGGTGATCACTTGCTAGATGGAGTCAAAAGATAGAAAAATCAAGACAAAAGGCATGGCATGATCATCATATCAAGAACAAGAAGTTTGAGGTTGGGCAGATGGTATTGTTGTATGATTCCAAGTATCTGTGCCATCCTAGGAAGTTGAAAGTCCATTGGTTGGGACCTTACATCATCTCGTACATTCTTGATTCAGGTGCTTTCTAGTTACAAGCACTGGATGGGACGAGGTTACCAGGTCACTTCAATGGGAGTAGGCTGAAGCCCTACTATAAATAAGTCTTCTTGGTGTTTGTAATAAGGCAGTGTTGCCAATTATTCTAGAATTTCCCTTTATGCATTTTATTTTCTTGTGTTTCCCTTTCTTGTTGCTTGTTCCTTTCTTTTTTTCATTTTTGTGCCTTGTGCACCGGTAACCACATTATTTTTCCAAGGTTATGTATGTGTAGAGGACCACACATCTATTTTAGTGTGGGGTGGAGTGATGCAAAGTATAGGCCTGTAATACAAGTTTGAGCTGGCAGTAGAAGTTGTGGTAAATGGCCCGGTTGAAGGATAAAAAGTGCATAAGGTTAAGAAGCACATAGAAGAGAAGGTGGATGAGAATGGTTGGTGTCAAAAAGGATTTGCAGAAACCATGTACAAAAAGGATGAAGAGTGCAGGAACAACATGAGGTAGGTGAGGGAAAAAATTGGGTAAAGGACAAAAGAAGTGCCTTCGGTGCTGTAGACACGCACGTAAGAGTCTTCGGTCGGGTTGAATTTTTGCGTGCCAGAAGGTTGTAAAGGGTTTTTCATGCAGGATGTGGCATGTAGGTAAAGGGCGCTTAAAGTTAGCTTTAGTGGAAAAATATGCATTTAATGTTAAAGTATGTTGGTAGGTGGTATAACATTTAATGCTGGAAAGAAGGAAAAACTATAAATACAAGGTCAGGCAAGTCATTTGTTACCTTGCGATTACGAAGTAAAAGAAGCTCTTGCGAACTAGGGCATCCAGAGAGAAATTTGTGTGAAGAAAGGAGAATCTAAAAATTTTGAGTGTGCATCTAGAGTAGATCTACGAACCAGAAGGAAGGAGTACACGGGCATGAGGAAGGTTATGTGAAGAACACTATCTTGTGGAAGGATTTCCTGGTTAGGGTTTGGTAGCTAGGGCATGGAGAAAGGAGGATTCATTTCAGGAGTTGAAGCTTTGGAGTGAGCTTTGGGATTGAGGAGAGTAGCAGAGTAGAGTAAGAGGAAGGAGTTTTAAGTTCAGCCCGACCAGAAGAATGGCACCAAGGAAACCAACCGTTTCACCAAAGAAAACAAAGGGCAAGGGAAAGGGAAAGCAAACCGATACCATCACGAGCACCAATGAAGAATGGTACGTGGAAATGTAGTACCCAGATGGGGTATTTCTAGGAAAAGAATGGGAGTCACACTTACGAAAGATGGCCGTAAGTGATTATAATCATCGCACGAGCACAACAGAGAAGGAAATGGCACTGGAGTTGGTCTGACCAACTAACAATAGGATGCCAGATGGAATGCCCATTTACAATGATGAGGTGAAGGTCAAATTAGAGAAGGCTGGGTTATTGCAACTATATGAGTTGCCATACTTTGGAAAGCCTGAGTGCCTTTATCAGTGGCTGATGTCACGCATGCATGAGGATCATTTTTATTTCACAGGGCGCAAGATGTGCATCACACCACAACTGATATCCAAGTTCACAGGCCTCAATTGTGAAGGAGATAACATTGATGATGATCTGAGTGACAAGGAGGCTATCAAGGAGACTATAGCCGTGTATGACTACAAAAAGGGGTCACGATACTTTGACATCACCGAGATACCAGACCCAGTGATGAGGATGGCCATGCACTTGGTCACCAAGCTCAATGACCAGGAATGATGGACACAAGTGAACAAGGCATGGCTGAATGTATGCTGAAAGATATCAGAAGGAACCATCTACAACTTGTCCACTTTCATCGTGGATGAAATTATAAGTAGTGCGCAGGAGGGAGAGAAGATACTCTTTGGTAACGTCCTCCTCACCATTGTATTTTCAGAGATTGGAGTGCCCGATGGGCCAGAAAAATTTGTTTGGGAGTATCCAGAAGAGGATCCCTCACCCAAAAAGAGGTTTGTGAAATATACTTGTGAAACCATGATGGCCACTCACAAGGCACACCTGGAGAAGTGGTATAAGAAAATGTGTGATGCATTTGGGGCTGAGTGGAGGATCCCAGAGTAGTTTCCTATGCTCGTGAGTGGAGAGGAAGAATTTGCAGTGTACCAACACTTCTGCATTGGCATAGATTTATATTGACAGATGAGAATATGAGTCCATGGTGCAAGCTACCCTTCTCCTTCACTGTGTTATACTTCCAAGCTAGAGTTAATCAGTTCAAGGAGGCCAAGAGACTAAGGTTTGACCTTAGTGAGGTAGATATAGACCACTGTGAGCTACACCAGAAGCTATTCTACCCAAAGAAGTGTGCGTACGTGGAGAGATATGTCTCCCACGAGATACAGATGATGAAGCCTTTAACGCTTGCGATTGCAGGAAGGACCACAACAAGGGTGTATCTGCGCATAAGGCCAAAATTTGAAAAATCTCACTTACTTGGAGAATGATGTCTCCATCCCTGAAGACCCTATAGGAAGGAAGAAGGCCACACCTAGAAAGAGAGAAAGAGAAGAGGTGCAGAAGGCACCAAGTGTTCAAACCACACAAATGGTGAGCATGCTAGAGACAAGCACTAAGCCTAGTACTTACACATGGAGAAAGAAGTATCCTGTCAAGGCAAAGACCCTAGAAGAAGAGGTGCACCGGAGCATGAAGAGCCCCTCACCCATGAGGAATCACCAAGGAAGACATCACCTATTGAAGAAAAAGAATGAGAAGAATCCCATGTACTGGAATCCCTAGTAAGAAGAAGCAGAAGGTGACGAATGAGGCCGACTTAGAAGAAACAGAGAGCCTAGATGCCTACATCGGTGACAGGGATCATGATGATGAGCCAGAAGGAGGTGAAGACCATCAAGTCTATGAGATACATATTCTAAAGAAGAATGAGATGAGGAGTATAACGAAGGAGATGAGGAGAAGGAGGATGAAGAAGAAGCTGAGACTCAAGGCAAGGGGGTAAGCAGGGAAGAAAATAAAAAGGATCAAAGGACCCCAAGCCTCACAAAGGAACATGTAGATGAGGCCACAAAGAAATAAGTGGAAAAAATCATCAAGGACCTGGTGGGAAAAAAATTAGAACACAGTGTGGATGTGGTGATGAAGGAAGCTGAGGAGGAGAGCATAGGAAAATAATATGGACAGCATGGGAGGAGATCCCAGTTTGGTTGTAAGATTTCCAAGGGCCACACACATAGGGAGGAAGAGTGCAAGAAGCAGCACAAGTTCAAGGAATGGGCTACATCAATGATCTAAAAAAGGTGTTACACGTGAGTTTCTAGAGCACCGTGCCAATGGAACAACTCTTAGCCATGGCTTCATTTGATGAGGAAGGTGCATACCCTCAGACAAGGAAAATGCTATCATGGGCATTTGAGTCCCACATTGATGAGCCCAAGTTTGAGGTAAGCCAAGGAGCATTGATGAAAGTGCCAAAAGAAAAAGGGATAAACCCCTTGGTGAATGCTCAATGATTATCAGATGAGAAAATCTACAAAATTCTCAACAAATTTTCAGTTGAGGTTGAAGCCAGGATCTTAGGAAGAAATGACAGGGTGAAGTTCCTAGAGGTAGAAAAGGAGAAAAGGGAGGAAGAGATCCTTGAGAAAAGCAAGGACCTGAAGCAGGAGGAACTAATCAGTGCTCAGTTAAGGTGTGAGTTAAAGGATGAGAAGGAAAGAGTGCACGAGGCATACAAGAAGATAGAGATGATCACGGATGCCATTGTCTTAAAGCATCCAGACTTAACACCACCTGCGCAAAAGTATGGATCATCCTTGCAATTCCTAGAGGACTTGACCCACATACTCACTATGGAGAGGTGACCACTTTCCTTAGAATCAGCAGAAGAGGTGTTGGCATGCACCAAGAAAAAGAAAAGAAGATGAATTTTGTGGAAATTGTTGCTCAGTACAACAAGATCCTTGCCAATGTAAAAGCCACCGAGTAAGTTGTTGAGGCTGCCTATGATAATTGCGTGGATAGGGATAGAGTGGAAAGTATCTTAGTTGCCACCCATGAAGTGGAACTCAAGGAGTTCTAAGAAAATAACAAGGGGAACAAGGGTTGAGCTAGATAAGATCCTAGCTGAAGTAGAAAATAAATCAGAGGCCATTGAGACCTTGCAGGGGCTCAATCAAGAACCAGCTAAAGGAATTGTACCCCAAATCACTTAGAGGATGGACGCACTCAAAGATTTGGGCAAGCAACTAGAGGAGATCATAGAGACAATGAGCACTAAGGGGGAGGAGCTGAGTTTTGAAGAAGTGAGTGCCCTGGTGGGTGACCTCTGTCAGCAAGCTCAGAACGAGGTCGACACTTGGGGGAAGTTAGAAGAGTAGAATTAGGGAAGGATTTCCCTCTCCTCCTCCAGAAATAAACAAGTTCCCCATTCTTTCATTCTTTTCCCCATTTCTTCATTCCTTTATTCTTCCATTTCCAACCATTTGTAAGGATCCACCATTATTTATTTCTTTATTGAAGATTATTTTCAAGGATGGAGAAAAAACATAGTATGGGGTGATGTTGGGCCCCAAAATATCAAATAAGTACAAGAAGGCACATGGGCATGTGATACCTAGTTGAAGAAGGGTGTGCAGGTAGAAAGCGTGTAGGGAAGGGTTCTGGTAGGGTTTTGCAAAACACATGGTATGGTGCACACAGGAAAAACAGGTTTTGTACTTAGCCACATTTGGCATCCTAGGCAACACATGAGAAAATCATGACCCTTGTGGATAAGGTGCCAGCCTGGCGACTGTGGGATCAAAAAGGGAATATTCTAGGCATGCGATGGAAGGTTCTAGAAGAGCATCATTATATAGAATGGAGAGTTCAGATCTGTGAAGGCATGCTCCCATGGAGGACCACTTCGACACTTGGCAACCGATCTGTAACTTCTGGAAGGCATGGCAGTGGGTGCTAAGGTTATAAATACAAGCACCCGATAGAAGAAAGATATAGAAGGAAAGGAGAGAAAGAGGAGGCAAAGCCCTGTAGAAACAGAATGGAGGATGTTATGGGTTAGGGATTAGGAGAGCTCTATGAGTGATGGCACATTTAGGGGGATGGGTTTTCATTCTTCTTTGTAATATGATGAGCATAATATAGCTCTGATGCATGACTTGGCTCTGCATAGTTATATGAGGATCTGTTATGACCTCAAGGGATGTAATGTGGGTTATTGACTCTGTTAGTATGAATATAATGCTCTGTTATAAATCATCTATGTGTTCAAGAGTATAATACTTATGCATTTCCCTTCTGTATGAACCATCTCCATATGTTGTTTGTTATTTCTCTTTTCTGCATACAATGAGATGACAACTCATTCTAAGTACTTAAGAATGTGGTATAGTTATTTTCTGTCCTACATTTGATTATCTGTCCTAAGATGATGCATTCTCATGAAAATCACATAAAGGAGAGACTTGGCACCTGTGCGTGCCTCAGGTGAGTGCCCAATGCTTGCTGGGTGATAGGCCGACACACATGGGATTAGACTATTGGTCTAAGGGTATTGCTAGACTTGTATGGCTTGTACACTTAATACACAATTCTACACACACTATTGTAACTATATTTGGTTTTTACAATATTTCTCATGAACTCATATTCTCTTGTATCATATACCTCGGGTAATTTTGAAAAATCCAGGTCCTTCTCAAGTGATATGTTGTTTTAGAATTAAATGTCTAACAAATGTTTTTGTGTTCAAACAAGTTGTTGCTTGAGTCTCCCTCCCTTTTTAGCGATCAAATACTTCGTGTCGCACATTTTCTTGATTATGTGTCAATTATTATTTCTATCTCTTCACACACATGTTTTGGAATCTATTATCTCTAGTCCACCATATACTATTTTATGTTTGAGTCCTCGACATTTTCCTAATGCCCAAAATATGGATACAGATCCACAACATTGAATATGTTCAAGATATTGTTGATTTCTGACAATTATACCTCATAAGAATTCTGTGCGAACTTCTTAAAAATGGTATAACCCTATTTTATTCCACTCTAACTTATGATAGGTGCCCTTAGGAATATGTTTTTTCAAAAATGGTCTAAGACCAAATTTCCTACTTGAAATTTGAATCCCCTTTTATTTTCATTTACATATAACTTGTATTGTGTATTCATCTCCTCTAACTGTCTGTGCACTTTTTGGTGTACTTCTTCCAAGTATTCTATAAAATCCTCTAACTCTCCACTTCTCTCTTCCTTGTGTGGTAATTATTTCACAACAAGGAATGGTGTGATTTTTTATAATTGAATTCTATTGGTGTTAGTGTCAAGTCTCGTGTTCTTGACTTATCTCTTACTAAACATCTGATAAAATATCAAAGAATTTTTGTAGTACCTCTATTTGTCCATCAATTTGAGGATGATATTTCCATCAAAGAATTTTTTTTAGTACCTCTAAAAATAACCTAAAAAAAATCTATCCCTTTCCAACACAATGTTTCATGGTAATCCATGCAACCTTATAATCTTCTTGCAGAGAAGGTTGCAATTTGAGGTGCATCACTAGTCTTCCTGTAAGTAATAAAATGTAACATTTTTAAAAACACTTATCTTTATGTAATAGGTAAACCTAAAACAAAATCGACGCTTATATCCACTCAAGGCTTCTCTAGTATGGGAAAATGTGCATACAACTATGTGTTATGAGATCTCTCTTTAGCCAACTAACATGTTCTATATTCCTATAAAAAAATGTGCATCCACACTCATTATTGGCCAATTGTAACTCTCAGCTAGTTGTGTTAAGGTCATATCCAATCCAAAATTTCCTTCCAATACACCATTATGCTTTTATTTGACCAAATCCTCTTAAATTGATCCTTTAGGGATGCCTAATTTTTTTCCCTTGAATAATAAGTCTTCTTGCATGATTTATTCAAACTAAGGGGGAATATCCACATTTGTGGGTGCAATGAATACTTCCTATTCTTTACAAAGTTATCACAAAATTCCTAATCTTGCGTCTACAAATATTTGATGGATTCAAAACCCAAAACTTCCACCCTATTTCTACCAACAAGATATTGTGCCTACTCGACGCATCAACAACCCTATTATATTTTATGCTTTTATGTTTCAACATAATGGTGTATCATCATAGGTATTATACCCACTTCATATGTATTTTATTTAATTTCCCATGGATATTGATGAAACATAGTGGTTGATGATCAGTAAAAAATAAAAAATCTTTTGGAAATAAGTAGTGCATTCAGTTTTCAAGTGCTTGCATAATTACATAGAAATATTGATCATGTATATTATAATTCTTCTTCACATCATTTAATTTTTCACTAAAGTAAGATATTTGCCTTCACTCTTGACTTGACACTACCCAAATACTATCATCGCAATCTACATGGAATAATTTTACAAAATCAAGTAAAAATCATTAACTCTTCAATCACCCTCTTATTTAGTTCTTGAAAAATTCTTTCTACATTTGTACCATGAAAAATCCTTCCTATCCCCTTGCATGGCCTCTATGATAGGATCACATATCTCATTAAAATCCTTAATGAAATTTCAGTAAAAACTTACCGACCTAAGAAAAATAGGTGCTTATGAAGCACATCTTGGTGATGGTCACCCTACTATTGTGTGAGCATTCTCTAGATCCATTTTAAAATATGTACGAGAAATAAATAATCCCAAACATAAGATTTTCCAAAATAAAACCAATATTTTAAAATTATATCAATAAATTCTCCTCCCACAATTGTTGTAAAACTTTCCTTAAATGCACAAAATTCTCGTGTCATGTCCAATTGAATATCATAATGTCATCTAGGTACACAATCACAAACTTGCCCTAAAATGGTTTGGAGATTTCATTCATTAACCTCGTGAAGGTACTCAGTGTGTTTCTCAATACAAATGACATTAAAGTGACTTTTATAATCCTTCTTGCATCTTGAACGTAGTCTTCCACTCAACATATTCTCTTATGTGAATCTAGTGGTACCCACTCTTTAGATAAATCATTTTGATCTCGCACCACTCAAACAATCCATAGTATCATCCATGTATGGTAATGGAAACACATACTTATTATCTTATTAATTACTATGGAATATGTACACATACACCATTATGTTCCTTTATTTATCACTAGAAATATCAACACTATGCATGGACTCAAACTCTCTCTAATCAGTTCCATATCAAACAATTATTGTACTTGTTTATGTATCTCCACATTAACTTGTGATGTTATATTCTATGCTATAAACACTAAAATTTGGTAGCATTTTCTTTTGCAATGATAAGTTTTTTTATGCTCCCTTCCTAAGACAAATGATCACATTTAGAATCTAATCAGTACATCTCTCTAGTTCTTCCTTGAATTGATTATCATTACACTCTACTGTATCATCAATTCAAGGAATATTATCAAATAAAAATAGTATAAAATATTTGTACTTCATGTCACAACTTTATATTTCACTTTACATCTCTCATGTCCAAAACCATGTAAAAGGTTAGGAGGTGGGGTTTGGTATTGG